>OV743450.1:14845812-15450812 GCA_928269145.1 Agriphila tristella | reverse complement strand
ACGATCCAAGAATTTCACCTCTAACGTCGCAATACGAATGCCCCCAGTTATCCCTATTAATCATTACCTCGGAGTTCTGAAAACCAACAAAATAGAACCGAGATCATATTCTATTATTCCATGCACGAAATATTCAAGCAGCATTTTTAGCCCGCTTTGAGCACTCTAATTTGTTCAAAGTAAAATTGTCGGCCCATCTCGACACTCACTGAAGAGCACCGCGATAGGATTTTGATATTGAACCGACGTGTTACCGTCGGCTCACCGACGATATGCTCCGCAAACGTGTCAGTATCACCGCGGATGCGGTGCACCGACAGCGCGGCGCACAAATGCAACTACGAGCTTTTTAACCGCAACAATTTTAGTATACGCTATTGGAGCTGGAATTACCGCGGCTGCTGGCACCAGACTTGCCCTCCAATTGTTCCTCGTTAAAATATTTAAAGTGTACTCATTCCGATTACGAGGCCTCGTAAGAGTCCCGTATCGTTATTTTTCGTCACTACCTCCCCGTGCCGGGAGTGGGTAATTTGCGCGCCTGCTGCCTTCCTTGGATGTGGTAGCCGTTTCTCAGGCTCCCTCTCCGGAATCGAACCCTGATTCCCCGTTACCCGTGACAACCATGGTAGTCGCAGAAACTACCATCGAAAGTTGATAAGGCAGACATTTGAAAGATACGTCGCCGGTACTGGACCGTGCGATCGGCAAAAGTTATCCAGATTCATCAAAATTAACGACTTCGGACGCGAGGCCCTCCGTCGATTGGTTTTGATCTAATAAAAGCACTCATCCCATCACTGGTCAGAGTTCTGATTGCATGTATTAGCTCTAGAATTACCACAGTTATCCAAGTAACTGAGTAAGATCTAAGGAACCAAAACTGATATATTGAGCCATTCGCGGTATCGCCTTAATACGGCTTGCACTGAGACATGCATGGCTTAATCTTTGAGACAAGCATATAACTACTGGCAGGATCAACCAGGGAGCTTTCATTCGTCTTTCGACTAGAGCGCGCCCGCGAGAGAGAGAGCACGCAAATCAGCGTCCCCGCCGGACGTTCGACCGTCCGAGACGAGGAGTGACTTCCGTGGCTGCAACATACAACACGAGACACACCACCAGTGCGAGAGATGAAATTAAACACTCTCCTCCTCGGTGATATGAATACATGTGTGTGGTGGTGTCGGTGGCGGGACAGAACAATGAACGAAAATGTTTTTTTTTTATTGAAAACACGACGTCATTTCGTCCGTACCACAAGCGCCTGAGCGCCCACACTGAACGTTCGCATAGAAACACTATTCACATTATTATATATAGTTATTCTAACAATGAACGTAAAACATAAACGATATCGAGCCCGGTACTAGAGAGGCTCCACCGTTTAATTTTTATAAAATTCTTTGAACGAAAACGTTCAAAGCGGGCACGAGCCGGCGACAAGTAGTCGCACAATCTCGTCTCTGCCCGATTTAAAGACCGTTTCTACGAACACGTACAAAAAGACATGTATCCGTCGATCCTTTACAATGTTCTGCACACAATAAAGTTCATTCACTAACCGTGATCGCGCCGCTCGCATCGAAGTTGTTAAAGTTTCATACGCCGCGCCGCCGCCCCGCTTAGTTAGAGACACAGACAGCACACGTACAATTTTTCAACAAGCTACAAGTTTGAAAGAGACGCCGCGTGCGTGCGCGCGCAACTGCCGTCCGCCGCCGACTGACTGTATTAGAGCGCCGCCTCTCAGCGAAACGATAGTAACGTCGACCCCTTCACAACTTGCTCGATACCACGCTACACAACACGATTGAGTGCCAGAATGTGACTCGCAATATAAAGGATTTTTACTTGTTTAGGTATTGGTGCGCTTGTGCATGTACCTATAAAAAAACAAAAAAAAAAAAAAAAAAAAAAACAAACACCGCGTAAGTATAAGTACGGTGTAATGCATGCACCTAAAAAGTAGTAAAATTTGGGTAACCATTGCAATAAATAGCATTGGCAATAATAATTAGTTGCTAATCGTCCATTGTCATTCATCAACGCCCGAGCGCCGAGCGGTCGCCGGCGTCCGGACGACAATAGACAGTGTATTGTGTCTCGTTCTCCGGGCGTTGACGAGTTAAGTGTGGGTACCCATTGTTATAATAATCGACCATTGTCATTCATCAACGCCCGAGCGCCGAGCGGTCGCCGGCGTCCGGACGACAATAGACAATGTATTGTGTCTCGTTCTCCGGGCGTTGACGTGTTAATTAAAGTAATCATTGTGAGTGAAATAGACAAGTCTATAGAATGTCGAGATAGATGGGCCGACAATTTTACAAATTAATAACTGGGGGCATTCGTATTGCGACGTTAGAGGTGAAAAAAAAAATCAGCGAGAGCATTAAATTTGCCAATAGTCCATTACTGGAGCGGCAGGCAATACAGGCATTGAAGAAGCCTAGTTGCGGCCAAGGCTTGTATAGTACTTTTCTCAAATAATGCGCGGAAATTCAAACCAAGTAGTAGTTACTTTTCAAACATTTTATTTTTATATAAAATTACAATAATTGAAAGTAACAAATCGCACAGTCTTGAGTTTCTACGTCTTTTACATAAATACTGTATTATGTCGTTGCATCTTCATGCACCGAAAATGCCAAAAATCAAACCTGCAACAAAAATAAAGAATGTAAAGTTGTGCTGTTAGCTGTTTAACTAAAACAAAGTGGTAAATTAGTACCTAGGTACTTATCAATACGAAAACTTACTTTAGGATCCAAATGCACACTGTCTGATGCTTCTGACAAGAAAATCCCACCAAAAACATTTTCATGTATAATTGTTGCCAAACTACTAGCTTAAATACCAAATTTCAGCTTTCTAGGTCTTCAGAAAGTACCCTTTGAGATTTGATGATCATGAGTGAGTCAGTGACGTAATCGTTTTTTTTTAGATATCAATGAAATCTATATTATAAGAGCTATGCAATTGAAACTTTGTATGTTTAATAAGTTTACTACTGACATATCATATCGCGAGAATTTTGTTTATCTGGTATACTCCAAACCCACGATATGAGGGTTCAAAGACCTTTGTTCGCAAAATATGAACGAAGGATGACGACGATCATGGGTTCAAACCCCACCCGACTTCATAAGACGTTGTTTAATATTAGATTTGAATATTTTATTTCTTGCTTTTTAGAGCCATTAATTTTATTGAAGCTGTTTTTGTTAGGTTATTTTTAAGTTTTTTTTTTGAAGGTTTTGTTTTTAAAAAAACTTTTTTTATTTTAAACTTTTTTGTGGTAGGCATATTTAGTGACGATATTATCTAAGTTACAATAGCCTTATATGTCTACGGCTCATCATCTTATACAAAATACTGTGTTTTTCCCCACGCAGGGTCGTTAATTGTTGAGGAGTTCTCCTGGTACTTCACTATCAGCTTCACTTCACCATAATATGTATTATGATGAGCATAAATAGCCTAGCAACCATATTAAAGTAAAATCGTATCGTACCAGTGAAATGCTAAGTATTGAATAGTTCCGATGATCATCCATGCTGGTCTTCATCATCAGTTCCACTTCACCAAAATGGTACTTTTCGAAAGCAAATGCACAAGTTATATAAGAAAATATCATACTCGCTATAGGTGTGCCTATTATATTTGAAGAGTTCCCTTGATTTCTCCAGGATCCCCTGACCTCTCATAACCATGGGACCAATTCGAAAGTATATAATTACAAACAGGCGTCTTCGAGTAATCGAGTAACATACATAAAAACAAAGATTCCGATGACGAACTGAGAACCTCCTCCTTCTTTTGAAGTCGGCTAAAAATAAAAGATTTTAACCTTTTCCATATTTATGTGGTCCTGGTACTTTGGTGACGTACCACGACAAAGGAAAGAAAAAAGTAATTGAAAATGATAGAAGATGACGCATTACGAAAAAAATAAAAATAAATAAAAGAAAAGTGATTGAAGATTGTAGAAATAAACCTTCTCCATATTTATGTACTTTGGCGACATACTCGTACAACGAAGGAACTTTTTTTAAAACATTAAAACGGACTAAAAAGTAAAAAATAAATTCTTCTGTAAATATTAATAACCAACCCTACCTACAGAAATTTTAAACCTAAAAACGTGGGGCGCATGCTAAAGACAATATGGATGATAAATTTTACAAAATGCGCCCCACGTTTTTAAGTTTAAAATTTCTGTAGGTAGGGATGGTTATAAATATTTACAGAAGTTTTTTTTTATTTTATTTTTTATTTTTAGTCCGTTTTAATGTTTTTAGCCCGATTTTTTTTTTTTGTAATAATTTAGTCCGTTTTAAAAACGTGTTTTTAATAAAGTTTTTTTTTTCAGTAAATTATTATTTTCTGCTTTTTAGTTAACGAGCTAACACTAAAAAAAAATATACCATCTCCTACCGGAGCACTCGCCAAGACGATTCGAACGAGCCCAAACTCGATGGAGTTGCATGGTTTTATTATAGAGTTCCTGTGTCCTTCTTCCGGCTCCATCATCAGACCCTGGAAACTATTTCCCAACAAAGAACTCGTCAAGACGATTCAAACAAGCCCAAATTTGATGGGGTTGCACGGTTTCAATATCGAGTTCCTATTGCATGGCCTTTCAGCTTCATCATCAGACCCTGGACCTCGTCTCCCATTAGAGTACTCGTCAAGACGATTGTAACGAGTCCAAACACGATGGGGTTGTATGGTTTCATCATAGAGTTCCTGTGGCCTTCTTCCGGCTCCATCATCAGATCAGCTCAATGACACCATAATATTGCATTGCCTTCTAGTTCTGATCTACGTTCAAAGTTTCAAGTCTCTAGCTCATCGGGAAGCTAGTATAAAATCGTTCGCAAACTTTGTGGAGAAACAAACAAACACACAAACGAGAAAGCAACCTAATAAAAACGTGTTAAAAAAAAAAACAAAAAGCGATTGTTAATAATATTTCTCCATATCTACTACAGAAGCAGAAACTACTTTGACTGTGATTGCACAAAGTAACAAAGTATAATATTTTGCGAATAAAGGGCACTGCCGTGCCCCCCAGATTTGTACATACGTTTGATGGTGTGATACTTCCTGGCAGGACCCAGGAACCAGACCCATTTAGGGAATAAAATGTTTTATAATGTGTTTGTATTTGTGAAATATAGGTAGTAATAAAATTTGTTTATATCGTAGTTTGATTATAATTAATCATTTTATTGGGTCCTGCCAGGTAGCATACCTACTCTCCAGCAGGACCCATTTTGTTTTACCACTTTTCAAAGATATTATGACGTCAAAAGAATGTACTTACGTAAATTGTTTATCACAATAATAACATCTAACTAATAATAACACTTTTCACTAAGGAAATGCAGATTTTAGTGCATCACAATCACAAATCAAAAACATGATTGCGCCTGTCAGTTATTTCTCAGCAATTACTTTTTCGATGAACATAGCGCAGAACTGAATGACAATGCAATATTATGGTTTCAATGACACCATGTCATTGAGCTTGATTGAGCTGATCTGATGATGGAGCCGGAAGAAACCCACAGGAACTCTATAATGAAACCGTACAAGTAACCCCATCGAGTTTGGGCTCATTTGATTCGTCTTAACAACATTACTCTGACTGATGGGAAACGGTGTCCAGGCTCTGATGATGGAGCCGGAAGAAACCAACAGGAACTCTCCATCATATAATATGTATATTTTGCTTGGGTCCCGCGTATCCTACTTGGGTTATAATATATAATATACCAATTTGAACAGCCTAAGACAAAAATTATTTCATACTTTTTATATTATAAAAGTGTTTTTTATAGTGTATGATGTCTTACTTAATAATATAATAGATTTGACAGCACCCTCTGTCAGTCAAACGACTGTCACGATTTGGCTAGATGGCGCTGTTTTGAGTAAAACAGTGTTCATAGTGGAACAAATTAAACTAATATTTAATTGAATAGGTACTTCTATTTCATAATATCATAAAAAAACTGTCGTTTTCGTTACCATTTTATGTGAATTCAGGCGGATTTTCAACCATTACTTTTTTGTTTACGAACCGATTTAGATGATTCTTTTTTTGTTTGAAAGAAAACACCTTATGGATGATACCATATTAATTTCATTGGTATTGTACATTGGATTTTTAAGATACACGAGGGAACTCCTCAAAATCAAATAGGTAGGAACTGTACAGCGATTGAAATATTGGTAGGTTTATGACAATCAAAAACAAGTTAAGTAGGTAGGTACTTATTTATTGTCAAGTTGACGTTCTGGACTAGGGTTGAACTGCGAAGGCCCAACGGAACTCTCGTCGAAATTGAGTTACTCGGGGTATAGGTAGGTACCGTTGAAAAATGTGAAACATTATAACGTTTTATTTTATAAAATCATCGCTGACATAGCTACCACAAAAAAGTTTAAAAATAAAAAAGGTTTTTAAAAAAAGCTCTCCCCATACATGGAACTGAAACTGAAAAAAAATTTTTTGTTCAAACCAATACGTGCGGGTTATCTATAGATAGGTCTTTAAAAATGACATTGAGGTTCCTAAGACGAATTTTATTCGAAGTCAACATTTTGAAAGATAAACACTGCCAAAGTGGTAATAGTCATTCTTATAATAGTGCAACAAAAGCATTTAATATAAAATTTAAAAAATATTAAAAACACGACTGCCCCGCCAAAAACGAACTAAAAAGTTAAACAACAAGTGTCATTGCAGTCGGGGGACCTTATTATGGAACAATTTTTGATCAAAGAGGTCCCCCGACTGCAATGACACTTGTTGTTTAACTTTTTAGTTCGTTTTTGGCAGGGCAGTCGTGTTTTTAATATTTTTTTAATTTATTTAATTTTATTTCTCACATTTTAGTGACATATTATATAGTTTTGGAATGTGCTCATCAAGGCCTTTCATTTGATGTCCATATTGTAATAATAGAAGAAAAAAAAATTTTTTCACATTCGAAAATGGTCGTCGTACAGTCGCCATATTGATTTTTTCTAAAAAAAATATAGCCAGTGTCACTCGGAATGCTGTAAGGATTCTAACGATAGCCCATTTATCCAAATCAGTTCAGGCATTTAGAAGTTATGGTGGAATAAAGAAACTCACATACCCACAAACATACATGAACCCTGAACACATAACACTCTTTTTGCTTTGGGCAGTCGTGTAAAAATATAGGGACTCATCCTGTGCCTTAAGTAGACTTCAGTACATTTTTAGGGATTACTGTCGATAAGAATCTGAACTGGAAAGAACACGTCAGTAAAGTTTGTAATAAACTAGACAAATTCGTGTTTGCTTTGCGACGCTTGAGAGTAGTAACAAACCGAAAAACTGCTTTGGCGGCATATCATGGATATGTCTCGTCCGTGTTGCGTTACGGCCTCATTATCTGGGGGAACTCTGTTGACGGTCACAGAGCTTATACTATTATGTATTCTGTGACAGAGCATTTAAAACGCAGAAAAAATGCATTAGGGCTATTTGCGGAGCTGATTATCTAGATCACTGTAAACCGCTATTTAAAGAACTAGGGATCCTTTACATATTAGATATTTGCATATTTGTAAAGAACCATTTGCATCTATTTCCCTCACACGACACGGTACATATGAAATCTAATTCTAGAAATAGATATAAGCATAATCTTCATATTCCTGCTCAAAAACTGAAAATATACAGAAACAGTGCATTTTGCTATGCTATTAAGATCTATAATAAATTTCCTGTTGAATTAAAGGAATTACCACTTAATAAATTCAAACATAAATTATTTAATATTTTGTTAAATGAATGCTATTACTCAATTAATGATTATTTAGGACATAAATTCTAGTTATTTGTATTATCTGATTTTTATTATTATTGTTTGTTTGACATTTTATTATTTGACATAAGATTGCAAGATTTGTAAGATCTTGACATTTGTGTTAATTTTATCATTGTGTTTTGTGTTATTTTTTTCATTGTTTTAATTACTAATTAGCATCACATGATAATGAGTATTTGGTTAGATATATAAAAACATGATACTGACTTATAATATTTTCCACGCCGACGAGGGCAGAGTATGCCGAACATTATACTATGTAATCGTATGTTAAAAGGTAACTACGGAACCCTACGGCGCGTGGCCCGACACGCACTTGCCCGGTTTTTTTTTATTTTGTTTAGTCGAAAGCTGATAGAGCGCAACGTGTAGTTAACCTGCCTATTTTGTTTACTACACTTATTGTTAGGTAAAGTTAAAGGAATAATTTATTATTACTTTAACCTATCTATGGGTTTTGAAGATTCTACGAATTCAAGTGATCAAGGATTTTGTGTTTAGTTGAGAAACATGGGAAAAAAGAATAGAATAGATATTTTTTGTAAAATAAAACTAATTTAATTCAATATGAATGATTACAATCATTTATTTTCTGTGCAGCTATGCCATTGCTTCGTAAATCCTACGTTGGGAGACCTTGTACCAAGAAGAAGCAGCAATAAATTTGGCAAGAGCTAGTTTTTTCTCCCTTTATTTATTTCACCTAGTTCTCCATGCCCTTTGACTTCGAGCAGCATTTAGCTCCAAATGAGAAAATTAGAAGATTTGAAAATCTGAAATCAGACAATTTAAATAAATACTTACTTTTTACAGATGTTCATAAAATTAATTACATTGGTCGATTTATTTTTACTTACTTATTGATTACTTATTTCCATTCTTTATGTATTTTGTGGGAAAATTATGTATTTTTTAATGCATCCATCACCTCTCTTATGACATTGGATACCTACACTAGGCTGACTAATTCCATGTAAATAACTTATGCTCACTGGCTTTTGATAAGACCCAGTAGCATAAAAAGAGAGGGCAGTTTTGAAACCTGCAAAAAACAATACTTATGTAAGTTTATGTAGGTACATATTTAGATTGTATTATTACTATTAATTAACCTTTTTTTCTACGTTTACCTTATACTCCAGAGATTTTATTCCTCCTTCGCCGTCTACTGGGCAACAAAAGAACATAACCTTTTAAAAATATATTTGTATAATCTGTAGTGAGCTCAACTCGACCTCTGAAATCTGAAGAAGAGAGTTTACAGTATTTGTACGAACTCTTTTTCGCAGTCTAACAGCGTTAGCACTTTTTTCACTGTTTTCTTGATAAAAATAGTCCATTAGAATCAAAGCTCGTGCCATAGTTTATCCTACTAATATTATAAATGTGAAGGTTTGGATGTTTAGATGTTTGGATGTTTGTTCCTCAATCACGCAAAAACTACTGAACGGATTTGGATGAAATTCGGCACACTGATAGTAGATAGCCTAGATTAAAACATAAGACACTTTTTATCCCGATATTCCCACAGAAACGGGAACCACGCGGGTGAAACCGCGGGCGGCCGCTAGTAAGTTATAATTATGATGAATTATTGCTGACCTTCATTTAAAATAACACCACACATTTAATAAATAGCACTATTCAAACACAAACCACTGATTAAATATAGTAATCACAATTATACTAGTCGTTAAATCGCAGACGCCATCGCTCTCGCGTCGCTGTCAAATATCGTTACGTAATACCAAAAAAAAAAAAAACAATCGGTCTTTGTGTTCTAGGCGTTGTTATGCATTTTTAGTTCGTCGATTGCTCGCTTGTAGCGCTAGTGTGGAGTGGTCGCTAACTTTCCGTTCCGTAATACTAATTTGCGTTTTGATAGCAATAATTGTACAATTAAGCTAATGCGACTGTCATTTTAAGATCGCTAATAAGCCTGCGGGACACCGGAAGGATTGACAGATTAACAAACAGCTCTCATGGTCGGTGGAGCGATTTGTAATCAAAAGGGTGTAATCAATGTGAGTGCAACGGACAATATCAGTTGCTCATAATGAGTGTTTATAATAATGTAATGTAAATTAATGATCAAACCGGTGACGGTGAGATGCGCGCACGCTGTTAGGCGGTCGCTCAGGCTGAAGCGAAGCACGAATAGACTGCTCGGATGCCGCCATCGCCATCGCCATCGCCATCGCCATCGCCATCGCCATCACCACGATAGCAACAGACGACACCAGCACCGCGAGCAGCCAGCAGGTATCTCAGGCAGCTCGCTACTCGCGAACAACGCATTTAAGCGTATGCTGTGAACAACTGCGGCATATCGCAATTAATAAACGTTCCACATCATACCGAGCAAAATGAAATGCAATAGGTTATATTATAAATGATTTCTACACTAGGTTATTATTATCTACAATACAAGCCTAGCCTAGCTAGTGAAGAAATCATCCAAATTCGTTTCACGATAGTACAATGTTAACAATGAAACTTTTGTAACACATTTTTCGCTTTATTTATGTTAATGTTGTTAATAAAGATTATTATTAAAGATAATAAACAGACAACTTTTTCAAGTACGCTATGCTGTAAACAAATGCGGCATAATTATTATTATTACTCCGCAATACAGCAAGCAATAATATATGTTATACGCTATGCTGTGAATAAATGCGACATAATTATTACTTCACACCACAGCGAGCAATAAGTAGGTACCTAATGTAACAATAGGCAACACAAACCAAACATTAAAATGGAAAATTAAATAATAAAAAGAAAGAACTGATAATTATCTACTACATGCATGGTAAAAGTAAACTCTGATCCGTGAGTATTTTATCAGGGGCCTATTTCATAAAAGAATGTACATAGTTAGGTAACTGTGGTTTTACATTATTTTATGAAATAGGTCTCATGCGTGCAGGGTTCGCCTCATATTTTAGTCTACTCTATGGTATACACAGCCAATGGGTGCATTCCAGCAGGCTAATCGCAACACAGTAATTCTGTTGTACATTTTTACCATGGAAAATAAATTATTGAAAATTCTATACTAGTGGCTCCGTGAGCTGCAGACCTCGCGTTAAAAAGTAGCTAAAATTGTATGTTGTTTAAGAAATAATCTTAAAGATGTCGCCACCCCTTTTTATTACCACACTGCTCACGAGATTTTCAAAGCACATAGGTAGTTGTAGGTACGCGCTGTTCGGTATATTATTTGGTAGGTATATTCGCAGCTAGATGGCGTTTTTAATTTTAAACATTTTTCGAAATGAGTGATTTTTTGGTAAATTTCAAAAAACTGGCTGGACTAAAAAAAAACTATATAATTATCGAACCTGCTCACAAAATATTATGAATTATGAAAAATTTGATGATAATAAATATTTGTTTGACTTAATTAAGGACTTACACCTCTTTGTTGTTACTCTGTATTACCCGGTTAAATTGGGAAACTAACTTGCAGTAAGGTACCTATTTAACTTTGTAGGGTTACGGCTAATACCCGAAGTGCGGCTAAACCTAGTTCTAGCCGGCTAAAACTAGGTGTAACCGATCTGATTTACTCCTGTAGGTCCCGGGTTAGGTTAGAAATTTAAGGCGAGCGCGAAGCGTGAGCCTTAAATTTCGAGGTTATTTTTTTTTAACAGACAACAGAAAAAACTTTCTTTATATCCCATGCTGCACCTAGTTTTAGCCGGCTACACCTAGTATTAGCCGCGAGCAAATCGGCTACACCTAGTTTTAGCCAACAGCTAGCGGCTACACCTAGTTTTAGCCGGCTAAAACTAGGTTTAGCCGCACTTCGGGTATTAGCCGTAACATATACACTATTTACATAGCTGTATGTAATAATAATATTGTTACACGCCTGGTATCAGTTTAAAATTAGAAGCGCCATCTAGCTGCGAATATACCTACCAAATAATACCAAACAGCGTGTACCTACTATGTGCTTTGAATACCTCGTGAGCAGTGTAAGACTCCGCTGTCCGTCTGTCTGTCTGTCTGTCACCAGGCTGTATCTCATGAATCGTGATAGCTAGACAGTTGAAATTTTCACAGATGATGTATTTCTGTTGCCGCTATAACAACAAATACTAAAAGTAGAATAAAATAAATATTTAAGGAATAGAATAGAATAGAAAACGTTTATTAACAACACACAAAATAAAATAAAACAGTATACAATGAAACAAGATATAAACAAGAAGAGATAAATACATATTTATTCTACAATATAAAAACAGAAAGTGTGAAAGCTAATGGGCCCTGCCTCAGCAAAATTAACTTCTGGGTCATTCTTCGATGTACAGAATGACCAGAAGCACTGATATTCTGACAGGGCCAGGAGGGGGGGCTCCTAATACAACAAACGTGATTTTTTTGCCGTTTTTTGGTACGGAATCCTTCGTGCGCGAGTCCGACTCGCACTTGGCCGGTTTTTTTAAACAACATACAATTTGAGCTACTTTTTAACGCGGGATCTACAGCTCACTGAGTCACTAGTTTATTTATATTCTAATCTAATACGCAGATAACATTAGCCTGCTCGAATAATTATGTGTTTTTGAAGTAAAATTGCTATGACATTATTGCCAGGCGTCGTTACTGTTATTACCTACGTACAATGGGACCCAAGACAAAGAGGTACGCTTAAGTACTTACCTACTTTTTATTTTGTTAGTGTAGAAAATGAAGCGACCTTTTATGGAGATCCCAACAACATATCCTCAGTCGATGAAACTTTGCAGGGATGTAATATATAATAGTATGAACCAAAATCTATATACAACAATGATATTAAAAATATCATTTAGGTATTGTACAAATATCAAAAAAACAAAAAAGAATCGATTCGTATACCTAATTTAAAAAACCGGGCAAGCGCGTGTCGGGCCACGCGCCGTAGGGTTCCGTAGTTACCTTATACCATACGATATTTAATACCACTATTATTTTTCGTCTGCAAAAATAACTTTGTTTTTCACAATGTTGGTATGAATGACAAAGTTATATTTGCGGTTTTGGAAAATGTGCTATATCTCAAAAACTAATTATTATATCTCGTTCAAACCAATTTTCGTTGAAAGTGTTTATTAAGATCTACATCATATATTTTTTTTAGATTTTTCACTCTCTTATTTCAAAAGTTAGAGGGGGGGGGGGACACACATTTTACCACTTTGGCAGTGTTTATCTTTCGAACGGTTGATTTTGAACAAAATTCGTCTTAGAAACCTCAATGTCATTTTTAAAGACCTATCTATAGATACCCCGCACGTATTGGTTTGAACAATCTTTTTTTTCAGTTTCAGTTCCATGTATGGAGTGCGCCCCCCCTTAAACTTTTATTTTTTTATTTTTGTGTTAAATTCGTTAAGCGGTTAACAGAATACATCTACCTACCAAGTTTCAACTGTGTATTCCTAATACTTTCGGAATAAAGTGGTTGTGACATACGGACGGACAGACAGACAGACAAGACGAATCTATAAGGGTTCCATTTTTTGCCATTTAGGCTACGGAACCCTAAAAATGTGTTTCATTTATGATACTTTATCATGCTGTACCTAAAGTTTTATCTACTGAGGGTTTACTGTGGGCGGTCCAAACGGTTGACTTTGAATAAAATTCGTCTTAGGAACCTTAATGTCATTTTTAAAGACCTATATATGTATGTATATACCCCGCACGTATTGGTTTGAACAAAAATTTTTTTTTCAGTTTCAGTTCCATGTATAAGGAGCCCCCCCTTAATCTTTATTTATTTTTGTGTTAAATTCGTTAAGCGGTTAACAGAATACATCTACCTACCTACCTACCTACCTATCAAGTTTCAACTGTGTAATCATAATAAAGTGGCTGTGACATAGGGACGGACGGACGGACGGACAGACGGACGGACGGACAGTCAGTCAGTCAGTCAGACAGACAGACAGACATGACGAATCAATGTAGGGTTCCGTTTTTTGCCATTTAGGCTACGGAACCCTAAAAAATAATGTGACAAGATCATACCAGTGACGGTGAGATGCGTGCACGCGGTTAGGCGGTCGCTCAGGCCGGAGCGAAGCACGAATAGACTGCTCGGATGCCGCCCGCCGTCGCCATCGCCATCGCCATCGCCATCGCCATCGTCATCGCCACGATAGCAAGAGACGACACCAGCACCGCGAGCAGCCAGCCAGCCAGCACGTAGGTAGGTGGTAGCTCAGGCACTCTGCGACTCGCGAACAACGCATTTAAGCGTATGCTGTGAACAACTGCGGCATATCGCAATTAATAAACGTTCCACAACACACCGAGCGAAATGAAATGCCATAGTTTATAACACAAAATAGAAATTAAATGATTTCTACACTAGGTTATTATCTACAATACAAGCTAGTGTATAAATCATCCGATTTCTAGCTACGATGCGTTTTACGATACAATGTTAACATCTGATAATAATGTATGAAACTTTTGTACCTAACCCCTTTTTTGCTTAATAAAGATTTTTAACCAAACATTAAAATGGAAAATTAAAAAGAAATAACTGATAATTATTTACAGAGAACGACGCGACGCTCATATTGCCGGGAGGGAACGCCTACAATGGGACTGAGCCTGACTGAGGTGACTGAGAGAACTGGTACTTCCCTATTCCTGGTTCGGTAGGACGACCTCTTTCTTCTCTGCCAACCTTCGTACACACAACATTGTTGCAGGATTCCTTCGGCAGGACGGCAGGTGTAGACCCCCTCGCGGCGATGGCGGCGGCGCGTGCGGCGTCGTTACATGACCGTCGGGACACAAATAAAGGATGCTCTTCAATGTAAATTCTATAATGAACAATAAATTTACATGTTATTTTCACAAACATTTGTAGTTCACTTAAAAAACAGCTTTAAAAATGAATGGCTCTAAAAAACAATAAATATTTTTTTTTTTTTTTTTTTTTAAATATCATCTTTCATGTATTTTTTTTATGTACCTACTATCCCCGTCAATTGGTAATGCGCTGGAACCTTGTCAAATTAACATACACATCAACGTCATCCGCAACTAAAAATGATAAAAAACAGTAAAATTCTAATAGGTAATATAATATGTTAATTATTGAATTCTTATTTTCAATAAAAAAGGGTCTAGGTATATGAAAAAAATGCAATTGTTTTTCGTTTTTGAGGTTAAAATCATGGCCGCCAGGCGCATTACCAATTGACGCGGATAGTACCTACCTACCTACGTACGTAGTAAGAAGCGAATATTTAATAACAAAAAAGCCAACATCACGCGGTGTTCCCAGGCGGTCACCCATCCAAGTACTGACCGCGCCCGACGTTGCTTAACTTCGGTGATCGGACGAGAACCGGTGTATTCAACGTGGTATGGACGTTGGCAGTTTAAACATTGAATTAATTAAAGCAGTTCTGTACTTTGTCAGTGTTGTTATAGTAGGTATCTCTGAGAATCTTGTTTATCCTTACCTACTTGTATTCAGTTGATAAACAGTTTTTGATAGTTTTGTCAATTTACCTAAATCGTTATTTACAAAATATTTACTCTTATTAAATCGAATTGTTTTCTTTCGTTCATTCATTCATCTATGTGTGGAAAACCAACCGACCAATTAATTTGTTATATTTTATTTAAGTGTGTTGGGTGAAAATTGTTTACCAAATAAATAGGACAAGTTTGTAAAGGTTTATCCTTTACAAACTTGTCTGACAATAAGAAAAATGCCAAAGTACTCACTTGTGATAGGTAGTTATTTGACCCCGTCGATGTATGGTAGATACCACGTTGTAAACCTGCATCGGTTGTCGTCCGCAAGCAAACACGGTCAGTACAGTAGTTGGATGGGTGACCACGTGATGTTCCCTTTGTTTAATATGATCACCTACAAAAAAACGAAAATGTTATAATTATTACGTAGGTAGGTACATTAATTTTCTATAAGTACATACATAAAGTAGAAATCACACCATCATCGATCCGGTCAAATGGCTTATTTATAAAATTTGTGGTTATATCGGATTGAAGTATTAGGAAATATAACCTATTTACATTATTTTATTATAGATAGTTATTTTTTTTGGCTTAACAATTTTCTTTAGTTATTACCTACTTTAATATTGGAGTTATGATAATTTAATTTCCTACTGCATACTGTTTGCACATAATTTATTATAATTATTATGGTTGGTAGTATACCTATTGGTTGGTATTTTATTGTACCTAGTTTTTCTTCTTCTTCTTCTAACTTATAGGTATTCAGTCAAGTGTAGTTGTAATAAATTAACACTTACTTATATGGAACCTTATAGATCTATAGGTAGGTATCAATTGCTTAACATCACCTGTACGTACACAGGTACATAATACAGGTAAATTGGGACTAATGATTGTGTTACAATTTTTAATGCACTTCGTAGGTAGAAATTATTCGTGACACATGATGTGTATGTACCTACTTTTTTATTTAAATGTAAAATTTTCATTTAAGGTTATGCTTATGGAAATGCAACTCGGTAACTAATGTACAAAAAAATACATATACGTAGGTAGCTACCTACTTTTATATAGGTACCTGATGGCGTGGCGGGCCGGGCCGGGCCCTCGCCCCCTGCCCCGCCGCCGTTTGGCGTGACGGTATCCATTTTTTTTTATTTAAAGCTTCGTGCATATCGTGATGTTACATAGAGATCTGATATATAGTACGTATATGTGTAGTGTAGGTACAGCTGTGTCGATCGCGCCGGCTGCCGATGTGCACTTATATAGGTACATAGGTATACCTAGAAGGCGCGCAGTTATTGTCGGCATGGGACCATGGGATCGGTCGGTAATAATATGCATGCTCTGTTCTGTATGTAGGTGTTGTTAATAAGTAAGTTTGTAGGTACTCACCGTAGGTATTTTGGCTTCCTACATATACGTAGGTATTTGGCTTGGCGGGCGCGACGACGGAATTCTTCATTCACATTAGAAGACGCGCCGGCCATCTTTTTTTATTAATGCTGCGCCGCCGCCTGCCGATTCTACATGCAACGTATCTCTTTATGAAAGAGTACATAATGATTCACTATTAACACAAATCTAACTGTGTAAAATTATAGAAAATTTTATAGACAGACAAAACCACTGAACCACAAAACAAAACACAGATTAGGTACCTAAATAAGTAAACATAGAGAAAAGTTACTCTATGATAGAGAAAGTAATTATCAATAAACGTTAATACCAACATAGAGATATTAACAAAATAATGTTCAATTGTAACAATCGATTGTTTGATAGTTAATAATCGACTGGTTCTGCCTTTTTTTTAAATTTGGTTCGTCGCTCAACAGAATTATTACCTAGGTATCATACATTTCTGCGTCTTTCGGTCTTTCAACGAAAGTGAATACAATTTATTTACTACAATTACACGCATGGTAAATACTGTGATCCATCAGTATTTAATCAGGCGCCTAGTTACCTATTTCATAAACGAATGGTAAATTTACATTAGTACTAATATGGTTAATAAGTGTAGTTTTACATTATTTTATGAAATAGGCCCCTGATAAAATACTGGGGCCCTATTTTTGAATCGCTCGGCTGGCGTCGAGCGCTCGTTTCTACTGATTTTCGTTCGACATATGACTCTATTTCGAACGTTTGAGCCATATGTCGAACGAAAATCAGTAGAAACGAGCGCTCGACGCCCGCCGAGCGATTCAAAAATAGGGCCCCTGAGATGGATGAGTGATCGATCACCATAGATAGAAAGTATAATATTTTAACCATGGAAAGTACCTATAATAATTTTATTGAACATATTACTGGTGCATTCAACGATTCCAACAGACAAATTTCTGAGTCAGCGATCGCCATAGGGTAAATTTTACCATGGAAAGTAATTTGTATGGAATGTTCAAAATTTTACTTTCTTCTGAGTTTGATTCTGTAATACGAGCCTTAGTCTACTCTACGGTGCATTCCAGCAGGTTAACCGCTGAGTCATCGATCGCTACGGCACAGTGCACATTTGTAGGTACCTACCACACGGAAAGTAAATTGGTGAAAATTAGAACAACCCAAATGGTCGAAAAGAGTAAGGGCGGGTCCATAGCGCATGTTTCGCTCTACACAATCAACAAAAAAATCTACACAAAACATTGTTTCTGAAACATGTCTCTCTACACACGCCGTCCACAGCGATTGCGTTGCTTGTGTAGACAAAACTTCAGTGTTGAAAATTTAGTATTTTATGTTAGCCTATCGCTATTATTATCCCCGTTAATTGGTAATGCGCTGGAACCTTGGGCCTTAACGTGAGCTCTTATAGCAGTATTTATATTGAACTGCCTTACTTTTTCACACTTTTTTCGTACTATCACCTCAAAGGTTAGTTCTAAAGCAGCCCTTAAGCAGTCCTGTTTAAGGCCTGCTTTTGAACTGAACGGTTTCTTATTTGCTGATCGTAAGCCCCCTAGTCACATTAACATCCACGTTGACGTGATCCGCAACTAAAAAAATATTGTCAATACTGCGTCAATATAGCGTCAAAACAGCGTAAAAATAGCGTCAATACAGCGTCAATATAGCGTCAATACTGCGCCATTATAGCGTATCACGAGGGAGGCATGCTGTAGTCGCCTACTATACTAGGGTACGTCAATATAGCGTCAATACTGCGTCAATATAGCGTCAAAACAGCGTCAAAATAGCGTCAATGCAGAGTCAATACAGCGTCAATATAGCGTATCACGAGGGAGGCATGCTGTAGTCGCCTACTATACTAAGGTACGTCAATATAGCGTCAATACTGCGTCAGTATAGCGTCAAAACAGCGTCGAAATATCGTAAAATACAGAGTCAAAATAGTGTCAATAAGATGAAATACCTAGAAGACGCTGGAGACAAGGTATTGATAATGGTATTGATTTATATATATATATATATATATATATATATTGCTGTTCTCATTTCACTATAAATTTTATTCTTGTAATGCCGGTTTTTTTCTACTTACCTCACCATCGAGATGTAAAACAGAGTAGTTAGCTCGGGTGTAAGCATCAATTGCAGCCCGAGACATTTAGGCGCACGAGCGCAGCGAGGGCGCCTATAGTTCGAGTTCGAGCTGTCTGTAAGCACAGATCACTATTGTAAAGGTCGAAACAAATTATCGGACGCGGCTTATGGACGCGGCTTACTGCCGCGGCTGATAAGTGTGCACACTCTAATAATATCCTGCGTGCCAGATAGCTGTCGGACGTCCGATGACGTCATATTAGTCTATGGTTACGTCCGCGACCTACTACATCCGATAGTTTGCACACCTCAGATCAGCCGCGGCAGTAATCCGCGTCCGATAATTTGTTTCGACCTTTACAATAGTGAACTGTGCTTACATACAGCCCTCAGCTACTAATCTACTATTACTCTTTGGGCCAAAATAAATCGCTATATGTACCAACATAATAATATTCCATATTTTAGCTTTAATCATTCTTGTAGGTACTCTTGCAATATGGCGGTAGGTTAGGTAGTCGATTAAGATAAGTCATCCATCAGTTAGCTACTCAATAAAATTGTGTCTAAAATCTCAGGGAACGTTATGTTATTATTGGTTTTTTTATGGGTTTACTTATGGATGGAGGAAGTTGATTAGGATAAGTCAAATCAATTAACTACTTAATAAAGCTATCTTCAATCTCAGGGAACGAAAGATATATTCAAATATAATATCATAAGGAATTGAAGAAAAGAATACACTATTATTGGATTATAGGGCTTTAGAAAAACGCATACTTAATTAAAAAAAGTACCTAGGTAGGTATCTACTATGTACGGTGGACAATATGACAGGATGTTGACTGAGATAATAAGCCAGGTCAATTATCTTCTCAATATAACTGTTTTCAATTTTAGGAAACGAATATAGTTTCAATAATACGAAAAATAATACAATATTATTACATTTTAGGGCTTATGATAAAACAATACCTCAAAACGCATTTAATAAAAGAAAAGTACTTTTGGTTCATCGGATACTTCCTATGGCGTTATGTTGGCAGTACCGTCATTGTAATCTCATTGCGATGGAATAAAGTTCAAAGTTGAGTAAATTTACGGGATACCAACATAACGCCAGAGGTAATAATAATGACCGATGAACTAACTACTCAATAAAACTAACTTTATTCTCAGAAAACGAAAGACAGTTTCAATAAATATATCGTGAGAAATGAAAAATTTTGTCGAGACACTAGGCTATTTATTTTTCTACTATTATTATTCCTACTGTACCTTGTATGAAAATCATAGATTATGAAAAGTGAACCATACAGATTGTATAGGTAGGTACTAAACTAGGATAGGTGAACTAAGCGTGCCCGCAGACTATTCGGTATCGGCCGATAGATAAGTTGGATGGGCTTCCCGACTAAACTGTCGGCCAACTATCGGCCGACTGGTTAATCAGTATTGGCTCATATCCACGCGCGCACACACGACGATCGTTTAGTCGGCCGGCTCGGCCGATAGTTCATTTCGCTCCGTGTTTTGGCGCCGGACAGTCGAGGGTTTATTAATAATGGCATCGCTAATTGTATTGTAGGACAAACGTCTTAAATTTTATCGAGGAAATAGAAAAAAAAAATATATCTCTCTCTATATAAGAAAACATTTAAAACAATTTTATACCGTGTATGTATAGGTATTTGTCGATTCTATCTATACCTACGTACGACGTAGTACCTTCCTAGTAGGTACCTACATTTCGATGAAGATTTATTGGTAAATCATAAAATAATAATTTAGGTAGGTACGTTTTAAAACGGACTAGGTAGTAAAACCAAACTAAAAAGTAGAGATGCACCGAATGTTCTGCCGAATATTCGTATTCGGCTCATTCGGCATATTTTTTCATGTTCGTATTCGGCCGAATATTCGGTTGATTTGCCGAATAATTACCGAATATTTAAATTGTACTAATACTACCAATTATTTATTGACAAAATGTAAAAAAGATTAAGAGGATTGTCTAGCAAACGGTCTCCATAAAAACGGCGATATCGTTTCCCACACCTAAACTAAACCTCAACCTATAGCAATCAATTTTTGGTGTTTTTGAAATGCTTAAAAACTAGGGCTGTGTGTTTTGATTTTTTAAATATTAATTGTATAGGTATTTTTAAAAGTTGGCACTTTTTTATTTTGTATGAAATCAGAAAATTGCAAATATTTCAAAATCTATGATAGATATTTAAAAAATCAAAACATATAGTCACGTTTTTAGACGTTTCCAAAACATTTGTAAGCAATTTATAACCGACAGAGCGCGAGGGGCCGCGGGTGGGAAACGCCCGAAAACCCTCCACCCGAAAAAACACGTGTACAAACCGGTTTACTGCGCAGAATGAAACCGAATGATTCGGCCGAATATTAACCTATATAGGTACCTACCTACCTACCTAATAATGGAGACTTTTTTCAGTCGCCTCACTTTTGACAGTGCGCTTTGTAGAGAACTATCGTTCTAGGTGTTATCATTATTAGGTATTCTAAGCCCGCCATCTAGTGAGGCGTTTATTGGCGCTAGGTAACTGCGCAAAATAAACATTTAAAAAAATATTTTTTATTATTGGCCCTACGTAGGTAGGTACTATACTCACCTAGCAAATATTATTATTATTTATTTACAGAGTACGCACGTACAGACAGGTAGGTAGGTACCTATAGTTCTTGCAACTCACGATCACGATGCGCGTAGGCTATGAATGTTGTTAGCCGTGCACATACACACATTGTTTTAGTGTGCGTAATAGGAAAACGTAAACGTGCAGACGTTGCCTACGCGCATTCGTGAGTTGCAAGAACACTATACCTACCTACCTACGTATCTTGTGTTGTGTTGTGACTTGTGACGCCACGCGCCACCCACCACGCGCGGTAACAAGCCAATTTTTCTTTTTTTTTTACTTTATTCATTTCAATCGCACGATAGACACACACAAAAAATACCCAAAGCACAAACGCGCAACCGGCTACCTTAAAACATTTACAACTAACCGAAAAACATGCTTAAAACCCTAAAAAAAAAAGTTTTAAAATAACTTGAATTACCTTACCCTCCCGCCCACCCAGCACCTGTGTCTCATTTATAGAAAATCGGCCATGTTTTGACACCGCAATGTAGCTTATGGTGTTGATGAGTCAGCGCCCTCTAGCGGTGAAAAGTATTATTACAATGTTTTTATACAGTTTCTAGCGATCTTTTTCGTGTTTTCTTGGTATAGTACTATATTTTGTAATTAGTAAAACGACAAAAAAAAATTTACATAGGTTGTTATAAAAAAAACCGTATATGGTGGATAGGGATCATCAAACTGATGAACTTTTACTATAAGGCCAATATTAACTCTAAAATCACTAAAATCCAGCTTTTTCATACATATTGATATTTTCTCATTAGTAATCAAAACTCTTTTAATTATTTTCTGGCAATATTACCTGACTACTGGACTAATAATTTGATTTTCAATAATTTATTTGCGACATACTTGGCATCTATGCCATCTATCTGATGATACAGGAACTTTTACCTATTTATTCTGTGCTTTTACCGATACCTAGTTTTTTTACGAAATTCTCCAAATAAAATTTTTGTAGAGTTCTTTTATTGCGTTTTCTTGTTTATTATATAAGAAAAAAACAGGCCAAGTGCGTGTCGGGCCACGCGCAGTAGGGTTCCGTAGTTAACATATATACCGTACCTTATTTAATAAGTAGGTACCTAAGTACCACTATCATTTTTCATCTGCAAAAATAACTTTGTTTTTCATAGTGTTTGTATAAATGACAAAGTTATATTTGCGGTTTTGAAAAATGTGCTAAATTTCTAAAACTACTAAATAAACCTATCTCGTTCAAACCAATTTTCGTTGAATGTGTTTATTAAGATCGACAGCATATTTTTATTGTTTATTTTTCACTCTCTTATTTCTATAATTTAGAGGGACACAATCGGACACATTTTACCATTTTTACATTCTATTTATTCTTATGGTGTATATCTTTCGAACGGTTGATTTTATAAAGCACCAATATAAAGACACCCCACAAGTATTGGTTTGATGAAAAAAATTTTTTCCGTTTCAGTTCCTTCCATGTATGGGGAGCCCCTCTAAATCTTTTTTTTTGTGAAAATCGTATAGCGGTTCACATAATACATCTAGCTAGGTAGGTAGGTAGGTAATAAGAAAGCTAGGTGTAATTTTCTGGGGAAACTGTAGTGAGCGCGAACACATACCTATTTAGAGCACAGAAACGATGCATTAGGGCAATTTGCGGGCTTGGTATAAGGGATAGTTGTGAACCGTTTTTCAAATCACTGAAAATATTAACATTGCCGTGCTTGTATATTTTGGAAATGGCGTTATTTGTTAAAAATAATGGACACTTATATACAAGTTTTCGTATGTGTCGGAACACCACACGCGCACAATATGCTACCACCTTGTAAAACAGCACTTTTCAAGAAAGGCGTACTGCACTAGCACCTCGTATTTACAATAAGATTCCAGAACCACTGAAGCAATTTACCAGTGCCAATTTTTAGAAAAAAATTGAGACAAATACTTATTGAGAAATGTTATTATTCTATACAGGATTTTCTTTGTGACAATTTACTCATATAAGCACATTTGTAATTTACTTAACTCATTAATATTTTTTGACATTTTTAACTGTGACATTATATAATTTTAATTTTAATTTGTGACATAAAATAATATTAAAATAATACTTTTCTGACATTATAATTATACTTAATATTAGTTAATTTGCTGTTATTCTATTTGACAATGTTTAAATCATTATGTTATTGTTTTGCACACCCATTATGGGTAAAATATGACGAACTTAATAATGTATCTCTTGTGACCTTTTATGTACTCATATTTATGCAAAAATAAATGAATTGAATTGAATTGAATTGAAGTACCTACCTACCAAGTTTCAACTGTTGTCGCGGCGTCCAGCCTCCTTTGACTAATGAATGACTGACAGACAGACGGAGGGTGACAGGGATGACGTACGGGACGGACGGACAGATGACTATCGACAGAGGACGGAACTGGTGCTGAACTTGTAAAAGGACGACAACTGCGACCAAATAACTGTGTAATCCTAATAGTTTCTGAATAAAGTGCAGCTATGACATACAGACGGCCGGACGGACGGACGAAGGGACAGACGGACAGACAGACGTGACGAATCTATAAGGGTTCCATTTTTGGCACTAGGCTACGGAACCCTAAAAATGGGGTTTTATATAATTTTAAAATGTAAAATATTTAATTGAAGCAATTGCCATCTATCATGGGATAGAAACAATTTGGACGATAGATGTTTCGCGTAATTCGTCACTAGATGGAACTGCCCCGAAAAATATATTAGGTGGTTGTGTTACCGAAAGTGGCACCCTCAGAGGTTTTTATTAATAGCTTATTTGTTTTACGTGGAGTTTTTTTTCGTAGGGTGGATATGCCTAACTCCAGCCCCCCCCCCCCTAATACCAGCCCCCAAAAGTTTTTGCTTTGCTTTCATTAACAGTGAAAATCGGAAACTGTTTAATGGAGCCACACCGCTAGCTAATCCTCTAAGTTGGAAAATCACTATTACCCCGTCACGTCACCTACAACTCACACAACGAGCAATAATGTTCACCGAGACCGAGTAGAGGTGACTATGTTTGAAAAACAGCATAAAAGCTCGATCGATGCGAACTTTGGGAAGTGTGTTTACGAAGGCAAGATGCATTTTTTTTAGGTTTTAAGCTTTGATACTAGTGATAGATTAGATATATAACGTTTTGACATTACTAGTTTGTAATTAAATTTACTAATTTCGAAAATAATAGGGGGGCTGGAGTTTGACTGGGTGATTTTCAATAACTTTCTATTATCAGCCAGGGCTGGTATTGGGTATTTAACTTTCGTTAAAGATATCAAATTCAATTTAATTTGCTCGTCTCAAAGTAGGAATTTGTAGTGCTTTTCAATAGAATTACTAACCCTGCACCCAATGACCTAATTACAGCCGGGTGAATAATGTTCATCTCCTAAGTTATTTGTTCTGCAAATTAGGGGCTGATATTAGGATATGTATGAGAACCTAACTCGTGCCGGTCATCTAACTTTACGGCAATATACAGGGTGCTCTCAAATATGATTTTAATTATTTTGTTTTTTTTTTATATTAGATGTAAAAAGTAATAATAATTAAAATCATACTTTTCTTCACTCATAGAAACAGAAAATAAATTCAATATAAAAAAATTTATATTGAATTCCACTTCTTGGAAAACGCTTAAAAGAGTTTTAAATAATTAAAACGATTTCATACTCGTTGATTATATGTTTATTAAACCAAAGTTCACTTTTTGTTACGCCATTTTTAATATATGTACTTACCTATATTCTAAATTGATTAATATCTACAGAAGAGGTGTAAGTTTCAATGACTTGCTATGGGAATCATAATTTATAGCCTTTAGTGTTTTATTATCACTATTGAGAGTTACCAAATTATATTTTATTTTATACTAACATGGTTGTATTATTTTAGAACACCCTGTACCCGGCTGGAATTAGGGAGCAAAGCGGCTGATATTAGGGCAATGGCAGCTGGAATTAGGGTTTTTCGCCCTTCGGACATTTAAACGCTTCTCTATTTTTTTCCCACAAAACTACGTAAAACTAAGTACTATTTTCGTAATAAAGATGAATCAACCTACCTAAAACTGTATCAACAATATTTTTAAGATTTAAAATTACAACAACAGAGATTCAAAGTTGAAAAATCCTTGGGGGGGCTGGTAATAATAGGCATATTTACCCTACCAAAAAACAGCAAATAAATCACGTTTGTTGTATGGGAGCCCCACTTAAATATTTATTTTAATCTGTTTTTCTGTTTGTTGTTTAAAGGTGCCTTCCGACGGTGCGTGCTACCACGCACCGCACCGAGCCGCACGAGGGCGAGCACGGGCGCACCGTGGGAAACGCTGGCACGGGCCGTGCGTCGTTCGGCCATGTTCGGCGCACGGCCCGCTGTACCGTTCCCACGGTGCGCCCGCGTCCGTGCAACGAACGACGCACGAGTGATGATGGCACAGTACAAATAGTCGAAAAGCGAGCCATACCTATGCGCCTCGAGTTTAGTCTGACTGAACTCGGTAGGTACACAGACAGTCGTGAATGCGCCGCAGTAAAGAACGAAAAATTTACGTAGGTACTATTTATTTATTGATTGAAATACCTGTACTTGCTAGGGTAAAGTGCAGATAGTGCTGTTTTTATTATATTTAAAAGGTTTGAAGTTAGTTTTCGCACAAGTCATCACGTAAATATTATGAAAATGTGGTATCGATGCGTTCAGTATGAGTATGAATCCTGTTCACAAATATATATGTAAGATGACAAGTGCGAAAATGGTGGTGTAGAAATTGTGACAACATAAAAATTTCAGATGAAATGTATATCAAATGAAAGAGTTATGTTAGTTAATTTTGATTATATAACATACGAGTACTATAACATTTTCACTACTTAGTCTAACAGATTATTAGAAAACGTCGAAAAATTTCACAATTCAGAGTCGCCGAACAGCTCGAGATTGAGAACAACTGCATTGATTTTTACAAAATACATAAAAAATGGCTCTGAACATAATCCATTCGAGTTTCTATTTGACCAAAATTATTAAAATAATAGCCAATTACCTTAAAAAGCCAATAATTTGTTTAGCTTCTAGAATTCTTATTTTCGGTCTATTGCCACTAACTTTCGCCATTTTCTCTTTATTCATAGTTGTGTGGAAAACTTGACAAAGAAAGGCAATTGAAAATTAATTACTTTACGAAAAAAAAATTATTGGCGACTCCATTCATTTGAATTTTGACTTTGTTCCTATTACGTCAAGAACCGTTGGTATTTTAGTTTTATAATTTAAAATTTAAATAACTAAGGTGCCTTCCCACCGGTGCGTCTTGAGACGCACGAGAGCGCACCAGACCGAACCGACACACCGTGGGAAACGACGGTGCACCGCGGTGCGTCGTCGTGCGTACGATCCATCGAGCGTCGGTAACTTCAAAGGATCGGTGCGTGGCGGTGCGTAGCGCTGTGCGTCCGCGTTCGTGGCGGCTCGTCGCCTTTGTCAATATGCCGCGCGTCATAGTATGATATCTATCAGTAGTCAATCGGCCCTGTCCTTTAAATAATTACCTACAGTATTTTAATTTCATCTAAGTACTTTCGTATCTTTTTAGTTTTGTGATTGTACGTATTACGTAAATTGCTATTTAGCAATAAGGCCGCTTTTTGTGTGCGTTGCTGTTTTTCTTTGTATATGTCATTATGTAATAATATTTTAGAATCCATATTATATAGGGTCTACCTTCAACGCGAAATACTTTCTAAGCAATAAAATACCTAGGTTAGCAAATTACAAAACTAATAGTAAAACAAAAACTGAAAATTGCGTAAAACCTATATAGGGTTTTAGTAATAGCCTAATAAAGCCGAATATGGTAGATAGGGACCATCAAACTGAACAACTTTTACTATGGGACCAATTCTGAAATCGCGAAAAAAATCTGCTGTTTCATACAAAAATTTATAACGAAAATATCAAAATGTATAGAACAGCAGATTTTTAGAAATAGAATAGTACTAAAAAGTAACAAAGTAATGGTAAAATATGGTACCAAATAATTTGTACTAAATAGTACCTAATGCATGGTACTAAATAGTAACTAATTAATGGTACTATATGGTACTAAATTATTTGTACTAAATAGTACCTATAATGAATAATACTAAATAGTAACAAATTAATGGTACTATATGGCACCAAATAACTTGAACTAAATAGTACCTAATGAATTGTTGACTATTTGTACAGTGCCATCATCACTCGTGCGTCGTTCGTTGCACGGACGCGGGCGCACCGTGGGAACGGTACAGCGGGCCGTGCGCCGAACATGGCCGAACGACGCACGGCCCGTGCCAGCGTTTCCCACGGTGCGCCCGTGCTCGCCCTCGTGCGGCTCGGTGCGGTGCGTGGTAGCACGCACCGTCGGAAGGCATCTTAATTTTAAACATTTTTCGAAACGTGAGCATCTGTTATTATAAGAATCTCATATTATGCGAATCGGCTATTTTGCGTTTCTGATATTATGCGCCTAAACGTTTCGAAATGGTGATTTTTGGTAAATTGAGAAAAACTGTCTTAACTTAAAAAAATCTACATGATTTTCGAACCTGCCCACAAAATTTCACGAAATTCGGTTGAGAAATTGCGACCTGTAGAGGAGAAAAGACAGAGCCGGAAAGCTGGACTGCAATGAGTTTTTTTTACATACCTATCTCCGCCATTTTGAAAAAAATCGAAAAAGTTGCGTGACAAAAAAATTCTATATTATTTTCAAACCTGCTCACAAAATTTCACGAGAATCAGTTTAGAAATGCGACCTGTAGAGGAGAACAGACAGCGCTGGAAAGCCGTAAAACCTGTTTTTTTAACATATTATCTCCGCCATTTTGAAAAATTAAAAAAAATCTGGCTCGACAAAAAAATTCAATATAATTTTCGAACCTGCTCACAAATTTTCACGAGAATCGGTTGAGAAATGCGACCTGTAGAAGAGAACATACAGACATACGAAATAATTTTTGCCCAAGCTGAAGCTGAGACGCTTCGCTCGCACTTCGTGCTCGCTCGGTCAATAAACATATTTAACCTGCTCTAATAATTATGTTTTCGAAGTAGAATTACGTTTTTTGCTATGACATTATTGGCAGGCGTTATGGCGTTATTGGAGTTAAAGAGGTACGCTTAAGTACCTACATACTTTTTATTTTATTAGTGTAGGAAATGAAGCGATCTTTTGTATGGAGACCCCAACTTTAAATCCTCAGTCGATGA
This sequence comes from Agriphila tristella, assembly GCA_928269145.1. NCBI lineage: Eukaryota > Metazoa > Arthropoda > Insecta > Lepidoptera > Crambidae > Agriphila > Agriphila tristella. Next base: position 15,421,947 of record OV743450.1, on the reverse strand, counting down.
AACTTTACCATAGAAAATGTAGCAATGTGTCACTCCATCTGTCAAATGACACCTAACTGTTTTGCCCAAACTGAAACGCAGACGTTTCGCTGTATGCGCTCGCTCATCACTATTAGTATGATTTTATTATATATTTGTATTCATTGTTGTGGTAATTAATAACAAACAAAAAACCTAATCAATACATGCCTTTGTCATACAAAATGTTTCCAAGTCTTGTTCTTGGCACGCAGAAGGTGCGCATGCAGTAGATGAAGATATTAGCCCCCCTACTCAAACGGCCAAAATTCTATTCGTTTGAACGCTACGCTTACTATTAAAAATTTAAAATAAGCAGTAAACTATAAAATTTTATTACGTCCTGCCGTAGGTAAGCTTGCAAATTCCATACAATACATCGATGTCTGAGATTTACATAAGTTTGCGAAATATGATTTAATCATCTATTGCTCATATTTAAGTTTCAAAAGTAAGCGTAGCATATTTTTTCAATTATATTAATAATCTAAGTGAGCGTAGCGTTTAAACGAATAGAAAGTTTGTCATTTGAGTAGGGGGGTAGGTGTCGCTAGATGGCACTAGCTGAGTGGTTGGCTTATAGCTGGAACGTACAAGGTAACAACGTATATGACAACTATTATCATCAAGTTACGTCAACGCAAGGTACTTTAACTAACAACTTTAACTAAAATCTATTTCGGTTTAGTAAAAACCTCTGAGTAACCGTAGTACGGACATAACTAAAAAATAAAGCATGTCGCTAGATGGCTGCACTTACATTTTGACAAAAAATAAAGTTCGAGCATCTTCAAGCCATCAACATCAGGTATACATCAACTGACAACATTTTTTAAATAAAATCTATTTGGGAAATATTGAATTTAACTATTGCGTATGCGCAAGATTGTAAAACTACATTACATTCAGTAAATAACACGTCGCTAGATGGCGGCACTTACATTACAACCTATTTCAATGAGATAATTATTTTTACTCACTTATGCTCTGAAATGTTATCATTCCATTTGAAAAAAGAATGCGGGGCGTTCAACATTTCCGTGGGGGTCTGGTTCATCACATTCTAAATTTGAAATTCAGTGCGGAAATGAAATTCAATACTTACTTCCCGCACTGAGTGCGGGAAGTAAGTGTTCCAAATTCAAATCGGTAGAACTTATCAGCTAGCATTCTTTTTATTAAACTTTATGGTTGCATGACCGGTCAGTAAACATGGCCACGCGAACCAATTTAAATATCACATTTTTACAAAGAAAATTGTATTTCCTCGCATTTCGTGAGTAAAGTATTATACAAACCTTGTACTGGAAGCTACTTGCATTGCCTCGAATGATTAAAGCCCTCGCCTGCGGCTCGGGCTTCAAACCATTCTCGACAATGCAATCGCTAGCTTCCCGTTCTCGGATGTAATGTACTATTACTCACTTATGCTCTGAAATGTTATCATTCCATTTGAAAAAAGAATGCGGGGCGTTCAACATTTCCGTGGGGGTCTGGTTCATCACATTCTAAATTTGAAATTCAGTGCGGAAATGAAATTCAATACTTATTTCCCGTACTGAGTGCGGGAAGTAAGTGTTCCAAATTCAAATCGGTAGAACTTATCAGCTAGCATTCTTTTTATTAAACTTTATGGTTGCATGACCGGTCAGGTCAGTAAACATGGCCACGCGAACCAATTTAAATATCACATTTTTACAGAGAAAATTGTATTTCCTCGCATTTCGTGAGTAAAGTATTATACAAACCTTGTACTGGAAGCTACTTGCATTGCCTCGAATGATTAAAGCCAAACCATCCTTCAAACCATCCTCGACAATGCAATCGCTAGCTTCCCGTTCTCGGATGTAATGTACTATGTAAACATTTTGAGTAAGCACTTACATTCTGGGTAACGGGTTTTTAGACTATTTTCCGGACTTTGTCCGGCTTTTTAATATTGGGCGGTTGTAATACTATGTAGGACTAGGTAGTTAAAAACATACATAGCAGTAGAGAAGTCCCAAAACGTATATGGAGTCTGGATCTCTTCTTCCCAGACTCTGGGCCACGTCCATGTACATACATACGCACAGTATACAAAAACCCGTGTGGGGATTTAGCAAAATGTCCACGCAGGACTTTTGATTTTTGTCAGGATTTTCAGCACCTGGCAACCCGAACAGACAAGTGATTTTTTTTATCCAAACGTGTGGGGTATCGTTGTTCATAGCATAAGAAGTTTTATTTATTCTTATGTTTATAGCTCGTTTTGTCGAGTTGACAGTCTTTGAGGAAAAGCCGTCAAAGTCAGCTTTTTTCCAAAAAAATTGTCCGAAGTATTTTCTAACTTCCAATGAGGGCTTTTCAAAATGATAATAAACTGTAGGCTCGATAGATGGCGTTGATAAAAATGTTATGTGTCAATGTGATATTTTTAGGGTTCCGTACCAAAATGCTAAAAAAGGAACCCTTATGGTGTGACTCAGTCTGTCTGTCACAGCTGGATGTCTCGAGAACTACTAATGGTATCAACTTGAAATTTAGAATAGTTTAAAATGACGTTTGCAAAACTATTTTGCAAATAAGAAAGAAATAAAAAAATAAATACTTTTTTTTACAACAGGGACTGAAAAGGGGTCTTAAAAATTTGAAGTTTGAAATCATGTGGGGTATCATATTTTTTATTTTTTTTATTTTTTTATTTATTATCATAAAGTTTACATGAATATCTTAAAATTGAATATGAGGAGCGTCTGTTCAAAAGGGGCTATATCCACTTCGGACGTTTTCTGTTTTTTTTTCGAATCGGTTTCAGAATCTAAGATCCCATCATGCGCTATGTCATAGCCTTCTATATCTTCCAAGCCCTGAAGTTGAGCAGAACGGCAACATCGCATGTGGTCAAGCAAATAGTATAAAATTATTTTAAAAATTATTTATTATTTGTTTTTCCTATATTATCTATGTTTAAACTAGTTGTGAATTGTGATGTAAGATTATTTTAATAAAGTTTTATATTTATTATTATTATTTATTTATTAGAACATAAAGGTTTGAGTCAAATTATTTGAACTTTTCGGGGGTCCTTTAGTACGATGAGCATTTTGATCTAAGCCTTCTCTAGCAATAAATCTTACATCATTGGAAAGGTATTTAAATTTGAAACACTTTATTGTATAACTATAAACGTCAACTATTAGTACTTTGAGAGTTATAACGCTCTAAACTTGACCAATTTTTTTAACATTAATGACCTAAAACTCCGAAAATACTAACAATTAATAGAAAGTATGTTTGCAGCAAATAATTGTCATATAAAAACCTTTCTTATGATATATCATTCATTTCAATAGGTGTGGTAGATCAACTCCCAAAGACAATAAACCACTTTTATACTTTAATAACCTTTAACTCCAAAAGTATTAACAATCGATAAAAAGTATATTAACAGCAAATATTTGTCTTTAAAAAGCCTTTCTAATGATATATCATTTATTGCTAGAGGGCGTGTAAATCAACTCCCTGCTGAAGAAAATCAACAAAAAAGATGACATCTTTGACAGCCATTTTTTCCTGGTTAACATCGATATTTTTCTTATTGTTTAATATACAAAGCATTTCAATAAAAGAACTAAATTATTTTCATATTTTAAACCTCACACGATTACTATGAAAAAAAATATCGACCTCTTAAAATTGAAATATTCCCATACATTTAGTATGGAGACTGGTGGACGACATGACCACGAACTGACAGTAACAGACGTTGCCAAACTTATGTTCACGGCTTGGAAATGAAGAAGGCTATGGCTATGTCATAGCCTTCTATAATTGCAAGCCGTGAACATAAGTTTGGCAACGTCTGTTACTGTCAGTTCGTGGTCATGTCGTCGGCCAGTCTCCATACTAAATGTATGGGAATATTTCAATTTTAAGAGGTCGATATTTTTTTTCATAGTAATCGTGTGAGGTTTAAAATATGAAAATAATTTAGTTCTTTTATTGAAATGTTTTGTATATTAAACAATAAGAAAAATATCAATGTTAACCAGGAAAAATGGCTGTCAAAGATGTCATCTTTTTTGTTGATTTTCTTCAGCAGGGAGTTGATTAACACGCCCTCTAGCAATAAATGATATATGATTAGAAAGGTTTTTTAAAGACAAATATTTGCTGTAAATTTACTTTATATCAATTGTTAATACTTTTGGAGTTAAAGGTTATTAAAGTATAAAAGTGGTTTATTGTCTTTGGGAGTTGATCTACCACACCTATTGAAATGAATGATACATCATAAGAAAGGTTTTTATATGACAATTATTTGCTGCAAACATACTTTCTATTAATTGTTAGTGTTTGAGAACATAAAGGTGCAGATTATTGAAAGCCCGTAAATCTTGGTAAAAATTAGTTTACTTCAAAAATATAGATCGTTACAGTGCGAAGGTTGACAGGTAAGTGGTGACGCGACACATTGATTAGTACGGTCGTATTATAACGCCTGCAGGTTTCTAATAGCAATACGTTTATCAGCGGCTAAGTAGTCGAATTAAAGTAGGAGACGCCTTAACATGCTCCCCGCCGTTGAAAGGTACTTTCAACAGTCTATTCTTGAAGTTCCTCCGCCGTGGGTAGGGGACAAAGTCGAACAAAGGGACGACGCACGCAGCCCCTGACGGTGTTGACATCAGCTACTCTCGCGATGCCATCTGGACCAGGAAAGAGACGCAGCACGCGCCCAAGTCGCCACTGGAGCGGGGATGTGTTGTCTTCAGCCAGCAGCACCATGTCGCCGACCTTCAAGTTAGCTGGATTCGTACGCCATTTCGTGCGTTGTTGCAATTCGGTGATGTATTCCTTTTGCCAGCGTTGCCAAAAGTGCTGTCTGATTTTCTCCAGTCGCTCGTATCGCTTGAGGTTGCTTTCTTTGCATTCAGTCAGCGCTGGAGTAGGAAGTGCAGTAAGAGGCCTTCCTATCAAAAAGTGTCCGGGGGATAGGGAAAGGAAATCGTCAGGACTGGATGAAAGTGGACACAAGGGACGGCTATTCAGAATGGCCTCCACTTGCGCAAATAAAGTGGAAATTTCCTCGAATGTAAGATGACTGTTACCAATTACACGTTTAATATGATATTTTGCCGATTTGATTCCGGCCTCCCAGATGCCACCGAAATGAGGAGCGTAAGTTGGAATGAAATTGAATTTAATGCCTTGTTGACTTGCAAAATCAGAGAAAGAATCTTTATTTTCGTTTAAAAATGCTCCTATTTCTTTAGCAGCGGCTACAAAATTGCGCCCATTATCGCTATATATTTCCGCTGGTTTTCCTCTCCTAGCTATAAATCTTTTCAAGGTCATTATGAATGCATCTTTAGTTAAGTCGCTTACCGCTTCGAGATGTATACACTTATAACGCAGGCATACAAATAAACATAAATAACATTTCGTAACGCGACTCCCGCGACCCTTGCGGTTTAGTATGAAGTAAGGTCCTCCGATATCGAGACCAACGGATTGGTTTGGGAAGCCCGGATTAATACGTGCGGCAGGTAAATTACCCATTTTAGTTTGTAATGTTTTGCCTCGCAAGCGCCTGCATCGCACACAGTTGTTTACTATGCGTCGAGCGAGACGTCGACCATCTACGGGCCACACGGTTTCTCGTACCGTAGCTAATAATAATTGAGGACCCGCATGCATGTGATTGTAGTGTTCATGAATGAAATATAATTTAGTCAGTTTGTGTGATGCATGGAGTAATATGGGATGTTTTTTCTCATAAGTGTAGTTAGACGAATCTATACGTCCACCCACTCTAATTAACTTATTCGAATCTAAAAAAGGTGATAATGATAATATTTTATTATGATTATTGAGTTGCTTATTACTAGACAATAACTGGTATTCATTCGGGAACGATTCACGCTGAGCGATAAGACACAATGAGTGGAATGACTCACGCAATTCGCTAGCTGTTAACAAACCGGTCCGCTTGTTTACACTATTTTTTAAGTTAAATATGAATCGTAAAACATAGGCAAATGATCTATTAATTTTATTGAAATTAGAATAATTATCAAAATTGATTATTGGGGTATTATTTATCGTTACTGAATGTGATTTAATTTCCGGCAATACCACTGGTTCAGTGACCTTGAGTGTTGGCCAGTCAGTTTCGTTATTACGTAAGTATTTAGGGCCGAACCACCACAAATCCGTATTAATCAACTGATTTGCGTTTACACCCCTAGATATGAGATCAGCCGGATTTGAATCCGTCGGAACGTATCTCCAAGCGGACGGATTGGTTAATTGTGTGATTTCATAAACTCGATTACCAACAAATGTTTTTAATTTACTCGGATCACTATTTATCCAACTTAATACTACGCTGGAATCACACCAGTGCACCACCCGATCCGGTTTATAGCGAAGTGAATCTAGTACACATTTAGTTAACCGAGCGGCGAGCAGGGCTGCGCCAAGCTCGAGGCGTGGAGTGGAGCTGGGTTTAAGCGGTGAAACCTTAGATTTAGCGCAAAGCAGGCGAATAGCAACTTCGTTATTATTGTTTATAGACTTCATGTAAATACAAGCTCCAATCGCCAAATTAGAGGCGTCACTAAAGGAATGTAACTCGATAGTCGTTGGTGAAACACACAATACCAACCTTGGGATGCGTAAATTGGATAAACATTTAATATTTTTCGTGAACTTAATCCATTCATCTTTAGTTGTTTCTGGGACAGGTTCGTCCCAATCAATCTTTAACTTCCATAACTTTTGTAACATAATTTTAGGTTGAATAACAATCGGACTTAGCAACCCTAAAGGATCGAAAATCTTAAACGAGTTAGACATAATAAACCGTTTCGTTATCACTTCGTTTTCGTAAACAATATTTTTTAATGGAAAATGGAATGTATCGTCAGACGGTGTCCAACCGAGCCCGAGAATACTTGATGACTCACTGATAAGCAATTTATCTTGCGTGTTTATTTGAATATCGTCGAATATTTGTGGGCAATTACTTTTAAATTTTCTTAAATTAAAACAACCTGATTTTAATGCCTTTGAAACTGATTGTTGAATGTATTTTAACTGATCTATGTCGTCGCTACCGGTAATGAGGTCATCAACGAAATGATCCTTTTGAATAATGGTTTTTATGAGCTCGTCATCAGTTTCTTCGCCAAGTTGCCATAAACATCGCGTACTTAGATAACTGGCACTGGCGGTACCGTACGTAACGGTTTTTAAATTAATTGTTTGTATAGGCTGAGACTCGTTTTCGCGCCATAATATCAACTGTAAATTACGATCATGCTCATTTACTAACACCTGGCGGTACATTTTCTCAATGTCACCAGTGATTAAAAATTTGTATTGCCTAGCCCTTATTAAAATAGAAAATAAAGAATCTTGTATGTTCGGGCCTACTCGCAATATATCGTTTAATGAATAGCCAGAAGTGGAGGGGGCGGAGCCATCAAATACCACTCGGAGTTTGGTCGACTCGCTTTCTTGTTTTAAGACCGCGTGATGACAAAGATAATACTTTGGTTCCGTAGATTTGTTTATGCTATTATTATTAGTAAAGGATAAATGACCTAACGCGGCATATTCGTTAATGAATTTAGAGTATTCTAACTTTAATGTTGGATTTTTATGAAATCGCTTTTCTAAATTGAGAAAGCGTTTTTTAGCCAAATTATACGTGTCGCCAAGACAATCAGCGTTATCTTTCATTGGCAACCGTACACAAAATCTACCAAATTGGTCTCTAGTGGTGTTCGTTATAAAATGATTTTCGCAATATTGATCATTTTGACTTAAAATAGGTTTGTTGGGAACGTCTTCCAAGTCCCAAAATTTTGTTAACATATTTTCTAAATTTTCATTTTGTGAATTAGATATAGTTGCGTGATTGCAATGAATAGTTTTATGAGGAGTTACTAAATTAATGGGGCCGGCTACGATCCAGCCTAATTGAGAATTTCTTAGCTTTGTAGTGTTGCTGCTTCCTGCGGAACGCTGCTCGTTACCTAATATATCCCACACTAAATCGGCTCCGATCAAAATGTCGATCGGAGCTGGCTCATAGAATTTAGGATCGGCTAGCTGTATATCCTTAGGAAGGTTTAATTTTTTAATATCAATAGGACATTTCGGCAAATGACCGGTTAATTCTTTTAAGACAAAACAGTTTAATGATGCTTGATAATTAGTGTTAATAGATTTAATTTGTATGTTGCAGCTTTCGACAGCTTGATTTGAGGTTACGTTACCTATGCCAATGATTTTAGTTGCAGTGATGGGATTTGATTTTAGTGAAAGTCTGGTCTTTAGGGACTCAGTCACAAACGAGGATTGGCTTCCACAGTCTAATACGATGCGAACTTTAATCTTTTGCTGATTAAATGGATTTGACGCCTGGACTATGGCAGTTGACAAAAGCACGACCTGATTGGCGTGGTTGGAATAATTGACAACTGTTTCGATTTGATCGGTTTGTTCATCTGTGGTTAAATGATTATTTACTGATACTGGACGGTGAAGTAAACTATTGTGTTTGCGTTTACATTCACGACAAGGTCCCAAGCGACACTCGTTAGTAGGGTGACCTTGTCTAAGACAATTCATACACAACTTGTATTTTTGCACATCTCGTAACCTCTCATCAACGCTTTTGGATTTAAATGTAGGACAATCGTAAATCCTATGACCTTCGTTGCAGATAATACATGTGTAATTTATAGATTTGTAATTATTATTATTTTTGTTATGATGACTTGAACTTAAAAATGACTTGGTGAATGTATTTTGCCCTGACCTCTGATTGTTATTATTGTTGTTGGGTGTAAAACGTGTATGAGACGTGGAAGGTTTAGACATGTCATGCTTGTTTGGATTAAGCGACTCGAGCACTTCCGCACGCTCGCTTAAAAACTTATAAAATTGGTCTAAAGAAGCCACATCACCCTCTAAGGTTTTGCGATGCTCTTCCCATTTCGTTAACGTAACATTATCCAATTTTGACGACAACATATAAATAATTAAAACGTCCCACTTATCAGTTGGTTGCCCTAAACTCGCCAGCGCACGTAAATTTTTTTTGACATGGTCAATCAAATATCTAAGGGACCGTTCAGACTCGCGTTGTATCGGTTTGAAACTAAAAAGTGAATTTAAATGATGATTAATAAGAGTTCTTTTGTTATTGAAACGATTAAATAATAAATTCCAAGCTTCCGTGTAATTTGCACTGGAAACTTCAAGGTTTGAAAGTACGCGCGCCGCATCGCCTTCCAGGTAGAATAAAAGATAATGAAATTTACTAATTGGCGGTATGCGCTCGTTGTTGTGAATTAAACTCGTAAAAGTGTCTCTAAATTCTAACCAGCGGAAGTATGAACCATCGAATTTAGCGATTTGAATTTGAGGAAGTTTCATGCCTAACTCTTTATGCTGTTCAGCGCAGCACGAAGTGTTATGCATGGAATTGCGCCTTTCGCATTCTTGTTTTATAGATAATGACTCGATTATTCTTTTGGCTATAGCTATGCTTTTTATGAAATCGCGTTCGATGGTTTCGCGTTCATCAATTTCGGACATAATATTTTCGGGAATTAAAACTTCTATCTCGTTTTGCAAGTCATCAAACCTCACTGATAATGATTCAAATTTTGCTAATTTTAAATTTAATTCTGTTAACTGAATATCATCTAAAGTGTCCTGCTTAGCCACACAATTCACGTAATTTTTAAATTTAGTGATTTGCCCTTTGATGGACACTCGTTTTGTTAATAATTCTTTATAACGCTTATCTTCTGTAGTTGTAGACATTTTGCAAAATTAAAATATAAATGTAAAAATTACGTGATAAAAATGTAAAAAAGTGATAACAAAAAGTAAATAAAGTAAAAACGCTCACGTTCCTCGTTTCGATGTCACCGATTCACGGGAAGCTCCGATCGCGATCAGCTTTTGGCCGCCGACCACAACTCAGAACTTCACAGAATCACCGGGAATCACTTGTATACGCAGGTGCGTGAGAGGTGATTGATATTTTTGCCCTGGAATTATCAGCAAATGTGTGAAAAACTATGAAATCACTTTTGATAAATTTTGTGTGGGGGTAGGTATGTCGATAAAGAAAATTATGATGAAATATTTGATTTACGGAACAAATAGCACTATAATCTGCACAAAAACACTTATTTACGCAAATGGATTTTATTCTGAATAGTTTTAAGATAGAAAGGAATAGGTTTTTATGGAAAATGGATGAGTTGGGTAAAATGAAGGAGGACACTTATCTTTAGGTGAACCTTGCTGCACGGCGTGATGCTTTAGCTACACCACTGATCCACTCCAGATCCTTCGGCGTTTCTGGATGCAACTTGTCCACTGGAAACTGTGGTCGAACTCCACCGTAGTGTTCCCGGCTTGTATTGCGCAGCGTAGTTGGCGCGAAAATCCGTCCTTCGTATTTCGATGCTTTCGTGATAATATTGTCGTATCTTGATAAAGGTTTTCTCATGGGCCACCAATTTATGTTTGAGAACATAAAGGTGCAGATTATTGAAAGCCCGTAAATCTTGGTAAAAATTAGTTTACTTCAAAAATATAGATCGTTACAGTGCGAAGGTTGACAGGTAAGTGGTGACGCGACACATTGATTAGTACGGTCGTATTATAACGCCTGCAGGTTTCTAATAGCAATACGTTTATCAGCGGCTAAGTAGTCGAATTAAAGTAGGAGACGCCTTAACAGTTAGTATTTTCGGAGTTTTAGGTCATTAATGTTAAAAAAATTGGTCAAGTTTAGAGCGTTATAACTCTCAAAGCACTAATAGTTGACGTTTATAGTAGTACAATAAAGTGTTTCAAATTTAAATACCTTTCCAATGATGTAAGATTTATTGCTAGAGGAGGCTTAGATCAAAATGCTCATCGTACTAAAGAACCCCCGAAAAGTTCAAATAATTTAACTCAAACCTTATGTTCTAATAAATAAATAATAATAATAAATATAAAACTTTATTGAAATAATCTTACATCACAATTTACAACTAGTTTAAACATAGATAATATAGGAAAAACAAATAATAATTTTTTTTTAAAATAAGTTTATACTATGTGCTTGACCACATGCGATGTTGCCGTTCTGCTCAACTTCAGGGCTTGGAAGATATAGAAGGCTATGGCTATGTTCAAGTTTGATCAAAACTGCCCATTTCTACCTTAAAATTGCCACCTTTTACAAAGGTAATAAATAATAATAAATAAATAAAATATTTATTTATTTCTCCCCTTTACATAGGTAAATACAAAATACAAAGGTTTCATACAATTTTATAAGTGATGGGGGACAGGAGTCCAAACTAGGTAAACCCCGTGCTATGGAACTCCTGGCTCCCGTCTCTCAAACATTGGGATATTTCTTAAATTTAAGTAAAGTTATAACCTGTGTCACAGTCTGTGATTAAGTTATATGGTTAATTTAATAAAAAATGGTAACATAGTTTATATGTATGAAAATTGTAGCAAAAATACTACACTAATACCAATTGTAGTAAAAACTTATTTTAGCTGAAGCGGACTTTGTGAAGCAGGCTTTATTTATGATATTCGGTAGGAGCGTAAAAAGACTTAAAAGAAAAAGGAAGGTAATTACAATTTTTAATTATGTAGAAAAAGAAAGAAATCAGTAAGTACACTACTTAAAAAATGCCAAATATTTGTATTCTTTGTTATTATTTATTTAAATTTTGATATAATATTGTTAAATATTTAATTTTACCTAATATGAAAAAGAGTATTTTCAACTTTGCAAAAAAATCCTCTGTTTCATCATAGTTACGAGAATGGAGCCATGATGTTACCACATTTTTACACTTATGTTTGGTTAAATGATAAACTTTTTGTAATTTGTTTACTTTATTATACAATCTTCCACTCAGATAAGTAAAGAATCTACGAGCAAAACATGTTGACGAATTGGGTGTGGGGCAAACTATATGATTTCTTCTCGTGTGCGCTCTTTCATATTCAGCTGTGAACTGTGTTAAGGAGTGCTGGCGCAGAATAACGTTTAGAATAAATAATTTTCTGACAGAAAGAACCTGAATATCATTATATAAAGACACAGTCGGGTATAATTTAGGCTTGCTGAAGGCAACCTTCAAGATAAGTCTTTGAGCTCGTTCCAAACGAAGCATGGATGTTTTATCTGCACCTCCCCATGAGGAGATACAGTAAGAGAGAAGAGACTAGCAGAGGGCTTGGTAAATGTTTTTAATGAGCTTCTGGTCAGGGATGTGCCTTAATTGTTTGAAAACATGTTAGTTTTCTAATTTTTTGAGAAAGGTTATTAATATGTTCATGAAAATTTAAGTTTTTGTCGATGATTACTCCTAGGTATCTTATATTATCTATCGAGGAAATTTCCGGGCACGAACATGGCAGATTAGAGTGACATGAGTGGGCCAAAATCTTCAAGGAACTTGTGGAGTCATTTGGAGAGTTTCTGATGGTAAATGGGATAAATTTTGTTTTTGCGGCGTTTAGTGTCAGACAATTGAGATTAAGCCAGTGACACACCTTGCTAAAACCCAGTTGAGCATTTTTAGTTAGGTCAGTAGTGGCACTCATGTATGGCGAGGTCAAAATTTGTCATTAGATGAATTCACTTGGCACATATGTAGCTTAGGTAAAACTGATCTGATTTAGCCCGGTAGCCATCCGCCCCCCCTTGGCAGGTAAGGGGGGGTGGCATTCAAAGTTTCGCGCCGCCGCCGCACTTCAGAAAAAAAATCATATCTCCTTTAATATACCTACCACCTTGAGTGTGGTATCATATTGTGATAAATCAAGGATGAGGAAGCCATTTTTGAGACATTTAATGTACAGTTTCATAGAAAAAAAGTGATATATTTTACTATATTGACGACATTTTCAAAATCAGTTTGCTATTTTTTTATTCAACAGTTGGTATCTTTGAAAATTCATATTTTATGCAAAGGAAAAAAATACTATCTTAAAGTACCTTTATTCAGCTTTAAATACATACAAACTTATATATAGTTATCATACAATATCTATCTGACAAAAATCGAACATTGTATGCGATGGTGTTTCCAAACGTCTTTAATTTCAAGTTAAGTTGGTTTTTCATACAAATTGTATAGAGTACAAACTTAACATTGCGGCCAATTGATGTTTATGTTTCTACGGTCTTATAGTCTCTCTCAGCTATCGTACAGTCTAATTTATACTTAAATTTTTTTGTGGAAGTCATAACGACAATTGAAAAAAATAGACAGACTTGATCTCAGAATGAGGAAGTCACAAAACGTCGACGCGACGTGGCGTCAAAAGATCAGCTCAAAACGATCAGGTAGGAAAACGTCCTATCCTACCATATTAAGTTTACAGTGCAAAAAGTGTTTAAATCATAATAGGTAGGTACCCTAAGAACCTAGGTATACAAATATATCGTAAAGATAAAACTACTGTTGCATTGAGTATTTTTATACACAGAAAAATGGAACAACAGCCCTATTTCATACAAACAAGGTAATTTTAAAGCTTTGGTTCTCCGCCCAAGATTAAACGGGGTATTATGTGATGATGGCAATTTAAAGAGTGAATGGAGAAGGTACAGATTGCAAAAGAAACCCAACGGATCAGAAGAGTCGTTTACACCAGAGACCGTCTAGAGTGTTGAGTGTTACATTTTCCATACTTAAAAATTTTCGCTTGATATTTTTTTAAGTTCAACCCTGAGCTAAATGACTTATCTAATCCGTTCGATTTCTTTAGCATTATAAGTCTCCGCCATCCATTTTTTAAACTGCCATCATCAGATAACATCTCGTTTAATCCTGAGCGGAGAACCAAAGCTTTAAAGTTACCTCGTTTGTATGAAAATAAGCCTGTTAATCATTTTTTTCAGCTCAAAAGTGTATAAAAATACTTAATGCAACAATAGTTTCATTTTTACGATATATTTATATGCCTAGGTCCTTGGGGTACCTAATAATTATAATTTAAACATTATTTGCACTTTAGACTTAATTTGGTAGAATATTTTCCTACCTGGGTCGTTTTGAGATCTAATCTTTTGACGCCACGTCGCGTCGTCGTTTTATGACTTGCTCGTACTGAGAACACGTATGTCTAATTTTTTCTATAGTCGTTATGACTTCCACAAAAAGATCTAAGTATGTATTAGACCGTAGGATAGTTGAGAGAGATTATAAGACCGTAAGAAAATAAGCGACAAAATATACCAAAGTTAAGTTTGTATTCTATACATTTTGTATGAAAAAACCAACTTATATTTGCAGTTGGAAATTCTTGGCAACACTGTCACATACTGTGTTCGATTTTTTTCAGAGAGACATTGTAAGATAACTATATTGAAAGTATACATATTTTTAAAGCTGAATAAGCGTACTTTAAGTCAAATTTTTTTGTCTCTGCACAAAATTAGTATTTTCAAAGATACTGACTGTTGAATAAAAATAATAGCATAACATTTTTTGATACTTTTAGCAATATTTTTTTTTTCAATGTCTATAAAATTAAATGACTCAAAAATGAATTTCTTTATGCTTGCTACAGAGTTAAGTTTGTGTTCTATACATTTTGCATGAAATAAAACATCTAATACTGGCTCTTGGAAACGTTGGGAAACACCGTCGCATACCATGTTCGTTTTTTTTTCAGATAGACATTGTACGATGCCTATATATAAAGAATATATTTTTAAAAAGCTAGATAAATTTGCTTTAATACAATATTTTTTTTCTTTGCACAAAATTAGTATTTTCGAAGATACCGGCTCTTAAATAAAAAAATAGCAAAGAGATTTTGATACTATCCGTTATATTTTACCTTTTTTCTATGAAACTGTACATGAAATGTCTCAAAAATGAGTCCCCTATCCCTAATTTATCATAAAATGATACCACAGTCGAGGTGATAGGTATATTGAAGGAGATATGATTTTTTGTCTGAAGTGCGGCGGCGTGAAACTTTGAATATCACTACCTGCCAAGGGGGGGAGGATGGCTACCGGGCTAAATCAGCTCAGTTTTACCTAAGCTAAATATGTGCCAAGTGAATTCATCTAATGAAAAATTTTGACCTTTTGCCACTACTTCCTAGGCTATTTCATATACTTCCTCCCACGTGTCACCGAAAAAAGTCAAAGCTGTATCATCAGCATATGTCAATATTTTACAGTTTTTTATTTTAAGATCACAGAGCTCATTAATGTAGCAGAGAAAAAGCGTTGGGCCAAGTATACTGCCTTGCGGTACTCCCGAAATAATAGGGCAGTCATCGCTGACAACACTACTGATTTTTACATGTTGGGTTCGGTTTGTAATGTAATCTTTTAAAAGAAGCAGCTGGTTTCCTCTAACGCCAATGTCTTCTAGCTTTTTGAAAAGTATGGGAAAAGAAATCGCATCAAATGCTTTTGCTATGTCCAGGAAAATAGTGATACATTTCTTTTTACTATCTAATCTTTCAACCAAAAATTTTAAGTACTCATGTATTGCGTCATCAGTGGAGCGACCCCGTCTAAAACCATACTGATTATCAGAGAGTAACTTATTTTTTTCAAGAAAAGCTAGAAATCTCGTGTTTATTATCTTCTCTAAAAGTTTGGAGAGAGTTGGAAGGAATGATATTGGTCTATAATTTCCTACGCAGTTTCTACTTCCTGCCTTGTAGATCGGGATGACCTTAGCCTTTTTTAAACAGTCCGGAAAGATGCCCTCATCAAGACACCGATTAAACAAATGGGTCAAGGTTGGTACAATGTAATCTTTTATTGATTTAAGCACCTGTGCTGATATGTCATCATATCCCATAGCACAGTCTGTTTTTAAGTTCATAATAAGTCTGCCGACTTCATCTTCATTTGTGTTAAGAAGAACGAGCGAGTCTCTTTGTGTGTTTGCCGTTTGACCAGTTGTAGCAAAACTCTGACCAACGGTAGCAAAACTTTTACCAATTGTAGCAAAAAAGTTATTTACCTGATTTACTGATGACTTATTAGATTCACATATATTCAGAAGTTCTAAAGGTTCATTCTTTGTTCTATTTAAATTAGTTATTGATTTAATGGTTTTCCAAATTCGTTTATTATTGTTTTTTGATTTTAAGAGTTCCTGTTGTTCATATGTTTGTTTGGATTTTTTTATTATATTTTTCAAAAAGTTTCTATAGCGTTTATAAGTAGTCTGTAGTATTCTATTATCCGGGTCCTTTCTCAGTTTACAGTGCATGGCATCCCTGTTCCTAACACATCTTAATAAACCGGTGGTAATCCACGGTTTAAAAGTGATTTTATTCCTGGGTAATCGCATTATGACCGAACTATTCAAAATCAAATTTCTAATACTTTGTTGAAGCAAGCACATAGCTACATTTATGTCACATGTATCTTGAATTTTACTAAAATCTATACCTTTGCAATCATTTCTGAGCCTATCATAGTTTATTTTATTTTTAGTTCTATGCTGTAATAAATAATTTGAACTCTTGAACTGTACACAAAGGAGTACTGGATCGTGGTCAGTAATAGAAGTCTGCAAAATGAAAGTACTCGTGGGTAATTTTGTTTTTACTACAGTATGATCCAGGCAGCTGTTTTTTCTAGTTGGAGCATAATGAGTCGGGACAAGGCCACAGTAGGTCAACATGTCAAGATAATTACTAGAGTCATTATTAATTTCAGCGATATTTATGTTAATGTCTCCTACCAGGAAAATGTTTTTAAAAGATGATAAACTACTTAGAAGACTTTGCAGTGAGGACAAAAATATATCTATGTTATTAAAGCAAGGTGGTCTATAAATAGCAACTATCACATATTCGTTTCCAAACTTTATTAGCAAGCAGTTTGCATTAGTCAGTGAGTATTCCTCCACGGTATAACTTAGATCATTGTTTACATAAACCACAACTCCATCATTTTGATTAAATGTGAAATTGGTTTTATAATTTGAAAAGCCATCCAGGACGGGCAAATTGTTATTACAAGAGAGCCAGCACTCACTCAACACAATAATATCACATTTGATATTTAAATTAGAAACAAGTGTACACAGACTATCAAAGTTATGATTTATGCTTCGTATATTTTGTTGCAAAATTTTGAGGTAATGATTCGGTGTTGACAAATGAGATTTGCATTGGTAAGGCTCACAGATAACCGGTCTTATTATATTGATATCATCATCAATATAACATTGTTGGTTTGTTTTGTCAGCGAATTTGTTTTAATTGTTAGTTTGGATGCAATTATAGGATGTATATTGAAAAAGCAGAAAAAGGAACACTATGTAAAATTTTCTGTTAGGGTAGAGTATTGGTTTTAAGATTGAGTAGGCATCAAGTTCATAATGTGTTGTTCTCATAGTCAAAAAAGGTGGTAGGAAATAATGTGTGTATATATGGTTATATTTTTTTATCAATAAAAAGTTAAAGGACACTGATATTATGTTAATCAAGTATTTAGAGTGGAGTTTGTTTATCCAACCAAGCATAACTGTCATAATTTCGAGTTGTTCAGTTATTAGAGACAAAACATGATAAAGGTAGAAACAGAAGTATGTAAGGCAGAGTGATCTACTTATAAAACTATCAGAATAATAAACATTCTTAATGGATACTGATGCTAATAACAACAGCAGTACGCAATAGTAGTTTATGAAACCGACACATAAAGAGGGGTATTAAACACGAGTGTGTGTTTAAAAACCGAGCCGCAGGCGAGGTTTTTAATAGTATCACACGAGTGTTTTAATACCTAGTTATGTGCAGTTTCATACACTACTTTATCTACACTCATACATTTGGGATTGAACCTACTCAATAAAAGATCAACGTTAGAAAAGAGAGAGAGAGACTTTGTTTGTATCAGCTAGGTACCTACCTTGTAATAAGTCATTTCCTTAGCTGCATCTAAAATATCGGGCAGAGTCCATTTTTTTTCACAATTTAAAGCACGAATAAAAAAAACCTACAAAACTCAGTAAGTATAACAAAATGTAAAAATTGAAATCAAAACTTTATTTGAAATGCTTTAGAAATGGCGCGCATTCCATTAGAAAAAAAAGAGATGAGTGCATTCCAACAATTTAATCGCACTAAGTCATCGATTACCATAGAGTGCATTTTAATCAATGAAAATATGTGGGAAAATATCGTTGTTTTTTTTTAATGTTACGGCACTGCCTTCTTTTTGGATTTGCCCTGTATCGTAATGAGAAAAAAAGTTATTTTATGATGCAGTTGACTGCATCGTAATGAGTTTATTTTTTAATTTTACCTATCCACGAAAATAAAGTACGTATTTATATTACCTTTTTTGAATTCATATTTGGAACATTACGTTGTGAGTGTAGATAAACTATATTATATGCATTCTTATTTTTACATTTAATATTGGTTGAAAATTCAAAACTGTGTGTTTTTACTATAAAACTTGTTGGTAGTTTTGGGATTGTACATAAAAAATTAAAAAAGAGATAAAAGAAAATTAAAAATAATAATATTACATGAGCATGCCAAAAGATACTGTAGTTCTTACACTGATTAGTGGTAAAAGCTTTGGGAGTTTTTATTTTTCTTGAAGCTTTTCCAGGTCCGATTCGTTTTTTAAACGGATAAGTGAGTCACCTTCATTTTTGCGCAGGTAGATAGTTCCAGTAGTGGCCCAACAGAAACGATAGACCTTCGTTGCTGCAAAATCTCTTGCCAGATAGTGTAATCTTTTCATTTTGGGTGTGAGATACTCTGATAGGTAAATTTTAGATTGAGAGCTTTCCTTGATAAGGTGGGAGAGGTTGAGTCCGCTTTTGTTTTCTCGATTGAAAGTTTTGTATGAAGTGAGTAGTGTTTCCTTCAAGGTAGGTATTCGACGTTAATTCAATTACTATCGGTTTTTGTTTTTCCGATTTAGAGTAGCTACGGTAAACGTTCCTTATGTTGAAGGGTTCAATTGGGATTTGAAGAACGTTCCCAATATTGTTTATTATAGCCATTAAATCTTTCGGAGTCTCACCAGTTTTGAAAGGGATATTTCTTATTTCTAGAGAAGACATCCTTGATTTTTTTTCCAAATTCTCTATTTTCTGTTCGAGTGATTGGATGCGTAGCTGGTCTAATTTTTTATCACTTTCTAGTTGGGTTACCTTGGTTTTCATGTCTTCATATTGTGCCGATACAAATTCGATGGACGCCGAGATTTGAGCATTCTGGTATTTGATCTCTTTAACAGTTTCGAGCAAAGCCATATACTTTTTATCATTTTCAGATGTCCAGGTAGCGAAAAGTTGCTCCATTCTTGATATGAAATGCTCAGTGTCATCTCCTTGTTTACGTTTGTAGGGTCTTCTTGTAATATTTGTGGGAGTATTTTCGGATAAATCAGGAGTGGAGTTCGAGTGGCTCATTAAGTTTTGATGAGCTATTTCAGGTTCTTTTTCCAATTCTTTTTCTTTAGATGGAGAATGGTGAAGGCGTGGCATTTTTTTTTTCGGGTCACTGCACACGACCGCTCTGAACAACGTCCGAGAGACGAAATGATTCTGCAAGTATGAGTTTCTTTCAACTTCCCCGTTTAATTCAATCGCCCTTTGCAATCTGTGTGCGCCTGGTAAGATAATTTACCACAAATTGTGTATTTTGTGCATATGTTCACAAATTTTTGGTTTTTATCGGTTTTCTAATCTATGTCCAGATCATAAGGGGCTATTTTAAAAAAAAAATTGGTCAAGGAGGGCTATTTCCATTTTATATTCTTTAATATTAAGCATATTAATAATTATAATAAAAAAAAATTGCCATAGTAAAAGGTTGTCTTCTCACGAGTTATCTTTGTTGGAAAAAATATAATGTCTCATACATTTTTATTGCGCAAGTGGTTTTTTTTGATTTACTGAGAGTTTGTTTAGTGTGGATATAGCCCCTTTTGAACAGACGCTCCTCATATGAAAGAGCGCTGTTTGCACATTTTAAAACATTTTTTCTTTTTTTAGGCCGCATAGTTTTCGACTTATGATGAAAAATGTAAAAAAAAACCGTTCCCCCCTTATCTCCGAAGTTTGCAAACTGAAAAATGTGAAATAATTCTATGTGATAGTAGTTTATGTAAAGATTACAGGAAAAAAATAAAACGATGTCTCAATTTAACAAACTTTTTTAGAAATTCAAAAAACAAACAAAAAATTCATTAGTTCCTCTACCAGTCAACACGGCCGACCTAAGAAAAATTAAATTAGTTCCAATATCGGCCAAGAGATGGTGCTGACCTAATACTGCAATAATAATTTTATTATTCTACGGCTCTGCAGTCTATTTATTATGATGATGGTACGGAAACCCTCGGTGCGCGAGTCCGAATCGCTCTTGACCGGTTTTTTTACTAAGCTTCAAAGAGTACTCAGACAGGCACGCAGGTATTATATAACCCATAAACTTAATATATCCACTGGAATAGACGAACAGAGTTCACTTGGCTGCGAAACCAAAAGTGAGATGAGCCAGTGTTTGTAAATGTGCGTGAATTTAGAGATGCACTGAAGTCCATTTTAGGTTGTCGATAACCATAATGTATTATTGCTCTAATAAATAAAACACAAACAAGATTTTGAACAATTTTATTTAAATAATTTCTTAAGGTCTTCTTTGAGGCTCCCTGCTTATTTATTTATGACATTTATCCAGTTTAATTTAATCACTGGATTTACAGAAAACCTGGAAATATTTGTTAAATTAGTACTTAAGTTGGTATAATTTACCATTTGAAAA
Source organism: Agriphila tristella (assembly GCA_928269145.1). Classification (NCBI taxonomy): domain Eukaryota; kingdom Metazoa; phylum Arthropoda; class Insecta; order Lepidoptera; family Crambidae; genus Agriphila; species Agriphila tristella. Next base: position 15,401,109 of record OV743450.1, on the reverse strand, counting down.
CTGTCGGTTACAAGCAGCTTTAAATAAAACTATCAGTGTTCACAAAGACAAACAAAGTTATATCGGAAATCATCGACATGAGTAATCGATATCGATAATTTTTGATCAATATCTACGCCTTATTTTCTCAAGTTCACGGACATAATATCTTTTTATCTAACACATAATGTTTAGAAATCAGCCTTTATTAAGGAAATAGGCGTTTAATAGCATCATATTAGTATATAACTTAGTGTGTTTGGGAATATATTCAACTAAAATATGAATTATGAAAATGGTAATAGTACAATCATATCGATTGTGGAAATATCAAACGGCGTAAGGGACAATGGTCTACTTTACAAGAGAGCCTAAAACCAAAAAAATGGACAAATAACTAACTGTAACTTTTTTCCTGTACGAATCTTTTTGATGACTTCTAGAGCAAAGTTTCTTAGATTTTGATACTCTTTATTTCTAAATACAAATAACTAAGCTATATCTTTTAGTTCTCAAGATAGCATGCCCCTTACGTCAAAAAAAATGCTTACATGTCTATTACACCCGTCAATTTAAGATCAAATAACAAACCAATTTGACGTTAAGTACTATTGTATCTAGTTTTTTTGTTAAATTCTAACGTAAGTGCATTATTCTTTCAAAAACCGTTGCTTTTATTTTTAACTTAGTATATTGAAACTACATATTATTAGAGTTGAAATTAAAAATTGATTTTAGTGAGGAATGCAAAGCAACCAAGAATAAGATTATAGTTCCGAGTCTGACTAAAAGTTGTGAGGATAAAATTAAACGTTAAAAGTTTTATTTATTATTTAAAAAAAAAGGTCTAAACATATTTATGTTTGTGAAATGTGAAAAGTGAACTGTGAATTGTCACACTTTAACAATAAAAAAAGATATAGTAGGTAACGTGGTAATAAATTGAAATATCGCCCAAGTTCAACAAATTAAAAATAAAACTATTTCTTCATTATCTTTTATATTATCCTCTTCATCGGTTTCTAATAATGTATCGACAGTTTTATTATTATGAGGTAGATTTATATATTCGCTATGTAATCGTTTTGGGATTATATTAGTATTGCAAAGTTTCTTTAGATCGTTAGAAAGAAAGAAAGAAAATATATTTATTTGACCCAGACATGAGAGGAAATAAATGCAATGACATGACACATTAATGAAAGAAAGAAAATAGTACATTACATCCGAGAACGGGAAGCTAGCGATTGCATTGTCGAGGATGGTTTGAAGCCCGAGCCGCAGGCGAGGGCTTTAATCATTCGGGGCAATGCAAGTAGCTTCCAGTACAAGGTTTGTATAATACTTTACTCACGAAATGCGAGGAAATACAATTTTCTTTGTAAAATGTGATATTTAAATTGGTTCGCGTGGCCATGCTAACTGACCGGTCATGCAACCATAAAGTTTCATAGAAAGAATGCTAGCTGATAAGGTCTACTGATTTGAAATTTGGAACACTTACTTCCCGCACTCAGTGCGGGAAGTAAGTATTGAAATTCATTTCCGACCTGAATTTCAAATTTAGAATGTGATGAACCAGACCCCCACGGAAATGTTGAACGCCCCGCATTCTTTTTAACCGACTTCAAAAAAAGGAGGAGGTTCTCAAGTCGACGGTATTTTTTTTTTTATTTTTTTTTTTTTATGTATGTTTTAACATAGCTTCGTCAGTTGTTACCCGATTTGTACAATTCTTTTTTTAACTCAAAGAACATAGTTCGTGTGTGGTCCCATAATTTTTTTACAGAGATCTGGCCAGTAGTTTTTTCATAATCCTGAAAAATATCAATTATTTAGCTCGCCATCGCACGAGTTTTTATGGAATTTCGGACATAACTTCTTTGTTTATGAACCGATTTAGATGATTCTTTTTTTATTTGAAAGGGTATACTTCAAGAGTGGTCACAATTTAATTTCATTGTTATTGGACTTCGAACTTCGAAGATACATAAAGAAATTCTTCAAAATCAAATAGTATAAGTAAAGTGATTTAGGTTTTGGTAAGTTTATGGCAATCCAAGACAAACCAAATCATGGTTTGCGATGCAACGTTCTGGACTAGACTTGGACTACGATGACACAACGGAACTCCTCAAAAACAAACAGCGTAAATTTGGAAATTGAGTTCTGGGCATTTTACCATTGAAAATATTATAATATAAAGTTAAAAAATATTTACACGCTGCGCTTACATACCTACCACTAAAAAGTTGAAAATAAAAAAGCTTTTTAAAAAAAAAGAAAAACCGCCTTCAAAAAACTGAAAACAAAAACAGCTTAAAAATTAAATACCTCTAAAAAGCAAGAAATAATATTCGAATCATTCGTTACACATATCAATATTAATAAAACACGTCTAATGAAGTCGGGTGGGGCTTTTAGAAAAAAATGTTGTCCTCCAGCCCCACCCGACTTCAATAGACGTGTTTTATTAATATTGATATGTGTAACGAATGATTCGAATATTATTTCTTGCTTTTTAGAGGTATTTAATTTTTAAGCTGTTTTTGTTTTTTCAAATGGAATGATAACATTTCAGAGCATAAGTGAGTAAAAATACATACATGCTATGACACATTAATGAAAAAAAATGACAAACAAAAATAAGCTTGACTAAGATAAAAAACAGATCTATCTCACCTCACGGCTGCGTCATGGTAGGAACCAATTCAGCATGTGTCAGGTTTGTGAGACCGACGCTGATTTTCAATGGGGAGGCGAAGGCAAAGTGAATTACAGATGGCGCTCAGTCTTTGGAACAATTGTCAGTTTGAGCTTATATTGTCTTGACTGTGTATTACGTGATTTTACTTTCTTAGATTGTATTTTTTCGGTTTTGCGGACAAACAATGTATTCTATGCTAACTTTAGTTCATATAAAAGAAGAATTACGGAAAAGAAAAGCCAAAACAACAGGCAAGAAAGTTTATAGCAACTTACAAAAAATTGCTAACAAGCATTACATTTCTTTAAATTTCGTGTAAGATTTACAAGTAATCTTTTTATTTCAGATTAGAAGTATATGATTTAAATTTTAACAAAGCAACTGAGTGTGAATTTCCGTGTTTATAGTTGCCTGATGATGCCTTCTGTGCAATAGTAATTTCAGGTTTCTGTACTGGAATTTCTGTACCATCCAAAATTCCACGAACCGTTTTATCATATTTATTTTATTATTCTAAGTTTCTTGAATGACTGGCATATAAAATTCTATTAATTCTCTGTTTGGCCCCAATATTGGGCTTATTTCATATTTGATATACCTATCAAATTCATCCAAGTTATAAATATGTTAGAAACTGCTGAGGTTGAAATATTAAAGAACAAAGCTGTTATAATTCAAATGTTGTTTTATTTTGGCGAAGCTTCATCAAATTCATGAAACATTCCTTTTGATTTATAATGTTTCTCAGGCGCAGCAAAGGAGAAAATCGAGGGAAAAGCATTTTTTTTTTTATATTTTTTTGCCTACTATTTTTTTTGTTACTGGGAAATCGATGAACTCCAATATTTTACAAGTTACATGCATAACAATGCGGCATTTTCTCAGTATAAAATTAAAAAGTGCAATTCTCCAAGAGATTCCCATATGTTTGACACTTTCTTTGAGGCGGCCTGGTACCAAAGACCAGACGCCACCTATCGGGATAAAATTGCGCTTTTCCTCCCCATTGGCACTGTTCGCTATATAGGTAGAATCGGCCAATGTTCGCGCCGATCTGCGCTCCACGCTCGGGGCGAGAGGTGTCGCATTTATTTTAAAAGAATGAAATTAAAATGCGGCAAATAATAAGTATGTATAAGTTTAATAATTATCTAAGTATAAGAAAAATTATAAGCGTGGGTATTAATTAAGGCCTAGGATCATAATAAAACGCGCACTGCCTTGGCATAGGGGTACCGCACTCTCCTCGGTCTCCTAGGGTGTCCAGGCAGCGATGCATGTAGGCCCGAGCTTCACTCCTGGGGAGCAGGTAGCAGGTATAGCCTCTGGATCCAGGTACAACCACCAATACTTCAGCTTGAGGTTAAAATCACTCCCAAGGGTGTTCCTGGAATCGCAACGTTCAACATCGTTATGATCTTTTATTGGAAAGATAGGTACGACCTAGCTAGACCTACGGATTATGAGGCACTCCAGATCTACAAGATTTAGCTAGCACAAGGGGAGAAATCTAGGTGGCAGTTTAAAATGAAAATATCAGCAACGGTTAGGCGGATGGCTTAATTAAACTAAAAAAGTACAATAATCGTTCAGCCAGGACTAAAGAAAATACTAATCTAACTATATACTACAGCCTTACTACAGCTAAATACACAATTCTACCGTTATACACTTAAAACATTTGTAACGGTTATTTCAAATTACACTTTGGTTTTAAACCGTTACAAAATACAGACACAGAAACACAGTAAAGCATAGAAAATCATTTGCACAACTCACCCAGTATGGGAACACTAATAAACACTTATAACTTTAACAATATCAAGATGACTATTTTAAAATCAAAGATCGCAGTGCAAGCTATTGTGCACGCGCGACTAAAACCAGCGTAGCTTCGCCTCCGAATCAGAAATCAGTCTCTCAGCTCGAGCGGGCCGGCCGCGTCGCCCGGCTTTGTCAGCGCGCAAGAGGAGTAGTGGGGAAGGGGGGCGACGCAAGAACAATAGAATGCAGTTATGCGGCGGCCAACAGCGTATTACTATAAAATTTTGTCTGTTTGTCTGCGCGCACGATTATTTTAGATTAAAAATATATTGTTAATAGTATTTTAAATTAGGTACTAATGAATGGAAATAGATTATTATGATAGTTAAAGGTAATTGATATCACTAGTAAATTTAAGTTATTATAGTGTTTGTAACGCTACGTTACAGTACCCCCTCTCCTAGAAGAGGATTTTGACCTACATCAAAATCCGGAAATAGATCAGCCTTTCAGGGAGCTATTTACTATTTTAAGGTCTTTGATATGCCAAACACCAATGTCACGACCATTTATATCCTCCAACAAGTAAACTAGAGGGGAACGCTTTTCTTTAATTCTGCATTTCTGATATTTAGGAGCCAATTTTTTACTAAAATGGGCATCTTTGTCACTTTGAAAGTAACAGCGCTTCCAGACGAGATCTCCCACTTCAAATTCAAACTCCTTACGGCGTAAGTCGTAACGCTGAGAATTTTTGATATGCGCATGCCATAGCGAAGCTTGAACTTTGCCGAAAATTTCAGATAAGTGACCTAAGTTCTCAGCGTAAGCATCACGTGGCAGAAATATCAAATCATTAAAGTCACTATTCTCTAAATAATGTGACCCACAGGTTACCAATTCTCTGCCATGCACCAGGAAAGCAGGTGTATATCCAGTACTCTCATTAACAGAATTATTCATCGCAAATTGTATCTGTGGCAAATTCAAGTCCCAAGTTCTGTGGTCATTATTTACAAACGTAGATACAGCCGTAATGACAGTTTTGTTATATCTTTCAACTGTATTGATTTGAGGTGTATACTTCGGAGTAAAATGAATATTGGGTATTCTGTACTTTTTAAAAAGTTTATCCAATTCACGACTAATGAACTGGCTCCCATTATCCAAAATTATAGTCTGTGGAATACCATGCACCAAGAAAACGTCATTTTCCAAATGCTTACAAATCAAATCCGAAGTAGCTCTACGAAGTGGAAAAAGAAAACAATATTTTGAGAAGCAGCATGTTACGACAAAAATATACTGATTTTGTTTTCTAGTATTAGGCAGCGCTCCGACCAAGTCAATTGAAAGTGCTTGGAATGGACGAGAAATTTCTTTTGGTCTACCCATCTTCCCTAAGACTCCATGAGAAGGAAGCTTATACGCGAGACAAGTTTCGCATTGAGTGACAAATTTTACCACGTCAGAGTACATACCAGGCCAGTAAAATCGAAGTGTCAAGCGTTTATATGTCTTGAACACGCCGAAATGCCCAGCAATTGGCTCTGAGTGACATTGTTTAAGAATTTCTTCTCGACTCTCTTGAGGAATAACCTTCTTCCAAGCGAACTCAGCGGTAAGAGGATTATTACTCTTCATATACCTATATAAAACACCGTTTTCAACTTTATAGTTTGGAAAACTAATAGGTGACTCTTGGCAACCATTGAAAATATTTAAGTACCACTGGTCTTGGGTTGTTAGATTTAAATCAGGATTAGTTTCAATAGTATTGATTGGGTTACATCTAGAAAGAGCATCCGGAACAACATTATCTTTGCCCCGACGGTGCTCTATTTCAAAGTTAAATGCGGATAGTCGTATACCCCACCTTGCTAATCGTCCAATAGGATTAGAAAGAGACAGGAACCACTTCAGAGATGAGTGATCAGTGTAAACCTTGAAAGTTTTCCCATTTTCAAGATAGCACCGCCAGTGCTCGAGCGCAGTTAACACAGCAAGGGCTTCTCGCTCTGTTGTGCCGTAGTTCTGCTCTGGTTTTGTGAGAGAACGACTCATGTATGCTATTGGATGTTCAACCCCTGAAATATTCTGCGCCAACATAGCACCAACACCGAAACTACTAGCGTCAGTATGCACCTCAAAAGGATGCTCAAAGTTAGGACAAGCCAACACTGGGGCTTGAACCAGACGAGACTTTAATTCAAGAAAGGCTTTTTCAGCTTCAGGAGACCAAGAAAAGGGCGGCGCTGTCTTTTTAGTCGATGTGAGTCTGTTCAAAGGGCCAGCGATTGTACTGAATTGAGGTATAAAACGTCTGTACCAGGAGGCTGTACCAAGAAACCTTTTGACTTCCTTTCTGTTGATAGGAGTGGGGTAATTTAATATGCACTTAACCTTATCGGGATCAGTACGCAGGCCCTGATTATCCACAACATAACCAAGATAGCGCAATTTACTTCTAAAAAATTGGCTTTTCTCAAGGTTTATAGTTAGATTAGCTGAGCGTAACTTCTCGAATACACGACGAAGAAGTGAAACATGTTCTTCAAAAGTTTTGCTGATGATTATCACGTCATCAAGATAAGCAAACACTTTACACTCGAATTCAGGCCCGAAGAGACGATCTACTAGCCTTTGCTGAGTTGCTGGAGCATTGGTAAGGCCAAACGCAGTTACTTTAAACATAAAAGTGCCTCGTCCAGGCACATAAAACGCAGTCTTCTCTCGGTCCTGTTCTCTAATTAATATTTGCCAGAAAGCTTTGGATAAGTCGATGCTAGACAGATATCTAGCATCTTTAAGATTATCAAGAATCTCGGAAACGTAAGGTAAGCTGTATGCGTCCTTTTTCGTTACTGAGTTCAGTTTTCTACTGTCTAAGCAGATGCGAGGTTTTCCGTCTTTTTTATCTACAACTAAAACAGGAGAAGACCACGGGCTTTCGCAGGGCTGAATCACATCCAAACTAAGCATTTCATCAACTTGTGCAGTGATAATTCTCTGCTTTTCAGGAGACATACGATAGTAGCGCTGCCTAATTGGTTGTGCGTCACCAGTATCAATATTATGCTGAATAAGGTCAGTTCTCCCGAGGCCCTTCTCCGCGAAGGATATCATACGGAACATTTCGACAACTTCGTCAGCGATCGGCTTCTGAGAGTCCTCCAGATTTTCGTAGGCATGTAAGTGTATATCTAGGGGTTTTGATATTTCTGATAAACTGGGGTCACTTTCGAACAAATTTTCGGTATTCATTAGATATTTTGGACAAAGATCAAAAACATTCCAGAAGTCGATACCTAAGATTAAGGTGGTTTCGATCTCCGGAATAGCATGCGCCTTAATTACCGAAAACTTATTCTCAAATGTCACTGGTAAAATAATATAGCCAATAGAAGTAATTTTCTGCCCACCAGCTGCAGTAACAGTTATCTTATCATCAGTACATAGTATCAAATCACATTGAATTAACTTTTTATCAAAATCCCTGCCTAAAATTGTTACAGCTGAACCAGAATCAAGCAATCCGTACACAGAGAGATCATTAGCAATAGAAATTTTGACATAAGGACGAGGATCATGACTCGGCCTAGAATTGAAAATTGCAGAAACAGGGGTGCGGCAATCAGAAAAGAATTTTTTAAGAAACACCAGCCAATCATTCCAATCCGAGCTATCAAAATGATTTGCTGGTGTGGCTCTGCAATTTTCAGTATTTAGTTTTTTGAGTCATTATTAGAAACTTTACCTTTATTACATTTGGGACAATCCGGTTTGCGAACACCTTTTTCTCCACAACCGAAACACAAAATAGTACGTTCGGCCGTGCATTCTCTCATCGAATGAGTATTGACACGACACCTAAAGCAATAAGGTGCAGCAATGGCATAAGAAGGTCTAAATTGAGAATAGTTTTTTATAGGGACTACTTGGTTTAAATGATTAGGTTGTCCGTAGAAGTTTTTACTACTATCCTTACGTTTTTGTGACTGATAGCAGAATTCAGGGGCTAAAAGTTTAGAATTATAAGAAGGTGGTTCCCTATAGTTATCAGAACGAACCTTAATACGTTCATAATTTCTACAAACAACTCTTAAGTCATCTACAGACTTCAAATAGGGACTTGCAGCAATGATAGTAGAGTAGCAAGGATGTATATTATGAAGTATAATATCAAGTTTATCTTCATCAGACATAAACTTACTCAAGCGAGAAAACATACCTTCCATAATGGACAAGTAAATGGTAATGCTTTCATCAGCTCCCTGAGTCCGGTCCCGTATTTCAGAAAGCATTCGGTAATCAAAGTCAGGGAGATCAAAATCCTCTTTGAGACGAGATATCAGAGTCTGCCAATCATCCAGTTGACTTTTGACACTACGATACCAATGAAGTGCGTCCCCGTTGAATATATCGATTGCAGAAAGAAGCATTTTAGTGTCAGAAAACCCTTTGGAGATACGGAATTCTTCAATCTTTTGTATAAAAGCGCGGACGCAAGACTTGCCGTCAAATTTTAATTTAGATAGGTCACTACTGCTGCGATCACATGTAACCGATATATTCAAACCAGACATATTTGGTCTATCTAAACTTCCGTCCTCAGTGGCAGTTGGAGAAGTTAAAGTTTTAGGATCACTAGTACCAGGCATAGCAAATCCCCTCATAATAGCACTGTAATTATCGAAGCTCCTACAAATCTTATCTAAAAGAGCGATATCTTCAGCAATCTTGGGTTTCTCAATTCTTTGAATCCTATAATGTAAATGATTGAACCATGACTTTGTTCTATTCAATAACGATTCATTATAGCTAGCTATGAGGGAGTCAAGATTAACTTTAATTTTTTCAAGTGTCACATTACAACCAGCAGCATCAACAGAAAATTCAAAAACGGAATCAAGGATTTCCTCAGCAGCATACAGCTGAGTCAATTTAGTGACCTGTCGTCGCAACCCTTCCACACTATCAGAAGGTACTTCACCTCGAATTGCAACCTCATAACTTAATTCAGATTTTTGCAAAAGCAAGTATTTTATTTGACGAGCCATCTTAAAAATAACGCAAATATCTTAATAAGTAATAAGAACACTGTTTACTTGAGCGTGTTGTGCAAATAATAGCAATAAGAAAGAAGAAAAGAGAAAAAGTAAAAATAAAAAACAAAATGTAAGCCGAATCCTATACCGTTCTGTTACAACAATCAACTTTTTCTACAGAACGATAGTGTCTAACAAAAAATTTAAATCAAACTGAAAAACTAAAAAATTAAATAAAAACACACAAGTAAAACCGAATGTCTTACTAGTATAGCGTAAAAATTACTAACTACTAAACTAATTAATTCAACTGATGTGCCTTCATAAAGTCAAACAAAGTAACACTAATAGTATTAAAAAATTACATTTACTTAGATAAAAAAAAATAGCGGGTAGGTATAACAACCAAAAAAAAATTACAAAAATCAAATCTATTTTTACAAATTACTACAAAACATTAGGCACTTCAGTTAAAATACACAATCGTTTTTACAACAACACAGCACACCAAGCAGATCCAACACCAAGGTACTAGACTAAAATGTAGTAAACCTAGGCAGCAAACGAATTATTATGACCCTTTTACCACGTATATGGGCGCCATTGTCGCTTTTATTTTAAAAGAATGAAATTAAAATGCGGCAAATAATAAGTATGTATAAGTTTAATAATTATCTAAGTATAAGAAAAATTATAAGCGTGGGTATTAATTAAGGCCTAGGATCATAATAAAACGCGCACTGCCTTGGCATAGGGGTACCGCACTCTCCTCGGTCTCCTAGGGTGTCCAGGCAGCGATGCATGTAGGCCCGAGCTTCACTCCTGGGGAGCAGGTAGCAGGTATAGCCTCTGGATCCAGGTACAACCACCAATACTTCAGCTTGAGGTTAAAATCACTCCCAAGGGTGTTCCTGGAATCGCAACGTTCAACATCGTTATGATCTTTTATTGGAAAGATAGGTACGACCTAGCTAGACCTACGGATTATGAGGCACTCCAGATCTACAAGATTTAGCTAGCACAAGGGGAGAAATCTAGGTGGCAGTTTAAAATGAAAATATCAGCAACGGTTAGGCGGATGGCTTAATTAAACTAAAAAAGTACAATAATCGTTCAGCCAGGACTAAAGAAAATACTAATCTAACTATATACTACAGCCTTACTACAGCTAAATACACAATTCTACCGTTATACACTTAAAACATTTGTAACGGTTATTTCAAATTACACTTTGGTTTTAAACCGTTACAAAATACAGACACAGAAACACAGTAAAGCATAGAAAATCATTTGCACAACTCACCCAGTATGGGAACACTAATAAACACTTATAACTTTAACAATATCAAGATGACTATTTTAAAATCAAAGATCGCAGTGCAAGCTATTGTGCACGCGCGACTAAAACCAGCGTAGCTTCGCCTCCGAATCAGAAATCAGTCTCTCAGCTCGAGCGGGCCGGCCGCGTCGCCCGGCTTTGTCAGCGCGCAAGAGGAGTAGTGGGGAAGGGGGGCGACGCAAGAACAATAGAATGCAGTTATGCGGCGGCCAACAGCGTATTACTATAAAATTTTGTCTGTTTGTCTGCGCGCACGATTATTTTAGATTAAAAATATATTGTTAATAGTATTTTAAATTAGGTACTAATGAATGGAAATAGATTATTATGATAGTTAAAGGTAATTGATATCACTAGTAAATTTAAGTTATTATAGTGTTTGTAACGCTACGTTACAGAGGCGAGAGGGGAGATGCCACCGATCGCCGCCCGCGTCCGCCGCCCGCGCCGCCAGCCACGCCGTCGTCGCCCGCTCCAAGTCTCTTAGGCCCTCCGCTGCCTTGAGCGGGATCCCGGCGCGGGCGTCCGCTCCGGGTGCTGTTTCCTGTATTTTCATAGAGCAGCGCTGCGTGTGGCGGATTGCCCGCCGCACGTGGCGCGGGCGGCGAGCACGCTCGCGGGTCCCGCGCGACGGGTCACGCCAGCGGGGCTGTTTCATGTATATTCATAGAGCAGCGCTGCGTGTCCGAGCCCGCGACGGGCTATTTGTCCGCGACGGAGCACGGCGCGGGTCCCCGCGACGGGCTGTTTGTCCGCGACGGAGCACGGCGCGGGCCCCCGCGACGGGCTCCCGCACCGTGTACCCGCGCCGGGATCCCGCTCAAGGCAGCGGAGGGCCTTAAGTCTTATTAACACATTGGCCCTCTGACCGCCGTCTGCGAACGACGGGCTTTATTTATCTCACATAACTTTTCACTTTGCTAAATCTACCATATAAAATGTATTAAACTTTCTCAGTATCAATAAATATTGTTTTCACCTCTCCAGCACGAAAAGGGTGCTTTTGGCGCGTAAAAACTCGCAGCAAAATCGATTTTTGCTGCGAGCGTGAGACAAAGTGCTTTTTTAATTTCTAACACCAACTTTTAAAATAATAAAGAAAAAACAAATTAAGTGACAAGGATGACACTTGTAAAATTGATATGTAAGAAAAGGATAGATAGAGTGCTTTATGGTGTCATACACGGATTAAAAAGTAAAAAAATAAAATGCACGGATGTACCAAGGAGTTTTAAATAAGGATTGTTAAAAAAGAAGGTTGATAATTCGAAATAAAGAGTATGGAGGTAATGAGGTCACATGTATGAAACAAATATGAAATAAGAAAAATTAATGAAGTTTATCAACAAATTATACCTATGTTTTATGATTATTAATAAATAAATAAGACGGAATATTAATGAATAAGAGAAAAACACAACGCAATGTAATCAAAACGACGGGAATCTACTTTAATGACTCTATGAATAAAACTTTTCAGCATAGGTTTGATTGAATTATTTTTGTGATAAATTACAAAAATGAATGCGTCCAACGATGAAAAGAGTTAAGTGAACAAGTTTCTAATGCTGAATTAAGCTTTTTTACTAGGAAAGTCACGTGAAAATTTTCTCGCTGGTCGAGGTGAAAAGTTGTATGTTTTACACGAGACCAAAATGTTGTTCTGCCTCGTGCCTTTAAATCACTCACTGTGCTCAGTAGTCTATATTAGAATCACTCGCTACGCTCGTGATTCAATTCTAGACTACTTCGCTAGTTCGTGATTTAAAGTCGCCACTCGCAGCACAATTTGATTTTGGTCACTTGTATAACAAATAACTATTCTTTCGAACTTATGTTTCATTGCGAACATAAGTAGTGGCGACCGTGACAGGACACACTGCAGTCTCGTTCTCGGTTCTAGGTCAGCCATTCTTTCGTCGCCGCCGCGCGGGAACCCGCGCCATACAAGAACTGGGCGACGCCGTCCGCCGCCGAAGCCAACCACGCAACGTCGGGTCATCGACGCTGCCGTGCTGTGGAGCGAGGGTGACAGACGAGGCGCCGGAATCCGAAACACCGCACCGAATTTTTTTCATAGTAATCGTGTGAGGTTTAAAATATGAAAATATTTTATTTCTTTTATTGAAATGCTTTGTATATTAAACAATAAGAAAAATATCAATGTTAACCAGGAAAAAATTGTTGATTTTCTTCAGCAGGGAGTTGATTAACACGCCCTCTAGCAATAAATGATATATCATTAGAAAGGTCTTTTAAGGACAAATATTTGCTGTCAATATACTTTATATCAATTATTAATACTTTTGGAGTTAAAGGTTATTAAAGTATAAAAGTGGTTTATTGTCGATGGGAGTTGATCTACCCCAACTATAGAAATGAATGATATATCATAAGAAAGGTTTTTAAATGAAAAATATTTGCTGCAAACATACTTTCTATTAATTGTTAGTATTTTCGGAGTTTTAGGTCATTAATATTAAAAAAATTGGTCGAAGTTTAGAGCGTTATCCTCTAGTACTAATAGTTGACGTTTATAGTAATAAAACAAAGTGTTTCAAATTTAAATACCTTTCCAATAATGTAAGATTTATTGCTAGAGGAGGCTTAGATCAAAATGCTCATGGTACTAAAGGACCCCCGAAAAGTTCAAATAATTTGACTCAAACCTTATGTTCTAACTAGCTTTTGCCCGCGACTTCGTCCGCGTGGATATTAGAAAAAATCATTAGGGAACCTTCAACCAGGATCCGACCAGCCGTTTTTACGCGATCATGCGGGTCCCCACCAAGCACGCTGTCTCGCGAGGCAAGACCTTTGTCGCATGTGGCAGGCCTCGCACGAGACTGCTTGCTTGGTGGGGACACGCCTAATCACGTGAAAATGGCTGGTTAGATCCTGGTTGAAGGTTCCCTAATGATTTTCTCTAATATCCACGCGAAGTCGCGGGCAAAAGCTAGTTTATCAGTCCCTCTTCCTATCCCTGCTGTCCCTCTATCTCTCGCTCTCCCTCTCCCTCTCCGGCCCCTTAACAAAAGTTTAAACCCCTATTTTACCTTTTTATAGGCTGTATCAGGTCCACCGTGTTGGACTTCAAAATAAATATAATTTTCGCAATCACCATCCCATGGAACCTCAAGAACGACATTCACATCGATTTTTATGTTTACCTACCCCATTTACCCCCTAATTAAGGGATGATTTTCAAAATAACATAACAAATTATGTGCTTGCCTATTTATTTTTAGACGTGCTCCTACTAATTTTAAAGTTATAATTTCAATTTTTATTCTTTTTCTATACAAAATTTTAACCCCATTTTCACCCCTTTAGGGGTTAAATCATGTCCACCGTATTGGACTTCAAAATAAATGTCATTTTCGCAATCACCATCCCATAAAATGATATCTATATCGATTTATGTTTACTTACCCCATTACGCCCTAAGGGGTTGATTTTCAAAATAACAAAATATATGTTTGCCTATTTATTTTTATATGTGCCTCTACGAAGTTTGAAGTTGTCATGTCAATTTATATTATCTTTCCATACAAAATTTGAACCCCATTTTCACCCCTTTAGGGGTTAAATCATGTCCACCGTGTTGGACTTCAAAATAAATGTCATTTTCGCAATCGTCATCCCAGAAAACTCCAATGACGACATCCATATCTATTTTTAGGTTTATTTACCCCATTTCATCCCCATATGGGTTAAAATACAAACAATAACAATATGAGTTGCGTTAAATTTCCATCTAGAAGCCTAAATTATAAATATAGCGATTTTTACTTCGAAAATGAAGGATTTTCTTCTATACACAACCTCATCCCCCTTTTCACCCCTTCGGGGGTAGAATTTAGAAAAACGCTCAGACACGTATTTATTAGTTTTCAATCGTCAGCCCAAACACAAAATTTTGAGATCCTAGCCTTGTACTATTATGTATTCTGTGTCCTAGCTTCAATACTGAGGGACTTTCATACAAAATTTCATCCCTTATTTCATCCCTTTAGGGATAGAATTTTCAAAAATCCTTCCTTTTTTCGATGCTTGCACTGTATAAAGTATATGTGTGCAAAATTTCAAGTCTCTAGGTCCAGTAGTTTAGGCTGTGCGTTGATTTGTCAGTCATTTTGGGTTTTTTTTGCCCCAATTACCACCTAACTAAAGGGTTGATTTTCGGAAAACCACGAAACACATTCTTACTTATTTGTTTTAAGGAGTATTCCTACGAAGTTTCAAGTCGAAATGTCTATTTAATATTTTTTCCGTGCAAACATTGAAACCCCATTTCACCCCTTTAGGGGCGAAATTTTCAAAAATCCGTTATTAGTGGATGCTTACACTGTGTAAAGCTTAGAATAATTACACCTAGAAGCCGTGTCCTTGTATGCAAAGTGAGGCAACTTATACTGAGCCAAAATGGCTCAGTTCTCAGATTTATAACCTTCATACGTTACCTAATCATAACTAAAATCCAATAATATAATAATTAATCTCTTTAAGGTAGGGAAATTGAAACTGTTTTGTACTTATTAGACATGATTATTTAATAATGGAGAATAAAAATCTGAAAACGGCGCCATTTTGGCTGTTTTTGTTGCCTCACTTTTGACAGCGCGCCTTGTAGGGAATTATCGTTCTAGGTGTAATTATTCTAAGGTGTAAAGTATCTTTGTACATAATTTCAAGTCTCTAGCTCTAGCGGCTTTGGCTGTGCGTTGATTTTTCAATCGATTTTGGACTTTTTTACCCCATTGACCCCCTAAAGGGTTGATTTTCGGAAAACCACGAAACACGTGTTTGGTTATTTGTTTTAAGAAGTACTCTTACGAAGTTTCAAGTCAAAATGTCTATCTTCTTAATATATAAAATCGTAAACTGAATGACTGACTGACTGACTGACTGATCTATCAACGCACAGCCCAAACCACTGGACCTAGAGACTTGAAATTTTGCACACAGATACTTTATACAGCGTAGGCATCCACTAAGCAAGGATTTTTGAAAATTCCATCCCTAAGGGGATGAAATAAGGGATGAAAGTTTGTATGAAAGTCCCTCAGTTTTGAAGCTAGAATCTTCAAATTTTGTGTTTAGGCTGACAATTGAAAATTAATAAATACGGATCTCAGCGTTTTTTAAAATTCTACCCCCGAAGGGATCAAAAGGGGGATGAAGTTGTGTATTAAAGAAAATCCTTCATTTTCGAAGTAAAAATCGCTAAATTTATAATTTAGGCTTATGGATAGAAATCTAAAGCAACGAATATTGTTTTTGTTAGGATTTCAACTCCAAAGGGGATGAAATGGGGGTGAAAAGGGTTAAAAAAAACCTAAAAATAGATATGGATGTCGTTATCGGGGTTTTGTGGGATGACGATTGCAAAAATAACATTTATTTTGAAGTCCAACCACGGTGGACATGATTTAACCCCTAAAGGGGTGAAAATGGGGTCCAAATTTTGTATGGAAAATAATATAAAATAGACATTACAACTTTAAACTTCGTAGGAGCACATCTAAAAATAAATAGGCAAATATATAATTTGTTATTTTGAACATCATCCCCTTAGGGGGTAAATGGGGTGAGTAAACATAAAAATCGATATAGATGTCGTTATTGGGGTTTTCTGGGATGACGATTGCAAAAATGACATTTATTTTGAAGTCCAACACGGTGGACATGATTTAACCCTTAAAGGGGTAAAAATGGGGTTCAAATTTTGTTTGGAAAAAGAATATAAAATCAAAATTACAACTTTAAAATTCGTAGGAGCACGTCTAAATATATATTTTGGGATTTAAAAAATCAACCCCTTAGAGGGTTAGTGGGGTGAGTAACATAAAAATCGATATGGATGTCGTTCTTGAGGTTTTATGGGATGGTGATTGCGAAAATGAGATTTATTTTGAAGTCCAACGCGGTGGACATGACACATATGGACCTGGACCTGCACATCCAGGCAACGGGAACGGGAACCAGAACGGGCACGGGCACGGGCACGGGCACGCGAACGGGAACGGAACGGAACGGAACGGAACGGAAAGGAACGGAACGGAACGGAACGGAACGGAACGGAACGGAACGGAACGGAACGGAACGGAACGGAACGGAACGGAACGGAACGGAACGGAACGGAACGGAACGGAACGGAACGGAACGGAACGGAACGGAACGGAACGGAACGGAACGAAACGGAACGGAACGGAACGGAACGGAACGGAACGGAACGGAACGGAACGGAACGGGAACGAGACGGTAACGGGAACTAGAACGGGACGGGTACGGGAACGGGAACGGAAGGGGTACGGGACGAGTACGGGACGGGATCGGACGGGAACGGAACGAAACGGGAATGAAACAGGAACGAAACTGGAATGAAACGGGAACGGAACGGGAATAGAACAGGATGGGAACGGGAACGGGAATGGGAACAAGAACCGGACGGGAACGGAACGGGAACAAGAATGGGAACGTAAGGCGTACGGGACGGTTAGGGGACGTTTACGGGACGGGAACGCAGCGGGAACGGAACGGGAATGGGAACGGGAACGAAATGTGAACGGAACGGAACGGGAACGGAACGGGAACGGAACGGGAACGGAACGGAACGGGAACGGAACGGGAACGGAACGGGAACGGAACGGGAACGGAACGGGAACGGAACGGGAACGGAACGGGAACGGAACGGGAATATAACGGGACGGGAACGGGAACGAGAACAGGATGGGAACGAGACAGGAACGGGATGGGAACGGGAACGGAAACGGAAGGGGTACGGGACGGGAACGCAAACGGGACGGGAACGGAACGGGAACGGGGAACGGGAGCGGGAGCGGGAACGGGAACTGGAAGCCTTGTGCGAGGCCCGCCACACGCGGCAAATGTCTTGCCTCGCGAGGCAGCGCGCTTGATGGGGACTCGCCTAATTGCGTAAAAATGGCTGGCCGGATCCTGGTCATAGAAAATTTTACTATGTCCTGGTTGAAGGTTCTTTAAAAGGATTTCGTCTAATATCCACGCGGACGAAGTCGCGGGCAGAAGCTAGTTTAATATATTTTTCCATACAAACTTTGAACCCCCGTTTCACCCCTTTAGGGGCGGAATTTCGAAAAATCCCTTCTTAGTGGATGCCTACACTGTGTAACGTATCTATGTACAAAATTTCAAGACTCTAGGTCCAGTAGTTTGGGCTGTGCGTTGATATGTCAGTCACCCCTTCACTTTTAATAAGAGATAAATAAATAATAATAAGAAATATAAAACTTTATTGAAGTAATCTTACATCACAATTTTTTTTTTTCTCTTTATTGTTAAAGGAGCTTTTGTATAAACATACATGCCAGCCCCATCGTAACTATAATTAATGAGGGGTTTATAAGTGCTAAAAACATTAGGTATTTGACCTTAGAGTGATGCTTTGTGCTGCGAACCTATAAGTCAACACTGCTGCTTCAGACGTAGGGTCCGAAAGCGCACTCAGGAAATCGCCAATATCCAGCCGGCTGACTTTTAGCTTCGCAGCCAAGTCTTCACGTAATGCTCGATTCCTGACGCACTCCACCAACAAATGCTGGACATCTTCAGTTCTTTCACACAGCGTACAATTAGGAGAGCTAACTTTTTTCATCAGGTGTCCAAACTTGTTTAGTGGAGCGTGTCCAGATCGAAGTCTATGAGCAATTACAATCAGTGTCCTAGTTAACTGAATATTGCTGAACCAAGGAATGTGTGGAGGCTCAGATTGCATAACTCTGTACCAGATACCAGTGGACTTGGACCTTTCATCAAAATCAGTTTTCCATTGAGTATGGCAAACTTTTTTATATTTGGGAAGAAACTCTTCATAGCTTGGTGAAACCTGTAGCGGTTGTCCTTGTGCAGCACCAAGTTTGGCCAACCTATCAGCTTCGTCATTTCCAGAAAGTCCGATGTGTGACGGTATCCACTGCAATATCAGTTCCCTGTTTCCCTGGTTCAACAATTCAGTCTCCTGAAGTATAACATACGCTAATGGAGTGCCTCTGTGGCCAGAAGCGCACCCAGCGATATGTTGTAACGCGCTCTTACTGTCAATCAGGATTACTACATTTTTATATGTCTGTGTTTTTACATAATATAGTGTTTCTAAAATAGCTACAAGTTCCAACACCATAATTGAGACTGAAGTCATGACTTTAAAACTTTTACCACATTTACCATTTGCATCGAAAAAAGCCGCCCCTGAGCCCTGAGCACACTTTGACCCATCCGTATAAACTTTATGAAAATTCCCGTACTTACCTCCAATTTCCAGTAGCACATCACTCCTCAATACATTAAACTCGTTATTCCTTTTTGGCAATTTTACGCAATCAAGATCGGTTTTTATAATTTTACCTACTCGGAAATTGGAGATACATGGATCTCCAATTTCCGAGTAGGTAAAATTATAAAATGGTATGGAAGGGTGAACATAGCTAATGGATAGCTCGAGTTCATATTTTCATCTTTTGTTTGAATAAAAGTGGATACCAACAGCGGTTTTTTCTTATTTTGCCAGTACCTATTTGAGCAAAGTGTATTCAGGTTCTCTAATAATGACAGTGTTGGATAATTAGCAAAAGATTGAGCTTTCAAACAATGTTTAAACGCTAAAAACAGTCTTCGCACAATCACAATTTACAACTAGTTTAAACATAGATAATATGGGAAAAACAAATAATAAATAATTTTTATCTACACTCACAACGTAATGTTCCAAATATGAATTCAAAAAAGGTAATATAAATACGTACTTTATTTTCGTGGATAGGTAAAATTAAAAAATAAACTTATTACGATGCAGTCAACTGCATCATAAAATAACTTTTTTTCTCATTACGATACAGGGCAAATCCAAAAAGAAAGCAGTGCCGTAACATTAAAAAAACAACGATATTTTCCCACATATTTTTCATGATTCAAATGTATTCTATGGTAATCGATGACTTTAGTGCGATTAGTTTGTTGAAATGCACTGATCAATTTTTTTTTAATGGATTGCGCGCCAAGCATTTCCGATAAAGTTTTGATTTCAATTTTTACATTTTGTTATACTTACTGAATTTTGTAGGATTTTTTTATTCTTGCTTTAAAATGTAAAAAAAAAATACTCTGCCCGATATTTTAGTTTAGATGCAGCTAAGGAATTGACTTATTACAAGGTAGGTACCTTGCTAATACAAACAAAGTCTCTCTCTCTTTTCTAACGTTGATCTTTTATTGAGTAGGTTCAATCCCAAATGTATGAGTGTAGATAAAGTAGTGTATGAAACTGCACATAACAAGGTATTAAAACACTCGTGTGATACTATTAAAAACCTCGCCTACGGCTCGGTTTTTAAACACACACTCGTGTTTTAATACCCCTCTTTATGTGTCAGTTTCATAAACTACTATTATAATAATTTTATACTATGTGCTTGACCATATGCGATGTTGCCGTTCTGCTCAACTTCAGGGCTTGGAAGATATAGAAGGCTATGGTACAGGGCACAGGCATAGCCTTCATATTTTATCAAGCCATGACGTGAGCAGAACGGCAACATCGCATGTGGTCAAGCAGTTAGTACAATAATATTGTATTTATTATTTCTTTTTACTATATTATCTATGTTTAAACTAGTTATAAATTGAGTTGTTAGATTATTTCAATAATTTTTATTTATTTATTTTTATTATTTATTTATTAGTTAGAACATAAGGTTTCAGTCAAATTATTTGAACTTTTCGGGGGTCCTTTAGTACGATGAGCATTTGATCTAAGCCTCCTCTACCAATAAATCTTACAATATTGGAAAGGTCTTTTTTGAAACACTTTATTGTATTACAATAAACGTCAACTATTCGTAGGTACTTTTACAGTTATAATGCTCTGAACTTGACCAATTTTTTTAACATTACTGACCTAAAACTCCGAAAATGGGTTGGATTTAGAAACGAGTTTCCTCGTTCTGGGAAAACTGATGCGGTGGGGGGCTCAGGGGGTCTTACTGAAACCCCTGATACTGATTTTGGTACCGAAAAGTACCTACGATTTTTTTTTTCAAATTTTTCATTTTTGAGTGAAACGGAACGAAAATCTACACGCAAAAAGTAAAGAATAACGTGAAATGAAACGTTTTTTTCCCAAAAATGGCGTGTTATGTCATAAGAGAAACGTCATTTACGTAGTAAAAAAAAACGCCGCTATTTTATCTCATGTTGTGTGTGCGTCGCTTGCGAGACTAGCTATAAAACATGTTTAAATGTGTATAGTGTAATGATTTTTATTTTTACCCACGACGGACGGAACGGAACGGAGGCGGTATATGCGTTTGGGGTTAGAGGTTGTGCGTTTGTTTGTTTGTTTGTTTGTGTGTTTATCTGTTACCATTTCCTCGGAAACTACTAAGCCGATTTCGATGCGGTTTTTTGCATTCAAAAGGTTTCATTTCAGAGCAGGTTCTTAGACATGTTTCATAGTGGTAGACCACCAGGGGGCTCTGCAGCAACCAGATAAGTCAAGTTTGTCTATTACCATTTTCCTTGGAAACTACTGGGCCGATTTCAATGCGGTTTTTTGCAATCAAAAGGTTTCATTTCAAAGCAGGTTCTTAGATATGTTACATGGTGGTAGACCACCAGGGGGCGCTGCAGCAACCAGATAAGACGCGCTTGAGAAGTTCTCTAAAACTACTCAACTGATTTCGATGCGGTTTTCTGTAATGGGTTTGTAGGTTATCGGCGATGGTTCTCTAATAGATGTTATGGTGTTTAACCGCTAGGGGGCGCTGCAGTTATCATTTTTTCATTTATTTCCAAAGCGGTTTGACCAATTTGGATGCGGTTTTCTGTAATAGTTTTGTAGTTTTTTACCCACGACGGACGGAACGGAACGGAGGCGGTATATGCGTTTGGGGTTAGAGGTTGTGCGTTTGTTTGTTTGTTTGTGTGTTTGTCTATTACCATTTTTCTCAGAAACTACTAAGCCGATTTCGATGCGGTTTTTTGCGTTCAAAAGGTTTCATTTCAGAGCAGGTTCTTAGACATGTTTCATAGTGGTAGACCACCAGGGGGCTCTGCAGCAACCAGATAAGTCAAGTTTGTCTATTACCATTTTCCTTGGAAACTACTGGGCCGATTTCAATGCGGTTTTTTGCAATCAAAAGGTTTCATTTCAGAGCGGGTTCTTAGATATGTTGCATGGTGGTAGACCACCAGGGGGCCCTGCAGCAACCAGATAAGTCGCGCTTGAGAAGTTCTCTCAAACTACTCAACTGATTTCGATGCGGTTTTCTGTAATGGGTTTGTAGGTTATCGGCGGTGGTTCTCAGATAGATGTTATGGTGTTTTACCGCTAGGGGGTGCTGCAGTTATCATTTTCTCATTTATTTCCAAAGCGGTTTGACCAATTTTGATGCGGTTTTCTGTAATAGTTTTGTAGTTTGTCGGCGATGGTTCTTGGTGTTATGGTGTTCAGCCGCTAGGGGGCGCTATAGTAATCATTTTCCGAATGGTTTGACCAATTTAGATGCGGTTTTTAGAGTAGATAATGTATAAATTCTTTAAAAAACTTAAAATAAAATGGCAAAATTAAAAATGTTGAAAAACCCACGACGGTTAAAATTGTAACTCTTTATTTAAAAAGACTAAAATAAGTTTTACAAAAATCCCTCGACTAAAAGTGATGTAGGTACTATACATACTTTATCTACCTATTCATAAATTACAAACGCAAGAAAAATCCGTCGGGGGCTGCCATTGCCATTTCTCTAAAGTAACTAAGACTGAAAAATATTTGTTCATTCGGGGGCAGGTAATGGCAGCCCCAACGGATTTTTCTTGCGTTTGTAATTTATGAATAGGTAGATAAAGTATGTATAGTACCTACATCACTTTTAGTCGAGGGATTTTTGTAAAACTTATTTTAGTCTTTTTAAATAAAGAGTTACAATTTTAACCGTCGTGGGTTTTTTTACATACTATTTCCCTCTTTCCTCACCTCTTATTAGCCTCTCTCCTACTAAATTTCTTATTTTTTGTTTTGAGGTTATGTTTACAAAAAAATTAATTTCTCGAAATGTACGCATCTCCGGCAGACGGGGGTTGCAGGAGGGGTTGTACCCATCCACCCCTCCTCCCTCCCCCCCCAAGCAAACCCCTATCGAGGAAACTTATTTCTAATTTTTCACCCCGAAAATATTAACAATTAATACAAATTATATTTGCGGGCAAATATTTGTCATATGAAAACCTTTCTAGTGATGTATATTCATTGCTAGAAGTGGGGTAGATCAACTACCTTAGGGTTGCCAGATTAGCTGGCGTCAATTCCGGGACTAGAATAGCGGGGGGGGGGGGGGGGGGGTGTCGTGGGGCAATGTTAAGAAAGAAATGCATATTAATTTATATTTTTGGAATACAAATTTACTTTTATTTATTAACATACATGAAAATAAACCTTAAAACAAAATTGCACAGCAACTCGCTTTTCATTATTGATTAAATAAGACTTTAGGCAGTCAACATTACGTTTGAATGAACTTCGTCATTTCTATGAAATATTCATCAATTATTGATATTATATCGAATAATTAATAACTATTATAGACAAGACAACTACCAATAGTAACAAAATACTCTTTTTGTTGTCAATTTTTTTTCATTTTTTTCAAAAATTTCTGAAAATTACCACTTTCTTTTTTTTAACTTGGCCTAAACTTATTTTTATCGCTTACCCTTTGTGGCATAATATTATAAGTTATCTTACTTTTTAAACATTTGTGCATAAAAGTTTTAAAACATTAGCGAATAGCGTTCATGGTTGTTTAATAAATTAAGAAAATGTTAGTAAGGAAAATGCAACTTTTTTTAAATTCTCCATACAAAACACTAATTACATAGGTAAAGACCTATAAAATTATGAATCGTAACCTACTCGTAAAATAATGAAAAAAATTGTGGTAGATATTTGAAATCCGGGACAGTAGGGTGTAATTCCTGGACACGGGACAAGGCACGTAATTCCGGGATAATCCCGGAAATCCCGGGTGTCTGGCAGCCCTCCATAGACAATGAACCAACCAGTTTTATACTTTAATAACCTTTAACTCCAAAAGTCATCATCATCATCATCATATCAGCCACACGACACCCACTGCTGGGTATAGGCCTCCCCTAAGGATCTCCACGACGATCGGTCCTGCGCTGCCTGCATCCACTGGCTTTCCGCGACCTTCACCAGATCGTCGGTCCACCTTGTCGGGGGCCTACCCACGGAGCGTCGTCCGGTGCGCGGTCGCCATTCCAGAACCTTTCTGCCCCAACTCCAAAAGTATTAACAATTAATACAAAGTATGTTAACAGCAAATATTTGTCTTTAAAAGACCTTTCTAATGATATATCATTTATTGCTAGAGGGCGTGTTAATCAACTCCCTGCTGAAGAAAATCAACAAAAAGATAACATCTTTGACAGCCATTTTTAGGGTTCCGTAGCCTAAATGGCAAAAAACGGAACCCTTATAGATTCGTCATGTCTGTCTGTCTGTCTGTCTGTCCGTCCGTATGTCACAGCCACTTTATTCTGAAAGTATTAAGATTACCCAGTTGAAACTTGGTAGGTAGATGTATTCTGTTAACCGCTTAACAATTTTAACACAAAAATTAAAAAAATAAAAGGTTAAGGGGGGGCTTCCCATACATGGAACTGAATCTGAAAAAACAATTTTTCTTCAAACCAATACGTGTGGGGTGTCTATAGATAGGTCTTTGAAAATTGCATTGAGGTTCCTAAAACGACTTTTTCTCAAAGTCAACCGTTTGAAAGATAAACACTGCCAAAGTGTTAAAATGTGTGTCCCCCCCCTCTAACTTTTGAAATAAGAGAGTGAAAAATCTAAAAAAAAAATGCTGTAGATCTTAATAAACACTTTCAACGAAAATTGGTTTGAATGAGGTATAATAAGTAGTTTTTAAGAAATAGCACATTTTCCAAAACCGCAAACATAACTTTGTCATTCATACCAACACTGTGAAAAACAAAGTTATTTTTGCAGACAAAAAATTATAGTGGCATTAAATATCGTATGGTATAAGGTAACTACGGAACCCTACGGTGCGTGGCCCGACACGCACTTGGCTGGTTTTTTTCCTGGCTAACATTGATATTTTTTGTATTGTTTAATATACGAAGCATTTCAATAAAAGAAGAAAATAATTTTCATATTTTAAACCTCACACGAAAACTACGAAAAAAATATCGGCCCCTTAAAATTTAAATATTCCATACATTTAGTATTGAGACTGGCCGAGACGACATGACCACGAACTGACAGTAACAGACGTTGCCAACCCAAGTAACATTTAAGCGGAAAAATATTATATTTACCAGCGCATTACCAGCTATAAGCTTAATAAATGATGTACAAGAGTGTAAAAATATGTTTAGGACTGTACTAAAGTATAACTGTACAACTGTATATAGTATAGCTGATTAACGGCTGTATAGAGCCTAAATATTTACCTTTAGCTTTTAAATAGCATTAGAAAACGCTAAAATACAGACCGCGGCGTAAAAAACTGCGTACAGCAACTTTATCCGACAATAACTGTATAATTCTCTCAAATTATACTTTTGTATAACCTACTTCTGTACAAGAGCATTAAATATTGTTATAGCCTGAATATTGGTGTAAAATTACTCTATTGTTCAGCCTTCAAGTTAAGCTTGATAATAGCTGTACAACGGAAATCAAGGATACTCTTAGCAAGCAATTCCCTTTATAATAGTGTAATACAATTCTATCTTATGTAGAAGAGTTTAGATTTACTCCTTTTTAAAGCCTTATGCGATTGGCGTACGTTTTTACCTTTTTACAGTTTTTATCAGGCTAAGATACTATTTAGATACTTTTATACAGCTTCCATTCTCTAATTTTTCTTACTATTTTATACTGACTCAGGCTTGTGAAAATCTTAATAGAAGAATAAATATGTTATAATTGTGTTCGTGGTTGAATTCATTCTCCATTTTATTTCTTAATTTACTATGTGCCAAGGCAGAGACCATTTATGTGAAGTATAAGTGAAAAAAAACATTTAATAAACATAAGTCCTTCGCATATAATAGGAATTTAGCTAATGAACTCGAAGAAAAATGTTATAATGAGTACATATCCCATATGGAAGACTCCATAACGAATAACCCGAAAATGTTCTGGAACTATGTAAATTCCTCAAAAAATGATAAGGGTTCGTATCCTGCCACCATGCACTATGGCGATACTAGGGCCGATACCGGTGTGGATATATGCGAGTTGTTTGCTGCATATTTCCAAACTACTTTTCGGCAATCACCTGCTTCCAATGCAGGTAACCACGCAGTATCAATGAATCACACGACGCTCATAAATAGAATATGCATTGACCCAAATCAAGTAAAGAGTTTATTGGAAAGCCTCGATGTGAATAAGGGGGCCGGCCCCGATCATGTTCACCCAATTTTTATAGTGAACTAGCTTCTGCCCGCGACTTCGTCCGCGTGGATATTAGACGAAATCCTTTTAAGGAACCTTCAACCAGGATCCGGCCAGCCATTTTTACGCGATTAGGCGAGTCCCCATCAAGCGCGCTGCCTCGCGAGGCAAGACATTTGCCGCGTGTGGCGGGCCTCGCACAAGGCTTCCAGTTCCCGTTTCCGTTCCCGCTCCCGCTCCCGCTCCCGTTCCCGTTCCGTTCCCGTCCCGTTTGCGTTCCCGTCCCGTAAACGTCCCGTAACCGTCCCGTACCCCTTCCGTTTCCGTTCCCGTTCCCATCCCGTTCCTGTCCCGTTCCCATCCTGTTCTCGTTCCCGTTCCCGTCCCGTTATATTCCCGTTCCGTTTCCGTTCCGTTCCCGTTCCGTTCACGTTTCTTTCCCTTTCCCATTCCCTTTCCTTTCCGCTGCGTTCCCGTCCCGTAAACGTCCCCTAACCATCCCGTACGCCTTACGTTCCCGTTCTTGTTCCCGTTCCGTTCCCGTTCCGTTCCCGTCCGGTTCTTGTTCCCGTTCCCATCCTGTTCTATTCCCGTTCCGTTCCCGTTTCATTCCAGTTTCGTTCCTGTTTCGTTCCCGTTCCGTTCCCGTTACGTTCCCGTTACGTTCCTGTTTAATTCCCGTTTCGTTCCGTTCCTGTTCCGTTCCCGTCCGATCCCGTCCCGTACTCGTCCCGTACACCTTCCGTTCCCGTTCCCGTACCCGTCCCGTTCTAGTTCCCGTTACCGTCTCGTTCCCGTTCCGTTCCGTTCCGTTCCGCTCCGCTCTGTTCCGTTCCGTTCCGGTCCGTTCCGTTCCGTTCCGTTCCGTTCCGTTCCGTTCCGTTCCGTTCCGTTCCGTTCCGTTCCGTTCCGTTCCGTTCCGTTCCGTTCCGTTCCGTTTCGTTCCGTTCCGTTCCGTTCCGTTCCGTTCCGTTCCGTTCCGTTCCCGTTCCCGTGCCCGTGCCCGTTCCGGTTCCCGTTCCCGTTCCCTGGATGTGCATGTCCAGGTCCAGGTCCATATGTGTCATGTCCACCGCGTTGGACTTCAAAATAAATCTAATTTTGGCAATCACCATCCCATAAAACCTCAAAAACGACATCCATATCGATTTTTATGTTACTCACCCCACTTACCCTCTAAGGTGTTGATTTTCAAAATCCCAAAATATATATTTAGACGTGCTCCTACGAATTTTAAAGTTCTAATTTCGATTTTGTATTCTTTTTCCATACAAAATTTGAACCCCATTTTTACCCCTTTAGGGGTTAAAACATGTCCACCGTGTTGGACTTCAAAATAAATGTCATTTTTGCAATCGTCATCCCAGAAAACCCCAATAACGACATCTATATCGATTTTTATGTTTACTCACCCCATTTACCCCCTAAGGGGTTGATTTTCAAAATAACAAAATATATATTTGCCTATTTATTTTTAGATATGCTCCTACGAAGTTTTAAGTTGTAATGTCTATTTTATATTATTTTTTCATACAAAATTTGGACCCCATTTTCACCCCTTTAGGGGTTAAATCATGTCCACCGTGTTGGACTTCAAAATAAATGTCATTTTTGCAATCGTCATCCCAGAAAACCCCAATAACGACATCAATATCGATTTTTATGTTTACTCACCCCATTTACCCCCTAAGGGGTTGATTTTCAAAATAACAAAATATATATATGCCTATTTATTTTTAGATGTGCTCCTACGAAGTTTAAAGTTGTAATGTCTATTTTATATTATTTTTCCATACAAAATTTGGACCCCATTTTCACCCCTTTAGGGGTTAAATCATGTCCATCGTGGTTGGATTTCAAAATAAATGTAATTTTTGCAATCATCATCCCACAAAACCCCGATAACGACATCCATATCTATTTTTAGGTTTTTTTAACCCTTTTCACCCCCATTTCATCCCCTTTGGAGTTGAAATCCTAACAAAAACAATATACGTTGCTTTAGATTTCTATCCATAAGCCTAAATTATAAATTTAGCGATTTTTACTTCGAAAATGAAGGATTTTCTTTAATACACAACTTCATCCCCCTTTTGACCCCTTCGGGGGTAGAATTTTGAAAAACGCTGAGACCCATATTTATTAATTTTCAATCGTCAGCCTAAACACAAAATTTGAAGATTCTAGCTTCAAAACTGAGGGACTTTCATACAAACTTTCATCCCTTATTTCATCCCCTTAGGGATGGAATTTTCAAAAATCCTTCCTTAGTGGATGCCTACACTGTATAAAGTATCTGTGTGCAAAACTTCAAGTCTCTAGGTCCAGCGGTTTGGGCTGTGCGTTGATAGATCAGTCAGTCAGTCAGTCAGTCAGTCAGTCAGTCAGTCAGTCATTCAGTTTACGATTTTATATATTAAGATTGTGCTTCTAGCTTAACTGAGCCATTATGTATGCTTTTTAACAAATCATTACATGAAGGAGTAATGCCTAATGTGTGGAAGTGTGCCTTCGTAACCCCAATTCATAAGAAAGGCGACAAAAGTGATGTGTGCAACTACCGCCCAATTTCAAAATTGTGTATATTCTCAAAGATACTTGAGAGAATAGTCCACCAGCAACTATATTCGGCCTTTAAATCATTACTAACCCACTCTCAGCACGGGTTTGTGTCGAATCGCTCCACCACTTCCAACCTGCTTCTATTTAATGACTTTGTAACCTCTAAGATGGATGCAGGTGAGGAAGTTCATACAATCTTAACAGATTACTCCAAGTGCTTTGATCGAATAGACCATGCACTCCTGCTGCAAAAGCTTCTTTTTGCAGGAGTGCACGGTGACTTATTCAGATGGTTCACTTCCTACATAGAAAACCGTTCCCAATCAGTGGCCATAAATGGTTTTTCCTCGTCGTGGAATGTGGTGCCCTCAGGAGTCCCTCAGGGTTCCATATTGGGACCACTTCTATTTGTAATTTTTATTAATGACGTGTCTAATTCCTTTAAACATTCCAAAATTCTATTATTCGCAGACGATATGAAAATTTTTAAAGAAATTAAAAGTGAAACTGATTGCCTTTTACTGCAGGATGATCTAATAAGATTTGAAAACTACTGTGACTCGAACAGACTCGATCTAAACATAAGTAAATGTTATTCGATGGTTTTCACAAGAAAACGTAACCAAATTAATTTTAACTACAAACTGAAAAATAATATTCTATCTAGTGTCAACCAAACACGAGATCTTGGAATTATCCAAGACTCACAGTTAATCTTTGATGAACAAATAGAAAATATTGCAAAAAAAGCCTCAAAAGCACTAGGGTTTCTAATGAGAACCTGCTCGCAGTTTAAAAAAGCTAAAACAATAAAAGTTTTATATTGTTCTCTTGTGCGGAGTATTCTCGAATATAACTCGCAAGTATGGAATCCGCGTTATTCCATATACATAAATCGGTTGGAATCAGTACAGAAGAAGTTCTTGAAATATTTAGAATTTAAAACACGGTCTTACGACACGTGCTACAAGGAAAGAGTGTAAGACATCACTTGCTCCCTCTAAAAGTCCGCAGAGATATTACAGATCTGGTTTATCTATCTAAACTGTTAAAAGGCAAAATAGACTCGACTGAATTACTTGATCGTATAAAGCTTACTGTGCCTTGTAGCTCTAATACCCGTAGGAAGTTGAGACTGCATGTTCCATGGGTGAGAACCAACTACCGACGTAACAGTTACCTGATTCGCTCGTGTCGCTTGTTCAATTCTATTAGCGATGATACGGATAT
The DNA here is from genome assembly GCA_928269145.1 of Agriphila tristella. NCBI lineage: Eukaryota > Metazoa > Arthropoda > Insecta > Lepidoptera > Crambidae > Agriphila > Agriphila tristella. The sequence goes on along the minus strand of OV743450.1, from coordinate 15,370,996 downwards.
TGACTTATTCTTTGACGGCATTGTTTCACTGAAGCGAGCACTCGCTACTAAATTCCTCACACATTATTGAGATGATGGGTAGTACTGGGGTATATTGCTGTGTTGTTTTTTCTTTTATATTTTTATCTGTGTGTTGTATAACTTGTTTAAAAATACTGAAAATAGCGTCACGTTTATTCTTCTCGAATTATGATTAAGTTACATTTTTAACTATCTGTGGAAACTTGTTATTAGCTCGTGATTATTCGTGTATGTTTCTGTGTAATATGTATTAGCAGTAAGTTTTCCTAATGAATAAAATAAAATAAAATAAACAATTTCAATTTGTGTAGGGAAAAGTTTGGGGTAAAAAAGGTAAAAAAAAATTTTTTCACCTCTACAGCACGAAAAGGGCGCTTTTGGCAAAATCGATTTTTGCTGCGAGCGTGAGGCTAAGTGCTTTTTTAATTTCTAACACCAACTTTTGAAATAATTAAGAAAAAAGAAATAGTGTGACAAACAAGGATGAGACTTGTAAAATTGATATGTGGGAAAAGGATAGAAAGACAGCTTTATGTTGTCATACATGAATTAAAAAGTATAAAAAATAAAATGCACGGATATATCAAGGAGTTTTAAATAAGGATTCTTAAAAAAGAAGTTTGATAATTCGAAATAAAGAGTATGGACGAAATGAGGTCGCATGTATGAAATGAATATTAAATAAGAAAAATCAATGAAATTTTTAAACAAGTTAGTGTTTATAAATATAAATAAATCAATAAGATAGGATAATAATAAATAAGAGAAGAACACAACGTAATGTAAATAAAACGACAGGAATACCTATAATGAATAAAAAATTTCAGCGTAGGTTTTATCGAACTATTTTTGTGATATATTACAAAACATGAGTGCGTTCAGCGATGAAGATAGTTGTCTAACTCCAAAAGATTTGAGAGAACAAGTTTCTAATGTTGAATTTAGATTTTTACCAGGAAAATCACATGATTTTTTTCTTGCTGGTCGAGGTGAAAAGTTGTATGTTTAACACGAGACCAAAGTTTTGTTCTGCCTCGTGCCTTTAAATCACTCACTGTGCTCAGTAGTCATTATAAGAATCACTCGCTACGCTCGTGATTTAATTCTAGACTACTTCGCTTGTTCGTGATTTAAAGTCGGCACACGCAGCACAAATCGACTTTGGTCACTTGTATAACAAATAACTATTTTTACTTCACAAATTGATTGTACTGCTGTTATAGAATGACCTGACATAATTTGAAAAGGGGTCCAAAAATGACCCTGTAAATGTGGAAGTTTGTGGGTTTGGATGTTAACAAGTTTGTTCCTCAATCACGAAAAAACTGCTAAATGGATTTGGTTGGAATTCGGCACACAGATAGTAGATAGCCTAGATTAAAACATAGGATACTTTTTATCCCGATATTCCCACGGGAACGGAAACCACGCGGGTGAAAACGCGGGTGGCCGCTAGTATTATAATATTTTCAATGGTAAAATGCCCAGAACTCAATTTCCAAATTTTTGCTGTTTGTTTCTGAGGAGTTCCGTGGTGTCTTCGTAGTCCAAGTTTAGTCCAGAACATACATTTGGATTGTCATGATTATTTTTTTAATGTCACTTTGAAAACCCCTTATTGACTTATGAAAACTTTTGGTGATAGAAAGTTTATTATTACGTGTATTTTACCAACAAATACCAATAAAAAAATTGATAAATCAGTTTATTTTAATAATCTCATTTTCCTATTATAATTTAATTTGCGGTCAGACGTGTAGCACACATAGCCCCCCTTAGCCGCCCTATTTGGTACGGAACTTTAGTGCGAAGTCCCACACGCACTTGGCCGGATTTTATTTCCGATTTTGTACAACTATGATAGTTTAGTTAACTTGTAATAAAAGAAAGTATGATATGAAACTCAATATAATTTTGGGGTCATTTCCTGATAACTCCTATCAAAAAAACCGGTCAAGCAAGAGCGAGTCGGACTCGCGCACCGAGGGTTTCCGTACCATCATAATAATTGTATACTGCAGAGCTGTAGAATAATAAAATTATTATTGCAGTATTAGGTTAGCACCATCTCTTGGCCGATAGTGGAACTATTTTTTTTTCTTAGGCCAGCGACATCTCTTGACTGATAGTGGAACTAATAAAAAAATTCTTAGGTCAGGGCCATCTGTTGACTGGTAGAAGAACTAAAGAAATTTTGTTTGTTTTTTGAATTTCTAAAAAAGTATGTTATATTGAGACATCGTTTTATTTCTCCTGTAATCTTTACATAAACTACTATCACATAGAATTATTTCAGATTTTTCTTTTTGCAAACTTCGGAGATAAGGGGGGGGGAACGGTATTTTTTTTTACATTTTTCATCATAAGTCAAAAATTATGCGGCCCAAAAAAAAATGTTTTGAAATGTGCAAATAGCGCTCTTTCATATGATACCCCACATGCCCTAGTCACTCCACTTAAATTTTTTAAGACCCCTTTTCAGCCCCTGTTGTAAAAAAAGTATTGATTTTTTTATTTCTTTCTTATTTGCAAAATAGTTGGGCAAACGTCATCTTAAACTATTCCAAATTTCAAGTTGATACCATTAGTAGTTCTCGAGATATCCAGCTGTAGGGTTGCCAGGTCGTCTAACCTAATAGCCGGACAGACCAGCCAGTTTGGCCGGACATTTGGGTAAAAAAGCCGGACACCCTATACTCCAGCCAACTCGTGGAAAGAATGTTTACAAACAAACCGCCCATACTTAACCTCAAAAGTACTTTTTTATTACATGTTTTGTAAATATAAGAATATCATTGATAGCTTACCTATGTTGTCCAAGTTGTATGTATGGTTTTAATTTACTGAAACTTAATGTATTTGTGGAATAATTACGAAAAATGCGCAAAGGAGTATAACTAAATTATTAAGGATTTTGTGTCTTAGTAATAATACGACATTTTTTTACGTAGGTAAGTATATTAGGCTTTTTTATGCGCTGCTCGCTGTCTCTCTCGCTCTCACGCACGCATGTGTCACGCTACCGAGGCGCGAGGTGAAGTTAGGGTTGCCAGATTGGAAGTCCAAAATACCTGGAGAAAATTTGAAACTTTGGGATTTTGCAGTTGTTGTCGGGCGAAATAAATATATAAAATAAAGATATAACTTAAATGCCTTTATATAGAAAGAAAACGGCCGCGCAGCGCATTTTTAGTCAGTTTCATCCACTTATCATGTACTTGCCTGTCTATAGTAAAATAAAACGGCCGCGCAGCGCGATTTTTAGTCAGTTTCATCCACTAATCTTGTGATCTGTGGTTTTATCCGTGAAAATTATTATTTTCTAAAGAACTTTCGGAACAGCTGTTTTTCCGGGAGATTTTTAGATTTGTCGGGAGTCGGGAGATCATTTGAAATTCCGGGAGAATCCAGGTGAATTCCGACCAGCTGGCAAATCTGGCAACCCTTAGGTGAAGTGCGGTCTGTGGTTCGGTGTGGCGAAGAAACAGCGACCGACATGCCGCAGCTTGCTTGGACGACCATGTGCGTGAGTGAGTGTAAAAAGCCTAACAAAAGCCGGGCAGGCCGGACACCGTTTAATTTGGCCGGACACTGAATCAAAAAGCCTACATATGTCCGGCTTTAGCCGGACGCCTGGCAACCCTATCCAGCTGTGACAGACAGACAGACAGACTGAGTCACACCATAAGGGTTCCTTTTTTACCATTTTGGTACGGAACCCTAAAAACGTCAAAATGCCGTTTAAAAAAAAATTACTACATGTTCAGTATAAATAGCTACTTAAATGGCTATTTAGTTTTAAAGAGGATTAATAATTTCATTATATGACATAGTACCTATATCATTCGTAGTAAGTGTTCGAACAATCAAGCACACAATTTTTATTGAAAGTCATGTTGTTGATGAATCTTTTGCAATAAGGAAATAAATAAATCAGTCAAATTAAGCAATGTTGAAAGTAAATTATTGTACGTTCAAAATAAATGTGTGGGTAGTTATTACTTAATTTTAATAGTGCTGCGCTCTGCCATTCAGACGAGAGTCGTGACTTGTCGATATTCCTCTAGTCTATGAGTAACAAAACAAAGAAGTAAATTTTATTTTATCCCTTATGGGAAATATATAAACGCACTTTAAAAATAATGTAACACACCTTAAAATTAATTTAATGAACTTTAAAAATAATGGTCCCTACTATAAATATGCTTAGCTTTAAAATTAATACTTATACGAGTACAATAAAATGTAATAATTGAAATTCTAGATTTTAGGCATTCACAATGCTGTTATTTATTTAGATAATTAATTTAATAGAAAAAATACGGGTGAGTCGATTTTTTCTAGTATTTTTTCTATTAAATTAATTATCTCACTTGTAGACCTTTAGTAACCAGACGATAGGTGCAGCGACAAGCGAGCGAAGCGAGCGATGTAGAAAGTTAGGTTCCACTGCTCGATATGCAGCGATCATATTAAATTATCCTTACTCATATTATAAATGCGAAAGTCCGTTTGTTTGTTTGTTTATTTGTTTGTTTGTTACGCCTTCACGTCTTAACTACTGAACCGATCATCATGAAATTTTGCATACATGTTGTCAGGGGTACAGAAAAGGACATAGGGTACCTTTCACCCCGAAAAAAAGTATTGTTCCCGAGAGATAGCAAAAAAACTTTCCACGCAGACGAAGTCGCGGGCGGCCGCTAGTAGATTATAAAACTATTGGCTCCGTAAGCTACAGCTTACGGAGCCTTTATCGCGACGTCTACAGACGTCGCGATAAAAAGTGGCTTAAATTGAACAAAATAATATAATGTTGCCATGAGGTTTTCAAAGCACACAGTACGTGTTGTTTGGTATATTATTTGGAGAATTCGCAGCTAGATGGTGCTTCTAATTTATATTATTTTTCGAAATGGGTCAATATTTTTTAGATAAAGGATAATAACCACCTTCTAAGGCCAAAAAGTATCGCTTCAAAGATTTTTGTGCCCTCATGATTGTACCTAATTGAAATTAGTGGCTGGAAGGTCTGTAGCTATAATCAGTAATAAGTTATTCTTTTCTTTTCCTGGTATTGTTTATATATTACATTTTCTGTAGCGTTTTGAGGTTAGCTCGATTTGGAAATTGGTACAGAATACTAGTCTACGAACGAGTCCAATTCTCTCACATCAAACGAAAGAGAAACAAAAGAATATGCGATAGTTTTTCAGCACCAAAGAGCTTTGACGGGATCGAGTTCACGTCAAGTTCAAATCAACGTCAAAAATACTACAGTATAGATATGTTTTTTCAAAAACTATTATCTATACTGTCAAAATCTGTGTACTTGACACAGTATAGATATTAGTATTTTGGTTCATTGAAAACGGTTTCCATGGTTTCTACAGTACCATTAAAACGTGGATAAACCGCTACTTTTATTTACATTCTCTTTGATTACCGTTTTAAAGTTTACCGTAAAACGCATTAAAAAAAGTTTTGTGGACGATATAGAATGGCGGACGTTGATTGAGATAAGTCAAATCAATTAGTTACTCAATAAAACTGTTTTTAATCTCAGGAAACGAAAAATAGTTCCAAATATATCGTTAGGAATGTAAAAATAATACAATATTAGGGTTCCGTACCCAAAGGGTAAAAACGGGACCCTATTACTAAGACTCCGCTGTCCGTCTGTCTCTCTGTCTGTCACCAGGCTGTATCTCATGAACCGTGATAGCTAGACAGTTGACATTTTCACAGATGATGTATTTCTGTTGCCGCTATAACAACAAATACTAAAAACAAGTAAAATAAATATTAAGGGGGGCTCCCATACAACAAACGTGATGTTTTGCCGTTTTTTGGTACGAAACCCTTCGTGCGCGAGTCCGACTCGCACTTGGCCGGTTTTTTATTGGATTTCATCTTGTTGAGGCACAAGGCCTAAAAAGGTGGTATCATTAGTGGTCATTTACCTTTGGAAAAACTGGCTCGACTAAACAATTCTAGATAATTATCAAACCTGATCAAAAAATTTTACCAGAATCGGTTGAGAAATGTGACCTGTAGAGGACAACAAACAACTGGAAAGCTGGACTGGAATATTTTTTCTGACATGTAGAGGAGAACAGACAACGCTGGAAAGCCGGACTGAAATCTGTTTTTTAACACGTTTTTATTAGGTTGCTTTCTCGTTTGTGTGTTCGCGTTCGTTCGTTTGTTTCTCCACAAAGTTTGCGAACGATTTTGTACTAGCTTCCCGATGAGCTAGAGACTTGAAACTTTGAACATAGGTCAGAACTAGAAGGCAATACAATATTATGGTGTCATTGAGCTGATCTGATGATGAAGCCGGAAGAAGGTCACAGGAACTCTATGATGAAACCATACGACCCCATCGTGTTTGGACTCGTTAGAATCGTCTTGACGAGTACTTAAATGGGAGACGAGGTTCAGGGTACCTGATGATGAAGCTGAAAGGCCATGCCATAGAAACTCAATATTGGAACCATGCAACCCCATCAAATTTGGGCTCGTTTGAATCGTCTTGACAAGTTCTTTGTTGGGAAATAGTTTCCAGGGTCTGATGATGGAGCCGGAAGAAGGACACAGGAACTCTTTAATAAAACCACGCTATCCCATCGAGATTAGGCTCGTTTGAATCGTCCTGACGAGTACTTTCTTGGGAAACAGTTTCCGAGGATCTGATGATGGAGCCGGAAGAAGGCCATAGGAACTCTATAATAAAACCATGCAACTCCATCGAGTTTGGGCTCGTTTGAATCGTCTTGACAAGTTCTTTGTTGGAAAATAGTTTCCAGGGTCTGATGATGGAGCCGGAAGAAGGCCACTGGGACTCTGTAATAAAACCATGCAACCCCATCGAGGTTGGGCTCGTTTGAATCGTTTTGACGAGTGCTCCGATAGGAGAAGGTATATTTTTAGTTTTAGCTCGTTAACTAAAAAGCAGAAAATAATGTATTACTCTAAAAAAACTTTTTTAAAAACACGTTTTTAAAACAGACTAAATTATTATAAAAAAATCATTTTGTAAAATGTATCATCCATATTGTCTTTAGCATGCGCCCCACGTTTTTAGGTTTAAAATTTCTGTAGGTATTGGTGGTGAAAACGGCGCCATTTTGGCTGTTTTAGTTGCCTCACTTTTGACAGCGCGCTTTGTAGGGAATTATCGTTCTAGGTGTTATTATTCTAAGCCCTTAGCTCGAACAAAATAACGCGCGTAAAAACATTCGATACAGTAATTTTGTATGGGAAATTTGTACAGTGCCATCTATCGCAGTAAAGCGAAATTAAGTTATCCATTGAAAAATCTGTATCGAGTACTTTAAAGCGTGTTCCTTACGCATGATTATGATCTTTAGCTATTATTACCTATTGTTTTATGCCATTTATTTATTGCCAATAATAATTATTATGTGCGATCTGTTGATGTTTAAAAAACGTTTTATTTATTCGACTTACACTATTATGTTAATATATAACTCAAAGGACTTTAGCCGACTTCTGAACAATAGGTTACGTTTTGATAATAGTAGGTATTTTCTTATTTCGTGTAGTTATAGGTCAGTCAAGAGACAGCTGCAATTCATCGACAGGCCGATCAATTTTCACATCACTATAAACTCCAACTAACTAGAACTTTCGCAGTTACGTACGCCATTCTTCAAACGCCACGGATAAGAGTGCGTGGAGCATCACAAGTTTAATTTTCTTTTTCTTTTTTCAATAATATGCAAGTTGCAATTATTTCAAAAATGTCTTATATTTTTCCCGAAGTCTGTAAGTTTAAAAAATAATGTGATTGTGGACAAATGAATGGTGCAGCGGACCGATATGGGTGAAGCGTAAGCGCAAACAGGGAAGTGCCTATCCTATCTTATCTTTTCCTCTCCTACTCTCCGATTTGTTTAAAATGTATCATTTGCCGAAAATAAAGTTTTTAGTGTTTCGATACTGCCAACAACGCCAAGCCTCGCCTCGTAGCTATGTGGCTACATTGTTCTGCTTGTCCAAAGAGGTTTGCGTTTTTTAGATTTTTTAGAATTCTAATTTTTTTTTGTCAGCAACTGAGTATTTTCTTTTGCCGAATTTCATCAATAAAATTGATGTCGAATTGCCAAGTAAATTTGGAAAAATGAAATTAAATATATAGGTACTTATATTACTTTTACTTACAATGAAAATCTGAAGGACAGACTGCATTTTTATTCACTTCTACAATTTGTATGGAAAGTTTGTTTTTACATATTGACCCTATGTTTCTTAGAGAAAGTTGTTGAATTTCATGGTGAACACATCCTTATGGAGAGTGAATGAAAAGACACCCTGTATAAGTAGAGCTAGGTAATATTTTTTCTTTAGTAAGCCCTGTTTAAATATATGTTTTTTCATAGTATTTACGTGAAATTGTGTAAAAAATTGCAGTGACCGACCGCGTGGCGCCAAGATGGCGCGCCTGCCCTGCCCGTCGGCCCGTCACAATAATGGTTCGATGCACATTATTTCACCTTATTCATTGATTTTATTAATGATTTGTTAATTAACTTCGTTCTTCTATTGGTGACAAAGTAAATAAGTCTATCTACAAGACTTCAATAATAATGCAAATGCCAATATGAATAACACAAATTATGGTTAAAAAAAGGGTATAATCAAACATGTTTTCGTTCAAGTACTTATTTGTTTTTTCATTTGCGTTAAGTAGACTTAGAATATTTTAGCAACGTTTTTGTAACATTAGTAATCAAATGACAATGATATTATATATAATACTAATTACATAGGTACCTAATAAGCTGTTTTTTATCATTTATTTTTGGAATCTTAATGTTTGTTTACTTTAATAAGATTTTTACTTTAAACATTTACCGTGTCTCATTTTGATGACATAAAAAAATGTTTTCATTCATGTCAGTCGCGGGGTAATAGCTTGTTAATACAAGATATTATCCCTTGGTTTATACAAGCTTTTACTGTGCTAATAACCTTTCTTTATGGCTTTTACTATCGAGACTCGATCATAGAAATCTCTCTGTCGGTCAACAAGGTTTTTTTGGAAATTCCTACTACGGTTCTAACTACCACAGAGTATATTTATATACAACGTGTTACAAAAATACCCATAATGCCGTAGGTAACTTTTACAATGGGACTAACTCTGAAATCGCGAAAAAAAAATCAGCTGTTTTATACATTTAAACAACACCCTGTATTCAGGGTCATTCTAAACTTACCATCCAAATTTCAAGGATTTGTTCAGTCCATGAAACTGATCAATTTTCTCAAACAGGGGCCGTACCGGCTACGCATCGAACTTCGGAAAGTCTGCCGAGTTTCAAATTAAAACAGATAAACCGAGCCCCATTCCGGCCAAAATGGCGAACCCCAATTCATGATGTCACAAGAACATCAATATCTTCCAAATTTATATCTTCAACAAATAGTACAATAAGAAATTCCTTACTTCGTTTTATCTGTTTTATCTGTTTTAAGTTGAAGCTCGGCAGACCCGCCGAAGTTCGAAAAGTTAACCGGTAGGACCCCAGGGCCAAATATGTAAAAAAAAAAAATATCCATACAAATCAAAAAGATCATGTGATCAATTTAGTATGGGATGACTGAAATTTTGTGGTGAAATTCGACACCATGTTTCTTGGAGAAAGTTGTTCAGTTTCATGGTCTGGACATATCCTTGAAATTTTGGATGGTAGGTATGTTTAAAATGGGAATTAATTAAATGGGTGACAGGAAATAATTAAGGGTGACTGTTAATGGGACACTTAAATACTAAACCTGGCAGCGGTTTATTTTGTTGGCGACAGAATAACTGTTCACGCGCAAATGCGAGAACAGCCATCCCAACCCTAGCGGAGCGGGGAGCGGGGGCGGCGGCGGGTCCGCCAACGAGAATCACTCTTCGCATTCGAGCGGCCACGCATACGTCTTTTAATTAATGTCCCTTGTTTTTGCCATTGAAACTTATAACTATTACATCCAGCATAATAGGGTGAATATGCCTATTACCAGCCCCCCCAAGGATTTTTCAACTTTGAATCTCTGTTGTTGCCACAATTGCTATCTTAAAAATATTGTTGATACAGTTTTAGGTAGGTTGATTCATCTTTATTACGAAAATAGTACTTAGTTTCACGTAGTTTTGTGGAAAAAAAATAGAGAAGCGTTTAAATGTCCGAAGGGCGAAAAAGCCTAATTCCAGCCACCTTTGCCCTAATATCAGCCGCTTTACTCCCTAATTCCAGCCGGGTACAGGGTGTTCTAAAATAATACAACCATGTTAGTATAAAATAAAATAAAATATAATTTGCTAACTCTCAATAGTGATGATAAAACACTAAAGGCTATAAATTGTGATTCCCATAGCAAGTTATTGAAACTTACACCTCTCCTGTAGATATTAATCAATTTAGAATATACAAATATTGAAAATGGCGTAACAAAAAGTGAACTTTGATTTAATAAACATATAATCAACGAGTATGAAATCGTTTTAATTATTTAAAACTTTTTTAAGCGTTTTCCAAGACGTGGAATTCAATATACATTTTTTTATATTGAATTTATTTTCTGTTTCTATGAGTGAAGAAAAGTATGATTTTAATTATTATTACTTTTTACATCTAATATTAAAAAAGAAAACAAAATAATTAAAATCATATTTGAGAACACCCTGTATATTGCCGTAAAGTTAGATGACCGGCTGGAGTTAGGTTCTCATACATATCCTAATATCAGCCCCTAATTAGCAGAACAAATAACTTAGGAAATGAACATTATTCACCCGGCTGTAATTAGGTCATTGGGTGCAGGGTTAGTAGTTCTAGTGAATAGCACTACAAATTCCAACCTTGAGACGAGCAAATTAAAATGAATTTGATTTATTAAACGAAAGTTAAATACCCAATACCAGCCCCGGCTGATAATAGAAAGTTATTGAAAATCACCTAGTCAAACTCCAGCCCCCCTATTTTTTTCGAAATTAGTAAATCTATATATATAAAATTCAAAGTCCTGACTGAGTGAGATATCAACGCACAGCCCAAACCGCTGAACCTAGAGACTTGAAATTTTGCACACAGATACTTTATACAGTGTAGGCATCCACTAAGGAAGGATTTTTGAAAATTCCATCCCTAAGGGGATGAAATAAGGGATGAAAGTTTGTATGAAAGTCCCTCAGTTTTGAAGCTAGGATCTTCAAATTTTGTGTTTAGGCTGATGATTGAAAATAAATAAATACGTGTCTCAGCGTTTTTCAAAATTCTACCCCCAAAGGGGTGAAAAGGGGGATGAAGTTGTGTTTAGAAGATAATCCTTCATTTTTGAAGTAGAAATCGCTAGATTTGTAATTTAGGCTTATGGATGGAAATCTAACGCAACGCATATTGTATTGGTATAATTTCAACCCCCATGGTGATGAAATGGGGGTGCAATGGGGTAAATAAACCTAAAAATCGATATGGATGTCGTTATTGGGGTTTTCTGGGATGAAGATTGCGAAAATGACATTTATTTTGAAGTCCAACACGGTCGACATGATTTAACCCCTAAAGGGGTGAAAATTGGATTTAAATTTGGTATTGAAAACAATATAAAATAGACATTACAACTTAAAACTTCGTAGGAGCATGTCTTAAAATAAATAGGCAAACATATATTTTGTGGTTTTGAAAATCAACCCCTTAGGGGGTAAATGGGCTAAGTAAACGTAGAAATCGATATGGATGTCGTTCTTGAGGTTTTATGGGATGGTGATTGCGAAAATGACATTAATTTTGAAGTCCAAATTAACCGCTAAAGGGGTGAAAATGGGGTACAAATTATATATGGAAAAATAATATAAAATAGACATTACATAGTTTACAGCTTAAAAATTCGTAGGAGCATGTCTAAAAATAAATAGGCAAACACATATTTTCTTATTTTGAAAATCATCCGTTAGGGGGTAAATGGGGTAAGTAAACATGAAAGCCGATGTGGATGTCGTTCTTGAGGTTTTATGGGATGAGGAATGCGAAAATGACATTTGTTTTGAAGTCCAACACGGTGGACATGATTCAGCCCAAGGGGACGGGGACGGACACGGGAACAGGAACGGGAACGGGGGCGGGGACGGAAACGGGAAAGAGTAAAGAAACGGGAACGTGATACTCTTAATATCTCTGGACCTAATTCTGATTATTGTAATAAACTAGCTTCCGCCCGCGACTTCGTCCGCGTGGATATTAGAGAAAATCCTTAGGGAACCTTCAACCAGGATCCGACCAACCGTTTTATACGCGATTACGCGGGTCCCCACCAAGCGCGCAGCCTCGTGCGAGGCCTGTCACACGTCGCAAATGTTTTGCCTCGCGAGGCAGCGCGCTTGGTGGGGACCCGCCTAATCGCGTATAAAACGGTTGGTCGGATCCTGGTTGAAGGTTCCCTAAGGATTTTCTCTAATATCCACGCGGACGAAGTCGCGGGCGGAAGCTAGTTTAATTACAAACTAGTAATGTCAAAACGCTATATATCTAATCTATTACTAGTATCAAAGCTTAAAACCTAAAAAAATTGCGTCTTGCCTTCGTAAACACACTTCCCAAAGTTCGCATCGATCGATATTTTATGCTGTTTTTCAAACATAGTCACCTCTACTCGGTCTTGGTGAACATTATTGCTCGTTGTGTGAATTATAGGTGACGTGACGGGGTAATAGTGACTTTAAAAGGTAGATGATTAACTAGGGGTGTGGCTCCATTAAAGAGTTTCCGATTTTTATTGTTTTTTAATTAAAGCAAGGCAAAATCTTTTGGGGGCTGGTGTTAGGGGGGGGGGCTGGAGTTAGGCATATCCACCCTACCTACAGTCCGCTAGTTTTATTTCGCACCAAAACATGGTCCATTTACTGTGATTTTAAGACCAGACGACATTTTAAAGTTCCAAGTGGCACTTTGTTGGACATTGCATACGACGCGCACCGCTTCGATATTTTATGCGAGTCATCCAAGTTCCAGCTACATCAAGGAAGAATCTGAAGAACGGTTAAGGACCTCTGTGAGTCGTTCCAATTATTATCCTTTCCATTTTCCTATCTTTTTAAAATTAATAGTGTGTTTCCAAATATTTTTTTCCAAAGTCTATCCAAAATCTTTCGCAATCTTCGCCATTTTGAAACAGTCAGTTTAAATTGCTAGCTTTTTCATCTTAAATTCTGATTGCCCAGTTAATTTTGTGTTTATTAATATGAATAGTTATTAGCCGCATCAATTGCATTCGTAAATATCACTGCTATTCTACGTTTCGCACGCCCTTCACCGGCCGACCGGCTGTACATTTTTTTGCCGAGATAACGGTTCTTTTGTTAGTGCATCAGCTGTGCGATAACGCTTATTCATTAATTGAATGCAGTTATTGATATTACATTAGACGTTTTTAAACCTTATTTCTAAAACTTTAAAGTGATTTAATATTTTTCTTTTAGATATTTTTTATTGAGTTAATTTTTTTGCACAACAATGAGTTTAGATAAGTTAATTAAGCAACGCAGTGGCATGAAAGCTAAAGTAACTAATTTTAGTAATTATCTTACTATCCTCGGGTCTACCAAAACGTTATCGAACCTTCAATGCCTGGATTTGGAGGGTCGCTTTGCCAAATTTGAGGCATTATACGATATGTACGACACGTTACAGATGGAAATCGAGCTGTTGTCAGAAAAGCCTGAAGACGAGTATGCAGAGCGGGCTCAGTTTGAAGAGCGGTACTATTCGCTGCTTGCGCAAGCTCGGAGCCATCTAAAGCCGACTGATGTTGATGACGCGGATCGAGAGGCTTCGGATGCGGGCTCTAAATCAGGTGCATCGTTTAAAAATAATTTTGTGCGCTTACCGAAAATTTATTTACCTCATTTTGATGGCAGTTATCAGTGCTGGCTAGAGTTTAGAGACACATTTATGTCACTTATACACAGTAATAATTGCATCGACGACATCAACAAATTCCACTATTTACGTGCTTCACTTAAGGGTCGTGCCTCTGAAGTAATAAAAAATATTGATTTTAACAGCGATAATTACTCGATTGCGTGGGATTTGTTGTGTGATCGCTATAATAACAATCGCCTTCTAATCAACAACCATGTCCAGGGCCTGCAGTCTCGACATAGATAGCGATCGTAAAATTAACGAATTCGGTCGATATGTCATTTTAACAACTTATTTTCGATTTTTGGTAGTCTCTACAATCATAGCTACCGATAATTTTCGGTACCGTATCGATTACCACAGAGGAAAAAATCACTACGTGTCGGTACCATAAAGTTAATATTACCTAGCGCCGTAGACAGAGAAACCTATAGACAAATTGACGGCATCTGTCGCATTCACACACGAAAGAGACAGACTTATGCACACGTCTTGCATAGAAATGGGATAGAGCGATATGATTTTCTGTCTCATACTACGTGCCGGTTTTCTCATGTGTAGCAAACTAGTTTGCTAAACAAACTTTTGACAGTTCGTCGGTGCTTCTTCGTAATCAGAAAGAAAAAAGTGTTTTGTGAGATAATTCGTTGCGGTGTCTCTTTCTTAAGTAAATTATTCAGTTGTTAGAACAATCATACACTTAATAAATTTGTGAAAATGGTTCGATGTTGTGTAATAGGTTGTAAAAGTACCAGTGATTGTAAACTTTCAAATATATCATTTCACTCGTAAGTATTGTAGATTTTATTAAGTAATATGCATTAAATTCAATTGTTATTTTAAATTTTCGTTATAGAACAGTTTAATATTCGTTTCAATTCAATGTGAACATGTCTAAAGTTCAAGTAGAGTATTTTATAACCTAATCACTAATTTGGATTGTGTTGCCAGTACTCTACGTTAATTTGCCCATTTTCAAATTGCACCATATACAGAAGCTAAAATATTATTAACCTTTACAGATTTCTTAAAAAATAAACAGTACGTACTCGTACCTACCCTATGGATTGATGCCACACGCCGGACAAATTGGGCCCCAAAAAAATTTTCAAGAATGTGTAGCAAACATTTTGAAAAAATAAATGTTTCTAATAAAGAAAAGAAGAGAAAGAAGAAAGTCACTGTTCTAATCCCTCTATTCCTATGCTATTCCACTTGTGGTAATATTTTTTTGTTACATTTGTCTCATTTGTTGTAAGTATGTTGGTTGTTATTATAATTTAGTTATTATTTCAGGCTGAAGAATAGGCTTGTTTCCACTAAGAATAAATCGGCTAGCATAAGGTTTCTAATGATTAATCGTGTTGAATAGTAACCAAAAAAACACTTTTTTCATTAAAATAAATAAAGATTACCAATATTTACGGAAAATAAAATCGGCAAAATTGGCCATTTAATCACGTGACATTGAACACCAATCAGAGACGCGTGACGTCACGCCTCGCGAAACCTTTGTTGTTGCTGTCATTTTCACACACACACAAACACACAGAGGTGTATGTGTGTAGGTGTCAAACACGAATGTTTCGCGAGGCGTGACGTCATTCAAGACGCCATGACAGTTTTGGCCTTTTTCGATGTCATTTTGAATTCATTTCTTAAAACGCAAAATTCATAGGTAAAATGACTTTTTTTTCTTAAAATAATATATTTTTGGGGTAAAATAGATACCAAACTTTATTTTTAAACTATTTTCCAAATTTTGTCAACTAGCCTATTTTAAGTCACAGTGACTGACTACAGCTGCTGTAAATTTACCTCCTTAAAAGAATAAATTGTAATGTGATTGCATCAACTTTAAAAGTAAGTTTAAATTTACTTTTAAGTATGTAATAGTTTTTTGCAACAAATATATATATTTTTTTGTATGTTATTTTTTTTTTTTTTTTTTTTTTTTCTTCTCTTTATTTAGGAACAAACAGTCACACATTTATATTCATTTCAAAAGAACATGATGGACTTAAAGACCTATAGTTCCCTAGATTATTACATATAAAGATATAAAGTTATCGTGAAATTAAACTTATGTAGATTTATGTATGCCAAAAATAATAACAATAATTTTATTGAGTGTATAAGACGTTTGTACTATTATACATATATTCTGTGGTATAAGCTTAAATAATTTTATTTACACATTTTATGAATCTTTTGATAAAGTTTTAAGAGTATATTTTTTAAATGTTTTTAGGTTCAAGCTAAAGATGTCGACTTCATGCAGCTTATCATCATAGGTTCTACAGGAACGTCTAGTGAAAGTGTTGCTTCCGTAACAGGTTTTTGCAGCCGGATACGAAAAAAGATATTTCTTTCTACACGATCTTTCCCGCAAACGCGGGATACGAAATGTTATATTTTGTAGGAGCTTTGGTGCATCGATTAAGTTATTAATTAATTTGTATAAAAATGTAACATCAAAGAAATCACGGCGATGTCTGAGCAAGGGTAAGTTGTGATGCTTTGCAGATGTGTCATAATCAACGTACGTTCGACCTGTGCGGTAGTCTAAAGCCTTGACAAATTTATGCTGGACTCTTTCGATTCTATCAGCATGAGTATTAAAGGTGGGTTGCCAGACAACTGAAGCAAACTCTAAGTGACTTCGGACATATGCGTTGTACAATAATTTGTAAGTAAGAGGGTTTTTAAATGGTTTGCTAACACGGAGTATGAATCCAAGTTGTTTGAAGGCTTTGTTAAGCATTTTATCAATGTGTGGTATGAAAGTCAGCTTAGAATCGAGCGTCACACCCAGATCGCGAATCTCATTAACTCTTGTTAAAACCCTATCATTTAAGGAATAATCAAAAATAATAGGATTTAATTTTCTAGAAAACGTAACTGTATAGCATTTATCAGTGTTCAGATATAAACTGTTTTCTTTACAAAAAACTTCGAATTTCATGAGGTCCTGTTGCATCAGTACACAGTCATCTTTATTACGAATAATTTTAAATATTTTTGTGTCGTCGGCATAGAGTAAGGAATTAGTGTTGTGCAGGTTATCAGTGATCTCGTTGACATATAAAATGAATAGAAGGGGTCCCAGATGGGAACCCTGAGGCACCCCTGAACTTATAGGCTTAAAAGAGGAAGTGTATCCAGCATAAACAACGGCCTGACTTCTGTTTTCTATATAAGATTTTATCCACCTGTAAAGGTCACCATGGATCCCAAGTTTAGATATCTTTGAGAGGAGTGTATGGTGACAGATTTTGTCAAAACATTTTGAAAAATCTGTGTATACAGCATCTACCTGTAATTTGTCATCCATGGCGCTCAAAATCATATCAGTGAAAGTCACCAATGTTATTATAGTTTAGTTACTATTTCAGGCTAAACAATTTGGAATTTTACTCTCAGGGCGCTAATAGATGTTTTGCATCAAAAAAGCATTGCAAACCGCGCTTGTGTGCGTCGTCGTGCCCAAAAAGTAAAATATGGTCGCGCTCGTGCCGTGCTGTGCTAAACAAACACTGAGGCGTGCGGCCGAGTTGAAATGAAAGCGTGTGTGCGTGCGCATAAGATACATTGAGTTCTGACATTTCGAAACCATTGTTTGTTACGAAATATTAAAATTTTGGATAATGTTTCTTTGGACTTAAACTAATATATAATGTTTAAAATTTGTTTTAATAAAAAACTATATTGTTTTTAATTGGACCTTCATTATCATCATCATATCTGTTGATTTCCCAGGTATAGTCTAGATTAGAAAACAATAATTAAATGGTCCTGTCCTGATGACGGGCAGAATACGTATGCTCAGAGCTGGTCAAAGGTCTTTTAACGCAATTTATAAAAGTGGTTTCATAAGTAATGTAATCGTTATTAATGAAAAATAAAAGCATTAAATGTTTTCTTTGATGAGTTTGTTTTGTTTTGAGTTTTCTAAATATCCCTTCTAATTCTCCTAAATCTCAGCAGATGTTCAGACGCTTTAGGACCACTTGCGGAAAAGCCGTCTCTTTCGTATTTGGTCCATTTCGCAGAACGTTCATTTCGCATTTAGTCCACTTTCTAAAATAAGTCCTTTGCGAGGCGAGGATTGATATTTTTTTGTTTTTCATAAATATGGAGAAGGTTAACTTCTATATTTTCAATCACTTCGATATTTTTCTTTTCTTCGTAATACGTCACCAAGGTACAGTACGAGGCATATATCTTGAAATCAGGTGGGGATTGCGCGGAACGCATATTTTGGGCATGCGCAGCGGTGAGGGGTGCGGGCGGCGGGAGAAGGACGCGCGCTAGGTCGCTCACAAGAGCACATGCGCGAACTTATCCCCACTCAGTCGGAAAAATTTCAAGATATATGCCTCGAACTGTATTAGGTACAGAGAAAAGAAAAACAAATTAAAATAATTGAAGTTAACCTTCTCCACGTTTATGTGATCCTGGTTATTTTATGACGTACTAAAAAGAAAAAATATCACAAAGTGAAAATATGGAACAAAGTTCTCCATAAACGAATAGATTTATGTAAAAAGAACAAAAACAAAATAATTTACCTTCTCCCATATTAATTTATGTGAAAGTTCACCAAATGTTAAATAAACGTTCTGCGAAAAGGACCAAATGCGAAACGGACGTTCGGCGTTCTACGAAATGGACCAAAATGCGAAGTGAGTGGACCTAATGCGCTTCAACTGAACGTAGTAGGTTTAAATATTATTGCAGATTGCAGACATTTGTTTTCTACTTAGTGCATAAATCTGGGGTAAAATTGTTTATGTAGCAACACCATCTGTTTATCGTCCTGTCTCACACGCGGCCACGCTGAGCAGTCGTCTATAGGTTTCTCTGTCTACGCCTAGCGCGGTACTCTCATTTTGACACTCAACCATTGACACATATTTTATATTATATTAGATTTAATATATGCTGTGGCACTGGGTTCTGTCTAGTCAGTGTTACAAGTAATAGTCATTTAATTTCCACCATTGCCCGGCCAAGCCAACACAAATACAATTTATATTGCATTGTTGAAATATAGCTGCAATTGGTGTCAATAGTATGGCCAACGATGCAGAATCCCAAATTTACATGAAAATGTTTTGACTTACCAAAAATATGTGGCTATAATTGCCGGGCCATACTTAAAATATTGCTTTAGTGGTATTGCTAGCAAAATTGTCGCCTGCCGGCCACAGGAAAACCGCTAAAAATTGCCGGAAAATACTTAGAAGCATCTTCACAATATTCATAATTAGTTTATTTTATACCTATCTCTCTAAAGAAGGAAAGTTATAATTATTAACTTGTGATGAATAAAGACAAAAAAATAAAATACTTATATTTTTTGTAATTTTTATTTAAACACGGGTAGTTTTTAAGTACCTACCTACTTACATCTAAAAAAGTTAAATGAGCGTATCTCTTTTCCCTTTACTAATCAAGTATCTACCTATGTGCAGTGAAAAGTTTTAATCCTTATCCTTATACTTATTCCTTATATTCCTTACTCTTTATTCCTTATATAATATTTATATTATTAAAATGTAAATAAGGCGTAAATAATTATTTTATTATGTTGTTTGAGTTTTTGCCAGTTAGTCAAAAAGTGTTTTTTTTTTGTTTTATAGGTATTTAAGTTAATAATAATGTATAATAAACTATAACTTCAAAGAAAGTTGATGATATTTGCTATAAAACGTTTTTTATTTTACAACTCGTAACTTTTATAGAAGAGAAATTGCAATTTGAATAAGTTTTAAACGTCGGTGTAACACAGTTGCATTTTCGCATATTTTTTAAATTTCCCAAATCGGAGGGACAGTAATTCAATGGCCACACAATGATTTCGGTTATAGCAATAGCGGGGAAAATCGCTTGCCGTAACGATCGATAAGGCAAATGCAAGTCTCTACTATTACGTTATCGCACAAAATCGTAAAAATTTTAGTCGATAAGTTACCGAAAATTTTAAGTAATTGTGTGGCCATTGAATTGCCCTCCCTTTGATGAAGGGAAATTTAAATATTATGCTTATTAAAAAGCAACTACTTTATTTAACCAAAAATAAAAAAAACATCTCTTATTATATTTTCTTAATTTATCATCTGATATAAAATTCCTTCTTTTATTATTACATGAATAACCACTAAAAATATGTATCTGAACTTGTGGACATTACTATAATTTTACTTGTAACACTGTGTCATAGCCAACGGTTATGGCGTTGTCATGCCAACAGTCATATGTCAATGAAATCTGTGTTTACTTACGATTGATAACTAAAACTGTCAAGTGTATGGTGTTGATTTTTTAATAAATAAATTCATTAAAGAATAAAAAATCTCTATAATAGTGGCTTCAACTCAAAGGAGTAATAATTATTCGGTTTCGGGTTCGCTCCACTAGCTAGACGCAAGCTAAGCTGCTGTCTGCTGTGAGGAATATGCTGTAAGTACAAATACTTTTCTTTGAGTTTTCTTTGGATCTTTCAATATTTAATTATGTTTGTTATACCTTCTATACCAATGCATTTATGTTTAGTTTTACATAATATAGTATTGAGGTCAAAAATGTATTTTAAAATCTGCTCAACACGCGTCACACGGGTTTGGATGCTTGTGATTTCTTTGTTGTTTTCGATCTTTCATAGTCACATGTGATTTAGTTATTTACTTTTATGATCAATGCAATTAATTTGCTGATGTCCACTACTTACTTAAGTATTTAATTAATATCTGTCTCAATATTTTAATTTAAGAATCTATTTTTTCTAATTTAATTTATATTTTTTATTTCAGAGATTTAATCCAAGAATTCAAAGGCTCCCATGCGAAATGAGGCTACGGAGACTGAGGCATCAATGGCGTCTGGCCCCTGCATGAACTAACCAGTATATCAGTGATGGCGTGGCATACAAGCGATTTTCAGCTCACTAGTAAAGCGGAAGGGGGAATATTTAATTGCACTTTAAAAATAATGTAACACACTTTAAAATGTTTAGCATCAAAATTTATTGAATGCACTTTAAAAATAATGGTTTCCACTATAAATATGCTAAGCTTTAAAATTAATACTTTGCACTATACAATTTAATTGTTTAGCTTTAAAATTAATACTTTGCACCATACAAATTAATTTTAAAACATTAGTACTGGTAAACAGACGACTAGGTGCGACGACGAGCGGGCGCATCGAGAGGGGAGCTGAGGAGGAGGTTAGGTTCCATTGCGACCAACAACGCTAGAACCGACTTGGTGAGACTTGCCATCTCATTAGTCTGACATGGTTTGACAGAAATTAAATGATTTCGGAGTTGGGACACAGTTATAGTGCAAACCATTATTTTTGTAGTGATAATATTAATTTATAGATCTATTATTATTCTAAAGTGCAAACCATTATTTTTGTAGTGATAAGATTAAATTATAGGTCTATCATTATTTTAAAGTGCTGATATACAATTTTATAGCTGTTTTCATCAAATTTAAAGTGCTATTAAATATATCCCAAGCGGAAGTATTGTCCATAGTATCTATCCATGAAATAAAAGGATATGTTGTTAACAATAAAAAATACCTCAAGTTATTTGATTGTACTCTTTTATTTGACTAAACTAGCTTAAATAATTGCAATTACTGTCCAGTGTAGATACTCATAAAGTTGGATACGAGCGTTGACACTGTGCAACTGATGATCGTCCAGGCAGTAGTGTGTGATCTGTGAGGAATTCCGTCATCCTCCAAATCAACCGGATTTCGGTTATAGCGTCAGTTCTTCCCCATCTTCGACGCCACACCATAATTTTCTTGACACTCGATAATAAGCGAATGCCATGCCAATTAGCTGCTGATGATGATGAACGAAGAGCGGTTAGTATCTAAAACAATCAGTAAAAAATAGAAAAACATGTAGTACATAAAAAAAAAATCCAAATGAAATTTTAATTTAAAATAAGATGATGATGGTAAATTGCAAATTCTTACTGGGTAATATCATAAACGCGAAAGTCCGTTTGTTTTTTTGTTTATACGCCTTCACGTCTTAACTACTGAACCGATCATCATGAAATTTTACATATACGTTGTCAGGGGTACAAGGAAAGACATAAGGAAGGTACTTATACCTTTTATTCCGAAAAAAACTATTGTTCAGAGAAATAACTGACCACGCAGACAAAGTCGCGGGTGGTTGCTAATATATTTTATTAATTTTAGCTCAAACCAAACCAAAGATCTTACATTTCGAGTTTAAAATACTTAATTACAGTTAGGTACCTACTCACTTGCTATTGTATAGGTAGAGAATCCCCAAGGCCGCTGTCTTTAAAGATAAGACCATATGGCCGCCACTCTTCGACGAGCTCAGCTCCATCAGCTCGGTGAACATCTTCTTATCCACCCTATAAAGTCTGAGGAACTCGTCATCCTTTTAATGGGTTTGTTTTGATTATTGCGTCTATTCCTCGCCACGCTTCGACGCCTCACCATTTTAGCTCGATGCTTGAGAGCAACTAAATCCTACGCTAAATAGGCCTATGCCTTGCCATTTCTTGCTTTTTTGGATTTCCTAAACACACAATAAACACCGCAAAAGTAAATTATATTTTATAAGTTAGTGTCACAAAAACATTAAATGGCCGCCAAGTACCTGTAACGATGAATCACAAAGTTTGCGGGCTGTCAAATTTCGCCGCAAACTAAACAGCTAAAATCGTTTAGGTGACAGTTGTTATAAATACGCTATCGAAAATTATCGGTAGTTATGATGGTAGAGACTACCAAAAATCGAAGAATAATTGTTCGTTGTGACTTATCGATCGAATTCGTTAACTTTACATAGAAATCTACGTCGAGACTGCAAGGGAATCGTTACGGCAAGCGTTTTTTTTCGCTTTGGTTATCGATCGGTTAGTAACGATATTATCGCTAACTAATGTAGAGACTGCATGCCCAGGCTCTTTTTGTTTTCTTTACGGCGACTTATCGACGTTATAAATAAGAACATCCGGGCCCTTAAATCACTAAAGGAGCCTACAGAATATTGGGATACTCTCATTATTTTCATGATGTCCAGAAAACTAGACTCAGTTACCAATAGACATTGGGAAGAGTATCGCAATACACTGTCTGACTCACCTACATTAACACAATTCATTACATTTATTTCAAACAGAGCTGATTTAATGGAAACTTTGGAAAACACTAACAAAAACACACAATTATGAAAACAAAAGTCATTCATTCTAATAACTAACAGTAAAGAAAACACAAACATCTAAACACAAAATAAATATTTACAAAATAACAACCATACATCAAGTAATTATTTACAAAATAATAACAATAAAAGCTTTCATACTAATTTAAAGTGTCTTTTATGTTCTAAAGATCATTTTTTATACACTTGTGATTCATTTAGAGAGTTGCCTTTTGAGTATCGTGTAAACAAAGCGAAGGAATTGAAGGTCTGTCTTAATTGTTTACGGTCCGGTCACACTACGAATAGATGTAGATTATCTGGTTGCAAGTACTGTAAATCTAGACATAATTAATACTCTCTTACATGTACCATTGACTGAACAGCCTTGCCAAGACCCGATGCCTTCGCCAACTAATAGTGTTGCCTTGCCCACTAGCATTTCTAACAATGTCCTATCTGCAAACACTACTGAACATTTTACTAGTACACCCAATGTGTTACTGTCCACAGCTGTTGTGCGAGTGCTGAGCACCGACGGAGACAAGGTCAGCGCTCGGCTGCTCCTCGACAGCGGCAGCACGGCCAACTTCGTTACGGAGAGCCTCTGCACCAAACTGGGTTTGTCCAGACGTAATACGACCTCCACTGTGACAGGTATCAACCAACAGTCATCTTGTAGTACACAGTCTTGTTATCTCGATGTCGAGTCTTTTAACGGTGACTACAAGGTTAAGTAAGACTGCCTAATTTTGCCTGAAATTACAAAAATTTTGCCCTCGTCTTTTGTCAATGTAGAGAATATTCCTATTCCGTCGACTATTTGTTTAGCTGACCCTTCATTTAATATTCCGTCTGTTATTGACATCTTAGTAGGGGCAGAAGTGTTTTGGAGTGTCATAAGTAATCACACTATCGACTTAGGTAAACGAATGCCTAAATTATGTGAGACCAAATTCGGATGGATTGTGTCTGGTCCTGTGCCTCAGCTACATCAGTCACGTTCGTCTCTTTCAAAAAGCTCACACTTTTGTAATTTTAGCGATTCTATCGACAAACCTGACTTGTCAAAATTTTGGGAACTAGATTCAATTTCCCCTAAGCACTTGCTATCTCAAGAAGAGCGAGCATGCGAAATTAGTTTCCAACAAAATACTTTTCGAAAAGATGATGGTCGGTTTACCGTTACAATGCCTTTGAAAACTGATCCAAATGTTCTGGGTAATTCATATTATTTAGCAAAAAATCGTTTTTTGTCTTTGGAACGTCGTTTTCAACGTGACCCAGAATTTAAAGAAAAATACATAGATTTTATGGACGAGTACGAAATACTCGGCCATATGACTGAAGTTAATACCAATTTAAAGCCACATTCTGATAATTTTGTAGAATACTTTATACCACATCAAGCAGTCATAAAACAAGATAGCTTAACAACTAAGTTACGATGTGTATTTGACGCTTCTGCCCCTACTTTCACTGGCGTTTCACTAAATGAAATCCAAATGATTGGCCCAAAAATCCAAGAAAGCACTGCCGGTCACAAGTGGAGGTACGTACCGTCGAAAGACAATCCGGCGGACCTTGTTTCTCGCGGGGCGAAGGCCGATATAATCGGCGACTGTTCGTTATGGTGGTCAGGCCCTAGTTTTTTGCAAAACTACATTAGTGGTTGGCCTGAAATGCCCTGCAATAGCGTGAAACAGGATCTACCTGAAGTGATATCACACTTCGTAGATAGTGCGTTCGTAGATAGTTTGCTTGTAGATAGTTCAGTCGTAGATAGTTCATGCGTAGATAGATCAGTAGTCCAGTCATTAATTCGTTACCATTCTTGTTTTAATCGCCTTCAACGAATTGTTGCTTATATTAATAGATTCATCTTCAATTTAAAAAATAGTAAAGATAAATTACATGGCGATCTTTCTGGTGATGAATTAAATAACTCATTAACATGTTTACCACACAGTGCCCAACTTGAAATGTTCCCGAAGGAATATGAACTTCTCAAGTCTGGAAAGAGTTTACCGCGAAAACATCGCTTATCTTCTTTGTCGCCATTTCTAGACTCTAAAGGGTTAATACGCGTAGGTGGGAGATTAGATAACTCTCCTTATGAGTATAACACGAAACACCCTGTATTACTGTGTAGTAAACACCATTTTACAAAAATATTATTTCAAATGCAACACAAACAATTGTTACACGCCGGTCCACAATTGTTATTGGCAAATATTCGTTTAAATTATTGGCCAATAAGTGCTAAAAATCTTGCCAAGGCTGTAGTCGGGCAATGCGTTAAATGCTTAATTGTCAAAATTTACAACCCTTAATGGGTCAACTTCCTACCACTAGAACTAACCTTCAATTCCCCTTTTACATATCTAGTGCCTATTATTTTGACCCAGTACTCATAGCTGACCGGAAAGGTCGAGGTTGTAAGCTTACAAAATCATACGCATGCATCTTTGTTGGTCATGCAACTAAAGCGATTATTTAGAGCTCGTCACCGACCTCACAAAAGAGGCTTTCATTGCAGCACTTAATCGCTTTTCATCTCGTCGTGGCAAACCTTATAGTATATTGTCCGATAACGGAACCAATTTAGTTGGAGCCAATAATGAGTTGCAACAGTTTTTGACCGGTTCGAATGTTACATCTGAGATCGTCGAAAAAAGCATCAAATTTGAATTTGTGCCTCCTTATTCCCCTCATTTCAACGGCCTGGCGGAAGCCGCTGTTCGGTCCACGAAGCACCATCTCAGACGGTTATTAAATCTTACCCACTTCACGTATGAAGAACTAGCAACCTGTCTGTGTCAAATAGAGGCCGTTTTAAACTCCCGTCCTTTGACTCCTCTCTCCTCCGATCCTTCCGACTTTACAGCCCTTACCCCTTCACATTTTTTAATTGGACGACCTCTCACGTCTATACCGTGTCCACAGCCGTCAGAAAGACCCATCAGCAGCTTGGAGCGGCACAAGAGGATCGACTACATCCGACAACATTTCTGGCAGCGATTCTATACGACGAGAAAGAGATGTCACTACAGCAATTTATAAACCTGGCAGGATTTAAGAGCTTGTAATACGGCCTCTGGTCATACTTTTTATCCTGGGGTCAAGGCCTCAAGGGTCCCTAGGGTCCACGCGGATGAAGTCACGGACGACCGCTAGTCAATAATAAAAAAAGTTAGTTGTTTGTGTGTTGTTTGAAAGTTTTATATTTTAAGATATTAAGTTAGCTAGTAAAAGAGTGTTTAATTTACAGAAATAATGCTGTTAATTAAATGAACTGAGATTAATGTAATAAGTACGGTATGTACATTGGTTTCAGTGGCTTCTAATAATAGCTAACAGCTATTAGCCCACCTGAAAATGCCAGTACAGTCAACAACGAAAGAAGATTAACACTTTAGTACTCACCTTGTCATAACAACTTTTTTGATTGTTTTCAAACTGTGAGACATCTGTCAAAAAGTGGCTATGACGAAGCTAGTTTCGTTGGTGATCGTACCTACAATGATTATGTGATCCATTTTGCATTAAGTTGAGCCTCCTTTTAGCACAGAATAGATAGAGGTACTACCGTCTTTTAGTTAAAATTGTTAATTGTTACCAATAAAAGAACGAACTTTAGGTACACTTTTCGGGTTCTTGGCTCAGTGAATTAAGTAAAAGCAGTGTTGTGCGGACTGTGGAATTTTATTTGCACATTTAAAACGGACAATATTCGTCTGAAATGATACAATAATTTACGCTTGGACATAGCGGACAAGTAGATTGTTTATATAAGTAACACATTTTGTACAGATCATACGTCTCCTTCACAACACCTAATCTCTCTCTCCTTTTGTTCCCTTTTTCACAACTCTAACCTTTAGGCATTCCCCGATCAGACGCCTTCATCAAAAGACCGCATGCTTCAGGTATTTATCATCAAAATCAAAATAATGTTTTTTGTTTTCAAGTTTTTTTAAGGTTTTTCTTTTTTAGGGTTCCGTACCAAAATGGTAAAAAAGGAACCCTTATGGTGTGACTCAGTCTGTCTGTCTGTCTTGTCTGTCACAGCTGGATATCTCGAGAACTACTAATGGTATCAACTTGAAATTTGGAATATTTTAAGATGATATTTGCCTAACTATTTTGCAAATAAGAAATAAATAAAAATAAAAATATCTTTTTTACAACAGGGGCTGAAAAGGGGTCTTAAAAATTTGAAGTGGGGCAACTAGGGCATGTGGGGTATCATATGAAAGAGCGTCGTTTGCACGTTTTCAATCATTTTTTCTTTTTTTTTTAGGCCGCATAGTTTTTGACTTATGATGAAAATTGTAAAAAAAAATACCGTTCCCCCCCCCTTATCTCCGAAGTTTGCAAAGAAAAAAATCTGAAATAATTCTATGAGATAGCAATTTATATAAAGATTACAGGAAAAATAAAACGATGTCTCAATATAGCACACTTTTTTAGAAATTATCAAATTTCTAAAAAAGTAAACATTCGTTTTACTATCGGTCAAGAGATGGCGCTGACCTAAAACTGCAACTACCTACTCATTAGAGTATGAAATTCGCCAAATTATTTTGATTTTTTTGGGTCAATCAACTTTTATTTGTCCTATGGTTTTGATCAAACATAAAAGTGTAATCTTGAAATAAAAAATAAAGGAAAATTTTAGCTTATAATTAAATAAGTAATTAAACTTAAGAAATAAAGTATCTATCATTTTGGTAACATAAATAAATATATTATTTACACAGTTATTTGTTCGTATTGTATAGGTTGCCCAGTTGAAATTTCATACAATGAAAAGAGACATCGATATCAACTGGACAACCGTTAAAATACGAACTAATATGTAAACAACATATTTATTTCGATTACCAAAATGATACTTTATGTGTTACACTAGCCTTTGCCCGCAACTTCGTTCGCGTGATTAAGGTAGATGTGCATTTATTTTGAAAGTCACGGATTACCAATAGACCTAGGTATTTATCAGTAGACCTAATTTCACACATTTAAATTTTCCCATAAAAAATATGCACAAACTAGAACACTCCGTAGCACCCTGTATATAGGGATTTTCCAAAACCCTTTCTTAGTGCTCATCTACACCATGAAAGGTATCTCCCTCCAAACATGGTGTCTCTACCTTCAGCCCTATACAAATCTCCATACAAACTGGAACACGCTGTAGCACCCTGTATAACGGGAATTTTCCAAAACGCTTTCTTAGTGCTCACCTACACCATGAAAGGTATCTACTCTCCAAAAATGGTGTCTCTACCTTCAGCCCTATACAAATCTCCATACAAAACGGGAACACGCTGTAGCACCCTGTATGATGGGAATTTTCCAAAACCCTTGAAAACTATTGAAAACTTGTTTTTTTCTTATATTGAAAACAAAATTGGAAACTGGTGTTTTCCTAGATAATGAGCACTAGTTGTTTCAAGTATTTGGAATGTAGGTAATTAGTAAACGTTATGCTGGAATACTTATATTGACGTTGGGATAGAAATAAAAGATGTACATTGTCTCAATGCCTAAGTTTCATTTACTTCACTGGTTGATCCAAAGTACACAAGGTTTTCCTTCTCTTAGATTATTATGTTAGGTACTTAATTAGTTTTACACATCATCCTAGATATTTAAATTTAAGGTTCTAACTAAAATACAATCAAGCACTATGAGGTGTAGGTATATGAGAAAGGAAACCCTAGTGGAGAATATATCAATATATCAATCTAAGCATTGCAAATGCATAAGCCCAGGCAGGGTCGCTTTATGTTGGTTCGTGATTATGATTAAATCATCCCAATTACTAAAAGAAAATTAATTAAATAATCAGTCTAAATTTTGTATGGAAAACTAACTGGTAGCCCTACAAGAGATCCTAGATTGGTAGCGGCATATCATCCCGACGGCAGCGGCTGGGAGAGAATTATTATATAAAACGGTCCCAGCGTCTGTCGACTGGATGTGGTGAACTGACCTTCATGGATCCTCGATGGAAACAATGTAACGGCTTCATACCCTGACTTGCTGCGTTATCATCAAAGAATGTGTTCCATCGCAGAAGGTTAGTGATGGAAGGAACTAACCAGATCACCGATATCAAAACCAAAGGTAAGAAATTAAAATAAGGAAAAGACGAAAACCCATCTGAAACAATAAACATGTGATGAGTACAATTCACAAATATTTCACTTTCAGATTCAACTTTGGAAATTTCAAAATGTTTGACTTACCGCAGATGCCTTTTGATTTTGAGTATTATATTTTACAACTCATGGCAGTTCTGCGAACCACTCCACAACCCTGGAAGGAATAGCACGGCACATGTTGAACAACCATCAGAATATTTCGATTTCTCCAAAAAATACAACATGTGGGAAAATGTTTTACTTACCAAAATTAGATATTCAAGGGGAATTCCCTCATTTTAATAAAATGTTAGCCGATGATTACGGCTAATTTTCTTTTCCATGCTCCAGGAGACCATTCTCCCAAAAAAAATGAAATCTAAAAATGACCCTGATTAGCCATTTTTCTGACAGCTCCTCTCCCGACTTTTTTTTTTTTATGAGTAACCACAGACGAGAACTAGGTCTAACTTCAAATATTTTCCTGATTTGTCAGGCTGCTAACGCCATCTCTTGTGAGGCTTGAGAAGTACACTCTTTTCAACTAACGATTTTGAAGAAAATTAATAACTATTTTTATAGAAATATAACGTTAAAAAAATTTGCAACGTTACAATACACCCCCTCCAATGAAAGTTTCGAACGTAGTGAGAAACTACGCTGCCCTCAGCGTCAGTAATTAAAATCCTACCGGAGGAGCGTGCAACCATTGACTGAAAACATGCTAAAACCAAAACCTGTGGAATTGAGACAAAAAAACTTAACCTAAAAATCCGCCTTGGCGTCGCCGGGACTCCGGAGAGACTCCGACACACGAAGATGGCCTACGGTATGGCGGGTAAACAACAGCTTACCATAAAAACACCATAGCCATAAATCCAAAATAATCACCAAAACCAGACCGCGGCATGGTGGGTAAAAAAAAATACCGTCAAAGTCACCACACCAGTAGCCTTAAGCCAAAACCCATAACCAAAACAAATGTAGGACAAAAAAACCTATCATAAATAAATACATACCAAAAATATATAAAAAAACAGTATAAATAGATAAATACTTGCATAAATAAATACCAAGTATAAATAAAAATAAATACCAGCACTGCACCACATAAAAAAATTGCAGCACCGATTTTTGTCCAATCGTGCGCATTAAAAAAACCTACAGAAAGTCAAACCAATACCCCCCATCTTCAGGACTATTCTCAACCCTATCTTACCCCGCTGTCCGGAAATACCCATAACAATTTCATTCTCCTTACATTCATCACCTTGTTTCCCTCAACTACCAAAACTCAATCAAACTCCATCAAACATCCACCATCTGTCCTACTCGGTAGCAACAAGCTTGAAAACTGCCGTTGCCACTATCCTTTTATTCACCCCTGAGTTTTTATTATAGAGGTACTCGAAAAACTCTCTTATTCCTCCACCCCTGAGTTTTTGTATAAAGAGGGTACTCGTAAAACCCCCTATTCCTTAGGACGGACAAGCGGTCACTAAGGGATCGACAACCGTCGTCAGGTAAACCCTCGAGTTGTGATACAAAAGAATCTACAACCGTCTTCGCAGTATAAAAAACCGCTCGAGTTGAGAAACTAAGGCACCAATTTAAGCTAGGCCGGCACCACACAAAACAACAACCGTCTTCGCAGCATAAAGCCCTCGAGTTGTGTAAAAAAAACACGACCATATTCGCAGTGAACTGAAGAATAGGCGTGAAACAGCACAAAATTGACCGTCTTTGGGAAAAATATAAAAAATAGGCCCTCGGGTCAAATACATACTTACATACATTTATATAAGTACATATTATAAAATAAAAATATAAATGTACAAACATACAATACATGTGTACATAAATAATAAAAAAAATATGGGGTACATAAATAAATATTTAGTGCAGTGCCAAAAAAAAATTATAAAAAAATAACCTAAGTCAAACCCTAGAGGTTTCATTTCGGCATCGCCGGGTCCCTAAAGAGACACCGACGTACAAAATGTGGCTTACAGCATGGCGGCAATAACAGCCATAACCGTTTAAAAAAATTCCACCAAACAAAAACGAAAAATAAAAAAACGTGTTGCTGCTGGATGAACAGGTAATAGGCGTGCCGTCTGTATCCCGTTTCAGTAACCGTTACTAAACTATGACCGAGAAAAAAAAATTCCCAAAAAAAAAATTTAGTTCCAAAAAACTCGAAGTTCGGTACTACAAATTCTAAAATATTAACAGTCTTTATTTAATTCTCCACTAAAGTTGAACAAAAGAACAAAAAAAAAATGTCCTAAATTTTTTTTCAAACTGATGGTCACCCTAGTTCATGATCAAAATTTTATTTTTACAAGTCGTGGGGACCAATCGGCAAAATACCTTTAAACTGTTTTGTTAACACAAAATTCTTATTGTTAAAATGTATTAATTAACATGTTAAATTCTTTACTTAAAGTTTACATTCTATAAATTTTAACAAAACTTTAACTAATTGTTTTACTGCCTGTACATACAATGTTAACCGACGTTATTACTAAGAACCATCAAATCTTCTATATAAAAGGTACATAAACAAATCACCTTCTAAAAATAGAATAAGTAAATCCTTCTATTTTTATAAAGTATTTCTTAAAAAAAAATACAACATTATGTTGACTTAAAATTATCAAACATAGTAAGTAATAGTTTGTGTTGACAAATTAGACAAAAGCTAACAAAATGGTTTTAGGTTTGTCGCATTACAAATTGTTCCAAATTTTTTTTTTTTTGTAATTAGGTAGGTACCAACATAATAAAACAACACAAATGATAGGTACCAAACAAACAAATAACTTAATGCTCACAAACCATGTCTTGTCAAACTTTACCGAACAAAAAATTACAATATTTAAGTCTACGTTCGATATAAACTATTTTAATACCAAATTTTCACTAAAATTAATTGAATTGGGATTAATTTAATCATAATAAAGGGGCGCCATTGAAAACTTTATTTTTACTGTTTGGTAACTTAAAAACTTATTGCAAAATGACTATTCAAATTAGTCGCTTAATGATTAAACGAATCCCAAAATATCAAAAGAAAATTAATTAAATAATCAGTCTAAATTTTGTATGGAAAACTAACTGGTAGCCCTACAAGAGATCCTAGATTGGTAGCGGCATATCATCCCGACGGCAGCGGCTGGGAGAGAATTATTATATAAAACGGTCCCAGCGTCTGTCGACTGGATGTGGTGAACTGACCTTCATGGATCCTCGATGGAAACAATGTAACGGCTTCATACCCTGACTTGCTGCGTTATCATCAAAGAATGTGTTCCATCGCAGAAGGTTAGTGATGGAAGGAACTAACCAGATCACCGATATCAAAACCAAAGGTAAGAAATTAAAATAAGGAAAAGACGAAAACCCATCTGAAACAATAAACATGTGATGAGTACAATTCACAAATATTTCACTTTCAGATTCAACTTTGGAAATTTCAAAATGTTTGACTTACCGCAGATGCCTTTTGATTTTGAGTATTATATTTTACAACTCATGGCAGTTCTGCGAACCACTCCACAACCCTGGAAGGAATAGCACGGCACATGTTGAACAACCATCAGAATATTTCGATTTCTCCAAAAAATACAACATGTGGGAAAATGTTTTACTTACCAAAATTAGATATTCAAGGGGAATTCCCTCATTTTAATAAAATGTTAGCCGATGATTACGGCTAATTTTCTTTTCCATGCTCCAGGAGACCATTCTCCCAAAAAAAATGAAATCTAAAAATGACCCTGATTAGCCATTTTTCTGACAGCTCCTCTCCCGACTTTTTTTTTTTTATGAGTAACCACAGACGAGAACTAGGTCTAACTTCAAATATTTTCCTGATTTGTCAGGCTGCTAACGCCATCTCTTGTGAGGCTTGAGAAGTACACTCTTTTCAACTAACGATTTTGAAGAAAATTAATAACTATTTTTATAGAAATATAACGTTAAAAAAATTTGCAACGTTACACCCTTTCTTAGGGGTCGTCCATTAATCACGTGAGCCTCGAAAGGGGGGGGGGGGGGGGGGTATTTGAAAAAATCACTAAGTATCACAAGGGGGACGGGGGGGTATAGTGATATAAAAAAACATCACGTGATTAATGGACGCCCCCTTAATGCTCACCTACACCATGAAATGTATCTACCCTCCAAAAATGGTGTCTCTACCTTCAACCCTATACAAATTCTCATACAAATTTGAACAATCTGTAGCACCCTGTATAACGGGAATTTTCTAAAATCCTTTCTTAGTGCTCATCCACATTATGAAAGGTATCTACCCTCCAAAAATGGTGTCTCTACCTTCAGCCGTTAGGGCTCCACGCCTATCCCAACAATCAATCAATTTAGAGTTTTATATGTATACTAGCTTCTGCCCGCGACTTCGTCCGCGTGGATATTAGACGTAATCCTTTTAAGGAACCTTCAACCAGGATCCGGCCAGCCATTTTTACGCGATTAGGCGAGTCCCCATCAAACGCGCTGCCTCGCGAGGCAAGACATTTGCCGCGTGTGGCGGGCCTCGCACAAGGCTTCCAGTTCCCGTTCCCGATCCCGTTCCCGTTCCCGTTCCCGTTCCCGTTCCCGTTCCCGTTCCCGTTCCCGTTCCCGTTCCCGTTCCCGTTCCCGTTCCCGTTCCCGTTCCCGTTCCCGTTCCCGTTCCCGTTCCCGTTCCCGTTCCCGTTCCCGTTCCCGTTCCCGTTCCCGTTCCCGTTCCCGTTCCCGTTCCCGTTCCCGTTCCCGTTCCCGTTCCCGTTCCCGTTCCCGTTCCCGTTCCCGTTCCCGTTCCCGTTCCCGTTCCCGTTCCCGTTCCCGTTCCCGTTCCCGTTCCCGTTCCCGTTCCCGTTCCCGTTCCCGTTCCCGTTCCCGTTCCCGTTCCCGTTCCCGTTCCCGTTCCCGTTCCCGTTCCCGTTCCCGTTCCCGTTCCCGTTCCCGTTCCCGTTCCCGTTCCCGTTCCCGTTCCCGTTCCGTTCCCGTCCCGTTTGCGTTCCCGTCCCGTAAACGTCCCGTAACCGTCCCGTACTCCTTCCGTTTCCGTTCCCGTTCCCATCCTGTTCTCGTTCCCGTTCCGGTCCCGTTATATTCCCGTTCCGTTCCCATTCCGTTCCCGTTCCGTTCCCGTTCCGTTCCCATTCCGTTCCCGTTCCGTTCCCGTTCCGTTCCCGGTCCGTTCCCGTTCCGTTCCCGTTCCGTTCCCGTTCCGTTCCCGTTCCGTTCCCGTTCCGTTCCCGTTCCGTTCCCGTTCCGTTCCCGTTCCGTTCCCGTTCCGTTCCCGTTCCGTTCCCGTTCCGTTCCCGTTCCGTTCCCGTTCCGTTCCCGTTCCGTTCACGTTTCGTTCCCGTTCCCATTCCCGTTCCGTTCCCGCTGCGTTCCCGTCCCGTAAACGTCCCCTAACCGTCCCGTACGCCTTACGTTCCCGTTCTTGTTCCAGTTCCCGTTCCCATCCTGTTCTATTCTCGTTCCGTTCCCGTTTCATTCCAGTTTCGTTCCTGTTTCGTTCCGTTCCGTTCCCGTCCGATCCCGTCCCGTACTCGTCCCGTACCCCTACCGTTCCCGTTCCCGTACCCGTCCCGTTCTAGTTCCCGTTCCGTTCCGTTCCGTTCCGTTCGGTTCCGTTCGGTTCCGTTCGGTTCCGTTCCCGTTCCCGTACCCGTGCCCGTTCCCGTACCCGTGCCCGTGCCCGTTCCCTGGATGTGCATGTCCAGGTCCAGGTCCATATGTGTCATGTCCGTCCACCGCGTTGGACTTCAAAATAAATCTCATTTTCGCAATCATCATCCCATAAAACCTCAAGAACGACATCCATATCGATTTTTATGTTACTCACCCCACTTACCCTCTAAGGGGTTGATTTTCAAAATCCCAAAATATATATATTTAGACGTGCTCCTACGAATTTTAAAGTTGTAATTTCGATTCTGTATTCTTTTTCCATACAAAATTTGAACCCCATTTTTACCCCTTTAGGGGATAAATCATGTCCACCGTGTTGGACTTCAAAATAAATGTCATTTTTTGCAATCGTCACCACAGAAAACCCCAATAACGACATCTATATCGATTTTTATGTTTACTCACCCCATTTACCCCCTAAGGGGTTGATTTTCAAAATAACAAAATATATATAATAACAAAAAAAAAAAAAAAAAAAACTTTACCGGTAACGGACGTATTTTCTTATCTTAATAACTAAATTAACTAAAAGTGATATTTGTTCTATAATATGGGTGTAAAGTGCAATGCTTGTGGTGCCCCTGTATCTAACATCCAATACATGGAGTGTTCTAGGAGTGAATGTAAGAAAACCTACGATCTTAACTGCATCTCAATGGCAAGTGACGTTTTTGAAAGTCTCGCTCAAGATTTAAAAAATGAGTGGATATGCCCTGAATGTACTTGTATGCAACCAAAATGTGGTAATTCTAATACCCCACTGCGAGCCCTAGACAAAACCTATGTGGCCAACACGTTCGTGAATACGCAGCGTGGAAGCCGCCAGCAAATGCAACATACCCTAGGACGGGACACTGAGTATGACTTGGTGGAAGAAATTCGAGAACTCCGCTCCGAAATAACATCGCGTTTTGATGACCAGGCGCAGCAATTCCAACGAATGTGGGATGTTATTTGCAGCACTAGATGTGAACTCAGCGAAGCACAATCAAAAATTGCAACTCTTGAAACCAAAGTATCGGCACTGGAGGGTTTGGAAATTAAAGTTAAGGAATTAGCAGCACAAAATCACTCCTTATCGCAACTACTGCAATCTATTACCGACCCAAAGTCATCTCAATGCACGTACACATACTCGCAGGCCGCAAGCGCAACTGTTGCGAAATCAACGCCTAGTACCGATATCCCTAACGTTGATCAGTGTGGGGCCACGAAAACAGCAGCGGCAACGCGTGAAACTGCCCCGTCGATTACTTTGATAAGTAACGAGGGAAAAGATAGTGCAAACAATAAGGAACCGCAACGCTATGGCACAAAAATAGTAGCGAAAAACACTATAAATAGCGATAAGAATAACATGAATAATAAAATGTCATCCAAAAAGGTTTCGAAGGGAGAAAATACAGCTTTAGAGTTACAGGCGATAGAACGGAAAAAACATCTTCATATTTGGCGATTGCAACCGAATACAACGGTGGAACAAGTACAAAAACACGTAGTAAATGTTTGTGGACCGCAAACAAATATTAAGGTTGAAAAACTAAAACACAAAACTGAAAGGGACTACGCATCGTTTATCGTTGGCGTCCCAGAAAGAGTATTCGGAAAGATAAATCAGCCAAGTATGTGGCCCCGTGATGCCGAATTCAGTGAGTGGATATGGTTTCGGAGGACAAGTTTGCCAAGAGAGGGAAAGTAGCAATATTGAAATATTCTATCAAAATGTTAGAGGACTACGCACAAAAATCACAAACTTTTCAATCTTTCTTCAGTCATCGGAAAGCGACTTATTTGCTATAACGGAAACTGGATGCAACTCGTCAATCCTCGATGCTGAGATAGTTCCACCTGGCTATAAGATATTACGCTGTGACCGAGCGGACGGTCGCAAACTGGGAGGAGCGTTTTTAGTGGCCGCACCGCAGTACGAGTTACGGAAGATACCCACACCCGATAATGTTGATATAGATACTTTTGCATTTGAAATGGTTTGTGCGACAGTTCATCTAAATAATAAGTTTTTGTTTGTTTGTTGCGTTGTATACATTCCCCCACGAACAGAAAGTAGTGAGTATATGATGATGTTTTCGTTAATAGAAAAATTATGTGTAAAATTTAAAAGTAAAGTGTTAGTTTTGGGAGATTTCAACTTGAATTCGGCAAATGTAGATGTAAGTAATTATTATGAATATTTTGTTACGTTTTGCGACCTTGTTCAGAGCAACAATGTACCGAACTGTGACGGAAGCCAGTTAGATTTAGTTCTGTCCTGGGATGATGCGCGCGTGTCGGTGTGCGAGTCGGTGGGTTTCCAGCCGGTAGACAAATATCATCCACCACTGACTGTGAATGTGACGATGTCGGATGTTACCGCACATACTTTAAATAACACTGACCAGCCGCGTTTGCCGAGAGACTGTCAATGGAACTTTAAAAGGGCTAATTATCCTCTTTTGTATAAAAACTTAGCAGCCGTAGATTGGAATGAATTATATATGATTGAAGACCCTGAAGAGGCCTTAGATTATTTTTATATTATCATTAATAGCATATTTAACGAGTATGTGCCTCTTAAAAAATCAAAGGGAGAAAATCAGAAGTATCATTATCCGGAGTGGTACACGACTGATATTATACGGGATATTCAATTAAAGCATAAGTTACATAGGCAATATAAACGAACTAAGTTAGTACATGATTATAATGAGTTCTCTCGGTGCAGAACACGGGTAAAGGAGGGATTAGAAGTAGCTCACAATGTGTATAAAGAGATGGTCCAGGAAAATTTAATGAAAGACCCTAGAACGTTCTGGAATTTCATAAAATCTAAGAGAAGTAGGTTCAATAGGCAAACAATTACAAAGGATGGTCGCCACTTATCGGATCACGAATGTGCAAAGGAGCTGAGTGATTTCTTTTGTTCAGTGTACAGGCCCGAGCCCGCTGTATTAGACGTGGCGGCAGCGAGCGCAGCGGCACCAGCCAGCGCGGCTCGGGTGCACGTTGACGCGCTGCAGCTGAGTGACGTGACTCGCGCTTTGTTAAAGCTTAAGCCCAAACAGTCCTCGGGACCTGATGGGATTCCACCTTTTATTTTTAAGGACTGCGGCAGAGTATTAGCCGATCCTTTGTTGTATATCTTTAATAAATGTCTCGACAAGGGTATTTTTCCGGATCGATGGAAGGTGACCAGAGTTGTCCCGGTGCCCAAAGGTAATGGTGGAACCGAAGTCAGTGACTATAGACCTGTTGCGGTCCTGTGTACTGCGGCGAAAGTTTTTGAGTCCGCGTTATATTACTGCGTGTACCTGCAAATAAGAGCCCAGTTATCAGATGCGCAACACGGGTTCTGTCCTTCGCGCAGCACTGCGACCAATTTACTCCAGCTGATAACCCAAACTGTACCAGTAGTGGACTCGGGAGCCCAGGTAGACGTTGCGTAGTTCGATTTCCGAAAAGCCTTCGACACGGTGGATAATGACATCCTTCTCATGAAACTGGCTCAAGTGGGTTTCACACCGAAAACACTTTCCCTTTTTGCCAGTTACATGAGGGACAGGCGCCAATTTGTCGATTGGGCTGGAGAGCGTTCAGATCTATATTACGCACGGTCGGGAATAAGCCAGGGCAGTAATTTGGGTCCATTGGAGTTTGTGATAATGGTTAATGACTTACCGGAAGTCGTTGAGAACTCTGCTTGCCTTCTATTCGCCGATGACTTAAAATTAGTTAAAGAAATTAGGAGCGGTGATGACTGCATGCAACTACAAGCGGATATTGACAAGGTAGTAGAATGGAGTCACAAAAATCGGCTATATTTTAACGTCGCTAAATGTTCCCTAATGTCATTTACATCGTCACGACAAACTCAACAATTTAAATATTGTGTAGACGGAGCTCCTTTGCAACGTGTGACAGAGGTAAGGGATCTGGGGGTTCACTTCACCGCAGATCTTAAATTTCGAGACCACATAGTAAAAGTCTGCAAAAAGGCCTATCGAAATCTAGGGTTCGTTATGCGACAGTCTCAAGGCTTCACAAATATAAATGCCATACGTGCATTGTACGAAGCACTAGTAAAAAGTCATCTGGAGAGTAATGCTTTTGTCTGGAGTCCTAATGAAATAAAATATAAATTAATGATGGAGAGGATACAGAATAAATATATAAGATTCCTTTATCACAAACTTTATGGCGTATATCCATTCTACCCATTGATGTATCCCACATTATTCGTACTAGGAATGGTGGGATACAATAAACTTGAGGTGAGGCGAGAGCTAGGTTTGACTACCTATATACTTAAATTAATACGGGGTAAGACATATAACCAAGTGGTACTGCAGGCGATAAGCATTTCTGTGCCGGACCGGTATGTGTGGCGACGTCGGCGACCACCATTGTTTGCTATACCGCGCGGGCGCACCAACTTGTTAAAAGAAGCACCTCTTATTCGATCATTGCGAACATTAAATATTGTTGCCAAAACTGTTGACGTATTTTGTTGCTCATTGGATGAGTTCACAAAAGTTACTCTGTTTGTGCTGTGTTACAGTCAAAGTTAAGATAATTTAGTTTTTATTTTTATAATCATATAATATTTTGTCCATATAACAATAATATTAGTTAAGTATCTTAAATTTTGTCTACTCTATCGCATTGGGTGTACCTGTAAAGATAGATGTGTGTTATAAATAAATAAAATAAAATAAAAAATAAAATAAAATAATATTTGCCTATTTATTTTTAGATGTGCTCCTACGAAGTTTAAAGTTGTAATGTCTATTTTATATTATTTTTCCATACAAAATTTGGACCCCATTTTCACCCCTTTACGGGTTAAATCATGTCCAACGTGGTTGGACTTCAAAATAAATGTCATTTTTGCAATTTTTATCCCACAAAACCCCGATAACGATCCATATCTATTTTTAGGTTTTTTTAACCCTTTTCACCCCCATTTCATCCCCTTTGAAGTTGAAATCCTAACAAAAACAATATACGTTGCTTTAGATTTCTATCCATAAGCCTAAATTAAAAATTTAGAGATTTTTACTTCGAAAATGAAGGATTTTCTTTAATACACAACTTCATCCCTTTTGACCCCTTCGGGGGTAGAATTTCGAAAAACGCTGAGACCCGTATTTTTTAATTTTCAATCGTCAGCCTAAACACAAAATTTGAAGATTTTAGTTTCAAAACTGAGGGACATTCATACAAACTTTCATCCCTTATTTCATCCCCTTAGGGATGGAATTTTCAAAAATCCTTCCTTAGTGGATGCCTACACTGTATAAAGTATCTGTGTGCAAAATTTCAAGTCTCTTGGTCCAGCGGTTTGGGCTGTGCGTTGATAGATCAGTCAGTCAGTCAGTCATTCAGTTTACGATTTTATATATTAAGATGTTACCGGCAATGTGTATTCTCCGGCATTGTATACAATGCCTAGGCATTGTATACAATGCCTGAAACGATCAGGCAATGTATGAAATGATATTCATTTTATACATTGCCTAGGCATTGTATACAATGCCTGCTGGTCCACCGGCAATGTGTAAAATAAGTTTATTTCTGTTGTCTGTTATAAAAAAATTACCTCGAAATTCACTCACGCTCACAGTCCGCTGCGCTACGCGCTCACCTTAAATTTCTAACCTAACCCGGGACCTACAGGAGTAAAGCAGGTTCGGTTCCAAACTCAATAAGCCACCCTCAAGCCCCACTCGAGCCCCCCCGAGCCCCCCTCGAGCCCCCCCGAGCCACCCCGAGCGCCCCCCCGAGCCCCCCCCCCGAGCCCGCCTCGAGCCCCCCCCGAGCCATCCTCGAGCCCCCCCGAGCCCCCCGAGACCCCCTCGAGCCCCCCCCGACCCGCTCGAGCCCCCCTCGAGCCCCCCCTCGAGCCCCCTTCAAGACACCCTTGAGCCCCCCCTCGAGCCCCCCCTCGAGCCCGCCCCTCGAGCCCTCCCCTCGATCAAAATCTTTTTATTTTACACATTTTGCCTGTGGACCACCAGCAGGCATTGTATACAATGCCTAGGTAATGTATGAAATAGACATTAATATTCATTCTATTTCATACATTGCCTAAAAGGGCCAGGCATTGTATACAATGCCTGCGTTTCATACATTGCCGGTGACATATAGATTTAACCCAAACCATCGTCAGGTGGGGTAATTGAAACACCGGGGTAAGTGAAACACCCAACCATATCTAAGAAACTATCGTAGTTTATTCTCATAGCGATGTGTCGATAAAGCAGGAATGACGAATTACTTCCCTTAATACAACACAGATATCGCTGCGATCATTAAACTAGCTAGTAAACCAAAAAGAAATTCATTAGATGTCAAAACGCAAAACACGATGTTTTTTTGATAAATCTTTAAAACTGGACCCTATTTTATGAGAATTTGATACATTTTGGATATTAACGGTTAAACGTGATCCTTTTGTCCTGTTTTTAATTAAATGGACACAATATTTAAAACTATTTTGGCCACTGTTTCACTTCCCCCTTGTCAGGGGTAAGTGAAACACTTCTTAGCTTTTATATTCTTTTCGTGATTTTGTTGCTTAATGCAAGTCTTTAGATATTTATACCGTTAAAGGCTGATTTAATTAGGAGTACATTGCCTATACTATACAGCTACTTTGATTGCGAGTTTTATAGCTTTACTACACCTTGTTAAATAAAAATAAAATAAAGTATGTTTCACTTACCCCACCTGACTATATATATATAAAACTCTAAATTGATTGATTGTTGGGATAGGTGTAGAGCCCTAACGGCTGAAGGTAGAGACACCATTTTTGGAGGCACCATCTATCTTAATCACGCAAACGAAGTTGCGGGCAAAAGCTAGTTATTTAATTATAAGATAGTTTTACAAAAAAAATATACTTCTATGATTGGGGACAGGAAAACTTAATAAGACACTTAAAGTTGATCGACCCTTTTATAGACTGGATGTACTCCTAACATAAGAATATTTTTTTATTTATTCTTTTCCTCCAAATCTTAATTTTACATGAAGGCAGGCTAGTCAGTAGGTACTGCCATTTTCAATAGTGCCATTTTAAACTTGTGTTTAATAATACTAAATACTATATGTATGTACTTTCTTGAAAAAAATCGACTCGTAACCAGGATTGTCTCAGGCGGGAATCGAAGCCGTGACCTTCGGAAACCCGGTCCAATGCTCTTCCAACTGAGCTACTACTGAGTCACGAATGTTTATTAGTATATTATTTATAGCATTGTGTATGCTCAAATCTTAAATTTAAAAACTGTGTAAATGAAGCCACCGCTGGCGCCGCCGCCGCCGCCACTATATTTCCTTTGAGAATCCATTATTGTCGAGTTTTGTTTCAAACATAGTTTGGTGAAAAATAGTAGATTGTACAACAAGTGCATAAAATGGGTTTTATGTACGAGTTATACACTCTGCTTTTCACTTCGATTGTGAGGAAATTAAACAACAATAGTGTAAAAAATAAAAAAATATTTTTTTCTCAAATTTTAGTGACAAATTATATATTTTTGGAATGTCCTCATCAAGGCCTTTCATTTGATACCCATATTCAAAAATAAAAAAAACTCATTTTTTTATAAAAAAAATACAATTTTGGAATATACTCATCAAGGCCTTTCATTTGATACCCATATTCAAAAATTGAAAAAAAAACATTTTTTTGTAAAAAAATATAATTTTGGAATGTGCTCATCAAGGCCTTTCATTTGATATTCAAAAAATTGAAAAAAAAATTTTTTTTTAATCAAGGCCTTTCAATAAAATTGATACCCATTTTCAAAAATAAAAAAAGTATTATAACACTACAAGAAATAAAGAAACAAGTTAATTCAACGAAGTTAAATTGCGTGTGTGCTGTTTACCTGACGACCTTTGTCTTAAAGTCTGAGACTTAGACGAAGATTTTACTTTATGCACTAGAGCATAAAAAACGATTTTATGCAGCCTATACCCAACATAAAGACAAACTTTACGAGCATGAGAAGTGAAAAGTACATTGTACAACCCGCGCCGATAAAAAATGGGATTAAAAATGGTGTCGTTCATATTCACTTCTCGCTCGCACATTAAACGCCACACCTTCGCTCTCTCAGTCACACTCGTTGTGGTAAGCGACGTGAGTCGCCATTTTCAATCCCATTCTTTATTTGCGCGGGTGTTGTAGTGTTTTAGATGATGTTTTTGTACTTTTTTTTACTTTTTACTATTTTTTCTTTTTGTAATTTTTGATATTTTTTACTTTTCGTCTTTTTTACTTTTTTGACATTCTTTTGTCATTTTTATCATTTTGTTAATCTTGATAATTTTGGTAATTTTTGTAATTTTTGTCATTTTTTTACTTTTTTGTCATTTTTGAGTAAAGCACTATACAAGACTTGGCCAACATTTACTGCACTGCTGGCCATGCTACGATGGCCTCAAGCTGAGCTTAACTACGCTCTCGGCCTTAGCTTGGTCATCATTGCAGCCCTTGATGGCCAAGCTGGAATAAAGGCTGGAAAAAATAGCGCGCTGTGACGGCCTGGACCTGCGCTAAGCTACGCTATCGGCCATCATCATCGCGCTGCCAGCAATGCAGTCATTATTGATCGCGTCAGTAATGTACTATTATTTATTTCATACAGAGTCCATAGTAATCCAACATCAAAATGACTTAAAAAAAACTACTCTTTCATAGAAAACTACAAGACCTCGATGAAAATGTATGGAATAGCTATTTATTATAGTGAACCGCCCGTGGCTTTATTATTCTTGTTATTTGTTGATCCTTTGGAAACAGGGATGAAAGGTACCCTATGTCCTTTTCTGTGCCCCTGACAACATGTATGCACAATTTCATGATGATAGGTCGAGTAGAAGCAACGAAGCAGAAGCAGAAGTCAAGATTTACATCCGTGCAAAAGTGCTTAGTATGATGCAGCAAGAGATTCTGATAAGATGTTTTTTGTTCTTAGGTTTACTGCCGAGAAAACGCTGCTAAAGTGAAGATGTAGCCGCTATTAATAGCATACTATGACGCATCCGAGAGAATAGAGACATGGATTAGCGTCGATCACTGCACGCAGCCACACTCGTGGCAGGATGTTGGAGTAACCTCCACCATCCCTCCACGCTTGGCGTCGCGGCGGTGGCGGTATCGAGTCGAGACGCGGTGTTAGAAGCGTTATCATCGGAAAATGCGGACAAAATTCTGGTCCACAGAGGTCAATAGAGGTAGGTACATTTTTAATCGTCTTTGCGACACCCTTAGGTGTAAAGAGTTGTTATTTTATTGTACCACCCACTACTGAGCTGATTGCTTCTGCAGCTACACCTATCACTTTATTACTTCTGTCAAAAGAAGTGAGCATGAGAAATAAAGAGAAGGTATTTTGATCAACAAAACTTGATTAGTTAGTACAGTGTTTTTCAATCTGTGGGTCGCGACCCCTAGGGGGGTCGCGAAGCCTTACTCGGGGGGTCGCCGACTCTACAATAAAAACACAAGTTATTAACAGGCAAGATTACCGGGTTACCTGGATGAATCTGACTAAAAATCGCGCTGCGCGGCCGTTTTATTTACTATAAATAAAGAAGCAAAATTACAATATTAGTGGATGAAACTGACAAAAAATCGCGCTACGTGGCCATTTTTTTGCTGCAAATAAGCAAGATTACAAGATAAGTGAATGAATCTGACTAAAAATCGCGCTGCACGGCCGTCTTTTTTACTATAAATGGACAAGATTACAAGGTTATTTGGATGAAACTGTCTATAAAACGCGCTGCGCGGCCTTTTTATTTACTATAAATATAAAAGATCACAAGATTACTGAATT
Organism: Agriphila tristella; assembly: GCA_928269145.1. Lineage (NCBI taxonomy): Eukaryota > Metazoa > Arthropoda > Insecta > Lepidoptera > Crambidae > Agriphila > Agriphila tristella. Next base: position 15,326,113 of record OV743450.1, on the reverse strand, counting down.
AAACTGACTAAAAATCGCGCTGCGCGGCAGTTTTTTACTATTAACAGGCTAGATTACAAGATTAGTGGATGAAACTAACTAAAAATCGCGCTGCGCGGTCGTTTTCTTTACTATAACTATGACACAAGGGGGTCGCCAGAATTTAACAAAATTTTTTTTTATTATTTTCTTATAGACATTAATATTTTATTGAAAGGTAACCTAAGTACTATGTATAACTAAAACATCTGAATTTATAAATAAATTAACCTAATAAAAAAAAACAAAATCAAATGCAGCATGCGAGACTCTCGCGCCGACTTCATCATCACTCGAATGTGCGATAACAACCCTCATATTTAACTAGGCATCATCATCACACTCTCATTCTCAGAGATCGTTGTAAAATTTGGAATCGTAGAGTCACTAAGAAAGACGTGACTGATCGAGTAGTTTCAAATCTCGAAATTGAAATAACAGCAACCCACGATATATAATATTTTGGATCTCTCCTCTCTTCTGTTCAACTTTCACTCAAGATTCGTTTATCCGTTTCTCTACATACAAAAACTCACTACGACGCCTAGCACATGTACTGGAGATAATAGCGTCATTTCTTTTACTCCTACAGTTATTGCTAACACTAATTTCTCTTTCGTTTTCACATAGTAAGCGACGTCACTTACTTGAATATGGACTTATGGAGACATTTCAGTGCAGTCACACTATGGTACCGCCGCGCGCCGCCGTATCTAACGATTTTTAAATCTTTGACTAGATCTGGAATCAGCTCTCGTTTCACGCTCTATTCACGTCATACCATCTGTTGACCTGCTAGAGCTAATCAATATCAATATCAATATTATGGTTTTAAAATATATCTAAATACTTTTTTATTTATAAAAAATGTGGAAATGAATAAAACATACAAAATATAAAACACTATTACAAGCTTTGAAATATACAATTATTTAAAAACTTCAATCGTACCTACTACGTATTACCATTATCCCGCGCCGCGCACGTCGCCCGCGGTATCCCAACATTTCGCTTCATAAAGGATAAGCTACAGCCCAGACCGTAAGAGTCAGGGACATATACTAATTTCAGTAGGTAACCTAACTCAATATCTCTAGGGGTTTTTTTAATTTTTACGATATCGCTTTTCGTTTTTGAGAAATTGACGATTTAGTGAGAAAAGACACCGAAAAAGTGTGTCATTTTTCTACATTTATGCGATTTTCGAAAAAAGTTTTCGACTTTTTCGAATTTTTTTTTCACCATATTGTAGCCCTTGCTGAGACGCATCTTTTGACATTTAGTACATACACGTAGACCCAAAACTCACGGGACCAGGGCAATGTCTCACTTTTGCTGAAATTGGGTACCTTACTGAAGCGATCGAAAAAACATTTTCAATGTTAAAAAAATAAAAAACACGACTGCCCTGCCTTAAACGAACTAAAAAGTTAAACAAGTGTCATTGCAGTCGGGGGACCACATTGATCAAAAATTGTTCCATAAAAAGGTCCCCCGACTGCAATGACATATGTTGTTTAATTTTTTAGTTCGTTTAAGGCAGGGCAGTCGTGTTTTTAATATTTTTTTAATTAATTTTTATTTCACACATTTTAGTGACATATTATATAATTTTTGTATGTCCTCATCAAGGCCTTTCATTTGATGCCCATATTGTAATGATACAAGAAAAAAATTTTTTTTTACATTTGAAAATGGCGTCGTACAGTCGCCATATTGATTTTTTCTAAAAATTATATAGCTAGTGTCAGCTGTAAGGATTCTAACGATACCACAGGACGTAGTTACACAGTAACGTTCCAATCCACAAGGTTGTCAAAATCAAGCTAATGATGCCAGGCTAATCATTTTGGTACATTTTATCTTATGGCAAAGTGACAGACTTTCCACTCTATTATTGACGAAGTTATGTTGACGCTCCAAACGTAATAACGTTCCAAAAACACTATTAGCAACTAAGAAACGTCTCAGGTTGTCTTGAAACGTTTTGTTTATATTCAATTTGATGTAGAAGTTTCTAAATAATGATCCAAATTATCTTGGAACATTTTTACAAAACTACTCATTTCATAATCTTATTTTCTAAAATCGTTTCATGTTTCTTGGAACGTTATAATATCTGACGAGTCCTACAATAAACCTAGTAGAAGTTAACAAAAGTGCTACAACCAACTAGATTTTACTGAGGTTATTGTTTGTAAATAAATTATAGAACCTTAGTTATAACCTGTAAATGTGAATTTTTGATAAATTGTGTACTTTTCGAGCACTTAATTTAATTATAATGAGGGCGCCACTTTTAGGTATATCGGGGCCTTCAATCTGTTTCTACTTAGCTGTCACTAGGTGAGCTGTTAAATGTTACTGCGCTCATATATTGTTCATTTTTTAAAACAAACAATTTAATTTTCTAAGAATATGGCTTATTATTTATATTTTTCTACAATGGAATGTTTCTGCAAATTAGTTTTTAGATGTCCGTCCGTATGTCAAAGCCACTTTATTCTGAAACTATTGGGATTACTCAGTTTAAACTTGGTAGGTAGATGTATCCTGTAAACCCCTTTGCGATTTTTAAATAAAAATAAAAAAAAGATGATGGGGGCTCCCCATAGATGTAACTGAAACAGAAAAAAAATCATCAAACCTAATACGCGCCGGGTGTCTATAGATAGGTCTTTAAGAATGACATTGATATTCCTAAAACAATTTTTTTTTCAAAGTCAACCGTTTAAAAGATATACACTTTCATTCCAAAGTGGTAAAAAAACTGTCCCCCCTGTAACTTTTAAAATAAGAAAGTAAAAAATCTAAAAAAAACAATGGTGTTGATCTTAACAATCACCATATTTATTCTGTGCAATCACTTTTATCAAAAATTTGCTTGAATGAAATATAGCTAAGCTAGCAGTTTTAGAGATATATAGCACATTTTCCAACACCGCAAATATATATTTTTCATTTATCCTACAAACACTATGAAAAATTCACAGATTTTACAGTCCCCGCAAGAATCGGAGCATTGAAAATGAACACAAAAATTTACGAAAAACTAAAATCAAATCAAATTCAAAGTCCTATTATATTTTTTAAGTTACCTAGGTAGTACCTATTTATTTTTACGATGATTGTGACGATGAAAAGCGCCCGCTGACTGCCTCGACGCAGCCGAAATATTATTAACCGATTTTCAAAATTCCAACGAATGCACTTCTCGTCTACTTCTGCATCTTTTAACACGATTACCATGACGATCGGTCAATAATCATAGAAGCTACATAACTTTTTATGTACGGAAACACCCGTTTTTCTAGAATTCCAAATCTAAAGGGACCACCTACAGGTCACAATTATTTACCGATTTTCAAAATTATTTCGCCATTTGGTAGCTAAACTAATACCCTAGGACCCTTTTTTTCATTTTTTCTTAAGTCAGTTTTTTTCCGAAATATTTACAATTTAGTAAACAAACACCCCCCAAAAAACCCGGAATTTATGGAATTTTGCAAAATTTCAAAAAAAGTTACCAGTAGATTTTAAAAATTCAAACGTTGACATGTGTCTTGATAAATTCCTCAACTTTTGGTACTATTTCCATCTCGATCCTCTCAAAATCCTTGGAGATATGGTGAAAAATACGTCTCAGGCGATTTGCATCTGATAACCATTTTCAATGGTAAAACAAAGTTATCTTCGCAGACGAAAAATTATAGTGATAAATATGGTATGGTATAAGTTAACTACGGAACCCTACTGCGCGTTGTCCGACATGCCCTTGGTCGGTATTTTAAATATATTTTTTAATTTTCTAAGAATATGGCTTATTATTTCAATTTTTGTACATGGAACGTTTCTTTAAATTAGTTTTTGAGATCGGTCCATACAAAATAGGTTTTTGCAAAAACGTTCCAAAAAGAATTTTAATGAATATTTACTGTTTAATTACAGAAATGTAAAAAACGAGCCATCAGAAAATTAATAGGCATATATTTCTTTAAAATAATCAGTAGGATTCGCCTCTACTTCTTACAATAAAAAAGTGTACAGCTCAAACACAAAAATGCATTTATCTCAGTTTGACCTCCGTGTGGAATGGAACGTTACTGTGTAACTACGTCCTTTATCCAAATCAATTCAGGCATTTAGAATGTCTAGCACCCATATTACAAGTGTTGCTTAGTTTAGGGCTAAATGGCGCTGTGTGAAATTGTCAAAAAAAATTGTCCAAAAAAAAGTTATGGTGGAATAAAGAAACTCACATATCCACAAACATACATAAACCCTGAACACATATACACTCCTTTTGGGCAGTCGTGTAAAAAGGGTAGTATTAAATCGGGTATAATAAATAATTCCCATTTTGGGTACCAAAAATACTGAATATAGTGTACTGAAATACTAAATGGGCGACGGACTAAGGGCGACTACTAATGTTGAAAATGGGTGACTTTAAAATACAAATTGAGTAACTAATTATTCAGAACGGGCGACGAAATTACTATTTAGGCGACAATCTTAGGGTAGGGCACACAAAAAAATTGGCATATATTTTATTCAAAAAAGGTGACTATTATCCTAATCGAGATGACAAAAATACCATGTTGGGAAGCTTAAATCAATTATATAGTTACTTACTTGTTATATAAGATGCCCACGCAATATTTTTGTCACTTATTTAGAATTTTCACTGCTAACTTAAATAATTTGTCACCCACATGTAGTCGCCCGCTTTACGTACTTTTGTAATCCAGAGTTTGTCACCCGTTTAGTAATTTTGTTGCCCAAAAAATAAACAGCTGCCCGGTTTAGTATTTAAGTATCCCATTAACAGTCGCCTTTAATTATTTCCAGTCACCCAATTGATTAATTCTCGTAACAAACATAAATATTTGAAAGTGACTCCTGTGTTTGTTAGCAAAAATTACCACTTTATTAATTGTAACTTAGCCGAGACTTAACACAATGTAGCATGAACTCGTAGTTATTAATGTTCACGTAAGCGATCACAGTTAAAACCGTGTTAAATAAAAAACAAATGTTAGTGAAATAGTAGATTATACAACAAGTGAAAAAAGAAGGAATTTAGTTCGAGGTACTATGTTGGATCCCGAGAGCAGCGAAGGATTCTAGAGTTGAATCCCGAGCGTAGCGAGGGATTCAAAAGTAGAATCCTGAGCGAAACGAGGGATACAAAGGACCGAGATGAAATTTTTTTTCACGAGTTGTGTACTCTACTTTTTACCATTGACTGCGAGAAAACATAATAGCAGTACTTACACCTATAGTACCTATTTATAGTTATCAAATTTTATTATTAAGATAGGTAATCGGTAATTTAACCGTTAGAAAATAGTGAAACTATAAGTTTTCCAATGACATAAAACAACCATGCTATGAGGGAAATTACATGATCAGTCTGACATCAGTCCATTTCATCAGTTTGTATAGACTTTGAATTTTTACAGACTGAAGATCGTACCAGACTGATGGAATGGACTGATGCAAGACTGAACATCTAATCTCCCTCTAATATAAAGAAAAGAACCCAAAGATAAGACACTAAAAAGAACCTAATTAATTTGGCGAGATATTTTTTTCAGAAAAGAACCCAAAGATAAGACACTAAAAAGAACCTAATAAAATTGGCGGGATATTTTTTTTTTATTTAATTATAACTATGGCTTTATCTATGGAATAGCTTCATACTTTCAGCACGTTTTTTTTTGTACATAATTCATACGATGCGCGCTTGTTCCAAATTCAAATCATTTTTATTCACTCGGTGAATAAAATCGCTTATTATTCACTCTTATCGTTGAATTAAACGCACTTTTTAGAGTGGCGATGGTAAAAACTTCTTTACAATCTTCATATAAATTGGAAATTTCATATTTTACATTACACATTTGGCATGTTTTTTCAACTAATACATTTTCTTTTTCAGACTATGAGAATGCTAGTGGCGGCCGCAGCATGCTATCTTCAACGATGGTGCCAAGAAACGTGTACCTCAAGTTCAAATTGATTTTAATTTATCAATTTTACCATTCTTATAATATTTTTATGTCACTGCAGACCTCGGATGACGGATGTTTATTTAACTAGTAAATTAATTTTATATTCTATTATAGTAGGTATATGAAGCAATACAATATTATATTTCAAGATTTCTTGCAAGTCTCATTTAAAAAAAACCTTTGCAATTATGTACTCATTTTAATCTTTAATGGATGTTTAAGAGTGCTAAGTTTCAAAATACATCATAATCATCTAGTACGATAACATTACAATGTTATAAATACCATAACTGTAACTAATTGCGTAAATTTGATAGACTGTATTACTTATGTCAAACCTTGATAACATACAGATGTATTTTTAATAACACACAAATTACCATAATTACCCTCTAAAATAGATAAATGTTGGTAAATTGTATTGGCTTAAAATTAAAAACGAACTAATATTATAAATAGAAATAGTTCGTGAAAAATAACGTTCGTGTAGATGTTTATAAAATACCTGAAAAAGAACGTTCGTGTCGATAAAATAATGCTCTGCCTAGCCAAAGTAACATTGGCAAATCTTCGTTATCGCTACGCTTTCGAAACATGTATGGGATTGACATAAGGATTCGTTAACAATCGATACATGTTTCGAAAGCGAGGCGATAACGAAAATTTGGAAATGTTACTTTGGCTAGGGGGCCTGTAGATGTTTATAGCGTTCGTGAAAAGAACGTTCGTGTACTAAAACGACAAAAAAAATGAACTAAAAAGACACCTTTATATCTATTTAGTTTAGCGGAATAATATTGCACTCATTTCGCCTTCCAACCCCCAAATCTAATATGATTGTAAGGCAGCAGTAAGTACATTTATATTAGAATCTGGCTATCTTACCTGCACTGCTAAATTCATCAATTTATTAAATTGATGACATGCCTCAAACTTAGGTAAGATGGTGGTAGCTAGCCAGGCGGACTTGTAGTCCTACCACCACCCAACCAAGCACATATTTGTAACAGTGGCGAAGGGTCCATATACAAGCCGATTCTCATCGACTTAATCATTAGAAATCCCACTCCACTGATCCACAATGTTACACTGATATTGCTGATCATAACATTATTGTAGAACGGCCTACGGTTCCCCTCTTCACCCCTCGTCACTGATATGTACTCCCCAGGAATTGAACCCAGGGCCTCTCGAAGTCTTAAATGTATGAGCAGAAACCCACACAAGACTATGGAGGCGGCTATATGACAAAGTCATTGTTTTATTCTAATACGAATTAATTTATATTTACTAATCTACGACTACTGCTCTATCTTCATTGCCTTTAGGTTTTGCCATGCTCTTTCTCGCCCCGTTTGGGGTTGGGCAGACGATTTTCGTTAAATAGTGTATCCCTCGAGTGCTTTCATATTATTTAGTATATCATTTGTCGTCACTTTCTCCTTTCTTCTTTTGTGGTCCCTACTCGTCATCACCCACCAACCTTAACACGCGTCTTTAAGGTTTACTGCGCGTCTAGGTATAACATAAATTTTGATGTTCCTGTAATTCAAGATTATTATAATAATAAAAATTAAATGCTATTTAGCATTTTCTAACAATAATAAAAATACCAATAATAATAATGAATTATATAATAAAATAATAATTAAAATCGTGTTTCATAAAGGTTTTTTTTTCTAGTACATTATTATTTTCTGATTTTAGTTGACGAGGTAAGACTAAACATTATTACAAAAAAAGCGGACTAAAAACATCAAAACGGACTAGTTACTAAAAACCTGAAAACAAAAACAAAATTCAATACCTCTAAAAAGCAAAAAATAATATTCAAATCATTAGTTACACAAGTCGGGTGGGGCTGGAAGACAACTACATCTGGGGGCACGGTAGTGCCCCCGCCAAGACGAGCAAGCGAAGCGCAAAGGCACTACCTACCTTTTCTCGAAGCGTTTCGTCGTTTTTTGTTCCCTCGTATCTTGGGTTTGGACGATACTAGATAAACAAAATTCTCGGAATGTGGTGTCAGTAATGGACTTATTAAATATATAAAGTTTTAATTGCATAGCTTTTATAATATAGATTTTATTGATATCTAAAAAACCCCGATTTCGTCACTGACTCACTCATGATCACCAAAACTCATAGAGTACTTCCTGAAGTCCTAGAAAGCTTAAATTTGGTATTAAGCTAGGATTCGAACACACACTACAAAAATTATAAAATTGGAATTTAACCCTCCAACCGCTTAACCCTTAAACTTGGGTTTCGATTACACCAGAAAAACATAATTTTCGGAATATGAACATACAAATTATTAACCATACAAAGTTTCGATTGCATAGCTCTTAAACTTTGGATTTTATTGAGATCTAAAAAACCAGCCAAGTGCATGTCGGGCCCCGCGCAGTAGGGTTCCGTAGTTACCCTATGCCATTCCATATTTAATACCACTATCTACACTTTGGGAGTGTATGTCTTTCAAACGGCTGACTTTGAAGAAATAGTAGTTTATGATACTGCCACATAATGAGGGGTTTTAAAATAGGCGAGGTTTTTAATAGTATCACACGAGTGTTTTAATACCTAATTATGTGCAGTTTCATACACTACTTTATCTACTCTCACACAATTTAGGATTGAAACTAATTAATAAAATATCAAGGTTAAAAATTACCTTATTACCTTGCTCGATTTCCTATCTGTCGTTACATCTAAAATATCGGGCAGAGTCCTGCTATCAGACATTTTTAAGCAAGATTTGAAAAAATCCTACATAATTCAGTACAACAAAAAGTGAAAATTGAAATCAAATTTTTTTTGTAATGTTATGAAAATGGCGCACATTTCATTAGAATAAAAAATTATGAGATAATGAGTGCATTCCAGCCGATTCCAGCAGAGAGCATCGATACTCTAAGTTATCGATCACCATAGAGTACATTTTAATCATGGAAAGTATGTGGGAATATCGTTTTTTTTTACTTTAATATCACGGCACTGCCTTCTTCTTGGATTTGCCCTGTATAGTAATGAGAAAAAAAGTTATTTTATAACATTGCTTAGTAATAGCGAAGGTATGTTCAAGAAGCTTATACCTCACTCCAATGGAGATTGCACGGCCATATGTCATAGTGAAGATTGAAAAAAGCTCCTTTAGTGACGTGACGGCTTATTGCAACCTCTTTCTTTAGTGTTACAATACGTGTTCGTTGATCGTCGTTCGTTCGTTCGTGAGAAACGAAAACGTATTGTAAAACGAAAAGAAAGAGATAGCAATACGCCGTGACGTCACTAAAGAGTCTTTTTCAATCTTCAGTATGATACTAGGCGTGCAAACTCCATTGTGGATTTAAGCTTCTTGAGTATGTTATAAAATAACTTTTTAATTTTTTTTCGGTATTGCGTGTATAAAGTATGTCAATATTAATTTGTTGTGAAATTCATAATTCGAATTTTACGATATGAGAGTAGATAATAGTAGTTTATGAAACTGACACATAAAGAGGGGTATTAAAACACGAGTGTGTGTTTAAAAACCGAGCCGTAGGCGAGGTTTTTAATAGTATCACACGAGTGTTTTAATACCTAGTTATGTGCAGTTTCATACACTACTTTATCTACACTCATACATTTGGGATTGAACCTACTAAATAAAAGATCAACGTTAGAAAAGAGAGAGAGACTTTGTTTGTATTAGCAAGGTACCTACATTGTAATAAGTCAATTCCTTAGCTGCATCTAAACTAAAATATCGGGCAGAGTAATTTTTTTTTCACATTTTAAAGCAAGACTAAAAAAACCTACAAAATTCAGTAAGTATAACAAAATGTAAAATTTTAAATAAAACTTTATCGGAAATGCTTGGCGCGCATTCCATTAGAAAAAAAAATTTGATCAGTGCATTTCAACAAACTAATCGCACTAAAGTCATCGATTACCATAGAGTACATTTTAATCATGAAAAATATGTGGGAAAATATCGTTGTTTTTTTTAATGTTACGGCACTGCCTTCTTTTTGGATTTGCCCTGTATCGTAATGAGAAAAAAAGTTATTTTATGATGCAGTTGACTGCATCGTAATGAGTTTATTTTTTAATTTTACCTATCCACGAAAATAAAGTACGTATTTATATTACCTTTTTTGAATTCATATTTGGAACATTACGTTGTGAGTGTAGATAAAATAGTTTTAAGAACCTCAACGTCATTTTTAAAGACCTATAAAATCGTAAAGCGGTTTATAGAATACATCTTCCTACCAAGTTGCAATTGTGTTACCCTAATAGTTTCGAAGTGGCTGTGACATACGGACGGACAGACAGGCAGGACGAATCTATAAGGGTTCCGTTTTTTGCCATTAGGCTACGGAACCCTAGAAAAGATACGGCCGCTTATGTCGCAAAAAACGCATATTTCGGCACTCTCAATCTCAAAGGATTGAAAATTCATAAAGTACTTCCCGTTCACCTAGAACTTTGAAATTTGGCAAGTAATGTCGTCTTATATAAGAACCGCTACCCATTGACGATGGAAAATTGCCACTTGGAAAACGTTGATTCAATAACCAGTCAATTGTATTGTGCCTTCCGGACCATCTGACCACCAAATCCCACCACCAGTGGTTGCTTGGCACTCCAATTTCTCAACTGACTACCAGTGGCCAAATAACACAATGTTACTCCCATTTCACCCAACAGTAAATCAAATCAAATCAAATCATTTATTCACAAATTCATTTTGTTCACTTTTATAACAATGGACAATATCAGCTTTAAAACTAGGTTAGTATGCATAAACAAATTAGTAAGGAATTAGTTTCTATATAATACTAAATAATATTAGATTCTGTACCCTTAGCACGAACAGCCATCGAAAAATCTTACGCGCGTAAGAAAATACTACTCGAAAACGTACTCGATTCGAAAGCTAGCAAAATCGGCAGCACGAATTTTACAGAGCTGGCTAACGTCAACTCGATAGTAGCGATAAATAAAGCTAACCTGACACAATCCAATAGGTGCGTTCAAAAACCATGTTATAATCTATGTAAATCATAAATATGTAAATTAAAATTCAATCAAGTTGTTTATTATCATAATTTTACATTTATTATTCTTATTATTAATAATAAAACTGTTAACAATATTAATTTCATTTAATAACTTAAATTAATTTGCAAATATTATAATAATTTTTAAAATGTGCATGATTTTGCCCATGCTTTTGAACGGTCATTGCACCTTGCCCGTGATTGGTTTGAAAAAGAAGAGTGTCGCTATTCTTTCTTTCTTTCTTTCTCATCCTGTGATTTAATGAAAAATATAACCTAAAATAGCCATTTCTTTATTTTGTTTTTTGTCTAAAATGATTTATCTGTGTCGGCTAATAAATAATACAATTGCGAGGAAATAATATTATTATGACCTAGGAGTAAACTACAATGTTTCATAGTTTCATCAAATTGTTCTAATTGAAGATTTTTTATGAACTTGAAGAATAACAATGGAATATCGTCAATGAATAATAAATTGTTTACACATAAACAATAAAACCTTTGGACGTGCTATGAAAATATGTGAAGTTCATCGGAATTAGTGTTTGAAGATTCGACAAATTAGAGACTTTGTTAAGTTTGCAATAGGGAATATGCATAAGTCACCGATTTTGATAAATTTGAGCTTGATCGCTGCGGACACTTATAAAAACATGATGGAACAGGAAAAAAAATAAAAAAAATGTATTATTTTAGTTTTATCACACGATGAAATCAGGGAAAAATAACAATATTTTTTTTTCATTTTCGGATATAATGCACTTTACAGTCAGATAGAATATCGAATAAGAAACAATATTTTGTATGGCACATATGTACTTTAACGCAAAATTTAGGGAGATAATTGAAGATTATTGGCTAACTCCATATTAAACGCGCCGAAACACACCTGAAACGTGATGTGTGACGTCACCATTTTGTATGGAGCGTTTTCGGCGGGTGCTGCTGCGCGCTAACTTCAAGTAACTATATCACGAGAAAAAAACGCAAGAGTAAAGTTTTAATATTACAGTTAATTTTCTCACGCATTATACTTTTGATTAAGATTTAAAAAAAAATTGATGCATATTCCCTATTGTTATACCTAGTTAGTTTTCGTAATAGTTTTATGGTCTTATTTTTTTAATATCTACTTAATGAAACATAATTATTTAACTGTATCCAAACTGTGTGATGTGTTGTCTGAAAACAAATATTATACGTATAACACCGTATTCTATAGTTTTAAAGTAGTAGGTAAGTTCTAAAATATTGCTAAAATAAAGGTATGGTGGGTGTGGGGGACACCGTGGATAGCGTAAAATGACGAGATTTTTATTTTACAAATTTCTATGTCTAATGAGAAAATTTAAGTAATATTGCCTGTGGATAATTCAGTGGACATTTCATAGTTCTCAAATTAAATTTTTGTTACTACATACATGCTTTTAAAATTTAATAATAAATAATACAAAGTCGCTCGGAAAGTCTCTCACTGAAAAAATGTCAGTGAGTAAGTTGTCGATAGCCAGCTTGCGAGTGTCTCGATACCGTATGTCAAAAATGGGGTTCGTGCTACGGCACCCTGATTATCTAAAAATAAACTATTTAGCGACCGGTTGCATTTGACATACATTGCCACTTTTCTTTGGTATGTTTTTTTTTACCCAAAAAGAAGTAGCAATGGATCACGATCATCTGTGAACTGCAACCAGTCGCTAGGTGGTTTTTAATTAGATAATCAGCCCGCCGATTTCCATACAAGTTGTAACTTTACTATTCGAACTCGATTCGAAGGCTGCTCGATACCGTAAGTCAAAATGTTTCGCGCTTCCAAATCTTAGTTCCGTTTACGGACGTAGTGGCGCTGTACTAATTTCCATACAAAATTGTGAGATTCGAGTAATTTTACGCGCGTTATTTTTCTCGATAGCTGTTCGTGCTAAGGGTACTGAATACCTACTCGTAAAAGTTGCTGATAAAGTTTTATTCAGGTAATATAAAATTATTCGTGCCTGAACTAGGTTATCCTATTTCAGGCGTAATGCGCCTATAGAAGAGATAATTATGGTATTACATAATATGGAAAATAATTAAAGTTAAGTACATATTTAAATAGAATTAATACTTTTGAAGAAACTAATCAACTAAGTATACTTATACTAATACTAATTATCTTAATACTACAAGTAACTCCTCTGTCTCATCATATGTCATCTTTTGGAGAGTGTCTTTCAGGATCTTTTTGCAGTTTATGAAATTGAGTGGATAAATAGATGTTTTAGCACTTAATTTATTGTAGAGAAACGGTCCTAAAAACTTGTAAAATTTTCTCGTAAAAGCAAGATTATTTCCACCTTTTATAGTACAAACTCTATCTTTCCGTCTTTTGTTAGTAATCTCAGTGCTATAATGAAGGGCTGCGTGCTGCTTCAGAACTATGCTCAGTATAAACAGTTGTCTAACTGTTAGTACTCCACAGTTTTTATAAAGCAGTTTTGTAGGATAAAGGAAGGAACGAAAAGTCGATACTTTGAGGATCGCTCTCTGGGCTCTTTCAGCAGATAAGAGTAAAGTCTTACTCGCTCCACCCCATGTAGAAATACAATAGGTCAGCAACGATTCACAAAGCGCGAAATAAATTTGTTTACATAATTTCGCATCAGCAATATGACGAAGTTTTTTAAACACAAATATCATCTTACGTATTCTACTCATTAGAGTTTCTATGTGTCGTTTAAAGGATAGAGTTTCATCTAATATGACACCTAAATATTTTAATTCGGCGGTTGATTTAATTTCTGTGCATACACATTTATTATCATATGGATCAGAACAGTAATGAGCATATAGTTTTGATAAATTTGGTGTAAGTGATGTTTTGCGCAACGAAAATTTTATAAAGCTTGTCTTTTTAGCGTTGAGTGTTAGTAAATTATCCTGAAGCCATTTATTAACTACGTTAAAACCGTGTTGTGCATACCTGAATACTTCTTCTTCCGACTCAGCTGAAAAAAGGAGAGCAGTGTCATCAGCATATGTTATGACGTAACCATGATCTAAATGTACATTACAGAGATCGTTTATGTAGACCAGGAAAAGGGTAGATCCTAATATGCTTCCTTGTGGAACTCCGAAGGATGTATTATTTTGCTCATTACTGATAACACTGCCAATCCTCACGCATTGAGTACGATCTTCCAGATAACTTTCAAATAATTTCAGTTGAGTGCCTCTTATGTTATGTTTTCAAGCTTGCGCAGCAGAATAGGGATGAACACGGAATCGAAAGCTTTGGCGAGGTCTAGGAAGATTCCTAATGTGTGCCTACCTTCGTCTAGATTTTCCACTATGTGATTGGTTAATTGATGAACCGCATCAGCAGTTGATAATTTCGGTCTAAATCCAAACTGCGCTTTCGATAGACTTGACTTTTCCTCCAAAAAATTAATTAACCTTTTATTTATGATTTTTTCTAGTATTTTAGACATGATGGGTAATAGAGAGATAGGTCTATAATTCGTAACTTGTTTTTTATCGCCGGATTTATGGACAGGGACAACAATAGCTTTTTTAAGACACTTAGGGAAAATACCTGTTGACAGGCATTTTCGAAAAATGAAAGTCAGAGGAGGAATCAAAATGTTTTTATAATTTTGGCTGGAATATTGTCCCATCCAACAGCACAATCGTCTTTTAAACTCAGTATTATATTTTCTACCTCAGTTTCGTCCGTATCCATCAGCACAAAAGATGAGAGTGAAGTACTACAGCTAGTAGAGGTGTGACTATTTATTTGACAATGGTTGAGATTGTATTTTTTCAGCCAGGCACTTACCAATATTTACAAAGAAATTATTTGCGGCATTAGCAGATTCCATTTGCGACGGGTGGGCTTGTAATAAACTCGAAGGGGACTCTTTGCTCTTTGACAAGTATGTTACATTTTTAACATGTTCCCAGATTTTCTTAGTATTTGTACCAGCCTTTTCAATTAATGCTTTCTCATACGTAATTTTAACTTTTCTAACAAGATTATTGCAAAAGTTTCGATAACGCTTGTATGATAATTGTAAAACTAGATTGTTTGCGTTGCATTTTGCTTTCATATGCAATTTATCTCTGTGTTTCATGCAGCGAATAAGACCGTGTGTGATCCACGGTTTTATATTAGATTTCTTGTTACTTAAACAAATATTTACTGTATTTTTCAGCAATGCCTGACCTACACTTTCAATTACATATGACATACAAAACTGCATATCAGCAGAATTGTAAACTGGGGCAAAGTCAATATTACCTAAGTCAGCTTCGAGTTTATTTATATTCAACTTGTTAATTGTGCGCTTATTATTTAATTTAGGTAATTTACAGTTAAGAGTTAGTAATGCAGCACTGTGATCAGTTAGTGACGAATTCATAACTAAAGCTAGTGAGGAGAAATTTGATTTAAGCATGATGTGGTCTAAACACGACCCACTTTGATGGGTTGGTAGCAAATGTGCAGGAAGTAAACCATGATAGGAACATAGGTTAAGGTAATCATGGACCGATGCATCAACATTTTCTTGACTGGGAATAATATTGATATTAATATCACCAATTAAAATAATGTTTTTGAAAGACGATAAGTTTTGCAACGTATCACCCAGAGATTGAGTAAAATTACTTATATTTCTAAATGAGGGCGATCTATATATACCTAGAATTGCAAAGTCTTTTCCAATTTTTATCAGCAATCTGCTGCAGTCATCAATTTTTGGTTCTTCAACAGTGACCTCTAAGTGGCTTTTGGTATATACAACCACGCCATCATTTTGGTTGTTTAATATATTACTTTTAAACATATTGTAATCTTTTATTGGAGGCAGATTATATTGTTTACTATTCCAACATTCTGTTAAAACAATTACATCACAATCTATCTTAAGCCTTTGCTGAAAAATATTAAATTGGTCGAAGTTTTTCGAGATGCTACGGATATTTTGTGTTAACGTATAGTTAAAGGGTTACTGTAGGCGGAAAGATATTGTTTGCACTTTTCGACTTCGCATAGACTCGACTCAGATATCGAGAAGCTATCTATATCATCTATTAAATCATTAATCATAATTATACTATGCTAATAAGGTTGTT
Organism: Agriphila tristella; assembly: GCA_928269145.1. Classification (NCBI taxonomy): domain Eukaryota; kingdom Metazoa; phylum Arthropoda; class Insecta; order Lepidoptera; family Crambidae; genus Agriphila; species Agriphila tristella. Next base: position 15,309,906 of record OV743450.1, on the reverse strand, counting down.
AAAAATAATAAAAGATACTAAACTATACAATGGGCAGATAATCAGATAATATTGGCGCTCTTAGGCGCCACCATAATCTATAGAGTTAATGTACCTTTTTTAACCGACTTCAAAAAAAGGAGGAGGTTCTCAAGTCGACGGTTTTTTTTATTTTTTTATGTATGTTTTAACATAGTTTCGTCAGTTGTTACCCGATTTGTACAATTCTTTTTTTAACTCAAAGAACATAGTTCGTGTGTGGTCCCATAAATTTTTTACAGAGATCTGGCCAGTAGTTTTTTCATAATCCTGAAAAATATCAATTATTTAGCTCGCCATCGCACGAGTTTTTATGGAATTTCGGACATAACTTCTTTGTTTATGAACCGATTTAGATGATTCTTTTTTTATTTGAAAGGGTATACTTCAAGAGTGGTCACAATTTAATTTCATTGTTATTGGACTTCGAACTTCGAAGATACATAAAGGAACTCTTCAAAATCAAATAGTATAAGTAAAGTGATTTAGGTTTTGGTAAGTTTATGGCAATCCAAAACAAACCAAATCATGGTTTGCGATGCAACGTTCTGGACTAGACTTGGACTACGATGACACAACGGAACTCCTCAAAAACAAACAGCGTAAATTTGGAAATTGAGTTCTGGGCATTTTACCATTGAAAATATTATAATAAAGAGTAAAAAATATTTACACGCTGCGCTTACATACTTACCACTAAAAAGTTGAAAATAAAAAAGCTTTTTAAAAAAAAAGAAAAACCGCCTTCAAAAAACTGAAAACAAAAACAGCTTAAAAATTAAATACCTCTAAAAAGCAAGAAATAATATTCGAATCATTCGTTACACATATCAATATTAATAAAACACGTCTAATGAAGTCGGGTGGGGCTTTAAGAAAAAAATGAAGTTGTCCTCCAGCCCCACCCGACTTCAATAGACGTGTTTTATTAATATTGATATGTGTAACGAATGATTCGAATATTATTTCTTGCTTTTTAGAGGTATTTAATTTTTAAGCTGTTTTTGTTTTCAGTTTTTTCTGCCATTATTTTCGCTGGGCAATCTGCAGAACCTGTACTATGGTTATTTGGTTTTTTAAACCGTATGCAGGTAGCGCACTTTGGTTGATTTGATTTTTTAGAGCAGTCTTGGATGGAATGGCCTTTTTCACCGCAATGTCCACAGGTGTGATCTGGCTCCCTACATGACTTTGCCGCATGACCGTATTGTTGGCACTTATAACATCTTGTAACCAAGGTAAAGTCACGTACTGGACAAGATGACCAGTTTACAAAAACTCTCTCACTGGAAACCAAGGCCTTGCGAATAACTGCTGATACTTCGATGATGTAATTGCAGGTCTCTGCATCTTTCTTGCCCGACTTGTGGCTTAATTTGATTGTGCTTAGGAAGGATTCGAGGTCTGAATTAGTTAGTTTCTCCGCCAGATTTTGATTATATAGACAGGTAAAAACTTCTTTTTCCTGCATAGATGTGGGCACACCGATTACCACTACTCTAGGTTTACGCTTGAAGGGCTCATCGACGCTGAGGCCAGAATTAGTTAATAACTCCGATTCTTTCAGTTTTAAAATGTCATCTTTGGTATCTGTGCTTATTATGACACCGCCGTTCCTTGTTTTTCGCAGGCCTCTGACGTGAAGTTTCATCTGTTCAGGGCAGATAATCTTCTGAACCAGCGATTTGGTGTCCTCACTCGTCTTGTTTTTATCGTTAGGATAAAAAGCCACTGAGCTGACTTTAACGGGCTTAATATAGTTATTTCCTTTCTTAACCATATCGGCAAAAGACGTTCGCGTGTCAGTATTCGTAGACTCTTCAATTCTTTGCTTTATGTCATGGAGTTGTTGTGACAGATCTTGTTGGTCTTGGAGATTTTTTATAGAGTGGTGTGCTTGGACTGTTTTAAGCTTAAGGGACTGATATTGTACCGCCATCTGTGCTGAGCCATGGCTTACTTTCCTGCACAAGTTATGGATACGCAATTTCTGCTCTGAGTTTAGCTTACCTTCTCAAGCTATATGGCAAACCTCATTTAAACACTGCTCTATTGACGACATCCAGCTCTGGATCTCCGGGGTGGGGATAATGTCAGAGGGGCCCACTGCATCTTCCTGACTGTGCGGTCTTGATGGTGTAGATCCCGGTGGAGGCGTTGGTGGTGGAGAGCAGGTGGTCATGGCACTTCTATTAAAAGGACTTGACATTGAATTTTAATAATGTCTTGAAAACACTCACTCATTTCATGACTAATGACACAGTTTATGTTACTACCGTGATGGCGAAACGAGGTCACAATTTTAGCTTAGTGATTAATTATTATATTTAATTATTTTCTAACACGTCCGATCTTTACGCTAGCGCGTGAATCATCATATTCAACAGTGGTGGAAATTATCCCATTTCATCACTGGTGAGTACCCTTCAACGGCCAAGTCACACAACATTAAGGGCCTATCGTCGATATTGATGGATAATAGGGAATATGCATCAATTTTTTTTTATCAAAATCAATAGTATAATGCATGAGAAAATCAACTGTAATATTGAAACTTGTCTCTTGCGTTTTTTTCTCGTAATATAGTTACTTGAAGTTAGCACGCATCAGCTCCCGCCGAAAACGCTCTATACAAAACGGTGACGTCACACATCACGTTTCGGTGTGTTTCGGGCGCGTGTTAGCCAATAATCTTCAATTATCTCCCTAAATTTTGCGTTTAAGTAGATATGTGTCATACAAAATATTATTTCTTTTTCGATATTCTATCTGACTGTAAAGTGCATTATATCCGAAAACGAAAAAAAATATCGTTATTTTCCCCTGATTTCATCGTGTGATAAAACGAAAATAATATTTTTTTTATTTTTCTTTCTGTTCCATCATGTTTTTACAAGTGTCCGCAGCGATCAAGCTCAATTTTAGGAAAATCGGTGACTTATGCATATTCCCTATTGCGTCCGTTCGAGCCCTTGATATTCCGTTATTACTAAAAACTTACTTGTGCGGTTACGATGTAAGATACTTAAGGATTCATTCTATTATATTTTTTAGAAACACGATTACTTACAATTTCCTCGATAGAAAAAAAAAACCAAAGTTGAGTCCAAAATTTTTTAGAAATCCACAGTACGGCTTAAATACTTCACAGAAATTCAGTCGGCTTTTCAATAATGATAAAACACCATGTTTTCTCGTCGTTATACTTTTTACATTTTCAAAATAATTATTTGTTGTAATAATAGGAATGAAAAACCAGATTTTACAAGTGTTTCGTCCATTTTAAACAGAGCTCCCCTATCCGTATTAGTCTTGCTTCGGTCGTCGTACGGGGAGCATATACACGTAGCTCTTACGAACGGTTTTAAATACGTTTTTTGTTATTTCACTTATTTATGAAATTTTATAAAATTTATCATCCATGTAGTCTTTAGCATGCGCTCCACGTTTTTAGGTTTAAATTTTCTGTACTGTAGGTATAGTAGTGTTATAAATATTTACAGAAGAATTTATTTTTTACTTTTTAGTCTGTTTTTACTAGACCGTTTTAATTTTTTTAGTCCGATTTTTTGTTGTAATAATTTAGTCCGTTTTAAAAACGTGTTTTTAAAAAAGTTTCTTTTTCAGTAAATTTTTATTTTCTACGGATTTTAAAACGGAACCCTTATAGATTCGTCATGTCTGTCTGTCTGTCTGTCTACCTGTCTGTCTGTCTGTCTGTCTATCCGTCCGTATGTCACAGCCATTTTATTCCGAAAGTATTAGGATTACACAGCTGAAACTTAGTAAGTAGATGTAATCTGTTAACCGCTTAACGATTTTGATCCCATACATGGAACTGAAACTGAAAAAAAAAATTTCCTTCATAACAATACGTGCGGGGTCTATAGATAGGTCTTTAAAAATGACATGGAGGTTTCTAAGACAATTTTTTCTAAAAGTCAACCGTTTGAAAGATAAACACTGCCAAAGTGGTAAAATGTGTGTCCCCCCCCCTCTAACTTTTGAAATAGGAGAGTGAAAAATCCAAAAAAAATATAAGCTATAGATGTTAATAAAAACTTTCAATGAAAATTAGTTAGGACGAGATATAGTAATTAGTTTTCGAGATATATCATATTTTCCAAAACCACAAATATAACTTTGTCATTCATACCAACACTGTGAAAAACAAAGTTATTTTTACAGACGAAAAATTATAGTGGTATTAAATATAGTATGGTATAAAGGTAACTACGGAACCCTATGGCGCGTGGCCCGACACGCACTTGGCCGGTTTTTTAATTCATGCACAGGAACGTCAATCACATGTTGTAAAGGTTATTCTTTTCCTAAACGAAACGAGGGTAGTAGCGCAAAGAAAATAGTTAAGTGCTGGGAAACATGCTGCGATTGCGTTTTATCGATTGTCGGTATTTTTTTAAACTTTTGAATGAACATTTCCCGCAGTTGGCAAGCATTGTTCATTATTATATACGATTTTCAGTTATATTATTGAGTCAGAGCTTTTCATTTCTTCAAGAAAGTGACTACTTAACATGGAAATGAATAATCTTCGGATTTTCAAGTAAAATCAAACATTCAATCTAATATTTCCTACACCTACAGGTATCTTATAAATGAACCGGTTAATTTGGAAAGGGAACATGTCATGGCAAGCCTAATTTTCAGTGACCCGAAAAAATAAGTTTCTAAAAATTACCTTCATGTAATAATTTGGTGCCCTATAATAAAATTAGTCTTTGTATTTAATTAAGCTCACTTGACAGGCGAACGATTTTTTATCAGAGGTACATACCCTATGCAAAAATCAGCTGTTTCATACAAAAATTAATAACGAAATATCAAAATGTATAAACAGCTGATTTTTTGCGATTTCATAGTTGGTCCCATAATAAAAGTTGTTCCGTTTGATGGACGCAGTATATTGGACATTTACGGTTGTTTTGTAACATTCTGTATCCTTATACATAAATTAAGTGACAAATATGACGTGCAAGTGCATATCAAGTGCAAGTAATAATAATGTCATAAATGGTCTTAATTGGCAAACTTGAAATGTTTAGAAGTGGCCCCTTATCTATGTGTGTGAAAATTTATAATAAGTTACCCAGTAAAATTAAAGATGAAAAGAACTTAAATAAATTTAAATTAATTTTGAAAAAATATCTTAAAGATAAATGTTTTTATTCGCTGCAAGAGTTTTTAGAAAGTAACAATAATAATGTAAATAGATAAATATTAGGTAATTAAGTTTGCTACAACAAAAATATATTAGATAAGTTTAAGAATTTGTTATAATTCTATTTAAATTTTTTAAATTGTTAAGTTTAGTTTTCAATTAGATACGTATCTAGATTTAAAAAAAAAAAACCATAATAATTTTGGCAAATTACTTAAGTATTACCTAACTTAAGAATTATTTTAATTTAAGTATCTACGAGTATCTATAGATTTGATACGTACCTTATTTTGATAGTTGCTGTGCCCTTGCAGGGTTTCATGTTTGATTCTACTTTTGTAATAACATCTTTGTACAACATGAAAAGTGCAATAAAAAATTTTGAATTTGAAATTTGAATTTGGTACAAAAAGTCATTAAATATTGAAAATTAAATTGCAAACTTAGGACGCACGTCAGTCAATATTTCATCAATTATTGTGATGTGATGTGATAATGATGATCATAACATAACATGTCACATATTATGCAGTAAATAATGAATGTAATTATGTAATGTATTATTTAGTCTGTGGTAACATCGATAATGTAAGTAAACTAAGAAAATGTTCATGAACAGTTTATCGACAAGCCAGTAAACAGTGCATCACTATTACCAATCCAACTTGACTTTCGAGTTTCGTCTCGTCATTTTGCAAGCAACGCTGTCCAAAGCGGTCGCTAAAAATTAAATTGTTTTAAGAAATATTTTTTGCTAAATTTTGACTATGATGTTCGCAGTTACGATTACGAACGGAAAACAGTTTAAAAAGTATAATTACCGACTTATTTTCGAAAAATTGATGTTTGAAAAAGTTCCAAACATAATAAGCCGGTGAGTGGCGATGGCACGTCGTGATGGCGGCGGACAAAAAGTATGTGAGTACCTATTACGGCCAATTTAAATAACCTATCCTCAGAGAGATAGGCTTACTAAAGATTGTTGCTTAGATAATTCTATTAAATGACGGGAACTGATAACAGATTTTTTTCCTTACATGTGTGTTTTTACCCGACTGCAAAGAAAGGGTTATATTTTTCGCGCGTATCTTGTATGTGAGTATGTTTGTTTGTTTGTATGTGTGTTTGTATGTAATATTCTTTATTACCTCATATCTTTCAAACGGCTGAATGGATTTCTGTAAGTAATTGAGGTATCGTTAGATTTGTCTCATCAGCCCAAGTGTTCTTAAGAAGGTGGCGTTATAAAAAAAACCGGCCAAGTGCGAGTCGGACTCGCGCACGAAGGGTTCCGTACCAAAAAAAGGCAAAAAAACACGTTTGTTGTATGGGAGCCCTCCTTAAATATATATTTTATTCTGTTTTTAGTATTTGTTGTTATAGCAGCAATAGAAATACATCATCTGTGAAAATTTCAACTGTCTAGCTATCACGGTTCATGAGATACAGCCTGGTGACAGACAGACAGACAGACGGACAGCGGAGGCTTAGTAATAGGGTCCCGTTTTTACCCTTTGGGTACGGAACCCTAAAAAACAACATGGCGGCTGTACGGTGCTATTATACGTATAGTGGAAAAAAAAAATTTTTTTAGAATACTGCAATATTGGTGTCAAATTAAAGGGCTTATTATAAGGATTTCAAAAAGGTATAAATCATGATAATAATATATAAAAAAGTGTACGTTTTATTACGCAAATGTGAGCGGTCGCTATAAAATGTCAATTAGAAATGTATATTTTATGTTTGTGTGTGTTAGTCACATTCATTATGAAGGAAGGTTATAATAGGCTATCATATAACACAGATTACATGATATAGGTAATAACATCCCAAAAATCTTGTTTCCATCTTTTCAGTTGACTTGTCTTTTTATGCAGGCGGGTTTTTTATTTTTTAAATTATAATATAATTTGTTGCAGGTTTCGGCGGTGCTGCTATTTGATACAGCAAGCTTGTGGTTGTCTTGGCTATAATGTTAATGTAGTGTTACTCGGTAAGTGATCTTTCGTCTGCGTGGACAGTGTTTTTGCTATCCCTCGGGAACTGTACATTTTTTCTGGATGAAAGGTACCCTCTCTATGTCCTTTTCTGTACCCCTGACAATGTGTACGCAAAATTTCATGATGATCGGTTTAGTAGTTAAGGCGTGAAGGCGTAACAAACAAATAAACGGACTTTCGCATTTATAATATTAGTAAGGATGCCAACTCTTAGCAAAATTCAAAAGTCTAGAAGAGAAGAAGAAGTGAGCTGGTACAGTCCAGAAGAAGCCTTTTCACCCGGGCTTTAAATTAATGTGGGTACTACTGTCACAGTAAAAAAATATACAAGGTGTCCCAACACCAGTATACTGTGCCATTGTTGTGATTTGTGATCGATTGATTTGAGTTTTTCGTCCATACATTTGTCCATCAGCCATTTTTAATGTCCCCACTGCTGGGGCACAGGGCTTCCTTATGGGTGGTAAGGAGGATGGACCATAACCCACCACGCGGGCCCAATGCAGATAGGTGGGTGTTAACGACTGCAGCCGGGACCAACGGCTTAACATGCTTTCCGAAACACGGAGGAGTTCGAGATAATAAATTTTTGGTCACCCATCGCATGACCGACCCTTGCGAACGTTGCTTAACCTCCGCAATCGCTGGGCCAGGTGCTAAACCGCTGCGCCACCAAGCTTCTCTATACATTTAGAGCAATAAAATTCAAAATGCTATTTTTTTTTTGTTTTACAGTGACCACATAATGACGACGGAGTGGTCGGCGTCCGTGGTGGCGGCTGGTGGCGATGGCGTCATCTTGACGTGGTGGTGGCGTTTTGACGTGGTGGTGTCGTCGTGACGTGGTGATGACGTCGTGACGTGGTGGTGGCGTCGTGACGTAGTGGTGGCGTCATCTACAGCAAACAGGGGGTACCTATCCTACCAACCTCTTCTATTTCCTATCCTTATTTATTCCAAATGTTTAAGTTTCTGTAGTTATTTAATGTGCTTTCCCAAAGAGGGTTGCATTTTTAAAACGTTTTATTAGGTCACTTTCTTATTTGTGTTTTTGTCAGAAAAATTCAGCAGCGTCTTTGAAAATAGATGTTTACTGTTTTTCTTGTCAGCTAAATGGGTTAAAGTCGATGTCTTGTCAAAGTCAAAGTAATGGAACTATGGAACCCCTGGAAATACAATAAAATATGGACGAATTGATTTTATTTAATTTAAAAATCTAAGTTAAAAAACTTTTGATCCGCTGCTGGTGTACTGGAAATTTTGGGTGTACTAATACTAAGAAATAATAAGATTAAAATTTTAATTTAAATACTTACTAAGAATTTTGTAGTCAAAGTTAAAATTAATATCATCATCTTGTCGAATAACTTGTTTACACGTAAGTAACGTACAAGAAACCTAATGTATAAGATGAATTGTGTAATGTACTTATTTGCAATGTATTTAAGCAATTTTCCCAACAATTACAGGCGCTCGAGCGTCCACGTAGTAAGTTCGTAGCGGGCTCGTAACGTGCTCGTAGCGACCTTGTAACACCTTGTAACGAGCTAGTTGCGAAGCCGCTGCGACCTTGTAGCACCTTGTAACGAGCTAATTGCGAAGCCGCCGCGACCGCGTATAAGTTGGCCTTGGCGGCTGTGAACTTCGCGCGGAACGCTGCGCAGTAGACGAATACAGGCGTGCGCGGGGACGGGGCGCGGGCGGAAGCACTCAGAACTTTGTAACTCGACATGTATAGGTGCCAGCGTATAACTTGGCAAGACATAGATGAGACAAAACATGCGCCGAGTTTAGTGTTTGTAGCTACTGCGCATCTTTTGTCTCGTTTTTATCTTGCCAAGTTACGTGCCGATCAGAATACCCTGCGCGAAATATCACTTGCAGTTGACTTCTGAGCCGCCAAGTTATTTTGCGCATACTGTAGCATCTACAGACAGTATCACGCCCAACATTGGTTCGATGTACCATACGATTTTATTTATATGCTCTGTTATTTTCTGATTATTTTATTCTTCTGTTGGTGTGATGACTCACAATGAGTGTAGAAAACATTTGACTTACGGTACGAGTAGGTACCTGAAAAAGTTTAAGATATTAAGGTAAAATAAATACTATGTGAATCCGTCCTTACATACGCTACTAGTAGCTCTGTGAAATGTAGACTCGCGTTTGTGCCATTTTTGATAATTTTTCGAAATGGCTGAAATATGTATTTACGTTTTTACGCCATCTTGAAAAATTTCAAATTTCTGATTTGACAAAAAATTATATAGGTATTGCAAATTGGACAGCAGAACTGTGCACAATCTTAGGCATTTACGTCACATGTGTTGCGTAAGTTAGACCTGCCTGCCTAGCATGACCGATTTATATCGCGTGATATAGCATTTTATCGACACTCAACTGTCAAACTCCTTTGTCTTTTTGACAGTTAAACGTGATAAAACGCTATATCACGCGATATAAATCGGTCATGCTAGGAAGGCTGAGCAGGCCGCGCCTCTCCCTACACACGCTAAGGTTTGGCCGGAAGGCCGCGGTAGGCCACGCCTCTCCGTACGACAATGCAAGCTGGCCTGTGAATGTGGAGAGCAGGGCAGGGCCCATAACAGTGTCTACCTACACCTTAGCCTGGATGGCACTCTAATCATTCGAATAGATCCCGACTGATAAAATCTACGCTCCGATCATTAAAGCCTCAAGCATTTTCATAGCTGTTAGTTTGGTTCTTTTTATTTGTTTTTCGTTTGTTTTTTGCCACTTAGTTTTAAGTTTTTTTTTTTAATTTTGTAGAATTGTTTTAGTTTATTTATATAACTTTATCGCGTGAAAGCACTAAGCTAAGTTTATGACACCGTTTTAATTTGGTCATGTTGTAGTTAGGAAAAGACTTAGGCAATTCTTAAGTTTAGTGCAATCGGCCATATATGTCACTTAAAATAAATATGAATGAATTTTTTACCGACCATCCAACGCCACCAATTCTCGTCCTCTTCGGGGGAAGGGAAGTTCACGGTTTGATTTAGCAGGGCTGGGGCTTACGAGAATCGTGGGTGAGGCCCGGGGTGAGACTTGATTGCACATTTGCCCCATCCCCTAAGACACCCCATTGGATGAAGTGACCTCAAGGCAGTTACTAGCGATAGCCAATACGGCAGCACAGGCGATATCTATTGTGGCCGAAGCTTCTAATAAACTTAAAGCCGGCCACATACAGACGATATCTGATTCGGAATTCCGAAACGGAATACTAATAATGTACGAAAATTCCGGACAAAATATACCGCATGTGTGTGTGGTAGGTCCATAGATTTCTATGGATTAGCTGCGTTCGGGATCCCGTATCAAAATTCTGTGTGCATGTGGCTAGTTTAATTAGACAGACAGGTGCTATAAACGGCATGCTTGGATCATGTAAGTGGTGGGCCACTTAGGCTTATTCGCCAAAGAGGACGGGCGCATATCGTTTTAACCATAACCAAAGCGGATACCCTTGGCAAGGTTTAGGCTAGGTAGCTTGGGCGGAGGCGATGCCAAGCTAGCGCGAATTCACTATGTACCGATCATCAGGGAATCCTTAGGAGAGATTGGCTAGAAGTTGTTGTAATTATTGTAGCACTAGCGGCTGCCCGCGGTTTCACCCGCGTGGTTCCCGTTCTCGTGGGAATATCGGGATAAAAAGTATCCTATGTTTTAATCTGGGCTATCTACTATCTGTGTGCCAAATTTCAACCAAATCCATTTAGTAGTTTTTGTGTGATTGAGGAACAAACATCCAAACATCTAAACATCCAAACATCCAAACCCACAAACTTTCACATTTATAATATTAGTAGGATTGTAGGCGCGTAGCCCAATAACTTCTAGCCAATCTCTAGTTAGTGGCTGCATGGACTGATTGGAATTGCGCGAATCCAGGTCATGCCCCGCTTCCATCAAGTAGATACGGGAGTTAGCCATGCAGCACACGGGTCGTGACTACGTGCTATATATACACTGTAATATTAATTCGCACCCCTTGCGTGTGCGCAGTACAAGGAGTCGCAGAAGTAGCGGGGTGGAGGTGAACTGCTGTGCAAGCTGCATGATCAGGGAGACCGCCGCCCACATCATCCAATAATAAAACAGTGTCACAGAACACACGGGCGCGACATTGAGCGACATGATTTCATGGCTAATTTCCTCGCCGGTTGCATGACCGAAAAGGTACATACGAGAGCCGAGGTTTACTACTCAATCGGTCTCAGAAAGCCCGATATCATCGCCTCTAGGGGTCAGGTCGGGATAATTGTGACTATGGACGTAGGTGGTCTCGGGCCAGCAACAGTTGGACGATGTTAATGGTGAGAAACAGCGCAAGTAAGTACGCTTCGAATGATGAGCTAGTCCGGCTGGTCGCAGGTAGACCTCGGTGCCGACCGCCTTCGAGTGTGCACGCTACGAATAATTTAATGTGTGTTGGTGAAAACGGACACGTGGTTATTGGCTTACTCCAAGATTTGTGCCCCTGTGACTCGCCCATTCAGTGAGGGTTGAGAGCAGGCGCGAGCCTTATTAGGGAGTACCCATTTTGACTTTTATTTCCTATTTTGGACTTTTTTGGACACTTTCGAGTGCATTTTGTAGATTTTTGAGCACGAGCTTTTTAGGTTAGGCGTCGTGCTACACGAACGTTCTTGGCGAATTCATTTTGAATGGACCATTTTTTGCTTTTGTTTAGTTTAGGTATTTGGTTTAGGTATTTAGTTTAGGTATTTAGTTTAGGCTTTAATTTTAATTTGCACTGTTTTCTGACATTGACAGCGACATTGACGATTATGCTGACGTTGACGTTGGCGTGACAGTGTCGTTGACGTGTGTTAGTGACGTGTGACAGCTGACAGCCGACATCACTGTCAGTAGAGATTAAGGTTTTAGCGTTTCATTTCACGCATTAACTTGGTGTAAATCCATATCTGTTTTACTTCTGTTTTCTTTTTGCTCCACTGTAGGTACTTTGCATTGAGTGACTTTAAATTGTGTTTTACGGGTGTGCTTTGGGCCATAGGTGACTACCTATGGCTAGCACAACAGACGATGAAGCGGATAGGGTGGTGAAGGCGAGAGAAAGGACCATCTTCCGCCCAAGGTCGTCCCTGTACCGCTCCTCTTCCCCCCCTTCCCCGTGAAGCCATACCCGAATCCGATAATCCGACGATATACAACTGCCTATCCCCATCTCTTCCCCTCCACGCTCAGCGATGGAAATGGCGACAGCCACGTACAACGCGGTCCTCACCTCGCTAGCTGGATCCCCCCAGACCTCACTTCCCCCCTAGCGAACACCCCCGCGCCAAAGGAGACGAGACGTGAGAAACGAGTGCTGTCGCCGGATGAGACCACGTCGTCAGGGACGGGGAGGACTAAGAAGAGGTCTGTGCGGAATCTGATCCCGGGCGTCCGTCACACAGGTGACCAGATCGGAACTGGGGACGTTAGAAGCTGCAACTCCGTCTACTGTGGACTTCGGGACCCCGTACTCGAGAGAGGTGAAGTCGATTTCCGAGGAGACGCCCATCCAACGCGGCTCCTAGAAGCATATCGACGGTTGCAGGAGCCTCCAATAAGCTTGATAAGACGGATATCGCGACAATAAATTCAAAACTCCATTCCATTATGGAGGCGGTGGGGTATCTGGGCCTCATCGCGGAAGAGGGCCGTGGCCGCATCAAGTCGGCTAATGCGAAAGCCTACTCCATCGAGGAGGCCTACGCTAGGGAGCGCGAGCGGGCGCTCCAGGCAGAGGAGGACGCCAAGCTGGCGCGGCGGAAGCTGCGGCAGCTTCTGCAGCCGCTCCATCGTATGCAGAGAAGGCAAGGTCTGGCCCAGCCGGGCCAGCCATGGCGGTGTATCCGGCTGAAGGGTGAAACTTGAAGTCCTCGGAGGAGACGAAAAAGACACTTAAGACCTCCGTAGCAACCGCAGACTTTCAAATCAAGGTAGATAGAGTAAGGAGGGTAACGGCGGCGTAGTGGTGTAGACTCAGTCGAGAGCGGACATGGAGAAGCTGAAAGCCGCGCTTCCATCAACTCTGAAGGGCAACGAACTGAAGGATGGGGTATCTCTGGTGGTTATAATAGAGACCTGTACCTTGATTACGTAAAGCTGTTGCTAACAATTCTCGATTGAAATCGATTGAAAGCGCGGTTGCATTGCTGCTTTAAGTAAGATACTTGTCACATTGGTTCTTAACTAAAGCAGCAATGTAACTGCGATTTCTGTCAGAGTTGATTGCAACAAAATTACAAAATCACCCCCCTGGAAGGAAAGGACCCCGATGTGGGGGAAACGATGGCGGCCATCCACGATCAAAACTTCAAAGAAGTAAAAGTGTGGACGTTGGATAAAATGAAGAAAGAATGCAGGCTTGCATTCAGAAAAAGCCGGTTGGGTATGGGTAGTCTCGTCAATGGTGCTGCCGTGTAGCCGGGGCTTAAGAAAGGCGTTAGTTGAAAAAGGTTGACTATACAGAGGATGGGACTTATGTAGGGTCGAAGACTTTACTACTACCAAATGCAGCACCTACGGGCACAATGAGAAGCGGTGCAAGCAGGAACAATATACATGCACTAGGTGTGGCGTCAAGGGCCACAAGGCGACCGAGTGCAAGGCGGAGAGCGAAAGGTGCGCCACGTGCCACCACTTCGGGCAAAAAGATGCCAACACCCATGTCACAGGTGCCAGGGACTGTCCGGCTAGGGTACATGCCGAGCGCCGTGTGGTGGAATCCACGGCTTCCTAATGGTTCCGTCAAAATGTATAGTTGGCCAGGCTAAATTCGGTAAGAAAGATGGTGGTACTCACACCACAGCTTCCAGGAACTGTCCAGCGCGCATCTATGCAGAGGAAAGAGCGGTTACTGTAACCAAATATGGATCATATACCTGTCAACAGTGGGCAGCTAAGGTGGTGGAGATTCGGCCACTAAGGAACTACCGGCGCTCTGGCACGCGAGCTCGGGCTCGACATCGTTCTAGTTTAGGAACAATACTCGACGCCTGGGCTTCTCCTCTAACGGGAGCCCTCATCACTGGCCGGAATATATCTTCATCGTGTGAATCTCTCCTGCGATTCTCTCCTCCAGTTATTCAACAAATACTGCATGGTTGCGCATGTTGACGAGTACGACTTGTAAGTTGTATCGGCATACTTCAAGTACTGTCAGGATATTGACGTGCACATTGTTCACATTTGTGGCAGCTTCAAGAGGTAAGAAAGTTCTCATAGGAGTGGATTGCAACGCGCACTCACCCCTGTGGCACTGCACCATGGAACAGAGCACCGGAAAGGGACGCATCAAAGACCACAAGCGGTCCGCAATGGAAGATTTTCTTTCAGCGAACAACCTGCGGTTGATGAACGCGGTCGACCAACCAGCAATGTACGTACAGCACGGCCATCGGCAAGTCGAACGTTGACCTTACACTTTGTACGATATCGGTCCATGGCAGCGAGTGGACGGTACATGTGGGCGTAATACTAGCGATCACAGGATGGTCACCACAGTGATTGAGATTGACAGGCGCCAGCAGGAAGCACGTACTGCAGAGTCAGTGTTAGAGCCAACTGGGTTTCGTGACCGTGGTGTCGACTGGGCCATGTTCGCTCCATGAGCGGTTTGGGAGCCTAAACTTCAGTAAGTCAGCAAAGGCCCTGAGTAGGGATCTAACTGGCTTTCTGCATAATCACTGTAGCTAGGAGGGTTCTAGGTTAGAAACGTCAGCGTAAGGACGGTGGCTACGAGTGGTGGAACTAGATAGGCTTAGGCAAGCCGCCAGTTCTCTGCGGAGGGCGTGGCAGCTACGTAAGAAGGCTGGGGGCTGCAAGAAGGCAATAGCTCCGTTCTTGTGCCACATTATAAATTTATGTTTAGAACAAGGAATATTTCCAGATTTATTAAAATTATCAATTACTATTCCAATATTCAAAAAAGATGACAAAAAGCTTTTGAAAAACTATCGCCCTATTTCATTGATTTCAATATTTTCAAAAATTATAGAATACATTATTTATGAAAAATTTAACAATTACTTTGAAACCAATGATTTATTTTCGAAACATCAATATGGCTTTCGGAAAAATAAATCAATTAATATGGCTCTATACGATTTTTTGGAAAAGGTCGTGAAATACGTTGACAACCGAAAACCTACACTAGCGCTTTTTACTAAAGCATGACTAAAGCATTTGATAACATTCATCATAAAACATTATTTCATAAACTAGAAAAGTATGGTGTAAGAGGTAACGCTCTAAAACTTATTGAAAGTTACTTAAGTAATAGAAGGCAAATTACACAGACAACGAAAATTGACGCGAAAACTGGTGAAAACAAAATTTTTAGATCAACAGAGAAGCCAATATGCTATGGTGTACCACAAGGAAGTGTGCTGGGCCCTCTCCTTTTTATTATCTATATAAATGACTTTCCTGCCGTAACCAATCACCATATGACCATTTTTGCTGACGACAGTACCGTTTTATTCACCTATGACAATATTGACAATTCAAAAAATATTCAATTAGACATAAATAATACTTTGACATCTTTAATAAAGTGGCTGACATTAAACAATTTGACAATAAATTTGACGAAAACATATTTGATAAATTTCAAACAGAGAAATGACAATCCATTAAATTTTGACATCAACTATTTAGGAAACCCAATTAAAGAAGTAGATACAACCAAATTTCTAGGTTTGATTATAGATAATAAACTGACATGGAAACCTCATATTGACGCTTTAGTAAAAAAAATAAACCAATTTTCATATGCTCTTTATAAATTAAGGAAAGTTTCCAGTGTTAAAACGCTCTTGACAGCCTATCATGGATATGTTGCATCAGCACTACGATATGGAATAATGTTTTGGGCTAACACGACTGACAAGCAAAGTGCCTTCAAAGCTCAAAAGAAATGTCTTAGATCCATGTTCGGCCTAAAGCAGGATGATTCATGTGAACCGTACTTCCGCAAATATAAAATTCTCACTCTGCCGTCTTTGTATATATTAGAAATTGCAAATTTTGTCCGAAATAATCCAATCCATTTTGAAATGAATTCTACCGGAAGTCGTCGTGAAGGCACACTAAGAGTAATTCATGGATGTAAGACTCTTCTCCGAAGAATGAGTATAAATTGCATGGCACCTAAAATCTATAATAAAATTCCGTTAAATATCAGATCGATTAAAAACAATAACAGGTTTAAAAGTGCGCTCAATGGCTTTCTTGCGGAAAAAGCTTATTACGACATACGATCTTTTTTTGATGACAAAATATAAAATAATGTATGCTATCTTAAACAATGTTAAAAATAGTAACCTTAATACTGACATCTAAATACTTGTCTCTTTATTATCTTATATAATAACTATTATTTAAGAAATGACTAAATGTAATGTAATGAATCTAATTAATTAGAATGACTAAGTAAAAATAATAATTTAAATTTTAATCTTCATCAATGTTCGTATACCTTAAGGTGCATCATGGCTGTACCTTTTTATATGTGACATCTTGTAATACCCATGCTTATGAACTAATAAATTATTTGATTTGATTTTGATTTGATTTGCAGGAATTTAGGAAAAAAGAACAATTTAATGCTGCTAGGGTCATGTACAGGCGTGGGATGGATGAGGCGGAGGCAAACCACTATCGTAAAATCGCGGAGTCCGGGAACCAGGACCTCTGAGGACTGGCGTACCTAGCCGCCGGCTAGCGGGCGGAGCCGACCTCCAGCCAATGTTTTAAACGGCACGAAATTTGGTTCAGGGTATGCCGGGACTCTGAACGAGGCGATGCGCGGGTTCGTGCATGCCATGTACCCTGACGATGATCCGTCGAAGAACATGGAGTACCCAGTGGCGTGCCTAGGGTCTGAGATCAGGGCAAGCCCAAAGACCAAAAGCTCAAAAAAAAACACAAGCTCCAAATCTTGTACATTCTTCGTTTCTTGACTTGACGAGTTGCATGCACAATACTAAACGGTAATTTAGAAACACGTCAGTAATGTCATGTCATGCCTTCAGTGGCTTTAAAAAAAGAAATTATTTAAATCGTCATTACCCGAGGTATTCCATACATACGTTCTTTTAGTTCGAAAAAAAGATGCAATACCAACAATATAATTTATTAAAATGAGAGCAACCAACAATCCAACGAGTTTTGTATACATTTCTATTGAATTGCCTTTTGTGAGTCTTACTAGTTTGCAAAATACACAAATCTGGAGTAGGTCTGTCTGAAAATACGATCTGCTCTTTTTCAGCAAAGTTCAAAAAAAAAATTTGGTCGTTCCATACTAACTAGTACTTTATTAGGCTTTTATACTTACTCATACTTTTGCTCCTATACATCTATCCAAAGTCCTAACCTAGGTACTCTCTTGCTAGACGGCTCTACTGAACAAATGGATCACATAAGGTAATAAAAAAAACTAATAAAAAGATGCTGAAAATAGCTCAATAATTTGTGAGAGAATTACCTACATTAGTATTCAGGTATTGAATATTCGAAATATATATCTTATGCTTACATAAAAGCTGTTGTAAATATTTACATAACTGATTTCTTGGTTGTGATTTGGAAGCTTATTTCCGTTTCATGGTATGGTAGTTAAATTTGTTCGTTTTTTTTTCAGGTACAAAATACGCAATAACTTGCAAATACAGCCAACTGCATCAAATCGGTTCCCGTCCAAGGCTGCCAAATTTCTCTAAACGCAGCGCAAATCTCTACTCGTGACCCGCCGCGTTAGAACACGGTGCAGGTTACGCCAGGAACCCACTTAGTAAGTAGTTTAAAACAAAGCTTTTTAGTACGGTCAGCAACGAAAGTTGCTTAACACTTTAGTACTTTGTCATAACAAGTTTTTAATAACTGTTTTAAACTGTGAAGCATCTGTAAAAATATGCTTTGACAAAGTACTAAGGTGTTCAGCTACTTTCGTTGCTGACTGTACAGTCTGGCAAAAAAGTATAGAAAACTAGAGGCCACACAAAAAATCATCTGCGTCGACAGTTATTTTGTGTGTATTTAATAGACTAGTGGCTCTGTGAGCTGTAGACCTAGCTAAAGATCTGCGCCATTTTGATTTTTTTTTAATACTGAATCTTATTCTATTAAAGCCAAACATTAAACTTAAACTGAACTTCTCTCCCCCTCCTCCCCAGGTAGCCTAGGTAAGGGAGGTAGCACCATGTAAGGAATATACGATAAATCCATCTTTTATCACCATCATGAAATGTAATTTTTTTTTATTTTTTTTATTTGACAACATCACATCACATCACATTGCTCCAATCCCAAAGTAAGTAGCTATAGCACTTGTGTTATGGAAATCAGAAACAACGGTGGTATGACACACACCCAGACCTGAGACAATATTGAAAAGTTCATTTTCTACATTGACCCAGCCGGGGTTCGAACCTGGGACCTCAAGAGATGGTGACGCCTTGAAAACCGGCGTGCGAACCACTCGACCACGGAGGTCGTCTTCATGCAATTGAACCTTGAACATATTGTACCCTCGTCGTCGTGTCGGTAAACCTATGTAAGATACACTAGTTTTTTTTACTCTTGTCCAAGTGGTCGAGTGCCAGGAGCGCTGTCGGTTGCCTAGTTTAAAATGGCAAAAGGCGAATTTGTTCAACTTTTTATTATTATTCTCATTTCCTACTTTTTGTTCCAGATTATCGTGGTTAACTCCTAATAGCCAAGGTGCTACTAGTTCCACCAGGGAAGATATATAATCCCCACTGCCGGCCGCTACTTTGGCCTCCATTGACAGAAGATGGTAAATATCCTTAGTAATGACCAGACCTGATCTGGCCGTTTTGCCGTGGAGGTGTCGGCTTACTGCCCCCAGTTCGCGACAGTCCATTATCCCTATGATAGCAGCTATGGTAACGGCGGGGTAGGTGTAACAATGCCATAGTTAGAAGGGCTACCACTAAAAAATAACTGGAATCATATAAAGTGCACACTGCCTACTCCAGAAGAGGAAAAGGATTGCAAAAGAGACAGATATAGAAAAGATTTGCAGGCAGTCAAGAGAGTGCGCGCGGTCTAGGCCATTACGCCGCGCGCACTTTACGCTGCTTCGATTTGCATAACCAAGAGGGTTCGTCAGATCCGACCACACCACCAAATGACCACAGTCCATAAAAATTGGCCCCATTTCCCTGGCAACCCCACTATTCTCAGACGGTAGCAGCGATGGTAACGGTGCGGCAGAGCAGAGGGTACTAGCAATTCCATAACATGGTGAGAACCGGTTACAATGAATAAACATGTTACCTACATGGGCAGTGGCCCGCTCCAGAAGAGGAAGAGGAATACAAAGGAGATAGATATAGAAAAGGTTTGCAGGCAGTCAAGAGAGTGCGCGCGGTCTAGGGCATCCCGTTCCGCTGCGCGCACTTTACGCTGCTTCGATTTGCATAACCAAGATGGTTCGTCAGATCAGACCACACCCCAAAATTGACCACACACCATAAAAATTGGCTCCATTTCCTGACAGCCCCACTATTCCCAGCGATGGTAACGGCGCGGCGGCGCGGCAGAGCAGAGGGTACTAGCAATACCAGGGTGAGAACCGGCTCAGCTATTCTAAATAAGAACGATACAACCTGAAAACATTAACACGTGATTAAACATATACCTACACGGGCAGTAGCCCGTTCCAGAAGAGGAAGAGAAATTATGCAAAGGAGATAGATATAGAAAAGATTTGCAGGCAGTCAAGAGAGTGCGCGCGCCGGTCTAGTGCATCCTGTTTCGCGGCGCGCACTTTACGCTGTGTCGATTTGCATAACCAAGAGGGTACGTTAGATCCGATTACACCACTAAATGACCACAGACCATAAAAATTGGCCCCATTTCCCTGGCAGCCCCACTATTCCCAAACGGTATCACCGATGGTAAAGGCGCCGCAGAGCAAATGGTACTAGCAATACTATACCGGGGTGAGAACCGGTTACACTAAGAACTGGAAACCTTTACACGTGAAAAAACATTAACACCTACATGGGCAGTGGCCCGCTCCAGAAGAGGGAGAGGAATACAAAGGAGATAGATATAGAAAAGATTTGCAGGCAGTCAAGAGAGTGCGCGCGATCTAGGGCATTCCGTTCCGCCGCGCGCACTTTACGCTGTCTCGACCTGCATAACCAAGAAGGGTCGTCTTGCTTTAGGTTTATACCTATAATAAATTCTATGCTTTTACTTTATACTTATAAGATAAATATTATACTAGAGCTTTTATTTACTTCTCTTTTTATTTTCTTCTGTTTTTCTAACATAATATCTTTGATTTTATTTACTTTCAATTGTTTTACTGTATTTATTAAATATTTAGTTAGTCACATCACATGAGGTTTTGTTAGAAAACTGCCAGTCCCAGGTCCCGAGGTGCAAGCAATGCACATCAATACCGCGAGTCGCGAAGCTTCTGCGACATCTATTACATTTTGGAGGAACTAAATTAACAGTACTTTTCTTTACAATGTGGATAATTGTTTTACATTTATTTTTTTGTTATTAATTTAGTTGTTATACTTATCAGAACTTCATGTTTTGGACAAGTAGTCAATTTTCAATTATTGTAAGTAGGTAACTATAACTACCCATATTTGAATAAAGATGATTTCGTTTCACTGTAACCCTTGTCTATTATTTTCACTAAATTTAAAGTTATCAGACTCAAGTTAAACTTAATAAGGGTCATTGGGATAACTTCAGTTTGAGTTTAGGCGTTCCTTTGTTCATCTACGATATATATCTGCAATTTCGAAACTTCTAGCGTCATCTAGTGTGCAATAGTAGCAGTAAAGAAACCTGAAAATTTCCTTGTGGCCAAACTAAAATGCCAAACTAATTTGGCCACGAGGAAACTTAATTCCTTGTAGCCAAACCGTAGTAATAGTTTAATTTATCATCCGCCTGTATGGAGTAAAAACTCTGTAGACAATATACGTACCACCGAGTCTGGGCGTAAATTACTTAGAAGTACGTACCTAAAAAATCCCTAACGCGTTGTTCGACAGATTCGCGTTACGGTTTATTAATAAAATATATAAAACTTAACCTTCTCTAGATTTATGTGATCCTAGTACTTTTTCTTTATCTGCGGGGGTATCTCTTATAAATTAGTATCCCTATTAGAAAAAAATAAACATGTACAGTGTGTGTTATTTTTAACCGACTTCAAAAAAAGGAGGAGGTTCTCAAGTCGACGGTAATTTTTTTTTTATTTTATTTTTTTTATGTATGTTTTAACATAGCTTCGTCAGTTGTTACCCGATTTGTACAATTCTTTTTTTATCTCAAAGAACATAGTTCGTGTGTGGTCCCATAAAATTTTTTCAGAGATCTGGCCAGTAGTTTTCTCATAATCCTGAAAAATATCAATTATTTAGCTTGCCATCGCCCGAGTTTTTATAGAATTTCGGACATAAAATCTTTGTTTATGAACCGATTTAGATGATTCTTTTTTTATTTGAAAGAGTATACTTCAAGAATGGTCACAATTTAATTTCATCGTTATTGAACTTCGAACTTCGAAGATACACAAGGGAACTCCTCAAAGTCAAATAGTATATGTAAAGTGATTTAGGTTTTGGTAAGTTTATGGCAATCCAAAACAAACCAAATCATGGTTTGCGATGCAACGTTCTGGACTAGACTTGGACTACGAAGACACAACGGAACTCCTCAAAAACAAACAGCGTAAATTTGGAAATTGAGTTCTGGGCATTTTACCATTGAAAATGTTATAATATAAAGTTAAAAAATATTTACACGCTGCGCTTACATACCTACCACTAAAAAGTTGAAAATAAAAAAGCTTTTTAAAAAAAAAGAAAAACCGCCTTCAAAAAACCTGAAAACAAAAACAGCTTAAAAATTAAATACCTCTAAAAAGCAAGAAATAATATTCGAATCATTCGTTACACATATCAATATTAATAAAACACGTCTAATGAAGTCGGGTGGGGCTTTTAGAAAAAAATGAAGTTGTCCTCCAGCCCCACCCGACTTCAATAGACGTGTTTTATTAATATTGATATGTGTAACGAATGATTCGAATATTATTTCTTGCTTTTTAGAGGTATTTAATTTTTAAGCTGTTTTTGTTTTCAGGTTTTTTGAAGGCGGTTTTTCTTTTTTTTTAAAAAGCTTTTTTAAACTATGACTAAAGGTTGGCTACAAGGAATTAAGTTTCCTCGTGGCCAAATTAGTTTGGCATTTTAGTTTGGCCACAAGGAAACGGCGAAAAAAACTAGTGGCTCCGTGAGCTGTAGACCTCGCGTTAAAAAGTTGGTAGCTTTAATTGTATGTTTTTCAAATAACACAATAATAATAATAATATTCTTTATTGCACACGAAAAAACATTACAAACAAAGAAACAAGAGAAAGAAGAAAGTACACAATAGGCGGCCTTATTGCTAGACAGCAATCTCTTCTAGGCAACCTTGGGAGAGATAAGATACAGAACAATAAGGGAGTGGGTGCAACTATTTAGAGGACAGTTTAAGTACATACATAAAATAAAATAAATAAAAATGAAAATTCAGGAAAATGGAAAAGAAAATAATAAATATAATTAGTGAGGAATAGAAGAAAGGAAATGACTCCTGACTTGATTGCGAAAAGATCCAAGAGTTTGGGCCTTTCTGATACCTTCTGGTAGATTGTTCCTAAGATGGACTGCATGAACAGAAAAGGAATAGGAGAAGAAATCAGAGGAATGACGCAGAAATTCCAGAGTGAGGTTAGAGGAAGAACGCAAGGTACACTGCGAGGACGAGGAAAGAAATGAGAAACAATATTTTAGGTAAGGAGGGGAAGTTGGCAATACACTGCGAGGACGAGGAAAGAAGTCTGGAGTAGAGAGAGACAAGAGAGTGTAAGTCAAAATGTAGGTAGAATACTAGTAATAGTGTTAGAACAATATTAAATAATATTCACCGCGGCGCCACTTTTTTAACACGTTTTTATTAGGTTGCTTTCTCGTTTGTGTGTTTGTTTGTTTGTGTGTTTGTTTGTTTGTTTGTTTCTCCACAAAGTTTGCGAACGATTTTATATTAGCTTCCCGATGAGCTAGAGACTTGAAACTTTGAACATAGGTCAGAACTAAAAGGCCATTCAATATTATGGTGTCATTGAGCTGATCTGATGATGAAGCCGGAAGAAGGCCACAGGAACTCTATGATGAAACCATACAACCCCATCGTGGTTGGACTCATTAGAATCGTCTTGACGAGTACTCTAATGGGAGACGAAGTCCAGGGTCTGATGATGAAGCTGGAAGGCCATGCCATAGGAACTCAATATTGGAACCATGCAACCCCATCAAATTTGGGCTCGTTTGAATCGTCTTGACGAGTTCTTTGTTGGGAAATAGTTTCCAGGGTCTGATGATGGAGCCGGAAGAAGGACACAGGAACTCTTTAATAAAACTACGCTATCCCATCGAGATTGGGCTCGTTTGAATTATCTTGACGAGTACTTTATTAGGAAATAGTTTCCGAGGATCTGATGATGGAGCCGGAGGAAGGCCATAGGAACTCTATAATAAAACCATGCAACTCCATCGAGTTTGGACTCATTTGATTCATCTTGACGAGTACTTTATTGGGAAATAGTTTCCAGGGTCTGATGATGGAGCTGGAAGAAGGCCACTGGGACTCTGTAATAAAACCATGCAACCCCATCGAGTTTGGGCTCGTTTGAATCGTCTTGACGAGTGCTCCGATAGGAGAAAATAAAAATTTACTAAAAAAAAACTTTTTTAAAAACACGTTTTTAAAACGGACTAAATTATTACAACAAAAAATCGGACAAAAAAAATTAAAACGGTCTAGTAAAAACAGACTAAAAAGTAAAAAATAAATTCTTCTGTAAATATTTATAATACTATAATATTTATACCTACAGAAAATTTAAACTTAAAAACGTGGGGCGCATGCTAAAGACTACATGGATGATAAATTTTATAAAATATATATATATATATATAATATAAACAAGATAATATTTATTATAATAGTGTTATAAATATTTACAGAAGAATTTATTTTTTACTTTTTGGTCTGTTTTTACTAGACCGTTTTAACTTTTTTTGTCCGATTTTTTGTTGTAATAATTTAGTCCGTTTTAAAAACGTGTTTTTAAAAAAGTTTTTTTTTCAGTAAATTTTATTACCCACGACGGACGGAACGGAACGGAGGAGGTATATGCGTTTGGGGTTAGAGGTTGTTTGTTTGTCTGTTACCATTTTCCTCGGAAACTACTGGGCCGATTTCGATGTGGTTTTTTGCATTCAAAAGGTTTCATTTCAGAGCAGGTTCTTAGACATGTTTCATGAATTCTTTAAAAACTTTAAAATAAAAAGCAAAATTGAAAATTTTGAAAAAACCCACGACCATTAAAATTGTTACCTACTCTTAATTTAAAAAGAGTAAAATAAAATAAGTTTGACGAAGATCCCTCGACTAAAAGTGACTAAGTAGGTATACATAATTTATCCACCTATTCATAAATTGCAAACTCAAGAAAAATCCGTCGGGTCTGCCATTGCCATCTCTCTAAAGTAAACAATAACTGCAAAATATTAGTTCATTTGGGGGCAGGTAATGGCAGCCCCAACGGATTTTTCTTGAGTTTGTAATTTATGAATAGGTGGATAAATTATGTCTCCTACTTAGTCACTTTTAGTCGAGGGATTTTCGTAAAACTTATTTTATTTTACTCTTTTTAAATTAAGTGTAACAATTTTAATGGTCGTGGGTTTTTTCAAAATTTTCAATTTTGCTTTTTTTATATATTTAGTACACACAAAATTTTTACATGAAATAAATATGGACAGGAGAGTAGTACAAGGGCACAGCTTATTTCATATTGAAATTTCTTCCAGCTGGCCCGGGAGGCAGGAAATAACATTCAGAAGGGCAGTCTGTGTGTATCTTTAAGTACAAAAAATAATAATACACCGTCATTTTGTAGTCATTTTAATTAACTTAAGGGAGTGCTCTACTAATGAAACTAAACATTTTTGCCCAAGAAACATGGGTCGAAAAACGACAAAAAAAATTGACTTTCCCATACAAATACAATGTTTTAGCTGTCTAGTTAGTATGGGAGGACCAAAATTTTTTGACGTTTTTCGACCCATGTTTCTTGGGCAAAAATGTTTAGTTTCATGGGCACAACACACCCTTAAGTTAATTAAAATGACGGTGTATATATAACATAGGTATGTAATATAATATACTTATTAGAGATGTACCTACCGACTAGTCGGCGACTAGTCGGTAAAGCCGACTAGTCGGCCACATTTGTAGTCGGCGACTAGTCGGTGACTAGTCGGCAAAAAGTACCGACTAGTCGGCCTTTTACTCCATTCATATTTTTAAGTTGAAAGTAAAACTTTACAACCAATAACAAACAAAAAAGGAAATAAAATGTGTACAAGACAATAGGTCCCCGAAAGTAAATTTTTTAAAGCTAATCTAACAATATATTTGGTCAATGAATAAACAAGGTTAAAAATTATTGTTTGCACAAGGATTGTTAAGTTGTAAAACATCTGTTTATAAAGATTTGGGAGATGCCCATCATTAAGACGCAGCTGTGCGTAAGAACTTTCAACTAAAAAGCAAGTGATAAATTTACCGAAAACAATGATCGGCATAGCCGACTAGTCGGCCTTTTTGCAGCCGACTAGTCGGCCAGTCGGCTAGTCGGCCAAAGTCATAGTCGGCCCATCTCTAATACCTACTTATAGATAAAATATTTAATACATACAAATATATATACTAAAAATGAAAAGTTTTTATTTTTTACTGAAAAACTTTATATAAAATTTTTCAGTCGAATCAGTTTGAACACATAATGGGTACACTCCTTTTTTGGGCAGTCGTGTAAAAATAATGGTAACTAGGTACAATAATTTACCATAGTTGTTATTGGGGTAGAATTATGTTTCTTATTTATTATGAAATATAATTCTACCCCAATAAACTACTACTATGGTAAATTACTGTAGTTTTACCATTCTTTTATTTGAGAAAAGTGGCTACTTTTACAGAGAGCCTAGTGCGAGTTGATGTTTTCACTTTTCGCTATCGAAAACTATCGTTTTGTCTCTTTCACTCGCATTCACTATGAGCAGCATATCCGATAGTTTTCGATAGTGAAAAGTGAAAACATCAACTCGCACTAGGCCTTCAGAAAGACTACGCGCGTTTAAACTGTATTTGAGCACGAAACAATCTCTTAAACACAAATACCAATTTTTATACAGCGCCACCTACTACTGAACAATTTTCGAAAATTTTCGAAATGGCGGAGATATTATGTAAAAAAACTATTTTTTGCCGTTTCGAAAAATGATCAAAAATGTGTCAAAACTTTTTGTTAGCGGTGTAAAGCAAATTTTGTTTTATATTTATTTTTAGGAGACTCAAAAGTTCATCAATCAAAATATTTCTGGCCAATATTTTGTGTGACTTTGTGACAGAACCTTTTTTTTTTTATAGTAGGGGGAATGCTTTTACGCATCCCGAAGGTATGTGGGACTCGCCGGGGCACTACCCACTAAACCCCCTACTAATTCCTGCATCAGCACACAGGACCTACGGGACCGTGATATCACGCACCGTACGGTCCTGGTGTTTGTGCCGCAACGGGCCCATCACATAAGGTCTCATAGACCATCCATCTTGCGAAGACTAGGGGGGAATAAGGTGCGCATAGCGCCTTCTCCTTGCCCCCAGCCTCCGCCGTCTGTGGAGTCGGCCCGATAGCGGGTCCTCTTCCCGGAGTCGCTCTGAGGCCTCCTTCTGCGAGATGACGTCCTCGCAAAAGGAGACCACCGCCTGCCACGACCTGTCACTTTCCAGCATGGCGTTTGCAACGCTGGGAAGCGAGAGGTCCCCGCCGACCACTGCCATCATCTCCTGTCGTTGCACCGACCATGCAGGGCACTCCATTAGAGTGTGCTGAGCGGTATCTTCCGGCGCGCCGCAGTCATGGCACGCCGGTGCAGCCTCTCTCTGGATCATATGCAGGTACTTGCCGAAGCAGCCGTGCCCGGCAAGCACCTGCGTAAGTCTAAATGTTAGAGCCCCATGGGCTCTGGACCTCCATTCTTTGAGGATTGGGCGGATGGCCTCCACCGTCCTCAGGCCTGCAATAGGGTTCTCCAATTGGCACTCCCACTCCACCATGCAGCGCTCGTCTAAGATTCGCCGCACGTTCTCCCTCTTTTCCGGGGCGAGGTGGTCTCCCCTAGCCCTTTCTTCCCTGCGTTGCCTGTGCATCTTTGTGACAGAACCTAGGACTGCGTATACCACTGACGTCCATTCATTGACTTCTATATATTCCACTAGACTGGCTGCTGTCAAACTGTTCTTGTGTCTATTTGATGTCCGCCATTTTGGCGCTGTAGGACGTAGCGTGAGCATAGCGTGAGGGACATGGTAAGTACTAAAGTCTGGTGTCATTATAGCAACCATTTTCATTGTAGTTACGTCAGATAGTTCCTTAGACAGATGCTAGAGGCGTTTCAAATAGGCACAAAAACTTTGCTGTCAAATCATACAGACAGCCAGTCCAGTTAAATAGAAAAAAAAAAATTATGTCAGTGCGTCCATTATACATGTACGCTATAATGGACGGACGTCAGTGGCGTATACCTATTATTTGCACAGTATAGATAGGTACTTCTTAGTTGAAAAAATCAAAATATCTATTCTGTGTTATTTTGTTTTTGAAAACATACCATTTGAGCTACATTTTAACGCGAGGTCTACACTACAGCTCACGGAGCCACTAGTAATATTATATTGTAGAATGGAAATGAAACGAAGTTCACAGGCTCCACTAGTAGTTACTATTCAATATTTTTCTCATGAGATGTCTCTATTGTGCGTCCACTAGCGCCGCCAATCAAGAAAAAAACATTAAATGGGTAACTACTTATGTTTTATAAAATAAAATAAAAAATTTAAAACTAGTACCTACCTATTAGTTATTTACAATTTTTTTATATGTATTTTTTCCTCGTTTAAATCTGGATTAACATCCAGATTGTAACTACATAAAATAGTTTATAACTAAAATGGGTCTATATATTTTTCAGATTTTCAGCTTTTAAGGGCGCACCGAACTTCTTAAGGGTGCCCGCATAACAAAGCAGGTTACAGGTCGGTACCGGGGAAAACCTGTATCCTTTATATTTGCACCCTTACAATAGATGCATACAAGTGTTGATTGCTGAAAAGTACATTATTACAAAATAATAATAAATTAATTAAAAAAATATTAAAAACATGACTGCCCTGTCAAAAACGAACTAAAAAGTTAAACAGCAAGTGTCATTGCAGTCGGGGGACCTTATTATGGAACAATTTTTTATTTATTTTTATTTTACACATTTTAGTGACATATTATATAGTTTTGGAATGTGCTCATCAAGGCCTTTCATGTGATGCCCATATTGTAATAATAGAAGAAAAAAATTTTTTTTCGCATTTGAAAATGGCGTCGTACAGTCGCCATATTGATTTTGTCTAAATAAAATAAAGCCAGTGTCACTCCGAATGCTGTAAGGATTCTAACGATACCCCATTTATCTAAATCAGTTCAGGCATTTAGAAGTTATGGTGGAATAAAGAAACTCACATACCCACAAACATACATGAACCCTGAACACATAACACTCTTTTTGCTTTGGGCAGTCGTGTAAAAATTAAAAGTTAGAACTATGGCAAAGGTCTCTCTTATGTTATGAAATTGATCTCTTCCAGACGACTTTTGAAACATAGCATATATGTTTATGATTATAGAATAATTTGTTAATTTTAACATGGTTTTCTACCGATTTTTTTATTGAGAATTTTTCATAGAGAAATGGATACAAAAGAATGTTTCAGTTAACGCCTAAATTAACTTTACGAGCAATAACATGAATAATAGGGCTTGCAGCAGGGATTGAAATACCGTTAAAAAAATAACGATAAATAAAAAATGATGTTAAAAATACCGATAAAACATTCTATAGGTAAATTTACCGGTAAAAATAACGTTAAAAACATTTTACCGGTAAAATTAGCGTTAAATATAGCGTTAAACTTTACCGGTTCAATATACCGGTAAAATTATCGCAAGAAAATAACGTTATTAATTGGAAAAACGTTAATTTTAAAGTTTAACGGTAAAAATAATCTGAAATAACGTTATAATTAACGTTATTTACTGAAATAACGTTAATTTCAATGTAACGTTATCTAAATTAACGTTATTTATTGACATAACGTTAATTTTGAAATTAACGGTAAAAAAAAGTAAGAAATAACGTTATATTTAAAAATAACGTTATCATTCCCTGGCTTGCAGCCATTGTTGATTGTAGGTATAATATTATTTAGTGTCGATGTATTAAATTATTGTTTTAGAAATCTTAGTTCCCTTAACGTAGGTAGGTGGCGCTGTATAAAAATTGGTATTTGTGTTTAGGAGATTGTTTCGTGCTAAGATACAGTTTCAAAGCGCGTAGTCTTTCTGAGGGCCTAGTGCGAGTTGATGTTTTCACTTTTCACTATCGAAAACTACTTATCGGATATTCTGCTCATAGTGAATGCGAGTGAACGAGACAAAACGTTAGTTTTCGATAGCGAAAAGTGAAAACATCAACTCGCACTAGGCTCTCTGTAACACTTTTCCCAAATAAAAGAATGGTAAAACTACAGTAGGTAATTTACCATAGTAGTAGTTTATTGGGATAGAATTATATTTCATAATAAATAAGAAACATAATTCTACCCCAATAACAATTATGGTAAATTACCATTATTTTTACACGACTGCCCAAAAAGGGTCGTATTATGTGTTCAGGGTTCATGTATGTTCATGTATGGTTATTCCACCATACCTTCTAAATGGCTTAACGGATTTGGAAGTATGAGGTAGGTATCGTTAGAGTGACACTGGCTATAATATTGTTTTGAAAATGAAAATGGCGACTGTAGGTACGACGCCACTTTCAAATGTGAAGCCTTTCCCAAAACTATAATTTGTCACTAAAGTAAGTGTAATAAAAATAAATTAATTTAAAAACCAGTGGCTCCGTGAGCTGTAAACCTCGCATTAAAAAAACACAGAATAGATATTAGTTTTTTTTTAACTAATAAGTATTATACTGTGCAAATAATATACGCAGTCCATCGAAATTTCAATGACGCAGTCCTAAGTTCTGTCACAAAGTCACAACCTTATTTATTTTTAAATTTCGAATATTGGCCAGAAATGTAGGCCTGGGTACACCGGCTGCGTAGACACACGCGTGGTCACGCGCGCATAGACACGCGCGTAGTTACGCACGTAACCCCCCTGACACACTGGGTTACGCATACGTCTACGCGGCACGCAACGCAACCTATCCCTTGCGTACCTACCTAGACGCTGCGGCAGCCATATTTGCGTCTCAAGTGCGCGATTATGTCAGACGAAGATTGAGTAAATGGACTATTTTTTCGCACTAATTCAATTAGTTTTTCTTTAATATTGTTATTCAGTATTTCAAAACAAAATAAAACACCACTTACTACCGGTAGTACCGGTACTATTTGTAAACAAATATAACTGAATGCGTAGTCACGCGCGTGGTTGCGCGCGTAGTGACGAGCAGCAAAGGTACGTGCCTGTTCGGTGTGACGACCAATAGGGAATGCCATTGACTACAACTTCATCATTGCGTTCCGCTCTGCGTAGGTAGCCTGTTTGTCTCATGGGAGCTGCAATGCGTAGGGTTACGCATCGGTCTACGTGCACGCATACGTTACGCAAGCGGTGTGCCATGTCTCATAAAGTTTCAGACATTACAACGTCATGGTACGTCTATGCGTACGTGTACGCTTATGCTTACGCATTCGGTGTGTTTCGCTTCTGTCTTCTAAAAATAAAAAATAAAACAAAATTTGCTTTACACCGCTAACTAAAAAGTTTTGTAAAAATTTTTGATCATATTTTGAAACGGCTAAAGTGTATTTTTACATATCTCCGTCATTTCGAAAAACTGATTTGACTGAAAAATTCTATATAATTACCGAACCTGCTCCCAAAATTTCACCAGAATCGGTTTAGAAATGCGACCGTGGCCTGTTTCTCGAAAGTCACAAGTTTACAAGCCTCAATATGTCACAAGGAAGGAAAATAACAAGCACTGAACAAAATTTACTCTTTAAGATTCTTTTCAGTAACAAAGTAGTTGATATATGATTGCAATAATGACAAATGCACTGGCTGATAAGATAAATATTTTATAAATATCTGTCAATGTCGCTGACAGTCTCTTAAAGACAGTAAATTGACAACTATCAAAGCACTAAAATGGCCGCCAACTTGTGATTCTGGTATTATACAAGAGTAAAAACACAAGTGCCTGTAAAAAGTGTTTCACAAAAAAATTACAAGTCTTGTAAAATAACTACTAATAATATGCCATTTCACAAGTTCGATTGGATGATCTCTCTGAAAAATTTACGAGTATGAGAACTTTTCACAGACACTTCATCATTATTGAAATCGTTGCATCTTAATATATAAAATCGTAAACTGAATGAATGACTGACTGACTGACTGACTGACTGACTGACTGACTGACTGATCTATCAACGCACAGCCCAAACCGCTGGACCTAGAGACTTGAAATTTTGCACACAGATACTTTATACAGTGTAGGCATCCACTAAGGAAGGATTTTTGAAAATTCCATCCCTAAGGGGATGAAATAAGGGATGAAAGTTTGTATGAAAGTCCCTCAGTTTTGAAGCTAGAATCTTCAAATTTTGTGTTTAGGCTGACGATTGAAAATTAATAAATACGGGTCTCAGCGTTTTTCAAAATTCTACCCCCGAAGGGGTCAAAAGGGGGATGAAGTTGTGTATTAAAGAAAATCCTTCATTTTCGAAGTAAAAATCGCTAAATTTATAATTTAGGCTTATGGATAGAAATCTAAAGCAACGTATATTGACTATATTGTTTTTGTTAGGATTTCAACTCCAAAGGGGATGAAATGGGGGTGAAAAGGGTTAAAAAAAACCTAAAAATAGATATGGATGTCGTTATCGGGGTTTTGTGGGATGATGATTGCAAAAATGACATTTATTTTGAAGTCCAACCACGGTGGACATGATTTAACCCCTAAAGGGGTGAAAATGGGGTCCAAATTTTGTATGGAAAAATAATATAAAATAGACATTACAACTTTAAACTTCGTAGGAGCACATCTAAAAATAAATAGGCAAATATATATTTTGTTATTTTGAAAATCAACCCCTTAGGGGGTAAATGGGGTGAGTAAACATAAAAATCGATATTGATGTCGTTATTGGGGTTTTCTGGGATGACGATTGCAAAAATGACATTTATTTTGAAGTCCAACACGGTGGACATGATTTAACCCCTAAAGGGGTGAAAATGGGGTCCAAATTTTGTATGAAAAAATAATATAAATTAGACATTACAACTTAAAACTTCGTAGGAGCACATCTAAAAATAAATAGGCAAATATATATTTTGTTATTTTGAAAATCAACCCCTTAGGGGGTAAATGGGGTGAGTAAACATAAAAATCGATATAGATGTCGTTATTGCGGTTTTCTGGGATGACGATTGCAAAAATGACATTTATTTTGAAGTCCAACACGGTGGACATGATTTAACCCCTAAAGGGGTAAAAATGGGGTTCAAATTTTG
Organism: Agriphila tristella; assembly: GCA_928269145.1. Lineage (NCBI taxonomy): Eukaryota > Metazoa > Arthropoda > Insecta > Lepidoptera > Crambidae > Agriphila > Agriphila tristella. The sequence goes on along the minus strand of OV743450.1, from coordinate 15,276,893 downwards.
TATGGAAAAATAATACAAAATCGAAATTACAACTTTAAAATTCGTAGGAGCACGTCTAAATATATATATATTTTTTTATTGTTTATTGTTTAAGACATATTACATACAGATTCTATTTATACATTTACTCACTGGCAAAACCACTAAGGTTTGTGTGCCCATGAGAGTTCGCAAGTTTTAAGCATTGTATAAATCAAAACATGAAAATAGAAAAGAAAGCATGCATAACTAACATTATAAGGTGCACGCACGAACATATATTTTGGGATTTTGAAAATCAACCCCTTAGAGGGTAAGTGGGGTGAGTAACATAAAAATCGATATGGATGTCGTTTTTGAGGTTTTATGGGATGGTGATTGCGAAAATTAGATTTATTTTGAAGTCCAACGCGGTGGACATGACACATATGGACCAGCTGGACCTGGACATGCACATCCAGGGAACGGGAACGGGAACCGGAACGGGCACGGGCACGGGAACGGGAACGGAACGGAACGGAACGGAACGGAACGGAACGGAACGGAACGGAACGGAACGGAACGGAACGGAACGGAACGGAACGGAACGGAACGGACCGGACCGGAACGGAACGGAACGGAACGGAACGGAACGGAACGGAACGGAACGGAACAGAGCGGAGCGGAACGGAACGGGAACGAGACGGTAACGGGAACTAGAACGGGACGGGTACGGGAACGGGAACGGAAGGTGTACGGGACGAGTACGAGACGGGATCGGAAGGGAACGGAACAGGAACGGAACGAAACGGGAATGAAAGAGGAACGTAACGGGAACGGAACGGGAACGAAACAGTAACGAAACTGGAATGAAACGGGAACGGAACGGGAATAGAACAGGATGGGAACGGGAACAAGAACTGGACGGGAACGGAACGGGAACAAGAACGGAAACGTAAGGCGTACGGGACGGTTAGGGGACGTTTACGGGACGGGAACGCAGCGGGAACGGAACGGGAATGGGACCGGGAAAGAAACGTGAATGGAACGGGAACGGAACGGAAACGGAACGGGAATATAACGGGACGGGAACGGGAACGAGAACAGGATGGGAACGGGACAGGAACGGGATGGGAACGGAAACGGAAGGGGTACGGGACGATTACGGGACGTTTACGGGACGGGAACGCAAACGGGACGGAAACGGAACGGGAACGGGGAGCGGGGAACGGGGAACGGGGAACGGGGAACGGGGAACGGGGAACGGGGAACGGGAACGGGAGCGGGAGCGGGAGCGGGAGCGGAAGCGGGAGCGGGAACGGAAACGGGAACTGGAAGCCTTGTGCGAGGCCCGCCACACGCGGCAAATGTCTTGCCTCGCGAGGCAGCGCGCTTGATGGGGACTCGCCTAATCGCGTAAAAATGGCTGGCCGGATCCTGGTTGAAGGTTCCTTAAAAGGTTTTCGTCTAATATCCACGCGGACGAAGTCGCGGGCAGAAGCTAGTAAAGTTTTAAACCATGGACTTATTATAGTTTGGGTAGTATTTCATCGGGTAACTATAAATTTCCATTATGGGTATAAAATATACTGAATATAGCGTACAATTCCAATTTCAGTTTCTGAGGGCGACTACAAATGTTGAAAATGGCGACTTTAAAATACAAATTGAGTAACTAGTAATTCAGAACAGACGATCTAATTACTATTTGGGTAACAACCTAAGGGCACACAATACATTTAAAATTTGGCATATATTTTATTTAAATAAAAAAGGTGACTATTATCCTTTTCAAGATGACAAAAATACCATCTCAGTATTTTTGTCACTCATTTAGAATTTTCACTGCTGACTTAAATTATTCATCTTCCACATGTAGTAGCTTTTTATTTTATTTTTGTAATCCACAGTTTGGCGCCCCTTTAGTTATTTTGTCGCCCAAAAAACAAACCGCTGCCGAGTTTAGTATTTAAGTATCCCACTAACAGCCGCCTTTAATTATTTCCAGCCACCCAATTAATTAATTCCCTTATATTTTGTTTAAAACATATTGTATAAAACATCACGAGTGTGATGCAGTCACCACTTTATCATTTCCCTTTTTATTTTATGTAATGGACAATAATTTATAATTTCAGCACGTACGTAGAATGTTTAAATACCGAAGGTATAAGATTTTGACCCGCTCGTTTTGTTTTTACTATTATATTATTAGCGGTAGATAAACATTAAGAGTCCCTCGACACTGCTAGCAAAATTTCTGAAAGTTATAAGTTACAAGTGTCAGCGTAATTTTTTGAGAATAGTACATTACTGCAGCGGCAGGCAACTCAGGCATTGAAGGACGAACGTGAAAATGTGGGCCGAGGCGAAGCCGAGGCACACATACGTGAGTCCATCAATGCCCAGTTGCTGCCAAGGCTTGTATAGTACTTTTCTCAAATAATGCGCGGAAATTCAAACCAAGTAGTAACTTTTCTAACATTTAATTTTTATTTAAAATTACAGTAATTAAAAGCAAAGATTAAATCTTGGATTGAAAGTAAAATCGCACTGTCTTGAGTTTCTACGTCTTTTACATAAATACTCGAGTGTCGTTGCATATTCATGCACCGAAAATGCCAAAAATCAAACCTGCAACAAAAATAAAGAACGTGTAAAGTTGAGATGTTAGCTGTTTGACTAAAACAAAGCGGTAAATTACTCGTAGTACCTAGGTTAGGTACTTATCAATACGAAAACTTACTTTAGGATCCAAATACACACTGCCTGATGCTAGACAAGAAAATTTGCACGTTTGATGCAGACTTCCTACATTTATACCCTTGTGATTGTCTTTTGTGCATTGCAGTTAGGTTTACATCTGGTTTACTTATTTTTTTGATTTTGGAGTCAACATGTTTTCTATTACAGTTCTTGCCGCTTCTTGAATTTCAGGTGGCGTCAAAATATCACTTTCGTCGCTTGAACTCATTTATATAATAGATTAATTACTTAATTTAAATCGAATATAAAATATTTGACAAAACAACAAACGATTTCAACAAAATATTCTTCCCGCGCCAAGATCCATAGATAATACAACGTTATTTTTATTCCGCCTGTCCGAATCGTATGTTACACGTAAGTTTTGTAACCAGGAATACGGATTAATGGGCGGGCGTTACTGCGCTCATGACACTCTGTTACCGTGATTCGGAACTTTCCATTTACAAATTTCGTTCCATTTCTGAATTACACGTGTATAATGAGTTTCAGTACTAACCTTTACGGTCAGACGCAGGCAATTTTTGTATGAAAATCCATTATTACACGTTAGTAATGGATTTTCATACAAAAGTTGCCGGCGTGGTTTAGGTCTGTCCGGAAACTCCGATTTAGCACGAAGAAGGTTGTCAAAATAATGTTCGAATTTCCAAGCATGTTTGAGAAAACGTAATTTTCTCAAACATGCTTGGAAATTCGATCATTATTTTGACAACCTTCTTTGTCAACCTTTTTTGTCAAAATAATGTTCGAATTTCCAAGCATGTTTGAGAAAACGTAATTTTCTCAGAATTTTCTCAGTGGCCGAGACACATTTTTCAATTGCGCATTCAGATTTAAGAAATCTTGAGAAAACATGAAATGTGCGAGCGAGAGAGTTGCAGCCACCGGCAAAATCGCTACGGGCTCTTAAGAGCTTGTAATACGGCCTCTGGGGCCGTATTATGACCTCTTATTTCCAGGCAGTTTTCTGACTGGAGATCAATATATCTCTTTTATTTGCTATAAGACGAGAAAGAGATGTCACTACAGCAATTTATAAACCTGGCAGGATTTAAGAGCTTGTAATACGGCATACGGCCTCTGTAGACGAGAACAAACGGTCAGCTGGACGGACATCCGGAAGGAAGGAAGAACATACCTAAAATTTGCCCAAGCTGAAGCAGAGACGCTTCGCTCGCGCTTCGCGCTCGCTCGGTCAAATATTAGAAACACGACTGTCCTGCCAGAAACGAACTAAAAAGTTAAACAACAAGTGTCATTGCAATGCAATCGGGGGACCTCTTTGATTAAAAATTGTTCCACAAAACGATCCCCCGACTATTATGTATTCTGTGCCCCGACTGCAATTACACTAATTGTTTAACTTTTTAGTTCGTTTTTGGCAGGGCATAGGTGTGTCTAAATATTTTTTTTTTAATTCCTGTATAATTGTTCGCCATTTACTATATTTTTCATGTAAGCAATATTGAAAAAACTATATTTGATGCAAAACAAGTTGGCAACCCTAGTTATAACAGAAGTGACCGCGCGCGGAGCTGCTACAGTAAATTTGGATCCGGTTTGATCATATTATTATGTGCGTCGCAAAACAATAATTTGTTCCGAGCGGCTTTTTTAACCGACTTCAAAAAAAGGAGGAGGTTCTCAAGTCGACGGTATTTTTTTTTTTTTTTTTTTTTTATGTATGTTTTAACATAGCTTCGTCATTTGTTACCCGATTTGTACAATTCTTTTTTTATCTCAAAGAACATAGTTCGTGTGTGGTCCCATAAAATTTTTTCAGAGATCTGGCCAGTAGTTTTCTCATAATCCTAAAAAATATCATTTATTTAGCTCGCCATCGCACGAGTTTTTATGGAATTTCGGACATAACATCTTTGTTTATGAACCGATTTAGATGATTCTTTTTTTATTTGAAAGGGTATACTTCAAGAGTGGTCACAATTTAATTTCATCGTTATTGAACTTCAAACTTCAAAGATACACAAGGGAACTCCTCAAAGTCAAATAGTATATGTAAAGTGATTTAGGTTTTGGTAAGTTTATGGCAATCCAAAACAAGTCAAATCATGGTTTGCGATGCAACGTTCTGGACTAGACTTGGACTACGAAGACACAACGGAACTCCTCAAAAACAAACAGCGTAAATTTGGAAATTGAGTTCTGGGCATTTTACCATTGAAAATGTTATAATATAAAGTTAAAAAATATTTACATTTGCTGCGCTTACATACCTACCACTAAAAAGTTGAAAATAAAAAAGCTTTTTTAAAAAAAAGAAAAACCGCCTTCAAAAAACCTGAAAACAAAAATAGCTTAAAAATTAAATACCTCTAAAAAGCAAGAAATAATATTCGAATCATTCGTTACACATATCAATATTAATAAAACACGTCTAATGAAGTCGGGTGGGGCTTTTAGAAAAAAATGAAGTTGTCCTCCAGCCCCACCCGACTTCAATAGACGTGTTTTATTAATATTGATATGTGTAACGAATGATTCGAATATTATTTCTTGCTTTTTAGAGGTATTTAATTTTTAAGCTATTTTTGTTTTCAGGTTTTTTGAAGGCGGTTTTTCTTTTTTTTATTGTCAACTTTATAGCCCTACACTCTCAAATACCACATACTGAAAGGGGACTTCTTCGGAACGCAAGTAATTGCAGAATAAGAAAAGCGATTAAACTTTTATAATTAACAGTTTATTACCAGTTACTTAAAATATAAAAATGTTTTACATTGAAAAACACGCACACGGCTACTAGTATAAAATTAATGCTCTATCGAATATCTTTTTTTAAGAAACAAAATTATACATAAAAAAAAGAAAAAGAGGTAAAGAGGTTTTGTATTTCTCAGCATTGAGGTTTGAACATTAATATAAAACTTACTCAAAGCTCGTTAGACACTTTACAGTCGTATTAAAATAATTAAGTAAATATTATTTATTAATACTAAAGTCTATTGTGGGTAATCATTACGATGTAGGCTTACAATATAGTATGGGCTAACAGCTCGGCCTTCCTGTTCGGAGCGAGTCCCTTCGCTAAGTAGGTAATTTATATAAATACAAAAATTATAATTAATACAAAAATAACAATGAAAATACTTAGTTCACAGTCGATGAAGAAAATTCAATATCAGCGTGTTGACGAGAGAACTTTACAATTCATTGTTATCCGAAACGTATACTAATATGTACATTAACTAATTTAACATTTTACAATTTTATTAAGAATAATTAGAAAATAAGTTTAAACAAAACAATATTTGACAATAGTAGGTACTCTTATCTGCGACTAAGCTTCTAATCATCATCGGAGCTATTATTTTCATCCCAACTACTTTCTAGGTCTCTATTGAAATTTAACCACGGTTGCATTTTGTCCACTGTAACTACGGCTTCATAGCGGCGATTATTTTTACGTGATAACGATGTGTCTTCGATGACGTATCTATCATTAGGTAGAACCTTAACCACACGATAAGGTCCCTGATATTTGACAACAAGTTTTTGTGACTGGCCATCGTGAGGAACCTGCCGCTCTACACGTATTAAGTCTCCTTTGGAGTATCGTTTTGCATTTTTTCGGTGGCTATTAAATCTTTCGACATCCTTTATTTGTTGGTATTTTATTTTATTTCTTGCCTCATCCCTAATACTTACCAGTTGATCTACTGGTGTTTTATTAACAGTATCGTCTAGGACCTCGCTCAAGATTCCCTCACTTCTACATTTGATGTTAAATCCAAATAGTAATTCAGATGGTGATTTCTGAATAGTTTTGTGAGTTACTGTATAAAAATATAAAAATTAATAACGAAAATATCAAAATGTATGAAACAGCTGTTTTTTTTTTCACGATTTCAGAGTTGGTCCCATAGTAAAAGTTGTTCAGTTTGATGGTCCCTATCTACCATATTCGGCTTTATAAGGCTTTTACCAAACACCTTGTATATACCCGATTATTTTTCAATTTATAGTTTTTGTGAATATCCCTTACTTGCTCAGTACTAGAATCTGATAAAATTTCTTTTATCATCTTCACCTCCTCGTCAGCAGTTTGCACAGTAACAATCCAATCTTCTTCACATTTTTCAATGGATAAAACATCGATACACTTCAGACTCTCGATATCGCTTGACGTATCGACTGGATTGCGACTTAACGCATCGACGTGTGACATTCGCGACCCAGGTCGGTACTCGATGGTGCAGTCATATTCCTGCAGTTGCACCCACCATCGAGCAATTCGGTTTATCAACGTCGACCGCAACGCATTGCAATCCGTGAGTATTTTAAATGGAATGCCTAAGAGATAGACACGGAATCTGTTGAGGGATGCGACTACTGCCAAAGTCTCAAGATCGTAAGAATGAAATTTCTTTTCGTCTGCGTTTGTCTTTCGACTAAAGTATAACACAGGTTGAAATTTGCCTTCGGCATTAGCTTGCAATAATATACCAGCCAACCCATCTTTACTAGCATCTGCGTGAAGCTGAGTTTCTGCGTTATGATCGTAAAGCGCGAGGATAGGTCTATCAATTAGCATTTGTTTAATAGTGGTAAAGGCTTGATCTTGGTTGGCACCCCACATCCATTTCACATCCTTTTTAAGCAAGTCGGTCAAAGGTGCGGCTAATAATGCATAATTTTTAATAAACCGCCTAAAGTATCCTGAAAGACCAAGGAATTGTCTCAATTCATGTTGGTTGCCAGGTTTAGGGAATTTAGATACGGCCTCGGTCTTTCTATGCCCTGGGCGGATCCCATCAGGACTTACCTCATACCCAAGAAAATCGATAGTTTCAAGGAAAAAGTGACATTTGTTCAACTTAAGGGTAAGACCGCCCCTTTTCAGAAGTTCTAAAACCTCTTCCAATCGTTGCAGGCCTTCGGATACGTCTTTAGCCGGAATTAATACGTCATCCATATACACCAGTGCGTATTTTATTTTAGCCTCGAGTAGTATTTTATTGATGGTGCGCTGAAAAACTGAAGGTGCATTCACCAAACCAAAGGGCATCCGATTGTACTCGTATTGGCCATCTGGAGTAACAAAAGCGGTCTTGGGCTTAGACTCTTCAGCTATTGGGATTTGGTAATAGCCAGAAGCTAAGTCAAGAGATGTAAAGACCTTATTTCCCGCTAGTTGGTCTAACTGATCCTCAATTCGTGGCAGAGGATAGTGTTCCTTTTTGGTCTTGCGATTTAATGCGCGGTAATCGACACACAGGCGTTTTTCTCCAGTCTTTTTCTGGACTAAGACGATCGGACTTGCATACGGTGAAGTAGATTCCCGAACTATACCATGATCAACCATCTCTTGCACCATATTTCTCACTAAGACACGGTCGGCATATGACATGCGATAAGGTCGATAGACAATTGGTACAGAATCATCGAGATCGATTACCATCTCTGTCAAGTCTGTGAAACCCAAATTATTTAGCCCATCAGAAAAACAATTATTATACTTTTCTATTAATTGCTGTAATTTTGACCGTTCCACATCACTTAATTTGCTGCTACAATTTAAAAAATTATCTCTTTGAGTTTCAAAGAACGTGACATTGCATGATTCTAGGACAACTTTCGAAGACCCCACATCTTTGTAGTGTACGCGCGTCAAGAGGGTTCCCTTTTCTAGTGTAATGGAGCTAGGCGAGGCGTTATGAATTAAAAGTGCAGTAGAACCACCTTTCACTTCGTACTCTCCAGGGAGAAGGTAATACTCCTTCCCTTCCGGACCTCTAAGTGAACCGTTTACATAAACTCGCGCATCAGCGTTAGAGTTTGCTACGACTTGAACAGCACGCAAGTTATTCGAAGGAATCTCAACATCTTTAGTTGTCGTTAAATGCATTTTAACGCTAGGAATTTTCTTAAATATAACAGCAGTAGGAGTTTTTGTGATCACTATGTCGGGTTTTTCTGTGAAAGAATGACCTAAAAGAACGGATTGATTGATCACATAATCTTCCACCACGTACATATTTATTGTTTCCTTTATACCTTGAACTTCTACATTAACAATCGTCATACCTACAGGAGAAATCAGATTTGCACCTATACCTCTGAGTACAGGTAGTCTGGTACTACTACATCTAAATTTAACTCTTTGGCTTTTGTTAATTTTATAAGAGAACACTGACTTCCTAAATCCAGATGACAATCAACGGCATTACAATTAACTTTAATAAAAATCATGTATTTAGCTGTCACATCTTCGGTCAAACTTAATTGTGATACCTGTACCTGCTGCTCATTTTTATTTTTACCTTGACTAACTGTATCCTTGCCCTGATCCCTACTATTTAAACCTCTATTTCTATAGCAATGAATAGATAAATGACCAGATTTATCGCACGTGGTACATTTGGCAGCGGGTTTTTCGCACCTAAAGCTCGGATGACCATTTTGGTCACAATTGTAGCACGTGATTTTTGAACTACTGATTTTCGTAGTACTTGTTGCAGTTTTACGATCACTCCGATATTTTGAATTGAAATCGTTATTTTCACAGCTATTTACTACCTTCACAGTTCTAAAATATTTTAACACCTGCTCTGGTTCCGTAAATTGAGCGGCTTGTGCACCTACTTTGATAGCTCTATCATCAACACCGAAAAGTAAGCAGTCAACGGCCTGACGCCCATAGATCTTACATCTATTTAACAAATTTATTTTAGCATAATAATAGTGCTCTAGTGACTCTCCATACCTAACTCTTTTAGAGAGCATTTCAGACAAAAGTTCAGCATAGTCTTCGCGAACCGGGAAAGATTCTATTAATTTTCTCTTCCATTCGACCCATGTAAACATCATTGATGGCAAACTTTAGTACCAAGACCGCAAGGTCTTGCTCTTCCAAAGTTGACTGGGGTAGCAATACCCCAGTCAACTTTGGAAGAGCATAATGGATTATTTCCTTATCTTCCCAACCGTAAATCTCGGCGCACTCTTCTACTTTTGTCAACCACGTTAAAACAGTTTGTTCCTTCGACATCGGGTCAAAGTCAGGGATAATGTTAGTATTAAAAGTTAACTTCGATTTATCTGAACCTTTGACTGATTACAAAATTGACAAAAACTTATCTAAAATAGCATCGGTAGACTCTGTACATTTATTTCTTTTCGCCTTAGAGGTTTGTTGCTCTCCCGACTCCAGTGATGAGCTACGACTTCTCTTTCTGCCGTAACTCGATCTCGACCTCAGCCTCTCGTTACCGCTTTGTCTCTGCATGTACCGACTCTCAACATTTTCTCTGGCATCTTCATGCGCGCCGGCTGTGGTAGACGAACGGTATCGCACTGACCTCGTAGGTGTACGCAGGGACCTCTCACTAGGCCTTAGTTCAGATACTCTCTGTCTTCGATGCTCCATGTCGTAACCAACATATCGGTTATCAGCTTCAGTGTCACGTACCCGTGACACCCGTGGTTTCTCTAAATGTTTACTCGTTCTCGCCTGACCCTCATACCTGGGTACTCTTGGCCAAGTCATACAGCTAGACTCACGCTGTCTCGATTCTAGCACCTCTTGACCCTGGCCCTCAAACCTGGGCACACCTGGGTCCGGTCTAAAACGACTCTCTTCATTCATGGCGATGGTAGCTGAAACTGACAAAGTACAGCTTAGAAACCATTTAATATAGAGTTAAATAAATTTGTAGTTTATTCTCATAATTGATTAAATAAATAGTTATATGACGAGGTAAAAATTGTACAATTATAATATTTAATTGTGAAATACTATAAAAACAGGCTAAAATTAGGTTGATTAAAATCTGGTGTCAAATTCTCCTAGAAACAGTAAAATGCCACATCAAAAGTAATATGTTATAAAAATATTGAAATTACATTAATAAAAAAACAACTTTTGAAAAAAAAATACTCGGCGGAAGCAAAAATATTTCAAGTACCTACCTATTTATTATACCATTGAATAAAGTAGTTGAACAGAACAAAAATAATAGAACTTGAGACTGGCAAAAGTATTCCCAATAAAAAATAGTAGATTATACAACAAGTGAAAAAAGAAGGAATTTAGTTCGAGGTACTATGTAGGATCCCGAGAGCAGCGAAGGATTCTAGAGTTGAATCCCGAGCGTAGCGAGGGATTCAAAAGTAGAATCCTGAGCGAAACGAGGGATACAAAGGACCGAGATGAAATTTTTTTTCACGAGTTGTGTACTCTACTTTTTACCATTGACTGCGAGAAAACATAATAGCAGTACTTACACCTATAGTACCTATTTATAGTCATCAAATTTTATTATTAATTGGTAATCGGTAATATCGGTTAACCATTAGAAAATAGTGAAACTATAAGTTTTCCAATGACATAAAACAACCATGCTATGAGGGAAATTACATGATCAGTCTGACATCAGTCCATTTCATCAGTTTGTATAGACTTTGAATTTTTACAGACTGAAGATCGTACCAGACTGATAGAATGGACTGATGCAAGACTGAACATCTAATCTCCCTCTAATATAAAGAAAAGAACCCAAAGATAAGACACTAAAAAGGACCTAATTAATTTGGCGAGATATTTTTTTAGAAAAGAACCCAAAGATAAGACACTAAAAAGAACCTAAATAAAATTGGCGGGATATTTTTTTTTTATTTAATTGTATAACTATGGCTTTATCTATGGAATAGCTCCATATTTTCAGCACGTTTTTTTTTGTACATAATTCATACGATACGCGCTTGTTCCAAATTCAAAATATTTTTATTCACTCGGTGAATAAAACAGCGTTTTATTCACTCTTAGCACTTTTTCGAGTGGCAATGGTAAAAAAATATGGTGATAGTCTGTGGCAAAGAGTAAAATTATATTACGGTCTGTGGTATTGCTTGCTACCTATTTCACAACAAACAAAAAGGAAACAAAATATGTAATGAAATTAATGATTATGGAATGATTAATGCGTGAAAATAATAAAGTTATTAGCTTTTCACAGCGGAAATTAAGTACATAAAATGTACAGTATTGTTTAGGTACTCGCTAACAGAAATATTAATTTTAGCGGGAAACAGAAATTGCTTTCCCAAATATTGCCGTGAACTTCATTGTTGTGACCAAAATATAAATATTTATCTCTCACACATTTTTTTATGGCCGGTATAATAACTAACTTCTTTAGAATCGTTAGGTCAGTACGTAGTACAAAACAAATTTCGTTACTTACGTTTTATTCTTTGTAGGCGTAGATCGAAAAGTGTGAAACCTTTCGTTGGTCCCACTACTGAAACTGAAAGGGGACTTCTTCGGAACGCAAGTAATTGCAGAATAAGAAAAGCGATTAAACTTTTATAATTAACAGTTTATTACCAATTACTTAAAATATAAAAATGTTTTACATTGAAAAACACGCACACGGCTACGAGTATAAAATTAATGCTCTATCGAATATCTTTTTTTAAGAAACAAAATTATAGGTACATAAAAAAAGAAAAAGAGGTAAACAGGTTTTGTATTTCTCAGCATTGAGGTTTGTACATTAATATAAAACTTACTCAAAGCTCGTTAGACACTTTACAGTCGTATTAAAATAATTAAGTAAATATTATTTATTAATACTAAAGTCTATTGTGGGTAATCATTACGATGTAGGCTTACAATATAATATGGGCTAACAATACTTACACCAATATGTATCGATATGTCACATCTTTATCGCACAAACGACCGATTTATTTTCCTGTTCATTCGCACGCAGCTAATGCCAGCGGTGAAGGTCGCGCGATGATAACACGATGGGAAAATAACGATATTATGTAGGTAAACGCGACATCCAATTAGTGTGTACGATCGGCAACAAGCCACATAACACTATAGTACTTTGTCATAGCAACTTAAGTAGAATATGTCTTACCATTTGAAACATTAATCAAAAAAGTTGCTTCGACAAGGCACACAAAAGTGTTATTCACTAAACGTGCAAGCCTGTGGTCGACTCGACACGTTCTTAAACACCGTTGTTATTGCTTGTGTCTTTGGTAAACGATCTTGACATATCTTTAGCGAAATAAGCACTTTATAATAAGTAAGTAAACACAAAACTCGTTTAGTTTTCATTTTTTTCATCAAAACAGGTGTAAGTAGTAGGTAATCGATGTGGCATCAATCGTGCGTGTGTACTTGTTAATGAACAACTTAGTCGTTATATTAATGAAAGTTGATAGTTTGCTTAAATTGACACCTTTAGGTACAAACAGGCTTCATTTACTAACCAATATTCTATGAATAAAATGAAAATCTTGTACCTACTATTGTCAAAAGAACGGTAAAAGTTGAACTTGAACGACTTATTTTATGAGATTTTATGATGATGATGTCATCAGCGCATCAACGCGGTGTAATCAGCAAGGTTACCCCACCACTTCTAATACCTAAAGCTTCAGGTATACCGGTACATAACCACAGAATACATAATAGTACAAGTACATAACTTGGCAAGACAACGATGAGACAAAAGATGCGCCGAGTTTAGTGTTTGTAGCTGCTGCGCATCTTATGTCTCATCTTTGTCTTGCCAAAGTTACGTGCCGGTATCTGCAGATCCACACATTTATCAACACGCAAAATTTATACAAACCACGTATTTTCATCACCATCAGTTGTGTCAGACGTGTAACAACCATAACGTGTTAAATCGCTCGTGAATCTCGTGACCTGCCCCCCTACAATGGCTGTCAAAAAAAAACCGCCTTCAAAAAACCTGAAAACAAAAACAGCTTAAAAATTAAATACCTCTAAAAAGCAAGAAGCTTTTGCTTTTTAGAGGTATTTAATTTTTAAGCTGTTTTTGTTTTCAGGTTTTTTGAAGGCGGTTTTTTTTTTTAAAAAGCTTTTTTATTTTCAACTTTTTAGTGGTAGGTATGTAAGCGCAGCGTGTAAATATTTTTTTACTTTATATTATAACATTTTCAATGGTAAAATGCCCAGAACTCAATTTCCAAATGTACGCTGTTTGTTTTTGAGGAGTTCCGTTGTGTCTTCGTAGTCCAAGTCTAGTCCAGAACGTTGCATCGCAAACCATGGTTTGGTTTGTTTTGGATTGCCATAAACTTACCAAAACCTAAATCACTTTACATATATACCTACTGTTTGACTTTGAGGAGTTCCCTTGTGTATCTTTGAAGTTCGAAGTCCAATAACAATGAAATTAAATTGTGACCACTCTTGAAGTATACCCTTTCAAATAAAAAAAGAATCATCTAAATCGGTTCATAAACAAAGATGTTATGTCCGAAATTCCATAAAAACTCGTGCGATGGCGAGCTAAATAATTGATATTTTTCAGGATTATGAGAAAACTACTGGCCAGATCTCTGAAAAAATTTTATGAGACCACACACTAACTATGTTCTTTGAGATAAAAAAAGAATTGTACAAATCGGGTAACAACTGACGAAGCTATGTTAAAACATACATAAAAAAAAATAAAAAAAAAACCGTCGACTTGAGAACCTCCTCCTTTTTTGAAGTCGGTTAAATAGTAGTTTATGATACAAGGTTGGTAAGGAGGTCAATTCCCTAAGTGATTTGATCAAATTACGGAGGATGTTAAAATAACAACACGATTTTATCTTTTCCCTAAACAAATTTAGTGATTTGAACAAATTCCAAAATTGATTCATTGAAATGACAAAAATAACTTTTCTATGGTATTTTTAAAGGTTTATTTGGTAAGATATACACACATCAACTTTGTCTAGGTATAGATAAAGGTGTTATTTTATACAAACGAGGTAACTTTAAAGCCTTGGTTTCCTGCCAGAGATGTACCGTGCTGTGATCTGATGATGGCTATCTAGGGAATGAATGGAGGAGATTCAGATCGCTATACACATCCAACTGATCTGACCAGCATTCTAAAAGATTAGAGGACATGTTTAAAAAACCCGGCCAAGTGCGAGTCGGACTCGCGCACGAAGGGTTCCGTACCAAAAAACGGCAAAAAAATCACGTTTGTTGTATGGCAGCCCCCCTTAAATATTTATTTTATTCTGTTAATACTGTAAATGACTACAGTTGTAAATGGAATTTTACAATCGAAGCAAATATCAGAATATAGGCAAAATGCGATATCGTATTGATAAAGATAGTTACACCATAATTATAATCTCTATCTATGTAGGTACTTGGTTTCAAGCAAATGAGGGCTTATCTTATCTTTTGGAATATTTATATAACGTCAAGTTTCTGTTAAATGTATAATTAAGTGTAGTGCGTAGGTATGTATGTACCTATGCGAAACTGTGATAAATTTCAGTTATATTAACTACCTATACTGTAAGTATCTGTTTGATAAAGTTTAAACAGCTGTCTTCTCAGAGGAAACAACAGTTACTTATTCCTAGCTTCAAATGTTTAAAAATTGTAATAACTTAATTTACACAAGGTGTATTTGTTAATAGAATAAACTATGTCGGGATTTACACCATGTACCTATTTATTTTTGAGACTCCGATATTTCGGCGCAGTTGCATGCGCCATGATCACGGAAGAACTGTCGATTGTTGCGTGCGGGTAGATGTTATTGGCAGACGAATCGGTCTACCCTCCGTCTAGTTCTTTTATTACTACGTTCGATACCGGTACCACTGTCTGCAAACTCACTATTCACTCGAATTTGTTCTCGACACACGACACTGACTGTATCTGTACGCGAAACGGCACTTTTTTTATTTTTGTTGTTTTTACACAACCGGACTACTGGATTCCAGACACTCGACAATTTAAACCCATCCTCACGATTGAAATTTTTGTATTTGGTAATTTCAATCGCTTCCCTGACCATTCTTGGTATGTAATGGCGTTCTGTTGAAATAATCTGGGGGTTATGTAATTCGATCCAGTGATTTGTGTCCGAATGAATTAAATGTTCAGCAATTGCCGATTTTTGCGTATCGTTGTTTTGGACAGCTTTTATGTGCTCCTTTATACGGCATGCTATTGAAAGAAAGAAAGAAAGAAAGAAAGAAAATACATTTATTTTGAACAACACACAACGATACACAACATTACAAAGAAAGACAATCCAAAGAAGGAACTAAACACATAGGTAAACAAAAACATTGCGCATCGTCGCGTGATGTCAAAACTGTACTCGGCTCAGTATAAGCAGCAAGCTAAGCCTGCTGCACTGATATTCTGCCGAGCACAGCAATGACATCAGGATGCCTACCATCAACTTTTATAAAGCGATTCAAAACAGGTGCGTTTCAGTTTAGGTTCCCAAACTGAATCGCTTTAATTCGTACCATGAGCTATTTAGAACTGAATCGCATTTGAATAGATAAAATTGAATGACTGAACGGTTTGTGTCTTTGGTTCGCGTGAGAGTTTCGTCACGGTAAAGAAATGTATCAGTATTCGAACTCGGTATATCTTTCTGGTTTTGTGATTGTACGTAATATTTTAGAATCAATATTATAGGGTTTACCTTCTCCGAGAAATCAATTTCTAAGCAATAAAATACATAACTAATGGTAAGAACAGAAAACTAAAAAAAGCTGAATACCTGCTATCTTCGTTGATCAAAAGGGAAAAACAAATTAGTTTCAAATCCCTCTGGCCATATTTAGTTGGTAATACCTATATAATAATAATAATAATAAAAAAATATAAGTTATCTTAATCTAATTTTTTTGGACTTTCCGGGTATTTAAAAATGTTTTGTCTGGGATTTATTAGTTAATTAAATATAATATAAACAGCACAATCTGCACTTCGCCATAATAATTACTTGTATTTCAATCAATTGTACGTAAATCTTTCGTTCGTCACTGCGGCGCATTCGCGACTGTTGTATACCGAGATTACCGACCGAGTGCAGACCGAACTCGAGACGCATAGGTATGGCTCGCATTTCAACTGATTGTACTAAGTTAGAATACTGATACATTTCTTTACTGTGGTTTCGTAATTTTGCTGACCGCGCATTTTAAAGTTACGAAGTATCACATTGGAATGGCGTAAGTAAACATTAGTCATGCCTAGGTATTTTGTTTATTGAAAAATCATTAAGTTTGTTCTTACACACTCGCGTCTAAATGATAATGATAATGATAATGTTTATTTATTCAACCAACATAGGGTCATACAAAATTAATACAATTAATAAATTAGAATTAACAAAATAATTAAATAAATCAAATTGAATTTTACATTTAGAATAATATTAAATAAATCAAATTGAATTTTACATTGAGAATAATATTAAATAAATCAAATTGAATTTTACATAAATTTAGAATACTTTTAAATAAATCTTATTTGAATTTCACATTTAAAGATCGGATTCTGTTTGGGAGCTTAAAATACTTTATTATTATTTAATTAATATGATATAAAAATTAAATAAATTTAAAAAATATTAAAAACACGACTGCCCTGCCAAAAACGAACTAAAAAGTTAAACAACAAGTGTCATTGCAGTCTTGGGACCTTATTGTGGAACAATTTTTGATCAAAGAGGTCCCCCGACTGCAATGACACTTGTTGTTTAACTTTTTAGTTCGTTTTTGGCAGGGCAGTCGTGGATTCCGTGTTTCGGAGTTGTTTGATACACGTGTCCGCGAATTTGTTTTAGTGTTTTTCATACTTTTTCCTCAACCGTTCTTTTCTAAATTGAGTTTTCTCGACTAACATCCTGTTGGTGAGTGGTTATAAGTGTTCTAACAAGAATTCAGTGCTTTTAGATTACTAATATACCGGTTCACTAACATTCGGCGTCTCGCCATCTTTGGCTAGACGCCATGGAATCGGAGCCTCCTGATCCCCCTGATCCCCCCGATATTATGGAAATTTCCCAACCAATGTTTACGCAAGAACCCCGTAAGCATAAACTTACACCGGATACATGTACGACAACAGCCAATACTGATAAACGGACAAGGTCCTCCAGCGATATCGACACCTCGGTATCTATACAATCAATTTACTTGCACCCAAAACTCTCACAGGAATCCCGTAAGTACAGCTCTCTCGATCAAGGTCCCTTCATCGTTCACGTGAGTAGGGAAGTGCCTGACCCAGCAGCGGGTTTTACCATTAGGCCCATTAAATTTGGACAGCTTATACACAAACACAATATTAAAAATATCGTAAAAGGCGGCATTAAAAACGTAGGTAGAAATAGAATTGAAATCGAATTTAAATCGGGTCCGGACGCAAATAGTTTTATCTCATCAGACTTTGGTTCGTTACATAAATTTAAAGCCATAATTCCATCCTACAATGTCACCCGCATGGGCATAGTCAGGAATGTCCCTGTCGATTGGTCGTTGGACGAATTTATTAGCTCCGTGGAACTACCAGAGGGATGCGGTACTGTCCTGAAGGCCAGACGCCTCAACAGGAAGGTATCTACAAACGGCAATATCACTTGGACCCCCACCCAAACTGTAGTGTTGACGTTCGAAGGCCAAGTGTTACCCAAACGAATTTTCTGTTATTTTACGTCTCTGCCAGTGGAAACTTACCAACTTCCAACTATTCAATGCCACAACTGCTGTAGGTATGGCCATATAAAAGCTCAATGCCGGTCTAAGCCGAGATGTTACCGTTGTGCCCAAGAACATCCGGGAGACAGCTGTAACATCCCTGAAAACAATTCCACATGCCTACACTGTTCGGGGGAACACTTTGCTACCAGCAGGGGCTGTCCCGAGACAGTAAGACAACACAACATCAAGCTAACAATGTCCCAGGAAAGTATTTCTTACCTTGAAGCGTCCGCACGGTTTGCACCTGTCCGTCGACCATATGCGGACATCTCTAGGACCCCTGTGTCCCCCGTCTCTTCCCAACACCAACCGAACATAAATAACACTCGATCCAATCCAGCCTCACCATCAACATCATACCGAAAGACTGTGTTTATCCCGCAGAAACCCAGAGCCCCTCCTCTTCAGAGCTATGACAGAGTAGCTCACAACAATATAATCTCGGAAGTTGCTCCCACACTACCCAATGGGTCTAACCTGAATAATCCCTATTCGACATCAAAAGACGACAACCTTCTTGAACACATAATCTCCCTCTTAACTGACATACTTTGTAGATTTAATGATGCATTACCGCCCAACGTAGCACACAAACTAAGCCTTCTTAGTAAACTCATTCCCAATGGCGCCCCCAACCCAATCAACGAGGAGCACTCCTCAGTTTCTACAATGGAACTGTAGAAGTGTTAACCCTAAAATTCACGAATTAAAATATTTATTAAATAAACACTCTGTGGCTGTCGCTGCCATCTCGGAGACCTGGCTCAAGCCAGAATCTCGGTTTCGAGTGTCTGGCTTTGCCTGTCTCAGGGATGACAGAGCTGATGGCTGTGCTGGCTGCGCTCTCTTAATCAAAGGGAGCCTTACTTATACCAAGATCCCAATTCCCCCCCACAGCGACGCATTTAATGTCGTTGCGGCAAAAATTTTAGATATATCATTCGTTTCTATTTATTTACCTGATCCATCACCCTCCCTCATACCGGACCTCCAAGCAGTTCTTGCAGCTATCCCACAACCCGTTATAGTCCTTGGAGACTTCAATACTCACCACACCTCATGGGGAAGTCACTACTGCGATTCGTTCTCTACCCACTTGATTGACCTGTTTGACGAGTTCCAACTCTGCATCTTGAACGATGGTAGTCCAACTAGACGCGTATACCCCAACCAGGATGAGAGGTCTGCAGTGGACCTTACTGCTTGCTCACCCAGCTTGGCCCCTGCATTAACTTGGAAGACCTTATCGGAAACCTTCGGTAGTGACCATTTCCCCATCATCGTATCTAAACCTAACTCAACCCTCCCCGCCTATTCTCACTCATCCTTACGAAAGTATAACACCAACAAAGCGGACTGGGGAAAATTTTCTGCAGAAGTTGACTCTCGTTTGGGTCATACTTCTCTCCCTCAAACAAACTCCATTGAATCTCAATACACCCACTTTACAGACGCTCTGATCTCATCAGCCGACCTCCACATCCCCCCGATTCGCCGTATGAAACATAACCTAATTTCCCCCCCATGGTGGGACTCGGAATGCTCGGAAGCGGTTAGACTGAGAAAAGAAGCGGAAACCAATTACAGTTTGAACATGAACAGCGAAAATTTTATGGCCTACCAACAGATAGCCGCCAAAGCGAAGCGCCTCTTTAAACGAAGGAAGAAAGGCGGATGGATGAGCTTTTGCGAAAGCTTATCCCCCCGCTCGCCCCCTTCCAAAGTTTGGCAGAACATTAGACGTTTCCGAGGTTCACTTGCGGGACCCTCTCCTTCTTCAAATGACCCATCCCCTTGGTTAGAATCTTTTGCAGACAGACTAGCCCCCCCCTTCGCTCCCCCCGAAATTATTCAAACACTCCCTCCACAATCATCCAACTCCACCCCCAACAAATTCGAGTCCCCATTCTCCTTAGACGAACTCAAATGTGCTATTCGGAATTTGAGAGACTCGTCCCCAGGAGAAGATGGCATCCCATATTCCTTCATCTCCCATCTCGGCCCCACTGCTCTCTCTTACCTCCTCAACCTATTTAATAGAGTGGTTGAAACCGGCGATATCCCATACTACTGGAAATCTCATGTCGTTATTCCCCTATTGAAACCAGGTAAGAATCCGAAACTCGCATCATCTTACAGACCCATAGCGTTATCGTCTACTATATCCAAAATCCTGGAACATATGATCAAGAATAGGTTTGAATGGTTGGCGGAGTCTCAGGGCATTTTAGCTAAAAGTCAATTCGGTTTCCGCAAGGGCAAGGGTACCCTTGATAGCCTCTCCATACTTACAACAGACATCAGACTCGCTTTCACGAATGGTGAATTCCTAGTGGGTACATTCTTAGATATTTCTGCCGCCTATGATAACGTCCAGCTTCCGGTGCTCAGAGAGAAGCTCCTTCGATTGAGTTTTCCAGCGAGGCTGGTCCAACTAATTTATAACCTCTTTACGAATAGGACGGTAAATATTCGGTACCGGAATCACTGTCTCCCCCCTAGGACTGTATGGCAGGGCTTGCCGCAAGGCTCTGTCATCAGTCCTTTGCTGTACAGCCTATATACATGCGACCTGGAAGAAAGCGTGACAAGCTTCTCAAAACTCCTCCAATACGCGGATGACTTATGCATATACGCCCACGGAAAAAACCTTGATGCTATTTCAGATAAGCTTAATTCTGCTTTATACTATTTAAATCAGTGGCTGGTTGATCATGGTCTCACTCTCTCAGTTCCCAAAAGTAACACTGTAATATTTACTAGGAAAAGACAGGTTCCGGATATTGACCTTAAAGTAGATGACCAAGTAATACCTGTTTCAGATAGGGTCAAGTTTCTGGGCCTAACCCTAGACTCCAAACTTTCAGGAACCTCTCACTGTAAAGACATAGCTCAGCGGTGTGAAAAGGGGGTCAATATACTCAAATCACTTTCCGGGGTGTGGTGGGGTTCACATCAATACTCCTTGAAACTTCTCTATAATGCCCTTATCCGTAGCCTTATAGACTATGGATCCTTCCTGCTGGAACCCTGTAACAAAGAGGGTTTCAACAAACTGGACAAAATACAACTTAAATGTCTCAGAATAATTTTAGGCGCCATGAGATCTTCACCTGGCATCGCCCTCCAAGTCGAATGCGTTGACCCCCCTTTAGACCTTAGACGCCAATATCTTTCGGATAGATTCGTATTTAAAATTGCTCAATATAAGTCCCATCCTCTTTGTTTGCTCCTTCAGTCACTGTCCAACCTTATAACTCGCTCCTCATATTGGACCCACAAAACCCCTCCTAGGATGGTCAACAGCCATAGGAAATTATCGTCTCTATCTCACCCTATAGTAAAATTTGATATACACCCCTTATTTGAATCTAATTACGAAGCCCTTACCTTCAACCCGAATATAATTTTGAATTTTGGTATCAATAAAGATGACCCCGCAGCAAATAATAAGTTTCTGGAGCGTTTCGGTGAAGAATGGCAGCAATGGCTGCCAGTTTACACCGATGCCTCTAAGACTGACTCACAGGGTAACGTCGGCTCGGCAGTTTGGATACCAAAATACAACATTGTTCTTAACTTTATGTGTCCAAAAGAAGCATCGGTTTTCACAGGTGAAGCTGTTGCCATCCTAGAAGCAGTTTCCTTCATATTATCCCATCAGCTGAATCAAAGTATTATTTTTACCGACTCCAAAAGTAGCTTGGAAGCCCTTTCGGCAAACCAGTTTAGATCCAAATCCCCTTCTCCGGTTATCCTACAAATCAAAGGTTTGCTTCAGAAGTGTCACCTTCAAAATATTGACGTAGTTTTGGCCTGGATTCCTGGACACAGTGGTATACATGATAATGAGGTAGTGGATGGGTGGGCCAAAGAGGCAACACTGATTGGAAACCCGTCAAGGCTGCAAAATTATTCGTCAGATATCCTTCAGCTAGCTAAACCTAAACTTGAGTCTGAATGGGAAGAGAGATGGCTGCGTAATTCTAGGGGTATAGGTCGTCACTATCGTAGCCTTCAGGCTGGTGTTCTGCGTAAACCTTGGTTTTGGAAATTCCGTGACTTACCCAGATATGTCGTGTCGACTATAAGCCGCCTTCGCCTTGGACATGTTACCACCCCAGTATTTCTTTTCAAAATTCATATACTGGATAGCTCTATATGCGAATGCGGTCTTGAGGAAGGTAGTCCCGACCACATTATCTTTAACTGCCAGAAATATCCTTCGCTATATGACCAACTCCCAGCCTCCACTCCTCGTCCTACTAACCTTAATACCCTCCTCTCAATCTCCGATAAACCGGCTTTTTTGTGTTTATGCAAACATATAAAACGGCATAATATTAAACTTTAATATCATAATTTTCCTTGTGTATTTTTATCTTAATAATTTATCTTTAAATAGTTTCGTAGTTTAGTATATTTTTATTTATATATATGTACCTATTGTAATTGTGACGTTTTGTGTTTGTCTTTGTCCTTTCCCTAGGTACTGAAAGAGAACTCTCAAAAAAGGAAATCTTCAAAATTACCGAGCATTCACCCAAAATCATCGTGTATCTCTCATTACGGGACGTTGGCGGAATTTCTGTGAAGAACGGAAGAGGCCAGACTCAAAAAAAAAAAAAAAAAAAAAAAGGGCAGTCGTGTTTTTAATATTTTTTAAATTTATTTAATTTTATTTCACACATTTTAGTGACACATTATATAGTTTTGGAATGTGCTCATCAAGGCCTTTCATTTGATATCCATATTGTAATAATAGAAGAAAAAAATTTTTTTTTCACATTTGAAAATGGCGTCGTACAGTCGCCATATTGATTTTTTCTAAAAAAAATATAGCCAGTGTCACTCGGAATGCTGTAAGGATTCTAACGATACCCCATTTATCCAAATCAGTTCAGGCATTTAGAAGTTATGGTGGAATAAAGAAACTCACATACCCACAAACATACATGAACCCTGAACACATAACACTCTTTTTGCTTTGGTCAGTCGTGTAAAAAGATATCTCACTGTTGTGTTATCGTTTTCGAAAAATTCGAAAGTTGTTTATTCATCGCACATCTAAAATAAATTTTATTACTAGACAGTGCTTTGAAAGCAAATATTTTCAAAAAATATATAAAGTTTGAATATATATACCAACCTTAGAACAAATAACACTTTAACACATTGTCTGGGGTTTCTAACACAGTTTAATATCAATTTGAACACTAAAAATCACTCGTCACTAAAAACTTAAATCCTAAAAATTAGTTTAGCCTAAAGAAAACAGTTAACAATTCAGATTTTTGTATAAAATAAGGAACTTTATTTGGATCGCTAAAATTGACGTATAAGCAGAGCAGTGCAGGCGCAAATATGAGGTCATGGTACGAAAAATGAATGAATGATAAGGCTTAGCGAGTCAGTTTGGGTTATGGACTAGCGCTGAATCGCTTGCTGCTGACGCCGCTGAAACTTGATCGCTATAAAGGCGTCATGGTACAAATAAGCAAACCAGTTCAGTTTAGGTCCTAAACTGAATCGCAATAATAGTTCATGGTAGGCCTCCAGGACCGAAAAACACAGATTTTTAAACAAAAAAAAAACAGTTTTTTACACATTAAAAAGATAAAGTTTTACGTATTGTGCGTTTAGTTTGGCCGATATATGAGCTACCACAACTGCAGTTATTCTATTAACGTCAATAACCATGGAAATTTAAAACAATATAAGGTGTATTTGTAACCACTCTCCAAATTTTAAGGATGTGTTCAGTCCATGTAACTGAACAACTCCATAAAAGCAGCATGTGTCGCGCCATACGCCAAAAAATGTTGGTCATCCTATACTAATCTGCCCTACTCAAATGGCCAACTTTCTATTCGTTTGAAGGCTACGCTTACTTTTAAAGCTTAAATATGAGCAATAGATGATTAAGTCACACGTCGCAAACTTGTGTAAATTACAGACTTCGATGTATTGTATGGAATTTGTCAATCTTGACGGCACGTAATTTTATAGTTTACTGTTTTTAAAGTTTTAATAGTAAGCGTAGCGTTTAAACGAATGGAAAGTTGGCCATTTGAGTAGGGGGGCTGGTCACGTGATCTCTTTGATTTGTATGAAAAGTCAATGTTTAATGGACTGAACACATCCTTAAAATTTCGAGAGTGGTTACAAATGCACCTTGTATAGGTACTAATTATGTTTGGAACATCATAACACAATGTTTGCGCTAACACACCTAAGTATGTGTACAAATAATAATGCACGGTCCTACTTGAAAAACTTAAGTTTTACAAGAACTCCTAATTCATCAACTTAAACTAAGTAACGGGTGGCGCAAAAGTACTGGCACTAAAGAAAATACTTTTATTTTTTTTATATGACATTTTCTGTCATTCTGTTGTTGAAAATTGTGTAGTGAACAAATATAAAATACACTGAAAATAAACATGGACCGTTTTACTCCCCAAGAACGTGGAATAATTGTGTCAATGTTCTTACGGAATAATTCATCAGTGATAAGAACACAACGTGAATTTCGTCGACGATTTCCCCACCGTCCGGCACCGATTGGTCGCACAATTCGACGCTTTGCCACACGCCTTGAAGCAACTGGCTCAACATTGGATAGACCTAAGTCTAATAAGTATGTGAACAAGCCACAGACTCTCGCAGCTCTAAAAGAAAACATTCGTCAAGAAATAACGAACATATCGCAGGAAGTGTTACGGCAAGTTATGCAAAATGTCATAAATAGGGCTCAAATGTGTATCAACTCTGGAGGTCACCATTTAAAAGACATCATCTTTAAATCCTAATGGTACGAAATTTAATGGCACAAATATACATTTAAAAAAACCTAAATCTAGTTTTCTAATTTAGAAAAAATGTTATAGCTGAACCAAATAGGGTCTTTACTTTTGCGCCACCCGTTATTAGTTTAAAGTTGATGATTTACTTACCTAATAAACATGAAACTCATGTGGAAGATGAGCAGTTGCTGATTTGCAGTAAGTAAACGAACCTAAGTACAAACATAGGTGAGTAATATAGTTTTTTTACAATTACATAAAACAATAGCTTAAGATAATAATAAGATCGTAACTGTACTACTACCGGTAGTACTATGGTATAGTATGGAAACCCCAACATTAAATCCTCAGTCGATGAAACTTTGCAGGGATGTAATATAGTATGAACCAAAACTTATGTACAAATATCCAGAAACGAAAAAAAAACCGGCCAAGTGTGAGTTGGACTCGCGCACGAAGGGTTCCGTACCAAAAACGGCAAAAAAATCACGTTTGTTGTATGGGAGCCCCCCTTAAGGCGCGGTGGTAGAGAAAGTGGCGCCGCCACTACATTTATTTTTATTACTCGTAAACCAAGTCAATATTTAAAAAAAGCATAAGTAATAATCTCTCAAATTGTCACTAATATTTTTTGAATAACTCTTCAACAGTTTTCATTCTATCTGTAAGTTTTAAAATCCATAATTGCCAAAAGTGGCCACTTTGAGCTAAAATGGATTTTAAAACTTACAGAACGAATGAAAACTGTTGAAAAGTTATTCAAAAAATATTAGTGACAATTTAAGAGATTATCACTTGTGCTTTTTTTAAATATTGACTTGGTTTACGAGTAATAAAAATAAATGTAGTGGCGGCGCCACTTTCACTACCTACAGCGCCTTAAATATTTATTTTATTCTGTTTTTAGTATTTGTTGTTATAGCAGGAATAAAAAACATCATCTGTGAACATTTCAACTGCCTAGCTATCACGATTCATGAGATACAGCCTGGTGACAGACAGACAGATAGACAGACAGACAGTCAGACAGACAGACGGACAGCGAAGTCTTAGTAATAGGGTCCCGTTTTTACCCTTTGGGTACGGAACCCTAAAAAATACTTGGATAATTTAAAAAACCGGCCAAGTGCGAGTCGGACTCACGCACGGAGGGATCCGTACCAAAAAACGGCAAAAAATCACGTTTGTTGTATGGGAGCCCCCCTTAAATATTTATTTTATTTTGTTTTTAGTATTTGTTGTTATAGCGGCAACAGAAATACATCATCTGTAAAAAACTCAACTGTCTACCTGTTGTCGTTATTAATATCAAGCAAAAAACGGCAAAAAAAACACGTTTGTTGTATGGGAGCCCCCCTTAAATATTTATTTAATTTTGTTTTTAGTATTTGTTATTATAGTGGCAACAGAAATACGTCACCTGTGAAAATTTCAGCCGTCTAGCTATCACGGTTCTTGAGACAGCCTGGTGACAGACATACAGACAGACGGACAGCGGAGTCTTAGTAATAGGGTCCAGTTTTTAACCTTTGGGTACGGAACCCTTAAAATATGTTTCATTTATGATACTTTATAATAATAATAATAACCTTTATTTCTCACCATAATCATAAAATTTACAAAATGTAAGTAGTATGTAATGCAACAGTTTTTTTTGTTACAATGTGAAAAACTTATGGCTGCCACCTAAACTAGGACGGATTCTGTGTCTCAGGTAGTCAACC
This sequence comes from Agriphila tristella, assembly GCA_928269145.1. Taxonomy (NCBI): domain Eukaryota; kingdom Metazoa; phylum Arthropoda; class Insecta; order Lepidoptera; family Crambidae; genus Agriphila; species Agriphila tristella. The sequence goes on along the minus strand of OV743450.1, from coordinate 15,250,105 downwards.
CTCCACCCCACAAATGGTCTAGAAAATATAGGTTGTTTCAAGGACATAATAGTAGATTGTTATACAAGACGCTAAAATGACCCATTGCATACGAGGTAGTTTTATTCCCGAGCTTTAGCGAGGGAATAAATAGAAACCGAGTAGCAATGGGTTTTAGCGTCGTGTGTTACACTCTACTTTTCACTACGATTGCGAAAAAATAAAATCCAATATTAAATACCTACTGTCCTATTCAGAGTGCGTTCGTTAAACTGGTGCTAAAGTTAGCATGACATTAGACTGCGGGCTAACGCCATGTTAGTGCAAATCGTATTCAGAGTGACAGTTTAACGTTTAACACACGTCTATGGGTGGTTTACGAGCGGAATTTTACATTATCACTTAAACCTACTTGGGAGTAAGTTTAAGGGTGGTTTATGGGTAGTTTAATGCTCTTTTGTAACCTATAATTTACAGAAAATGGAGGAACTAGATGAAATTAGGAAATACGAAGAAGTATTTGAAAATATGCTGAAAAAACCTAAATTATACAGGTCATACATGCTGTGTTGCACAATAATTTGGCAATAGATGAGTGGTGGTCTGACAATGGTACCAAATATTATGTAGGTATTTATCTTTAATAAAGTGCTTGTAATGGAATTGTATTTTTATTAAGATTATATTTATTTACCCTAATATCTTTTCATATGAAAAATGTAAGCAATAAATAAACTAGGTAAGTAGGTACCAGGTAGGTAGGGTGGCAGGCAAAATTTTGGGACATACTATGAGGTATGTCTATTTGTGCTAATTTTTTTATGTACAGTTATAATAAAAGTTTCGTTAAATATCAAACTATTTATTTATCAGATACATCCGTACTCTTCATCTTTTTTTCGATTAATAGTTGGTCGTATTCCGACTCAGTAGCCACAACAGTAGCCCTTCTTCTTCCTATAGTATTGGATCTGCGACGACTCCTTACTTGGGCTTATCATATCTGCCGTCGCAATTGCAGTATGATCATCTGCAGCAACTGTTCGTCTTGTGCGAAGGGAGTCATACTTTGGTACGACGTATTTAGCTGTGCCAAAAGATTTTTTTAAGTTTCACTCCAATTCTCACATCATATTCGTTTTGGTCCACTAGTGGACGTTATTAAAACAGCATCAGTACAAGACCTAAAATAATAAATCACAGTTACTTCGGTAGATAGGTACTTACTACACAGAAGATTCAACAGTTTTTCAAGCCGAGACAAGCATGACTCACCTTTACACAAAATCAATAGGATTTTCTCCTATTTCTTTCCTACCAAGCTCCCAAACCGAATATTTAAGCTTTATTTTGATTTTATTTTAATTTTTAAATATTGTACTTCATAGATAGACAAGCGACATTGACATTTTATTTTTCTTCGAGTGATCAAAGAGATTATAATCACTACGAGTGATGACACAAACCATAAACTATTTTGTCTTTTTTCACGTTTACATTCGCTCATACTTCACTCTTTTTTAACAGTGTTACCAACTTTTTGCTTAAACCACAGTTTAGTTGTCACGCTGTGGTAAGTGTGTCTCTGAATACAAAAATCGCTAGCCTGGGATCTAAGCACAAAACCAGGTTTTGTTAGAAGAGTCTTGCACCCCAGTTTAACGAACGCACTCTGAATGAGACAGCTATAGTTTAAACTTCCGTAAACGAATCCACTCGTTTTTCTATCCTCCACTTCATAAACTTTTCATACAGTATTTAAATACTTAAATGATTTGTGCTTGACGGCAAAAGATTAAAATTATTTCTATCCTATTACTTACTTACAGTCACACAATTCAATCAGTTTGGAATTAGAGAAAAATTCTAAAGATTTCGCGCCAGTGCCTTTTTAATTTCTACTGTAGCAGCTAAGAAACACAATGCACGCATTTTAAACTAAAAGTCACAGAGTATAAATAAGTCTATGATTTCACCGAAGAGATCGCTGCTTTTAATTCCATTTTCAAAAATCGAGCGAGTTTTTATTCGTAATTATGAAAAAAGACTTTTTCGTTTTAGTAGGTTCATTGGTAATAGACAAACATTAAAAAAGAAAAAACTTTATCCCCTAGGGGTATTTATGCTATTTTATCCTGACTCTTGTACCTTACAATGGCGGACTTTTTGAGCAAGAGGAGTGAAAAAATATATATTATACATTAACATTTTAAAAAGGGGAACAGTAAGATAGTTTGTATGTATGTGTGTGTGTGTGTGTGTGTGTGTGTGTGTGTGTGTATATATGTGTGTGTATGTGTGTGTGTGTGTGTGTGTGAGCGCGTGCGTGCGTGTGTGTGTATGTAAACATGACTATGTGTTTGTTTTTGCGTAGCTAATATAAGCATATTTATTGTATTATTTTAAGAATATTTTCCGTTTCATCATAATCTAATACAATTAAACTAGTTTTAAGAATTAATTTAAGACGATTTTTATTTAATTTAGTGATTTTGTGTAGATCATTAAAATATCTGTATAAATAAGGGCTCATATAATATATTTGACGTCTAGTAAACATTTTATTAAAGTTTGGAACAGGAGTTCGAACTCGCCGTTTACCTTGAGGTAGTTGGGTAGGATCTATGTTTTTGTGGTAGCGGAGAACCGAGTTATTTATATACAACTGCCGAACGGTGAGCAGCTCCGCTTCCTCGTACAGCTTTTTAGTCGGGTATCTTCTGGGCTTAAAGCACATTACTTTAATCACGGCTCTTTGCGCTCTTTCCAATGGGGAGGCGAAGGCAAAGTGAATTACAGATGGCGCTCACCGCTCAGTCTTTGGAACAATTGTCAGTTTGCTTATATTGTCTTGACTGTGTATTACGTGATTTTACTTTCTTAGATTGTATTTTTTTCGGTTTTGCGGACAAACAATGTATTCTATGCTAACTTTAGCTCATATAAAAGAAGAATTACAGAAAAGAAAAGCCAAAACAACAGGCAAGAAAGTTTATAGCAACTTACAAAAAATTGCTAACAAGCATTACATTTCTTTAAATTTCGTGTAAGATTTACAAGTAATCTTTTTATTTCAGATTAGAAGCATATGATTTAAATTTTAACAAAGCAACTGAGTGTGAATTTCCGTGTTTATAGTTGCCTGATGATGCCTTCTGTGCAATAGTAATTTCAGGTTTCTGTACTGGAATTTCTGTACCATCCAAAATTACACGAACCGTTTTATCATATTTATTTTATTATTCTAAGTTTCTTGAATATAATTTTCTGGCATATAAAATTCTATTAATTCTCTGTTTGGCCCCAATATTGGGCAAATTCCATATTTGATATACCTATCAAATTCATCCAAGTTATATATATGTTAGAAACTGCTGAGGTTGAAATATTGAAGAACAAAGCTGTTATAATTCAAATGTTGTTTTATTTTTGCGAAGCTTCATCAAATTCATGAAACATTCCTTTTGATTTATAATGTTTCTCAGGCTCAGCAAAGGAGAAAATCGAGGGAAAAGCATATTTTTTTTGATATTTTTTTGCCCATTATTTTTTTTGTTACTGGGAAATCGATGAACTCCAATATTTTACAAGTTACATGCATAACAATGCGGCATTTTCTCAGTATAAAATTAAAAAGTGCAATACTCCAAGAGATTCCCATATGTTTTGACACTTTCTTTGAGGCGGCCGGGTACCAAAGACCAGACGCCACCTATCGGGATAAAATTGCGCTTTTCCTCCCCATTGCAGAAGATAGGAATTAGCGGCTCCGCCCCAAACAGTGACACAGTAAGTCAAAAGTGATTGACATAAGGCAAGATAAATTTTGACGACAAGTTTAGGCTCTGCGGCATCTCTAAGGTTCCTAAAAATAGGTAGGAGTTTTTTAATCCGTTTACTCAACGCCAATATTTGCGGATGCCAGTTTAGGTTCTTGTCAACTACTATTCCTAGATACCTATTTGTGGTTGTCAGTTTGCTCTTCTATCAGCCTTTTTTTTGATGTCCCCACTGCTGGGGCACAGGCCTTCCTTATGGGTGGTAAGGAGGATGGGCCATAACCCACCACGCGGGCCCAGTGCGGATTGGTGGGTGTTAACGACTGCAAATGCAGCCGGGATCAACGGCTTAACGTGCCTTCCGAAGCACGGATGAGCTCGAGATAATAAATTTTTGGTCACCCATCCCATGACCGACCCTTGCGAACGTTGCTTAACTTCTGCAATCGCTGGGCCAGGCGCTAAACCACTGCGCCACCGAGCTCCTCCAGTTTGCTCTAATGTGTCGCAATCGCAGTCACCTACTGAGCCACAAAGAGAGGAATGAGCTTTAATAGTTATCATACTGTAAAGTTTCGTCTACTGAGGATTTACTGTGGGGGTCCACTACCTTCCTTTCCTTCACCAACAGGCTGTCATAACGTTTCGTGAGGCGTGCGCCGTTGTGAGTGCCGCCTGCGATCAATTACTGGCAGCCATGGCCTCCATGCGCTGCCACTCGTTACCATCACGACATATTGTAAATTCAACTACCTACTAGCAGAGTAGCGCACCAAATAGGTACTATACAAGGTGTTGTAGCGTGGGACACGTTATCGATGACGTGTAATGCTGATATTGTTTTTATTATAAATGAATATTCTATTTTCTTATTTAAAGTAAACATGTAATCGGATACTTTTCTAAACAAGCTAAATGTCATTGTAAAACTATTTGGAATTACTATAAAAACCCTGTTTTTTAACCGACTTCATCAAAAGGAGGAGGTTCTCAATTCAATTGTATGTTTTTTTTTTATCGTTGTTCGCGCGTATCTTCGACATTTATGGATCGATTTTGATGATTCTTTTTTGTTCGATTGTGTTTGCTTGCGAGATGGTCCCATTTAATTTTTTTTCAAATCGGTCGAGTAGTTTTTAAGTAAGTAATCCTGAAAATACTATCATTTTGCATCCACTACCTTGACGACTTTCTTATTTATGAACCAACTTTTCCAACAAAAAAGTCATCTAATTGATGACTTTTTTGTTGGAAAAGAGATACTATAGTGTAGTATTTTTAACCGACTTTAAAAAAAGGAGGTTCTCAGTTTGACCCGTATGCATGTATGTTTCTCCGCGATTATGTCACGTTTGGCTGAGTCGATTTTTTTACCTAAATAATATACCTAATACAGAAGGTACTTACACTAAAAATAAAAATATAAAAAATTGTTTAAAAAACAAAAAACCGACTTCAAACAACCTGCCTATAAAAAGCAAGAAATAATATTTAAATCATTAGATATACATTATCATTGTTATAATAAAAACACGTCTATTGAAGTCGGGTGGGGCTTTTAGAATAAAAAGAGAAAGTTGTACTCCAGCCCCACCCGACTTCAATAGACGTGTTTTTATTATAACAATGATAATGCATATCTAATGATTTAAATATTATTTCTTGCTTTTTATAGGCAGGTTGTTTGAAGTCAGTTTTTTGTTTTATCTAAATAAAGACACAGTTGAGAATCAACTTTTCTTGTGTTATTACGTCTCCCGACCGACGCCGCACATTGCATGGCGACCCTGCCAGGATTTGTAACCACTCTCCAAATTTTAAGGATGTGTTCAGTCCATGAAACTGAACAACTTTCTCTAAGAAACATAGGGTCAAATATGTAAAAAAAAATGACTTTTCATACAAATCAAAAAAATCACGTGATCGGTTTAGTATGGGATGACCATGACCAAAATTTTTTGGCGTATTTCGACACATGATTCATGGAGAAAGATGTTCAGTTTCATGGACTGAACACATCCTTAAAATTTGGAGAGTGGTTACAAATACACCTTGTAGAAATTAAGTAAATTAACACAACAAAATATTTTTCACTCCTCTTGCTCAAAAAGTCCGTCATTGTAACGTACAAAAGCCAGGATAAAATAGCATATTTAGCCCTAGGGGATAAAGTTTTTTCTTTTTTAATGTTTGTCTATTACCAATTAGCCTACTAAAACGAAAAAGTTTTTATTCATAGACAGAATAATCACACATTTTTATTTTTGATAATGGAACTTAAAGCAGCGATCTCTCCAGTAGAATCATAGACTAAAGCCTCGATTACATACGCCGATTTAGCATCCTAGCTAGGAACCAATTTAGAGTTGCCACCCGTATAAATAAGTTCAATTTGAACAGTAAATTTGCACAAATAACGGAAAAGTCAACATTTTTTATGATTTTTTATTTTCTATACTCATCTACAATCTTAAACAATGTTTACTTTTCTGTTATAGTGTTAATGCAATTTTAAAATCGATGTTATTGTACAATATTTTATCATATATTACGGGTGGCAACCCGAAATTTGTTCCTAGCTAGGGAGCTAAATTGGCGTATGTGACACGTGCGTTTTTTCAACGCGCGTTTTTTTACCGCCCGACGACGGGAAAAGGTACCAGAAGACTTCTCAGGTGGGTGTTCCCACGGACGATGACGACGTTCCACGAGAAAAGTTACCTTATGACCTGGCCATAAGGTATCTTTCCCGTCGGAGGTAAAAATATTGCGCATTGAAAAAATCGCTCGTGTGAAGTTTAAAAAGTAGAATGCGTGCATTGTGGTACGTGCGTTACAGAAGAAATAAAAAAAAGCACTGGCGCGAAATCTTTAGAAATAATTTTAATATTTTGCCGTCAAGCACAAAGCATTTATTTAAATACTATACGAAAAGTTTATGAAGTGGAGGATAGAAAAACGAGTGGATTCGTTTACGGAAGGAATTTTTCTTACGAATTTTGATAACCTTCCAAAAAATATCTAAGTTCAACCTTTTGGGGATATTCAATGTTAGAAACAACTACCTTTACAGACAAGACATAATGTCAATATAAAGAGGGCTTTTCTCAAGAAATTATCCACCACTACAAGAAATCCAAAGTTTTAACGAGGGAAGATATCTATAATTTCGTAAATAATAGGCACCACTTGGCATCAAAGGTTTAAAGTTACCTACTTACATTTCTAAACATTTTACTATTATTTTCATCAACTAAACTAAATTATTGTTTTACAGGTTGCCTTAATTTGTGGGATAAGCGGTGCACGCAGGAGGATATAACTGGCTTACCACATCCATAATTTTACAAATTGTACATTTAGGTTTTAATAAAATAAACTATTTAATATTGTAGGTATTTTATTTTCTCGCAATCGTAGTGAAAAGTAGAGTGTAACACACGACGCTAAAAACCCATTGTAACTCGGTTTCTATTTATTCCCTCGCTAAAGCTCGGGAATAAAACTACCTCGTATGCAATGGGTCATTTTAGCTTCTTGTATAACAATCTACTATTATTAACTTCACAATCTATGTGACAATGTGGCAAATCACATTCATGTCACTTGCGACACTTGCTGGCCAGTACCAGGCAATTCTCGCCAGCCAGTCCTCGCACCCTCCAACAACTTTATGCAGCCGAACAGTTTGTTCTTATCATGACCCATTTAATGTCTACACTGCTGGGGCACGGGCCTTCTTTATAGATGAATCGGGCCCAGTGGGATTTGGTGTGTAAACGACTGCAAATCCAGCCAGGATCGACGTCTTTACGTTCTATCATATACGAGTAGGTAAGGTACCTGGGCTTGGAGACCTTGGAGAGGAGAAACTAAAGATAATTATTTTTGGACACCATTCCGTTGATTGACGATCGAATAGGTTTGTTTGTACTGAGTAATATTACTTGCGACCGAAAATCTATGTTTTTCTTTTTGCAGTAGGTAAGCTTTTTCTAGCGTTACAACAACTCTGAAAAAAGTTTGACAAAAAAGTCTTTGGTACCTATGTGTAAAAAAAACATTAATTTTATATATTGGACGTTCTTTCATGATTCAAGAGCAATAAATGACATATTCGCTCCACATTAGGTGAAAGAAATCTTAATACTTACTTGACCACAAACTACAATGATGCTAAGTTGGTATTGCTAACTGTTAACGCATCTATCTACTTTTCATAACGAAGCACACAAAAAGCTTAAATATTTTTATGTTTTCTTAAAAACTTCATCTTGTATACGGGTTCCGTTTTACACATTTCAAAGCAATCTTAAATAACAAAATCCGACTTCAAAAAACCTCAAAATAAAAATCGCCTTAAAATTCAATAGATGTACATTTCTTGCTTTATTATTTCTTAATAACATTCAAATCACTAGATACGCATATCATTGTTATAAAACACGTCTATTGAAGTCGGGTGGGGTTGGAGGACAACTTATTTCTATTAAACGTATAGTCAGGTGGGGTAAGTGAAACATACTTTATTTTTATTTTTATTTAACAAGGTTTAGTAAAGCTATAAAACTCGCAATTAAAGTAGCTGTGTAGGCAATGGACTCCTAATTAAATCAGCGTTTAACGGTATGAATATAAATATCTAAAGACTTGCTTTAAGCAACAAAATCACGAAATGAATATAAAGGCTAAGAAGTGTTTCACTTACCCCTGACAAGGGGGAAGTAAACAGTGGCCAAAATAGCTTTAAATATTGTGTCCATTTAATTAAAAACAGGACAAAAGGATCATGTTTGACCGTTAATATCCAAAATGTATCAAATTCTCATGAAACAGGGTCCAGTTTTAAAGATTTATCAAAAAAACATAATCCGGGGGAAGTGAAACATAGTTGCGATGGTCAGGGGTGACAAACCTAAAATAGGTAGAGTAAGCTTTACAAAAGAAGGAAATAATCCAATATGGCGGCCACCTTTTTGTTTGTGGGCCGATTTCTATGAATTAAATTCGGTTTTTGGTACTTTTTTGGCAAGAAAACAGCCACGCAATGTAAAAAAAAAAACCAAGATGGCGACCAACTTTGTAGTTAGCGGGCCGATTTAGTTGAAACTCAGTTTTTGGTACTATTTGGTCAAGAAAACATCAATGCAATGTTAAAAATATTAAAATATCCAAGATGACGGCCAACTTTTTGTTTGTGGTCCGATTTCGATGAAACTCGGTTTTTGGTACTATTTTGGCAAGAAAACAGCAACGCAATGATAGAAATATAAAAAATACAAGATGGCGGCCAACTTTTTTGTTTGAAGTTCGATTTCGATGAAACTCGGTTTTTGGTACTTTTTTGACAAGGAAACAGCAACGCAATGTTAAAAAATATTAAAATCCAGGATGGCGGCCATCTTTGTTGTTTGCGGGCCGATTAAGATGAAACTCGGTTTTTGGTACTATTTTGGCAAGAAAACAGCAACGTTATGTAAGAAATATAAAAAATCCAATATGGCGGCCAAAAACCAATCAACCGAAACCCGAGTGTCATCGAAATCAGCCCACAAAAAATAATTTAGCCGCCAATTTGGATTTTTATAGTACATTACTGCAGCGGCACGCAAGACAGGCATCGAAGAACGAACGTGAAAATGTGGGCCGAGGCGAAGCCGAGGCACAATACGTGAACGTGAGTCCATCAATGCCTAGTTGCGGCCAAGGCTTGTATAGGTAGTACTTTTCTCAAATAATGCGCGGAAATTTAAACCAAGTAGGTAGTACATATTTTTAACTTTTTATTTCAAATAACAGTAATTGATCAAGGCCTTTCATTTGATACCCATATTGACAAAAATATTTTTTTAGTTTTTTTTGTTTTATTTTCCATTTGTTTTATTTTTTTCTAGTTTTTTGGAATGTGCACATCAAGGCCTTTCATTTGATACACATATTGAAAAAAAAATTTTTTTATCGTTTTTTTTTAAGTTTTTTGGAATGTGGTCATCAAGGCCTTTCATTTGATACCCATATTGCAAAAAAATATTTTTTTTCGTTTTTTTAATTTTTTTTTCGATTTTTGAAATGTGCACATCAAGACCTTTCATTTGATACCCATATTCCAAAAAAATATATTTCTTTTTGTTTTTTTTTTCAGTTTTTTGGAATGTGCTCATCAAGGCCTTTCATTTGATACCCATATTGTAAAAGCATTATTTTTTCGTTTTTTTTTCAGTTTTTTGGAATGTGCTCATCAAGGCCCTTCATTTGATACCCATATTGCAAAAAAAAATTATTTGATACCCATATTAAAAAAAAAACATTTTTTTACAAATATTGATTTTCATACAAATATTGCCGGAGCGGTTTAGGTCTGTCCAGTAATTCCGATTTAACACGAAGAAGGTTGTTGAAATAATGTTCGAATTTCCAAGCATGTTTGAGAAAATATTTTTAACAATGCGTTGCTGTTTTCTTGTCAAAATAGTGCCCCAAACCAAGTTTCATCGAAATCGGCTTACAAACAACAAAGTTATAGCAACAAAAATAGGTACCACAAAAAACTTGATCTTTGACAATGGGCGCATTCTGCCTGACAAATCTTTGAGTCATCGATCGCCATAGAGTAATTTTTAACCATGGAAAGTAATTTGTATAGAATGTTCAATATTTTACTTTCCATTGTTTAAATTTAATCTATGGCGATCGATGACTCAAAGATTTGTCTGACAGAATGCTCCCAATATCATTCGGTATAAAAGTTCATGGAAAAAAGGTTTGTGATATCTGACATGGGGGAAGTGCGCCATATGTTTCACTTCCCCCGTCATGACTGTTTCACTTCCCCATTTTAGCTCTTTTTGATGTTAAGATTTTCAGATTATGATAACTCTATTTCATGAAGGATTTATCTAAAATAGACGTTGGATCATGTAAGATAATACTTTACGTGCAATACTTTCCATAACAAAATTTTTAATTACTCTTTAATTTTGCTTGTATGATTGCCAAAATGTTCCCGCCTATCACTCGTGTTTTGCGTTTTGACATGTAATGAATTTCTTTTTGGTTTACTAGCTAGTTTAATGATCTCAGCGATATGTGTGTTGTATTAAGGGAAGTAATTCGTCATTCCTGCTTTAACGACACATCGCTATGAGAATAAACTACGATAGTTTCTTAGATATGGATGGGTGTTTCACTTACCCCGGTGTTTCACTTACCCCACCTGACTATATATGCTTTCTAACAAAAATAATCTAAAATCGGTTAATCATTGACAAAGTTATGAGGTAACAAACATTAAAAAAACACAACCGAACTAAAACCTTCTTTTTTTGAAGTCGGTTAAAAAGGTTTGTAAAAAAGGAGAAAGATGCAAATCAGAAGTTAAGCTAACTAGAGGCGCGGACCGGTTCGGGCTCTGGTTTTATTGGCTGCCCCCGCGCAGACGACCGTCGGCGGTTGCAGCGCAGCTTATAGATTTCACACCGCAGGAATCCTGCGGATGACGCCCTTTCTATACTTAACTTAAGCTTTTTTTTATTTTTATTCCCAACATTACAAAAAGATTATAAAAAAATACAAAAAATACAAAATTATGTGGATATTTTTAGGCTTCATTCCAAGCTGTTTCACTATTCTTTTCATGAATTTTTTGATTCTTTCTTTCCGGATTTGATGCATGAATTTATTTTATTTTTTTATTTCACAACCTCACCTCCTCCTCCGATTTCAAAGCACTTGTGTTATGGAAATCAATCAGAGACAACCATATGACAAACACCCAGACCTGCCCCTCTACTAAAATGGCCAATATTTTATTAGTTTGAACGCTACGCTTACTATTAAAACTTTAAAATAAACAAAAACTATAAAATTACGTGCCGTAAGCTTGACAATTCCATACAATACATTGAAGTCTGTAATTTACATAAGTTTGCGACGTGTGATTTAATCATCTATAGCTCATATTTAAGCTTTAAAAGTAAGCGTAGCGTTCAAACGAATAGAAAGTTGGCCATTTGAGTAGGGGGGCTGAGATAATATAGAAAAGTTCAGTTTCTAATTGGTCCAGCCAGGGTCGAATCCGGGGGACCTCAAAGATGAAACCTGTGCAAAGCCACTCGGCCACAGAGGTAGTCTCGATTTGTATACGACGATGCCTGCATGCTTTTCCTTTCATTAACCGACTTCAAAAAAGAGGAAAGAGCTTCAGTTCTTCGGAATGTTTGTTTTTTTTAATTACCATGTTTGTTAAGCAGGCTCCAGATTCCTGCGTGATTCACGGCGTGAATTCACGACGTAATTTTGCCGCGAAGTCGGCGTGAAAAGCATGACCCTCCACACTCGCTATCGTTCACAGTTTAGTTCGCGCGCTCGTCGAGAATGGACGCCGAGTTATGCACTGCTATCTTTGTTTTTTAACATCCCATAAAATGGTTTCGGCATGATAACACTCAATCATCACAAGTTCCTGCTCGTTCGTCCAAATGACGGTCATTTTGACGCACCGTACTCCGCAAATAAATAAAAACCTCAAGGCACGGTACTGTTTTCACGCGCGAGTGTGGATGCGCTTGCGTTCACGGGAGGTTCGCGCACCGCGAACCCTTTGAAGCGGGCGCAAATACCGACACCGAACGGGGAACAAGGCGTGAACAGGCGCGAAGCCCGTGAACGGGCGCGAAAACCATCCACATTCGCGCTTCACGCCTTTCACGGGTGTTCACGCCGCGAATGTGGAGCGCTCTTTAGAGAGATTTGATCTTTATGATTGACCCTGTCGATTGCTAACATAAAAAACCAGGGTGATGTTTTTCGAATTTTAGCCGGTTCGAAACCTGGATGTGGGAAGCGTAATTTAAAAAAAATCTTTGAATGCATTTTTGTTAATTTTCCAAAATAAAGGAATGTTTCCTTTGTGCTAAAGCTATCTGCATTTAGAGTACTTTAACTCTGGCTGTAAAAAAATCCACCCTGTATAAAAATAGAAACAAAATTCTACTAGTGGCTCCGTGAGCTGTAGACCTCGCGAAAAAATAAAATAAAATGTCGCCATGAAGTTTTCAAAGCACACAGTAGGTACGTGAGTATTGCAGCGAGATGGTGCTTCTAATTTTGATCATTTTTCAAAATGGGTGAGTATTTTTTTTACATATTTGGAAAAATTGGCTTGACTGAACAGTTACATATAATTATCGAACCTACTTACAAAATTTCACCAGAATCTGTTGAGAAATGCGACTTGTAGAGGAAATCAAACAGCCGCAAGCTGGAATGAAATATGGTTTTTTACATATCTCCGTCATTTTAACAAATTTCTAAAAACTGTCTCGACAAAAAATTATATACAGTGGAGAGGTCAATGCGACAATTAATTAAATTTCATATATCTAGTAACGCTCCCAGTCTGCCTGTAAAATATCAATGAAAAATATCCAGTAGTTTAGTCACAAGAAACATTTTTTCGTTTTTAACATTTTCTACATGCTGTATCTATTACTAAGCTATTGCCGACAAGTTAAAAACCCCTACATCAGTATAAATTAACACACTGTTGCCGAATTGTACCTTATGCTCAAGCCGTAAGAGTCATTTTTAATTGCGTGTCACCTAAAAATGTGCGAATGAGACAAAATCTACTTCGAACAAACAATAAAGTTGACAACGTTTCGAAATCTTTTACCTGTGTAAAAATGAGTATTTATTATGATTAAATTACTTACTTTAATTAAACTACTTAAACACTTTTTTACGTGCCAAAGTCCTACACCTTGTCTTCACGTTTACCTACAGTGGTGTTTCTTTAAAGTTTTATGGAAATTGAAATAAATGCACTTCAAACCAACCTGTATTTTATTAAACAGATTCAAACGTTAACAATATCGTTTCGCTGAAAACTGCGGTTTTAGTAGTATCAGGAACTCCACTTAGGGACTGTTACATTACAACAGCCATTACAATATTATTTTCGAATAAGTTAAAATAACCTAAAATACTCAATTCAATTCAAAACATTCAAAGCACAAGCGGAAAATATGTTGACACTTGACAGCGACAGTTTTTTTTGTGAATGCTCGTTGTCCGGTTTTTTATTTTTCATAGCAACAGGGGGGCTACTCAAATGGCCACTTTTCTATTCGTTCGCTAACTTAAATCTTAAAAATAAGCAATTAATGATCAAGTCAGTCAGACGTCGCAAGTTTATGTAAATCACAGACATTGTTGTTTTGTACAGAATTGACAAGCCTACGACACGTTATTTTGGTGTTTATGGCTTATTTTTAATTTTTAAGTTTGCTAATGAATAGAAAAGTGGCCATTTGAGTAGCCCCGCTGATATGGCGATATGTGTTCTCTAAGTGCTAGTAGTGGAGAAAATTCATTCAACTATGGTATAATGTTTTCACTATTATACTGTAATTTTTAGTCTGTGACTTTTTAATATTTTATTTTTATTCTGTTTACTTTTTGTACAACACAACACAAAAACGACCAAAGAGCATGTCGATGATGACTTGACGTCTCATTGACGCAGTCTTATTAAAATCTGATATAATAGGTACGAATAAGTATTACTTCTACTATTTCATCAGTTTTCGAGTACACCTACATGATTTTAATTTATTTTTAGCTCTACGGACATACCGAGAGAGATATTATGGTAACATTTGTGTTTGTCCGCTGTCCAAAGGAAACAAGAAATATTCAATTTGTGACTAGGTATCAACGAACTAAGATCTAGTTCGTTGCTAGGTATTCAGTGGACAGAATAACTTTAAATCAGTGATTTAGGAAACAAATTTAGCAAAATAAAAAGTTACCGTAAAAAGCAAAAAAAATAATAATTTATTGCCATGGTTTTGAAAAATCACAGCAATAAAAATTGCCGTATGGACAGCGTTGTTACATGATGCCGTAGCTCGAGTCGCTGCCGTAGATATCAAGAAAAACACTGTTTTAATTCAGCATTAAATGGCGCCAAAAGTTCATTTCGCGGCTTGTCACCTGTCAATACTATTCTGTGATCTAACACCGCGCTGTTGCCGCTCTTACCATGTAAGTAACCAATATTTACAAAGGGTGTTTAATTTCGTACTTGTTTTTGTGGTATTAAGTTTGTTCGAAAAACATTTTTTTTATTTCGTTCCTAGGAATTATTTGATGTTTCAAAATACTTCGATGAACTAGTGTCTACAGTGTTATCATTTATTGTCGCATTGTCAAATCCACGTGTATATATTTATCAAACCTGCTCACAAAATTTCACCGAGATCGGTTGAGAAATGCGACCTGTAGAGGAGAACAGACAGCGCCGGAAATACGGACTGAAATATGTATTTTTAACATTTCTCCGTCATTTTGAAAAATTTCAAAAAACTGGCGTGACAAAAAAATTCTGTATTATTTTCGAACCTGCTCACAAAATTTCACGAGAATCGGTTGAGAAATGCGACCTGTAGAGGAGAACATCCAGCGTCAAAAAGCCGGACTGAAATACATTTTTCTTACATATCTCCGCCGTTACGAAAAATTTAGAAAAACTGTCTCAACTTGAAAAAATCTATATGATTTTCCAACCTGCCTACAAAATTTCACGAAATTCGGTTAAGAAATGCGACCTGTAGAGGAGAAAAGACAGAGCCGGAAAGCTGGACTGCAATATGTTTTTTTACATATCTCCGCCATTTTGAAAAAAAATTGAAAAAGTGGCATGACAATAAAATTCTATATCATTTTCAAACCTGCTCAAAAAAATTCACGAGAATCGGTTGAGAAATGCGACCTGTAGAAGAGAACATACAGACATACGAAAGAATTTTTGCCCAAGCTGAAGCAGAGACGCTTCGCTCGCACTTCGTGCTCGCTCGGTCAACAAGAACACCGCGTGATTCAATCCCATCCAAATCAATCTGACGATTCTAAAAGCCTTTTTTGTATTTTTAAAGTTACAGGGAAAAGGTTTTGATAATCAATTTTTAATCACAAAACTCTATTGATTGTCCAGTTTTTTGTTAGCTGGAAATAGTTTTTTATTGTTAAGGCGATTAGTGGTTTATTGTGGGCGACCTTAGTGGTCGGTCACCCACCACTCACCTCGCGCGTTTTTGTCGCGCTCGCATCGCGTCTGTTATTCACGATTATCGCCGCTCGTCGGATCCGCTCGCAGCTCGCAGCTATTGTAGTTGACTCGTCTTTAGTTTCTGCGTATCGTCGTTGACGTCGGAATCGGAAATCATGTAGGGTCACCTTATGTTTTGATAAATAAATGAAATTGTTTTAATCCCGTGATGATTTTCATCTTTTAACTCTTTGATGACCAAACATTCGTTGGAGTTAATTTATTATTTCCAATACTATTATTTTTATTGACCGAGTGAGTGCGAAACGTCACCGTTAGAGCTTGGGCAAAAATGCTTTCGTATGTCCGTCCGGCTGTCTGGCTGTCTGTCCGTTCTCTTCTACAGGTCACATTTTTCAACCGATTCTCGTGAAATTTTATGGGCAGGGTGAGCTGTATGCAGATCTCGCGTTTGTGTGTTTTTTCGAAATGGCTGCAATGTGTTTTATTTTCGAGAGTATTGAAAAAAAAAAATACTTATTGAACCTGCTCACAAAAATTCACGAGAATCTGTTGAGTTTATCTACAACCTGTTTATATCCAAATGCATTACCTATATACGGATGTCTACTACTTTTGGAAAGTAACTAAGAAGATTATTTTTGGTGAAAATAAAATCATCATCATCATTATCAGCCTATCATCGTCCACTGCTGAACATAGGCCTCTCAAATAAAATAGTGAACATAAATTAAATATTTTCTTATTCGATAACGTGACGTGAGAGCCCTACTCAAGCCAGAACTAATCTGGACTTCCAATCAACATTAATTCACTAGTTTTATGCATAATTGCTTTATGCACGTCATCTGAAGTGGTATTCGCTGATTTGACAAGGGTAACAATCATTTTAATGATTCTGAGTATTGAATACGTAGATCTTTTTAAAGTTTTGAATCCAATAGTAATTCCTATTTCTGAAATTCCCACGGGAAATTACTTTTCACGTGGATAAAGCCGCAAATAAAGTTCGGGACAAAAATGTGTGTGAAATATTGACTAAAACTGAAAAAAAAATATGGTGTGGGAGGTTTGGACGTGTTGGTGAAGTAATTAATAAGCTCAACTTTCTAACTTTTCGGTTTATTTACCAACACTTCTCTCTCACATAAAACATAGAAGGAGCAAACAGAATATTGATGCCTATTCATATGAAAAATATTCCTTGACAAATGTAACACGTCATGATAAAGTCCCGACTGACATTTTATTCTCTTTGACGCGCGGAAACAATGAAAGTGTGATACGTGCCCACACTGGTTATGTAATTTCTTTCAAATCAACATTTAAAATAATTTTTACATTTGCAACTCATACAGAAATATTATCAGTACCTAATTCAGCACATAACTAACATTATCTCGCTATTCAGACAGATAACGATTTACGTCAAGGATAACATAGAATTGGCGCTATTGTCACAGAATAATAAGAGTTTGTACCTACTCAGTAATTATTATGGTAATGAACATAATAAAATTATGGCTATCAATTTACCATTGTTGCGGAGGTAAGATAGGTTCCTCGGTGATTGAGGATTCCGGGTGTAGAGCGCTTCACCCGCACATTCGGCCTTTTCATCAGTGCCGGATTAAGACTACTTGGTACCCTAAGCAATCCATGTCTCTGTCGTGCAGCGCAATTTTTGCCTGTTTCATCCACTATTCTTGTAATAAGTTTTGTTTAAGTTTCGTTTTGCATGGCCACACAAATAAATTTGAAATAAAACATTTTAACTTTTTTGTATCTTAAAAAAAATCTTTATTTTCGTTTTTTTTTCGGTGCCGATTATGGTGCCCCCCAGACGTGATGCCCTAAACAATTGCTTAATTTGTTTTTAGGTTAATCCAGCACTGTTTATCATCAACATCATCAACATCAGGTGAGATGGAGGTCAAGCACTGACCCGTTGGTTGAGGAAAAAAACAAATATGACACAGTGCTGCCGCTGCCTGCGACCTTCGCCATTCAAGATGAGCATTTAGCCGGAACTTTGAAGGTCTGAGAAACATTAGAACCTATCGAATTGCAACGAACCGTTCTGCATTACGTACTTAGGGTAAAAAAAACTACTATTTTATTATGACCAACCAGTTATCTAAGATAGGTATTTCAGAAATCGTTTTTGCTGGTCGCAAAAACCACGTCGAGTCTTGGCCCTGCCTTGCTGCTACTAACATGTACATTTTATATGTTTGTATATTAATTGATATGAAATTCATCTCTAATCACATATTCTTTTTAAACGTGTACTAGTAAATGGTGTTATTAGGTCAACCAAAGTCGCGCATAAACGTGTAAATAATGCCATAGTAAGGTAAATACTAGATACCTATCTCATTTTAAGATTTGTCATGCAGCGTTAATATTGCACTAATCCATAATTTTAATTACTTAGACAAATTGTAATACTTAAACATGATAACTATGGGTGATTATTCAGACGGGTCAGATCCATCATCCATCCATGAGCAATTTTTTATGTTTTAATGATGTGTCTTGTGGGAATCAATGATGCTATCATCTTCAGAAAATGCTAACAGCATATTTTTTAGTTTTCTGAACACAAACATTATTATTGCTTGATACTTACCTAATACTTACCAACAAATGGTTCAGAAGCGTTTCCGAAGAACCACTCAAATAATAAAAGCTTCTAAAAGATCTAGAATTCTAAATTGATTGCTACAAAATACAACTAATGTAGATATGGGTAGAAAGATAGATAATTTTGTCAACGCAAACGTAGCGCGTATCGTTTTCGCTTATCTGCGCTCGACGCGGCGATAACAGGTGCGCGAGGCAACGGGCACCTCTGTTATCAAAGTATCGAGTCAAATGGACGTAGTTTAGCAAAAAGGATCCAACCCACAAGTTGGTCGAATATGAGTTGTATATACCAAAATGGCCGTCAGGGTCTATATTTCCTCCTAACATTATAACTTTAAGCAAAATAAAATTCTTTGAACTTATTTTTGATGCAGGTTACCATCCCACATGTATAGCCAGTTCATTTTTTAGTTTCACAAAAACGATCCAATATTCTTGGATCATTATAGTAAAATTAGCCAGTTAAAACACTGATCTCGATTAAATACATCAAAAAGAATCCAAAACGCTTGAATCCTTTTTTGACATGACATTTACTTGAAAAGAGTTCACAAGATTAATCTTAATAACAATCCAAAACACATGGATCCCATTTGATAAATGTTATTTACAAGACCTGTTTACAATACTTCTAAATGACAAAAAGGATCCAGAACGCATGAGTCTTTTTTGATAAATGCTATGTCCTAGAAAATAATTCACAATACAAATCACAAAAACGATCTTGGATGTTTGAATACTTTTTTAAAAATGTTATAGAAGAGTTCACAAAATAAATCACAAAAACAATCCAGAAGGGGAATTTTGACAATTTCTTGGGGCACTGGCAACTAGGGATGTGCGATCCGGGTACCTTGTATCGATATTCTAAATCGCAATGGATCGTAATCCATTTTATCGATCCTTAAAATTGATACGATTTTTGGATCGACCCAGTATCGAACTAAATATTTCAGAAAAGTCGACTTTTTAATCACACTTTATTATAAATGTGGTATTAAGTACCTAATGTACTTAGTAATGTTTAATAAAGTAATAAAATATATTTAACTAGCGGCCGCCTGCGGTTGCACCCGCGTGGTTCCCGTTTCCGTAGGAATATCGGGATAAATAGTATCCTATGTTTTAATATATATTCCAGGCTATCTACTATCTGTGTGCCAAATTCCAACCGTTCAGCAGTTTTTGCGTGATTGAGGAACAAACATCCAAACATCTAAACATCCAAACCCACAAACTAACACATTTATAATATTAGTAGGATTTTGGCAATATTTAAATTTTAAAGTACGCAAAAACAAAATTAAATGTTGCTGGTCCTCCAAGTGAACTGATATGTATGGACAGAAGCTGAAGCAGGTCGAGGAGCGCAAGAAGTTGGCTCATGATTGGTTCAATTTATAAAGAATAAACTCCATTTGAAGGTTCAACACTTGGTTATGTGGAGTGATTGCTGTGGTGGGCAAAGCCGCAACATATAAATAGTGGTTATGATAAACGCAATTCTTAATTCGCAACAGACGCTAAAGACCATCACGATAAAATATTTAGAGTCAGGCCATAAATATTTACCTAATGATACCGATTTTTCTAAAATCGAAACACAATTAAAATATCTCGAGAGGATTTACACAGCAGAAGAATATAATTACAGTTATCAAGAATAGTAAGAAGAAAAATCCGATTAAAGTACAAAGAATGAAAAAAGAAGACTTTCTTAGCACAAAAAAATTAAAAGAATATAGTAAATAGAAAAGTTTATGTGAACAAGACAAAAGTCAACTGGCTTCATACTAAATAAATATTGCTTAAAAAAGAAAAGATATACAGTATATATATGAAAATACAAAATGAGGAACAGTACCTAGATCTAAATATAGAAAAGAAAATCAAAGGAAGTACATTACAGATAATCGAAAGTGATTAAAGTTTATTATGGCCAAATGGCAAAGAAATTTCCCAAGCAAAATTGGATGACTTGAAATCTCTTTTTGAGTTTATCCCTAAGGATTGCTTAGACTTCTATAAGTCACTCAGACGTAATGATAGCCTTTTAGACGACATTGAGGGTTTTGGAGGATAGACCAATTTTAATATAGAATCACAAGATGATGAAAAATTTAAAAACATGGCGAATGATTTTGTAGTATTTTTTAATTTGCTTTCTAATGGCAGAATAGGAAAATAAGTGAAAATTGTAGACTGTAGTTGTAAGAAAAAGTTTAAAGAGCCATGATAATATAATTTTATTTAAATAAATTTGATGTTTTAATAAATCCTTTAATAATAATTAATAATTAAATTTGCTGGATCGGTTTTGAGAATTACATCATGAGAATAACACAATGGAAAATAACATTTCCCAAAAAGGATCCAAACCCACTTTTTCCATAATAACTCAGTAAATATTAGTATGAACTGAATTAAAATTATTTAAATAAAAACAATACATTTTTACAAATTATTTTTCACAAAAACATCACTACATAAATATTTTATTTATATACAATTACAGGTTAAACTTTAAACGTCAATATCTCAAAAGTGTCATTATGTGGGTTGGATCCTTTTTGTTAAAGTACGTCCAAATCTAATGTTGTACTTAATTAATGGAGAAAAAAATGTATCCGCGGCGTGACTGTTCCGCGATGATCACACTATGAGTCACTTGTATGAACGAACATGAGCCGCTGCGTACGCGGGTCGCAAACACAACGCACTGATCAGGTAAAATTGTATTTATTGATCATTCAACAATAATTGCACTTAATTATAATAACATTATACTACACATTTAGATAAATCGAATCATTAAAATCGAACATTCTCATTTGAATATAGTAAATAAATATATATAAAAAATCAATATTCCTATTTACTATACACGAATCGTAGCAACTTAGGTAATTATGTACAATAATTTTATTCAATGGCAATTCATAGAAGGCATAAATATTTTACATGAGGGCGTGGGACCGCTCGTCCCGGCCGCGCCGAGCTGGCAACAGCGCGCGCGCAGCCTTCATTGCACCACTACGGCCATTATGTACAACACGCTGTGACATCGCATCGCCACTTCGCCACCACACACACTGACAAGACGACGCACAACACGCCACAGCACACCACACGCTACTACAGTTTCTTGACGATGTCAAACTTGGACTTGAGGTCCATGGGCACCTTCTTAGGGTCGACCTTCTTCTTGGCGGCGAGGTGGGCGCGCATCTCGGCGGCCGTCATCTGCAGGTTGAGCCGCGGCGCGTCGGCGGGCGGCGGGCTGTCGCGCGGCGGGCTGGCCGCCGGCGCCACCTTCTCCGGCACGGCATCCAGGTCCGGCATCGGCTCGCCCGGCGCCGGCGCCGCCACCAGCAGCTCTGCGTCGTCCGGCCGCTCCTTGATCCGTGCCACCACTTGTTTGTGCGACTCGCCTGCGATACTGTGCCCGTTCACCTCCAGGATGCGGTCACCACGCTTCAGCCCCGCCGTTTCCGCCGGCGAGCCATCGTCTACTTTGCCGATATACTGGCCCGGCTTGCCCTTTTCAGCGTGAAGGTTAAAACCGTACCCATCGAAGTCTGGCGACTTCCGCACGTGGCAGAGCCGCGGCTCGGTCGCCGCTGACCCGTTCGCGGACATTTCGGCTGCGTGAGTAACGCGCGTTCGGTGTCACGACCGGCCCGAGACTGGTGAGGTGGTGGCGGCCCCTCCCGCGCGGAGGCTCACGGGCTCGCGGCCCGCGTTTGCGCCCCGCTCCGCGCCGCACCTGCGCTGCGCCCGCACAGGTGAGAGGTGCGCGGGGCGGAGCGCGACCGCCGCCAGTGTGCACTGAGTCGCCGCTGAGGCGCGAGGTATTGCCGCGAGTGTTGTGTGTGAAAGCTACGTCCAGAAAACGGTGTCACATCCCCACGAGCTTCCCGATACATCGAGGTGAGTTCTGCGTTACATTAAAGCGCATGTTACGTCACCGACCCTCAGACCAAAGACTTGCGCAAGCGTAGCTTTCCCATGACATCGTCCACCGACCAGCCCTTGCACACGTATCCTACATTCGAGTCCGGTAACTATTTCAATTGAACTGTTCAGTGTTCGTAATGAATGTCTGGGTTTAGCGAAGTGAGATCGCAGGGATAGTTGATATAGGTTATCGCGAATATAATACACATTCATAGCTGGATAGGGTACAAAGCGGAGTTGTTGTGAAGAATGCTGGCAGCGTACGTGTCGCGCGGCGCCGGTAGAGGGCGCACACACGGTCGTTGCTCCGCGCCGCTCGCCGCCTCTGCTCCATCGCATGATGGGCCGCAACGAAAGGAGTCGACGGCAGCTGATGGCGAGCTGCGCCGGAACCCACTTGTTGGGAGTTCCTGCGCCACTCGAAGGCGTCCGTGTGGACGTGACCGCACATGCTAATCGGTGTAGGATACGATTTCTTCCTTTGCTCGCACGTACGGACGGAAGCCTCATTAATATTCAATAAACATCCGATTTTCCCTTGCTTTGTCCGGTACACAGACCATCTTTTATGACACTGAACAATGACATTATTTGCCTTGCCAATAAAATTGTTATAATATAACAATTATAAAAATCTGGAACTTCTTTACACGCTTTCAATCTACCAGTCACTTGACGTTAATTGGGTAGTTACTTTAAATTTAATCCATTTCACCATCACATCAAGCTTAATCATAAATCTTACCCCAGGTCGACACCATCACCGACCCCATGAGCTAAAACAACTTCGACCCCCAATTAATTTGATGTAAGAAAATCGTAATGAACTAACAAGGGTAGATTTGTTGTTTCCAAAATATGAGAGAGAGCACACATTTAAAATATATGCTATTATGATAAAGAATGCATAAGAAGTAAGAAGCAATGAGTTTTCTGAATAATTAAGTAATATCAACAGATTATGTTCGACTTAACATTTTGATTAATGGAGACACATCAGTAACCACAAACAGACTATTAATAAATCCTGAAAACGAATTGTACACAGCACAGCAAAGATACATTTTCTACATGGACAAATTTTAATTCAACCATCCTGCCTAGCATGACCGATTTATATCGCGTGATATAGCATTTTATCGACACTCAACTGTCAAATTCCTTTGTATTTTTGACAGTTGAACGTGATAAAACGCTATATCACGCGATATAAATCGGTCATGCTAGGCAGGCATACCATTTTACTTAAGGAGAATATGACTCCTCTAATGATTATACACCACCGAACACGAGACAATAGAAACTTTCTTGATGTAAGTAAATGATGAGCAGACAGATTAAGCAAGATTAGTGGAGATGGCGTATCATACTAAAGTTCGCACGATCCAGCGGCGTTGAGCGTACGGTGGGAACAGACAGGCTGGTGCACGGTGGCGAGCACGGGCGGTCTCACGACTATCGCTAGATGGGGCCCATTAATCGCAAGAGCAGAATCAAATGAAACTTTATACTTAAACCACTTGATAGTTACAAAAGATTTCGAAAAATTCATACTGAAGGTCTGGTAAAAGGAGCATGCGAAGAAACAACCCGTTTTCGTTAAAATAAATGTAGGTAGATGTAACTTCCTGTCATAAGTTTCCAAAGTTAAAGACGGTCGTAATCAACTGAAGCAATGTTATTTATCGTATCGATGTTTAGGAAAGTAAACTTTAATCGAAAACTAAATATCCATTTTGGTGTATTCGTCATTACTTAAATTCGACTTAATTTAAGAATTTCAAATATTATGATGTATTATTCAGTCTTTTATTTTACTATGATTCAGTTCAGTACTGATTTGTTAATCAAAACAGTGGTATTTTTTCTTCAGTTCTTCTCCGATTAGAATTCTTGGTTTCTCCAGATGCTCCGTTATCACTCTTATTATTAATATCGTTTTTAAATGAACACTTTAGTAAAAACTTTAGCTATCGATTCTGAACAATGATCCTGTGTTTTTCTGTGATTCCTGTGCTGAATAACCTCTTCATACTTGCCAGGTTTATAAAATTGCTATAGTTTCATTTCTTTCTCACTGTATAGCAAATAAAATAGATGCATTGATAGTCATCAGAAAACTGGCAAGTTTTACGAGGTTGTAATACAGAGGAGTACTGTTGTTACTGATGGTCATCCAGATATTAGCAACTTCATTGAACTTGTCATTACCGTCATCTGCGTAAAAAACACATTCTAACTGTTCGTGGTTGTAGCGGTAGTGTTACTTGTAACTGTAGCGGCCATGTCAAAAATTGGCCAAATGGTTGGCGTGGCTGCACGAGCAGTACCATTGCTATCGGTAGATTCGTTAACAATACGAGGGCGGTTTGACTTTGAAAAGATGAAATACTTTATTTTCACAATTTATTTTTGTATCTTAAAAAGAAACTCCTTAGGAAATCATTACACTATATTTTTTTTAATTCGTGTAAAAGATTATTACTTTTGGAAACAAAAAGCTCAAGCGACTTCTAACTTTTCTTAATGACCCTGTCGACCCTCTCGGCGGCACTCATGACATCAAAACACATTGAATGAAGATGTGAATCCTTCCTAGATTTAACCCGCTGAGATTTTTTCTCATACCAAACATGAATAAATAAATGTCTTGGCGGGCAAAGATTTCCATCAAGCCAAAAGGTGGTGTCTGAAATGTGCTCTCATTTCAGTTACCACAGTTTTCAGGCGGTTGAAGAAAAAAATTATGTATTAAAGAGGTAGGAACTTCGTTGGACTGAATACGCAAAGCTACAAAAAACATTATGTAGAGAAATAAAATAAAAACATGGCGAAAAAATATGTTTCTTCTTTACAAAGTCGGACTTATCAAACCACCCTCGTATCATAGACATAGAGTAAAGGTCAACATGATCCTGATTATTTTTAGTTACCAGTGTTATTTATAATTTATTTTATTAAGGTAACTGACATGGAGCGCATCGTTGCACAAAGAAAGTAGCAATGGGCGGGTCACATCAGCCTCTAATTTAGTGTATGATGTAGAATAGCCTACGAAAGTAGGGCACGTGTGAAACAAGTACTTGTATAAACAGTAAATATTGGACGCGCAAAATCATTTAAGTCGCACTGTTACTTACCATTATTTAGGTAGGTACTCTATTTAAAGAATTTATTTGAAAAGAGCCTCGTAGATTAGCGCAGTGTGAACTAATGAAAATATTTGGTTATTTTATTTGATTCTGATTGACTATCCTTCTTTTTAATTCCTGCTCCTAAATTGCCTCTCAATATGCATTAAAATATATCAAATATTTGTAATCCATCATCATCATTACCTAAGTTATTTTCATTAAATAATGTCCTCGTAAGCTGATGGCATTCCTGACCAGATGAGTAGCCAGTCCAGTAGAAGTTGCGCAAACGCGGTTGGTTCACAGTTAATCGCACCCATGCCGTGGATAGTTACATCAATGATTTGAACTCTATTGTTGAAGCAATAAAGGTGTAACACCGGCGTCAGGCACAGGTGCGCGCGCGCATGCCACACAGCTGACGTCACGCCTCGTGGTACATACAATGTAAGATGGCTGATCGTGGGGCAGATCGTACGTGGCAACAAGTAGATTATATTATTGTAAATACTGCCACGTGAATCAATATCAGAGAAAAAAAAGGAAACACTACACGATGAAAACATTTCGCAACTTGAAAGAGACAAATGTAATAAAAAACTATGTTGGTTGCATGTCCAGCCTCTTGAACCGTTGTCGGAAGCTGCTAAAGTTATTATCAACTTTGTTATTCATAGTCTTAAGTTGGATTAGTAATTAAGATTAGGGTAAAATGGAGCTGGCATGTTCGAATAGTTGATCAAAGAACAATTTGTTAGATTTTTAATGAAATTGGAAAGAAATAGGAATTTTCAAAAGTGCTAGCTACCGATAAATTGACGTTTCGAAGTTTGTTTGTATGTACTTATGCGATTTAGTAATTACTTAATGCTATTGCTACTCAGTATAGTGAAGTAGTTCAGAATAGTTATTTTCGAATTAATTAATTGAACGACAGGTTGGCATTGAACCAGAAACTGTAAGTAAATGCAAGAATGTAAATTGCACTTATTAATTCTTAATTTATTGATCGTATGGACGATTATAAAATCAACAAAATCATAAAAAATATCGCAATCAAATCTATACATATAATAAAACATAAAATTCTAAATGTTTGTGCGCAAATAACTCAAAAACCACTGAACGGATTTTGATGGGATTTTCGCAGTTTGGTAGCATGGGGTCCAACTTAAAATCTAAGATGTTTTACCTAATTCGGGTGGGTAGAACATGGGAAACAGCTTGAACTCTCCGTAGTACGAGCTTTCATATACTAAGAAGATCATTTAAACTGGTCGCCTTATTGTTAAATCGCGGGCAAAAGGGATACCTCCCTGGGATTTTTTTCATTGTCTACGCTACGGTAAAGAAATGTCTCTACCGTGTCCACGCGAAGTCGCAGACAGAGGCTATCCAGAATAAAAGTGCTGTTCCCGAGGGATAGCAAAAAACTTTCCACGTAGACGAAGTCGCGGGCGACCGCTAGTATTTAATAATAACCAAAGCTCATTGAATGCAACCGTTCATTCAAATTCAGTCATTCGTAAAATATTTGATTTTACTATGGTAAAATCTAGTGACGACAGAATACTCATTGAACTCGGTAAGAAACTGACATTTCTTCAAGATCAATCGGCGTAGCGACCTTACGATTCACTTCACTCGTCACTCCGTCACAAAACGATGCGATGAATTATCGTAGTTAGCAATACAATGCAGTGGCAGTACCGTCATCGACGAAAGGACGAAGCTATAATTCATTTTGTGTACAGTAAGTTATTACAATGTTGGCGAAGGGCAATATCTACGTGACTAATAGCTGCCCACGCGCATTATGATTACGCCTAGGATTGTTCAGGAATAGCAAGACAATGGAAAATTATGTTTCTTTAATTATTGTTCTAACTAACCTCTTATTTGTACCATCCATAATTTTATGGCAATTTTAGTGGAAGAAGAGTATGACGAATATCGTTTTCTATGTAGTGATGTATTCACTAGGCCTTTTCAGTTGATAAAGTTGATTTTTAAACATTGACAAAGACACCAAACATGATCACGATGACTCAACTATTTGAGCACTTTTATTATTTTCACTAAACGTTTCGTGAGTTTTACAATTACGCCAGTTATATATTTTGGTACATACTCTACCGAAAAAGAAAGAATACCGCTATAGAGTTCTGAAAAAATATCGATATATGTACACATCGATCTAAACAGTGAAAATCCTGAAATCAACGTTGCATCATCATGTCAGGTATTATTATTGCTATATCAACAATTATGAAGTATCATAATAATTGAAGTTGGGCGTGTTAAGTAGCCCGTGAAAGTAATGAGCATCAAATGTGTGATGCAATGTGTGATGGAAGAGTGACGGCAGCTTGCAAGTGCGATGAGGCGCAGCGGTGCAACTTTCACTGCGCGCCGGAGAGAGCTGTCGCGACCAAACTGGCCCAGGGATGTGGCGATGATCAAGGAACATGGCGAAAGAACGCTAGCTCGCACTCTGTCATGGGGAAGATGATAAAATTATGATTGTAACTATTTGATTGAATCAGGCGTCACTTGGCGGAAGTCCCAAGCCATTTTGAAAAAAGAAATATATGTAGCTTACTTCCGCCAACAATATATATTATATGCAAGAAGGTGTTGGTTTACGCACGATCTAACTCCTGAGGATGCCCCGGGTTGGGGCGAAACACGTGTAGAGTAGCCTAATTGGTGAAGGTGCAAGGTGTGTTGCTGTCTTGCTAAATGCAGGTATTGTGCACTGATATTTTGTGGTGTGCATGTGCATATTATTGCGGGCGGGCGGGCGGTGCATCTTGCATATTGTTTGCGGAAGTAAGCTACATACATTTCTTTTTTCAAAATGATTGTAACTGTTTTCGATACAGTTGAAAGAAATTTCAAAGAGGTAATGATGAGACTGACAAACCTATAAGCGAGGTAAAAACCTCTAAATAAAAATAGGCCTAAATAAAAACCATAGACTTAGAAAATTTCTCGCTATGATAAAAAAAACCCCTGACACATCACTGAAGTAACACGGTACCAAATTTCGAATCGATAGGACATATGGAAGGTTTTTTTTTATCTTACTCTATGTGGAAGGTAGTCAGAACTATTAAAGAGCTGATAATCTTCAAACGGCTGATCAGGTCATGGTAACCCTACCATATACTTCCTATATCATTGAGTCAGATCCCCACATCAAGTAGAAAAGAGCTGATGATATTCAAACGGCTGAACAGATTTTCATGAAACATGGCTAAGAACACTCGGGATAAAATTATCTATGACACAAAAAAAAACTAAATGAAAATCAGTTTATCCGTTTAGGAGCTACCACAGACAGATACACAGACACGTTAGACTTATAACACTCCTCTCTTTTTGCGTCGGGGGTTAAAAAGGTAGGTTAGTTTGTTTTTGTTTATGAAATCTTTATGACAAACATACTAATTTCCATCAATAAGAAGTTGTAACATTAATTTTATAATGCATAGCAATGTCCTCATTTATGTTCGTATTTATAGTGATAACGATGAAGGATATTATTATTATTAAAATGAACTTATCATTGATACAAATACCTACCAATGCCATTCAGTCATATCATATCATAATGTATGTATGTATGTTTTATAATGCTATTTGTTCACATTGAAAAATGCGGAAGTAAGTTAGAGGTGAGGTAGATCAGGAAATCCCATTAATTATTATTATTAAAAAGATTTACACATATTATTTTATTTATTACCTAGTGTTTTTAAATCCTAGATGTAATTATCAAAATTGGTTTTGCAAATCTATCGGATGTACACTTTATTCCCAAATCTTAATTAAGGAAGCCAAACATTCCAAGTGGGTAAATTCGGATGCCAGTTTCCCCGATTGCAAAACATTCGCATTATCGGAAGTTAACGTTATTATTTCTGATAATCGGTTATTTGTGGCGTATTCTGTTTACAACAATTAACGTAGGTAACGTAATTATAATATTGTGAAGCCAGTGAGTTAGATGTTGCAAACTTGAATACACGTTCAAAACTTGAATGAACTGTCTGTCGATTCTGTAAAAAACTCGCAACTCACTTCGAATTTCACTTCACTTCGCAGGAATTTCAAATCATATGAGATAATGTTAGGCTGTTTTTAGGGTTCCGTACCCAAAGGGTTAAAAACGGGACCCTATTACTAAGACTCCGCTGTCCGTCTGTCTGTCTGTCTGTCTGTCTGTCACCAGGCTGTAACTCAAGAACCGTGATAGCTAGACAGCTGAAATTTTCACAGATGATGTATTTCTGTTGCTGCTATAACAACAAATACTAAAAACAAAATAAAATATTTTTTTAAGGGGGCTCCCATACAACAAACGTGATTTTTTTGCCGTTTTTTGGTACGGAACCCTTCGTGCGTGCGTCCGACTCGCACTTGGCCGGTTTTTTAAATCACAAAATATTTTAGATAGCTGCGGAAGCTACCTTAAACCCTTTGCAATTGGTAAAATTTTGACGATGTGAACAAAGCACTCTCGCAGGTTCTTACTTGGTTTAATGTAAATAATCTCCAGCTAATGCTAAGAAAACCAAATGTGTCAAATTCGCTTTACCTAATGTACCAGCGAATCCCACTGAAATTGTAATCAATAATGAGAAATTAGATTTGCTCGATTCAACAGTTTTCTTGGGTGTTACTCGAATTGAACTTCAATGGAATATGCATATAGCAGCTCTGGCGGGCAAGCTCAGCTCTGCTGCCTATGCCATTAGAAAAGTTAGACAGTTAACAGATGTAGAAACTGCCAGATAGAATTGTCCTACCTACTTATAACTTATTGTATGCTTTTGACTCGACGCCTTAATGCGAGTAGCTTAAGTATGTCATGCTCACTTAAAACATTTCTGCGGTGGTGTCGTATGAGGCGGGTCGTTACGTTCCCTCAAATATGGTTAAGCGAAGCGATGGCTGGTTCATGCGTCATGCTCGTGAACGGGTGCTGCCAGTGGGAATAGGTCTGCTTCTGTCTGCTTGTACTAAGAGCGTCGTATATTTATATATATATATACTAGCTTCTGCCCGCGACTTCGTCCGCGTGGATGTTAAAGAAAATTCTTGTAAAATCTTCAACCAGGATCCGACCAGTCATTTTTATGCTTCCCGTTCCCGTTCCCGTTCCCGTTCCCGTTCCCGTTCCCGTAACCGTTCACGTTTCCGTTCCGTTCCCGTTCCTTCCCCCCCCCTTTCCCGTTCCGTTCCCGATCTCGTTCCGTTCGCGTTCCATTACTGTTCCGTTACCGTTCCGTTCCAGTCCCGTTCCCGTTCCATTCCCGTTCCGTTCCGTTCCCGGTCCGTTTCCATTCCGTTCCCGTTCCGTTCCCGCTCCGTTCCCGTTCCGTTCTCGTTCCGTTCCCGTTCCATTACCGTTCCGTTCCCAATCCGTTCCCGTTCCCGGTCCAGGTCCCGGTCCCGGTCCCGGTCCCGGTCCCGTACCCGTCCCCTCCCCGTTCCCGTTCCCGTTCCCGTTCCCATACCCGTCCCTGTCCCCTAGGGTGGGCCGATTTTAATCATTTTTCGAATTTTGCATCGCAAGACCCCTCAAAAGTTACGAAATGCGACGTAGATTATAGGAAAAATAATTAAAAAAAATAAGGTTATCGCTTTGAGCCCTCTACTAACGATCGATTTTTTAAAAAATACCCTTATTTCGTGTATTTCAGACCTTAGAATTTTGCATTAAATGACCCCTCAAAAGTTGCACAATGAGACGTAGGTTGTAGGAAAAATAATTAAAAAATAGTAGATAGCAATCGAATTTTGTAAAAAATAATTAAACAAAATTCAATTTTTCGAATTGGTTTTGATAAAATTCCTGTTTCAATGTAATAAGCTTATTTTTTTAATTATTTTTCCTAGAATCTACGTCGCATTACGCAACTTTTGAGGGGTCTTTTAATGCAAAATTCTTAAGTCTGATATACACGAAATAAGGGTATTTTATAAAAATTCGATCGCTAGTAGAGGGCTAAAAGTGATTGTTTTAATTTTTTATATTATTTTTCCTATAACCTACATCGCATTATGCAACTTTTGAGGGGTCTTGTGAAGCAAAACTCGAAAAATGGTTAAAATCGGCCCACCCTACTGTCCCCGTCCCTTGGACGAAGACTTCAAAATAAATGTCATTTTCGGAATCACCATCCCATGAGACCTCAAGAACGACATCCACATCGATTTTCATCTTTACTTACCCCATCCCTAAGGGATGATTTTCAAAATAACAAAATATGTGTTTGCCTTTTTATTTTTAGACATGCTCCTACGAATTTTAACGTTGTGTTGTAATATCTATTTTATATTCTTTTTTCATACAAAATTTGAACCCCATTTTCACCCTTTTAGGGGTTAAATCATGTCCACCGTGTTGAACTTCAAAATAAAACTCATTTTTGCAATCACCACCCCATAAAACCTCAAGAACGATATCCATATCGATTTTTATGTTTACTCACCCCATTTAACCCCTAAGGTGTTGATTTTCAAAATTACAAAATATTTGTTTGCCTATTTATTTTTATATGTACTCCTACGAAGTTTAAAGTTGTTAGTCTATTTATTTTTCCATACAAAATTTGAACCTCATTTTCACCTTTTTAGGGGTTAAATCATGCCCACCGTGTTGGACTTCAAAATAAATCTCATTTTCGCAATCACCATCCCATAAAACCTCAAAAACGACATCCATATCGATTTTTAAGTTTACTCACCCCATTGAGCCCCTAAAGGGTTAATACAAAATATATGTTTGCCTATTTAGTTTTAGACGTGATCCTACGAAGTTGAAAGTTGCAATGTCTATTTTATATTATTTTTTCATAAAATTTTAACCCCATTTTCAGCCCTTTAGGGTTTAAATCATGCCCACCGTGTTGGACTTCAAAATAAATGACATTTTTGCAATCGTCATCCCAGAAAACCCCGATAACGATATCCATATCTATTTTTAGGTTTTTTATCCCTTTTCACCCCCATTTCATCCCTATAGGGGTTGAAATAATAACAAAAACAATATACGTTGCGTTAGATTTTCATTCATAATCCTAAATTATAAATTTGGCGATTTTCACTTCGAAAATAAAGGATTTTCTTCAATACGCAACTTCATCCCCCTTTTGAGCCCTTCGGGGGTAGAATTTTGAAAAACGCTGAAACCGGTATCTATTTATTTTCAACTCTTAGCCTAAACACAAAGTTTGAAGATTCTAGCTTCAAAACTGAGGGACTTTCATACAAACTTTCATCCCTTATTTCATCCCCTTTCAAAAATCCTTCCTTAGTGGATGCCTACACTGTATAAAGTATCCATGTGCAAAATTTCAAGTTTCTAGGTCCAGCGGTTTGGGCTGTGCGTTGATAGATCAGTCAGTTAGTCAGTCAGTCAGTCATTCAGTTTACGATTTTATATATTAAGATTTCTGTTTAATATTATCAATATGTATGGCACTTCTTACTCAAAACATAAAATTAATAACTAAACCTTGTTTTGATTTCTCATTTTTTTTTTATTGCAATCTTTTTGCTTTCTATAGTCAGTAGTTTTGTAAGTAAAGGCCTATGAAAAGCTTTTAGATATTAGTTTTCAATTCAGTGCCTTAGGATGGGTAGCCTAAGTATGTCATGCTCTCTTTAATCATTTCTGCGGTAGTGTCGTGTGGGGCGGGTCGTTACGTTCCCTCAAATATGGTTGAGCGAAGCGATGGCTGGTCCATGCGTCATGCTCGTGAACGGGTGCTGCCAGTGGGAATGGGTCTGCTTCTGAGTGCCTATCTTAACGCATATTGAATTGTAAAAATTGCGTTTTTTTTATTTATTATTTTTCTATGTCATTGTAACATGTGTTTTTTAGTAAATTTTGCCTACTTAGGTGCACTTTCGAGTAGCAGACAGAGCGATTTCCTAACTAGTTGAAAGTTATTTACTCTCACAATTACCTATTCGATATGTAGTAGGTATTTAATTTCAACCTACCTATATTGTGTGCAAACTTTTGTTAATTATTGTGATGGAAAATGACCTCACTTTAAATGTGGAGCTCATTTTTCAATGTTGACGACTCTGTATGAAATATACAGGGAGAAAAAAGCAGCCCTTGACGAGTTTCTTGCCGGTTCTTCTCGTTACAAGGTCTCCCGCTTAGGGTTTGCGAACCGATGGCGTAGCTTCTATGACATTCACAAGTGCTTGTAACAGCCTATTCTGAATAAATTATTTTTGAATTTTGAAAGTAGCTTATATTCAGTTAATTTCTAATTAACAAATTGACGCGAAGTGAAGTGAGGTGTGAGATTCAAAGTGAGATGCGAGTATGGTTACAGAATCGACAGGCTGTTTTTCTTCGTTGGAGAAAAATATTATCTTACTTACAAGTTGAAATTTTTGCACCCATAGAATAATAATAGTAGGTACAAGTACTGTTGAGATGTTGAAAAGCAAAATTATTTTGAAAATTAATTAGATACGAACATAGGTGGATATTTACTTTAGTTTACTTACATTGAGACCATACAATATTAGTTATGTTTTAATTTTTTTGTTTTAGTCCAAATGTTAGCTAGATAAGCAGATGATAATATTATTAAGCATGCAGATTAAAATTATTATAGTTTTGAAATGAGTTCCATAATAAATAATAGCCATACAATTAATTAAGAGTATACTCTTAATTAATTGTATGGCTATTAAATTACCTATAGGTAATTGAAATTGCAGTTATTCTCAAAACATGTATATGTACATAGAATCTATTTCGGTTACTTAATTTAAGCCGGTTTTCCACCGGTGGTGGTGAGTAATGCGGTCAGGGAGATAAGGCTTGGGTACACCTCTATTTGGAGTGAACTCTTGAATCTTTTATAAGATTGTGGAATAGACTATTTGACAAATTTTGGAAAATCATTTTAAATTATTCCTTATTACGTAATAGGCTCACCACATTGACATTACAGGAAAATTCAATGTATTTCATTAAAAAAATCTATGTTAAAGTTTAACATTTTAAAACCGCGCCAAAAACGCTATGGCACTTGACACGTGACTTGTTGACGTCACAAGCCTGTAAACATTGTAATATCCTTAGCCATTTGACAGCCATCAATCGCGGATCCTAAGTCTATGGTCATGTCAAACGCCTGAAGCTATATTTATTTACAGGCATGTGACGTCATCAGTCATCGTAGAGCGTTTTCGCCACAGAAAAAAAATCAAATATTATTGCATTTTTCTAGGTGAAATTAATCAATTAATAGACTTAATTTAGTCCATATAATAGTTGAATATATTTTTTACGCCATTATCTGTTAGGATGACCACAATTTGTAGTATATTTTCAATGTTGTCAAGTTGTCTATTGGATAAAACAACGTAAAAAATATTTCAAAAGAATGGTGAATTGATGAAATCTTCCCTCGTATCCTTGATTTAATTGTGTATTAAAAAAACCAAGTATCGTGAAAATGTTTTCTGTCAGAACTGAACAGAAATGAACAGACATAGTCTACAGCCAAGGAGTGGAATTCCTTGCCTGCGTATATTAACGGCTATGACACATTATCAGACTCAATGAATCGGAGATTTACATTCAATTTATTCACTACTAGCGGCCGCCGCCCGCGACTTTGTCTGCGTGGAAAGTTTTTTTGCTATCCCTCAGGAATAATACTTTTTTCTGGATGAAAGGTGCCCTATGTCCTTCTCTGTACCCCTGACAACGTGTATGTAAAATTTCATTATTATCGGTTCAGTAGATAAGACGTGAAGACGTAACAAACAAACGGACTTTCGCATTAAATAAATAGTAAGGTAGTGTCGTTATTTTTCCAAATCTCAGTATTAGGGTCGAGACAATGCTCTCATAAACTGGTTATCAGTACAATCTATTTGATTATTTCACCTTCATTAATAAATTGCGTCAGCGAAATTGAATCTTACTCCATTAGCCTACGACTCATCATAATTTAAATAAATTAGTCGATCATTATTATGCCTTCGATTGGAACCAAAGAATTTATGAAGTGAATCATAAAATTGCGATATTAATCATTTTTCGTAGATTTTCCTCATTGTGACTAAGAAAAAATATATATATAATTTTAACAGATAGTTTTGATTATTGTATTACGGCCATATATTTTTTAAAGAAAGTTCAACACTTAAAGCAAATTTGGCAAATAAAAATATCAAGTTGTTACTTATTACTGTGTCTGCCGTAATAGATTAGACTGCAGGTTTGCAGCAACATGTATGGCCTGAGTGTATGGCAAAACATTAAGTCCTTAGTTAGCATGTCCTAAAATAGAAACCTATCTTTTCTTAAAATCTTACTTTACTTTACCTATATTCCATTTGTTGGTCTCGAGTCGTCGTCCTTTTTTTTCTAAAATCACCAAACCTGATCATTTTGGATTGTTAATAATTTTAAAGCACAAAAACTACATAGGTACCTTGAATGGATGCAAAGATTTATAGTAAAGTCATGCATGTGTGTGTTTGCGTCCTCGTAAGGCACGCTCGGCATTCGGCATCGGCACAGAATAATTGGCATCGGCAAGGAGTGCCCGCGCCGCACCGCCCGCCCGCCCCACCGCCCGCCATCGCCCATTGCGACCTTCTGAGTTCAAGCCTGTTTCTGCCATTCAACTCAAACAAACGTACTCACTCATTTTGATTTCTGAGTTGAATTGATTGAATGGCTACATGGTTTTGAAACAAATGTAACTCTAAAGAGATCATTGAAAATTAATACTGAAATAGTATAAAGTGATGTAAATAAATAATAGGTAATATTATGCTGACCGATCACAAAATGTATTCTTTGGGTTTAAGTAATACTTACGCAAACTAACTTTTGACCGTAAATTCATCCGCGTGAAATAAATTCTGAAAGACATCTGGCAAATAATAGTGGCAAAATTTTTCTTTGGGTCATATGGTTTACTTAGGTGTGAAACCATCATCAGATCAGCACAATGACACCATAATATTGCATTGCCTTCCAGTTCTGCCCTATGTTCAAAGTTTCAAGTCTCTAACTCATCGGGAAGTTAGGATAAAATCGTTCGCAAACTTTGTGGATAACACACATATACAAACGCGAAAGCAACCTAATAAAAACGTGTTAAAAATACTGGAAAAAATCGACTTACCGTAGCAGTAGCAGCTCTGACAGGATATATATAGGTATGCTTACTTAGTTACAACCCTAGGGGTGACTGACGATGACAATGGCTGCTGACTATCATACGTTTACTAGTTGGAAATGTGTCATTACTACTGCGTCATAATCATACTGAGCCTACATTTTATACTGTCACACGGTTATTAAGAAGTAGGAGTAACAAGGGCTTTAAAATTTGTTCAACGAGTGTCTTTATACCGTGATTTACTTACTTACCGTATTTATCTATATTAAACTCTGAAAATAAAAACATTTAAAGGATTTACAAATGTGTAATATTTTACATTTAACTGTAAATAAAAGCAATAATGTAGCGCGTTAGTAAACCTAAATTTATATACAAACTAGCATTACATCAAAGAAAGTAATTGCATACTCGCTAATAATAATAAAATCTAATTAGAAAACAATATTCTCACTAATCGTAGTAGAATTTGTTCTATCAAATTCAAAAACTTAAAACTTTTAAATCATGTTTTCGACAGAGAAATGTTTTCGGGAAAATTAAGTCAGCGCTCGTTGATGTCTTTCACACGCGCGATCACAACGCAAAGGACATCAACGACAAACATGACTAAAAAAACAAAATAATTATGTTTTCACTTCTCATGCTCGTAAAGTTCGTCTTTATGTTGGGTATAGGCTGCATAAAATCGCTTTTTATGCTCTAGTGCATAAAGTAAAATCTTCGTCTAAGTCTCAGACTTTAAGACAAAGGTCGTCAGGTAAACAGCCACACATGCAATTAAACTTCATTGAATTAACTTGTTATTTCATTCTGTTTTTTCACTTTTTTATTTTTGAAAATGGGTATCAATTTGATTGAAAGACCTTGATAAAAATTTTTTTTTTCACATTTTGAATATGGGTATCAAATGAAAGGCCTTGATGACCACATTCCAAAATTATATTTTTTTTTATAAAAATGAGTTTTTTTTTTGCAGTTTTTGAATATGGGTATCAAATGAAAGGCCTTGATGAGCACATTCCAAAAATATATATTTTGTCACAAAAAATGAAGAATCAAAAAATTTTTTTTTCAATTTTTTTAATATGGGTATCAAATGAAAGGCCTTGATGAGGAAATTCCAAAAATATATATTTTGTCACAAAAAATTGAGAAAAAAAATTTTTTTTTTCAATTTTTGAATATGGGTATCAAATGAAAGGTCTTGATGAGCACATTCCAAAAATATATAATTTGTCACTAAAATGTTAGAAATATTTTTATTTTTATTTTTACATTATTGTTGTTTAATTTCCTCACAATCGAAGTGAAAAGCAGAGTGTATAACTCGTACATAAAACCCATTTTACCCTCGACTTGACTATCCACCCTCGCCTGCGGCTCGGGTGGATATATATCGTCTCGGGTAAAATGATGCGTTTTATGCACTTGTTGTACAATCTACTATTTTCAACAAACAAGACGTAGGTCACTGACGTCCATTATACAAGTACGCTGGACAGGCTATTTTCATGAAATGACAGCATTTTTTGTGCCCGTTTTGAAAATCGCCATATTGGCGCTGAGAGCACTATACACCGTCATTTTGTAGTCGTTTTAATTAACTTACGGGGGGGCTCTGCTAATGAAAATAATCATTTTTGCCAAAGAAAAATAGGTCGAAAAACGACAAAAATTTTGGACTTTCCCATACAAATACAATGTTTTAGCTGTCTAGTTAGTATGGGAGGACCAAAATTTTTTGTCGTTGTTTGACCCATGTTTCTTGGGCAAAAATTTTTAGTTTTATTGGTACAACACACCCTTAAGTTAATTAAAACGACTACAAAATGACGGTGTATTCTACTATAGCAGTAGTGAGTGTACTTGGAACTAATTAATTCCTAGTACACTTACTACTGCCATAGTATAGAATCTACTGCTCTCAGCGCCAATATGGCGATTTTCAAATCGGAACACGATTGGTGACGTTCGCCTGTCCAGCGTACTTGTATAATGGCCGTCAGTGACGTAGGTATATTGTCTTTTGGGTAAAGTATAGTATAAAGTAAATTGGTCCGCGCGTGGAATTTAGAATTTCGAGGGAAGTTTTGGAATAATAGTAGCAAAATTCATCTTTGAGCGTGTACAACCGTAAGATAAAAATAGAATAGTGTATCATGTTGTACGGTATTGATAAAAGTGAAATGTTATTAAAATCCAATTACATATAAGTGTGTAAACTAAAAAACTATCGTAAAAGGAAAATTGTTCGATTGTATGTTTTTCGGGTTATCTAGAGTTGCGGAAATTATTTCAGTAATTATAACGTACTTTTTAATTCAATTATATTAATGAGAAAAAATTTTCCTTGTCGTAATTAGGTACGCCGTATGTAAGTGGGATTATTTAAGAATTTGTTTTTTTTACTATAAAGATAAGACAGTGTCTTTACAAATTTACTGATATTTTAACTGAATGTTTATTTATATAAAAATACTAGTAGTTACCTATCAAGAATATAATGCAACGTGTTATAAAAACCCCTAAAGTCAAATATGGCAGAGAGGGACCATTAAATGGAACTACTTTTATTATGGGACACCAACTCTGAAATCGCAAAAAAAAAAATCTGCTGATACATTTTGATATTTTCGTTATTATTTTGTCATTGAAAATGACTTTTAGATCGCTGGGTACCTATTAGGTCCCATTTGGGAGTTTAGTGCGACACGGCGATTGTATGGAAGCTACTGGTAGTTCATAAATAAATAGGGTGTGAAAGGATGCTGATTGACGAGAGCAATCAGATGGCGAAGAAATTAAAAAAAAATTGTAATCCAAAAAAGTTATGGTCGAAAAACCGAGAAAACATTTTTAATTTTTGACTTTGGGCCCAAATGTCTCGAAAACTAAGTGGAAATAAAAAAAATTAAAAAAAAAACGGGCTGTAGATAGGTGCGCCCGCAAAAAAGTACCTCGGCGAGTGAGTTGTAGTAGCGCATCATGGTTATACAGTACTGTGGTATGGAAGTTGGGTGTGTATGAGAGTTTATATTTGACCGAGCGAGCACGAAGTGCGAGCGAAGCGTCTCTGCTTCAGCTTGGGAAAAAATTCTTTCGTATGTCCGGCTGTCTGTTCCAACCTACAGGTCGCATTTCTCAACCGATTCTCATCAAATTTTGTGAATAGGTTCGAAAATTATAAAGATTTTTTTTGTCGAGCCAGTTTTTTGTTATTTTTCAAAATAGCTGAGAAATGTTAAAAAAAAATCTATTTTAGTCCGGTTTTCCAGCGCTGTATGTTCTCGTCTACAGGTCGCATTTCTCAACCGATTCTCGTGAAATTTTGTGGGCGGGTTAGAAAATAATATAGATTTTTTTTGTCACGCCAGTTTTTAAAATTTTTTCAAAATAACGGAGAAATGTTAAAAAAACATATTTCAGTCCGGCTTTCCAGTGTTGTCTGTTTTCCTCTACAGGTCGCATTTCTCAACCGATTCTCGTTAAATTTCGTAAACAGATTTGAAAATTGTATATATTTTTTTTTGTCAAGCCAGTTTTTAATTTTTTTTTTAAATGGCGGAGATAATGTAAAAATACATATTTCAGTCCGGATTTCCGGCGCTGTCTGTTCTCCTCTACAGGTCGCATTTCTCAACCGATCCCGGTGAAATTTTGAGCAGGTTTGGTAAATATATAGAATTTTTTTGTCGAGACAGTTTTTCGAAATTTATTAAGATGACGGAGATATGTAAAAAAACATATATCAGTCCAGCTTTTCGGCTGTTTGTTCTCCGATTCTGGTGAAATTTTCTGAGTAGGTTCGATAATCAATCATATATAACTGTTTAGTTAAGCCAATTTTTCCAAATTAAAAAAAATATTCACCCATTTTGAAAAATTATCAAAATTAGAAGCACTATCTAGCTTCAATACTCACGTACCTACTGTGTCCTTTGAAAACTTCATGGCGACATTTTATATTATTTTATCGCGAGGTCTACAGCTCACGGAGCCACTAGTGTTATATATGGTGAATGGAGGATTTTTGGAGTATTCTTTTCTTTTACTTAACTTTTTCGAAAAAGTACCTATTTTTTTTTTGTATTTGTGTGTGCATTTCGTTTATTTCCTTATGCCTGAATTTCATTTTCAATATCCTAGTAGTTCGTGCTATGCAGGGAATCTGTGCATTTTTTGTATGAAACAGATGATTTTCGCAATATCAGTGTTGGTTCCATAGTAGAAGTTGTTCAGTTTGATAGTCCCTATGTGCCATATTCGGCTTTAGGGATTTTTTGTAACACGTTGTATAATAATAAGGACGAGTGTTCAACGTGACGAATATACTATTTTTATTAACATTCGCAGTACTTATTGTTGTGAAATGGTTTTTAATCAGAATTGGCCAAATTATGTCTGTATCTTTTTAAAAGCTGGTTATAGTTTATTAAATCTGGCACATATTTGTTATATGAGATATGGCGAAGCGACGTTCATTTGTTACACTATACAGCCCATGTGAAAAAAACCATGAACTGAATTAAGATACGGTTTGTAGTCTGTAGAACTACACAATAATAAAGGGAACTGTAATATCACGGTTTTTGTGCACCCGCTCATATTGACTTCACTAAAATAGCATGACACTTTAAAACTTTGTCACACCAACAATTGACACAAAATGGTACTATTTCTGAATCGGTTGACTAAAATAGTGCTACCAACGAATTAACTTAGTGAATTTTCACAACTTACGGAAATTAATCTTGTTTCCATCTTTTCAGTTGACTTGTCTTTTTATGCAGGTGGGTTTTTACCCGACTGCAAAGAAAGGGTTATGTTTTTCGCTCGTATCTTGTATGTAACTATGTAAGTATGTTTGTATGTGTGTTTGTATGTAATATTCTTTATTACCTCATATCTTTCAAACGGCTGAATGGATTTCTGTAATTAAGATATCGTTAGATTTGTCTCGTCAGCCCAAGTGTTCTTAAGAAGGTGGCGTTATAAAAAAAAAACAACATGGCGGCTGTACGGTACTAATATACGTA
The DNA here is from genome assembly GCA_928269145.1 of Agriphila tristella. NCBI lineage: Eukaryota > Metazoa > Arthropoda > Insecta > Lepidoptera > Crambidae > Agriphila > Agriphila tristella. Next base: position 15,208,309 of record OV743450.1, on the reverse strand, counting down.
GTGGGAAAAAAAAAGAAGATTTTTTTTTAGAATACTGCAATATGGGTGTCAAATTAAAGGGCTTATTGTAAGGATTTCAAAAAGGTATATCATGACCGTAATTTTGTTTTTTTTTATTTTTATTTAATTTATATCTTTTTAGTTATTATAAATTACAGTCATGATATACCTTTTTGAAATCCTTATAAGAAGCCCTTTAATTAAACACCCATATTTTAGAACTTATTCTAAAAAAACAAAAAATTCCACTACGTGTAATAGCACAGCCGCCATGTTGATTTTTTTATAACGCCACCTTCTTAATAACACTTGGGCTGACAAGACAAATCTAACGATATCTTAATCATAGAAATCCGTTCAGCTGTTTGACAGATATGATGTAATAAAGAATATTACATACAAACACACATACAAACAAACTTACAAGATACGCCCGAAAAACATAACCCTCTTGCAGTCGTGTAAAAAAATCATTTTCCAGTTTTGAAATTCCCTTTTGTAACTGTATCTTCTAATACATACTGTACTGTTTGTAGATAACATTCCTGCGGCTTAACGACGATAAGATGATAAAGCTGATAATAAGCTATCAAGGTAGGTTTATTAACCGCGCGCGCGTCCGCCTGCGCGTCGCAGTGACTCACGCGCATTATTTAACCGTCAGTTATTAACTACTCATCATTGTCAATCATGCATAACTCGTATTTGCGGGCGTAGGCGTACAGGCGTACAAACCTTGTAACCTCTGTGTGAAGGACGAATAGTTTTTAATTTAAAATTCTTAGATTAGTTATTTGAAAAATACACTAATATTATTTCTGTTTGTTTTTGCTACTTTTTCAAACCTACACCAGTAAACCAATTTTGATGAATTTTTTCATAGAAATACCTTATGTGCGAGAAGAACAATAACCAAAATTCCAACGGGAATCGAAATTCTAAGTCTCAGGCAAAGCTGGTAATCATAATCATTGGAGAACAGCGCCCCTACTCAAATGGCCACTTTTCTATTCGTTCGCTAACTTGAAGCTTAAAAATAAGCAATTAAACGATCAAGTACACGTCGCAAGTTTATGCAAATCACAGACATTGTTGTATTGCATGGAATTGACAAGCCTACGGAAACGTTATTTTAGAGTTTATTGCCAATTTTTTATTTTTAAGTTGGCGAACGAATAGAAAAGTGGCCATTTGAGATTTGGTAGCCAGGTCTGTTCCTATAGGTATCGAGTCCACATAAAGGGTTTGTATTAATGTAGGAACGTTCATTACAAAACAACCTATTGAATTAAATGGTGACGTCAATTAACTAACATAAATAATTTTGCCATAACAAGAAATAAAATAATAACCACGAATATAAAAACAACTGATATTTTCTATCACACGTCGCAAACGTGCTTGTGACATAGTATGAATGCGAAATTCTGTTGCTATAGACATTACTGAGTCATTGTTTGAGCGGAATACTAATGGCTGCCCACTTATCGTTCATTTCATGTCGTATGTATAGCGTTGTCTAAGTTTATAGCTTAATGATAAGCATAAAAGAGGCAAAAAAGTTACGAAGTTATTGAAAAATCACAATAAGACGTTTAGAGGTAAAGGAAATAAAACAATATTAATAATAATTGTGAATCTTTTCACTATAGACAAAAATCATATTAAGATTATGCGTTAAAAATCTTTCACCCCACAATCTCAAGTGGACTTAAGGCTTTTTCACATTTCACAGTGCAAACACTTTTCACATTGGAGGACTACCACACCGTAGCAGACAGCTTTTCTATAGGAGAAATGTCCTACGGCGCGATACGTGACGTGCATACACACGACTCCTTACAAATGACACCACTGGGGTATCGTTTTCAATATTTTTTTGTTAACCACACCACTGCTGACTAGTGATCGAATGATAAATAATTGATATCGATAAATGTAACCTTAGTATTATTTAAGAACTTCACTACGGTGATGTGGTTACCAAAAAGATATTGTAAACGGCACCTCAGTGGTGTCGTCCAGTGGTGTCGTTGACAATAAGGCTGGCCCCAGACCTACCGGTTTCATTTCTTTGCTTTGCTGTTCTACCATGGACCGCCGGCCAAGAGGCTCATTTTCAATCTATCGCATATTTTGACCTGACTACATTGGCAAGATAGCCATTAGTTTGGTGTTATCAAATATCGTCGTCTGGGGTGCGATGAGAAGTTTTAGTTTTCGTTTTAAAAAAAAACTGCTGTTTTATACAAAAATTAATAACGAAACAGTTCATTTTTTTTCGTGATTTCAGATTTGGTCCCATAGTAAAAGTTGTTCAGTTTTATTATGGTCCCTATCTACCATATTCAGTTTTATAAGGCTTTACCAAACGTCTTGTATAAATAAGCGATCGAGTTATTTTTAACGATCGGAGTCCATGTTCAGGGTGGCATATCTCCTAAAAGCTTCCTACTTTGCAATCCAGGCGATGATATTTGATAAAACCAAGCTAATGGCTATCTTGCCAATTTGGTCTAGTCCCAAAATGCGATAGATTGAAAATTACCCTGGTTGGCCGGCGGTCTTTCAAGCAAGGTAGCACAGCAAAGCAAAGAAACGGAACCGGTAGGTCTGGGGCCAGCCTAAACGCTCATCTGCATTTGTAAGGAGTCGGGTGTATGCAAGTCACGTGTCGCACCGCAGGACATTTCTTCTATAGAAATAAATAGGAAAGCTGTCTGCTACGGTGTGGTCATGAAATGACGAGTCAATGACCGTAGCAAAAAAATTGCTAGATTACCATACCATGTCCTGTTCACTTTATACCTGTTTTGTTTGATTGTTACCACCAATGAATTATCACCATCAATTGACAGGTCTACATCTACACTAGCACTAAGTTAGCGGTAGTGCGCCGACTGGTGGACGATTTGTGAATCAGCAAAATTATCCTGCCATTCAATAGAAGTTTCTTCTTCTACAGATATTAAGCATCCTAAAATCGTGGCCAGCATCAAAAAGTGCAGTGTGATGGGATTGCGCGCTTGAAGGATGGCGCTGCGAGGCGGGGGCGGGGGGACGGCGCGGTCGCGGGGGGACACGCAGCGCGCGCTCGACGAGTTCGACGAGCTGGCGGGGCTGCGCGGCGAGCGCGGCGAGCGCGGCGCGGGCGTGGCGAGCGACGGACGAGCGCTCTACGTGCTGGAACACCTCGCCACGTTCACGGTGACGCGGGAGACCGGCATAGTGTACCCCGCGGATGGCATGCGCAGGCTGCTGCAGCTCGAGAAGACTAATGGTTAGTATTGACTGGCATTGATGGATATACTGTCGGCACTGATCAACATGGTTCTGAATCGGCCTTGAACCAGGCTCTGTCACTCCGCGCGCGAGTATGAAATGCTCGGCGTTCTCTGAGAGGACAAATTTCATACTTCAGAAAAGATAAGACCTACGCGATAAGAAGAGAGGCAACTACCAAGTGCATGTTGTGGAGCGAAGGGAGCGCTGTGCGACCTGAATTACACTTTATTGGGTCGGAGCAAGAGTCGCGATTTATTTCAACGATTGTGCGGAGTGCAACTTCTGTACGCTAGCACTATTATCTATTCTGTGATAGAACATAAAAAATGGAAAACATACATATACAGTTAAAGAGGTATTTTCTTATGAATCTTCATCATGATTGAGTTGTTCAAGTAAACTTTAAGACACTTAACAGTTAGTACTTACCAGAAACAAATAAAGAATCTGGACGTCTGGATGTCTTACCACCACTAGCTAGGGTTTCCCAGGATGGATGACGGTGCCGTCATATTACGGCCCTAATTTAGCGGCGTAGAACGTTGTCTGTAAACAATACGGCGCCGGCGCGGTTTCCTAGATTGCGGTCTGGACACCGTAAAGTCAAATAGGTAGTCTTTTTACGTCCGTAAAATTACGGCCGCTATGTGACGGCACCGCTTTCTTAGGAAACCCTAGCTAAACTCAAACTAATTTCACAATCAGCTTGTTAGCTGACAACTGACTAACAATCGAAATATTAAGGATTAATTCTGTTGAATAAATCCTTATACCTATATCGATTGTTTTTTAATTTCATCAAAAAAATTAAACAGATTTCTTCTCTTCCAGGAATATGGAGCCAAAAGATGCAGTTGTGTTTAGAAGGACAGTGGGTCCTCGTAATGGACTACGAAACAGGGGTAAGAAAACCATTGCACTTCAATTAGTTCTGACACTTCAAAAAGTTTATAAGATTATGAACCGACAAAAATCAGGGGTTTATTTTCCCTCAAATAATCTTGCGAAAGTTAATACTTTGTATGAAGATTTTATCACGCTGATACTTGTTTGGCAGTTGACGGCTTTGCTATCCAACTTTTCAACTACTTTACTATCTTCTAACTTAAGTTTAGAAGAATCTAAACGAACGATGATATTACTCGTACGTGTAACATTGTTTTACCCTGACATTTAAACAAACCATTGTGGAGACAACTTTGTCATTTACTTTCTAAGTTCGAATTCTTGTGTAGAAACATGCACTGTTGGTAGTCATAAGTTGTCGGCCAACATGCCTCATTGTGCACGTGTGGACATAGTGAAGTGTGTCGACGCACATCGCCCATCATTGTTAGTCAACAATAAGTACCTGTTTCACTTTCCAACGCTTTCGCCTCAAAGTAGCCATCCGTTAGCACGTACGCCAATCCGCCATGAGGACTTTATTCATAATGCACATATAAATCACTTATCGTACAACAATGTTATAAAATGTGAGTCATTGTTATGAATTCTTTGCTATATACGGAAATATCTGTAACATGAGCATGTGCTGAACATTCCGATAAGAGCTAACCTTGAACGAGGGAAAATATTGTACCTAACTTGTTCAACTACATAATTCCATATCAGCTTTATCAATGTTTTACAGTCAGGTTATTGAAGTTTAGTATAAACTCGAAAGTTTAGTATACCACGTATCTCATCCATCCACTATAATCCTAGTACTTATTTTGCCTTATTGCATGTATAAATTATGATGAAAGTAAAATAAAAGTTTATCTTCATTTAATGATGAACTCACAAATAACATAATTATTATGATGAAAGTAAAAAGTTTATCTTCTTTTGATGATGAACTCATAAACAGTGAGAAAGCAAAATAGTGTTGTAAGATAATTAGATGAGGTGATAAATGAAAAGCTTAAAAAAACCGGCCAAGTGCGTGTCGGGCCACGCGCAGTAGGCTTCCGTAGTTACCTTATACCATAGGTACCATATATTGAATAGCACTATAATTTTTTGTCTGCAAAAATAACTTTGTTTTTCATAGTAATTATATGAATGACAAAGTTATATTTGCGGTTTTGGAAAATGTGCTATATCTCTAAAAATTATCACTATATCTCATTGAAACTAATTTTCGTTGAAAGTATTTTTTGGAATCTACAGCATTTTTTTTTTTTTAGATTAAAGGAGGGGGGCACACATTTTACCACTTTGCCAGTGTATATCTTTCAAACGGTTAACTTTGAGAAAAAATAGTCTTAGAAACCTCAAGGTCATTTTTAAAGACATATCTATAGATACCCCGCATGTATAGGTTTGATGAAAAAAAAAACTGTTTCAGTTCCATGTATATGTAGGGAGGGATTCTTTAATTCAGTGGTCTCGTCTGTATTGCAATTTGTTTTCACACTTTTCACCTACCAATCCGCATTGGACACTTGCGGTAGGTTAATAAAATTAAGACCCATTGTCTCTCTTATCCATTAATTAGGGAGAACTTTGTGGGACTTTAAAATTACTCGTAAAAGTAATAACACTGTTAGAGAATTCCTAATTGCATTAAGTCCACCATTTACTGTAATTTTAGCCAAAGAGTTTAAAATAATGGTGTATGACCCTGCTTTTTGTCTTATTTTCAAAATCTATCGCAATCGCTTTAATTTGACAGATGGATGTGACACATTGCTGCATTTCTTTGGTAAGTTTTTATTTGTGCCAAAAAGAAGCATCAATGTGTCACATCATGTAAGCGATTGCGATAGATTTTGAAATTGGACAATTAGCCCCCTGCCACAGAATAAATAATAGTACAAGGTCCCCTGCGCGTGAGTATGAAGCACTTGGCGTCCTAGGCGAAGACCAATTTCATACGTCAGAAAAGATATGAGTTACGCGATAGAAAGAGAGGCATACTAGTACTTAAATGAAATTTTTTAAAGATTTTGCGGAGTGCAACTTCTGTACCTACTTTAGTACTAATACTAATCTATTCTGTGGTATGACCAACAGTCAATAATGGAGCGGTTCCCAGCGTCGTGGGTGCACTCGCCGACGGCGTTCACGTCGCCAGAACCGGCGGAGCTTTACAACAACGTGGTGGCGTTCGTGGTAGGCGCGCCGGCGGAGGGCGGGCCGGGCTCGCCGGCGCCCGCGCCGCCGCCCAACGCGCCGCCCCGGCGGGAGCTACACATCTTCCAGTGCCACGACGTCGCTGCGCAGACGCTCGTCGAGGAGCTTAATGCCCTCAAGTAATTATTATGTTTTTGATTAAATCAGGCGTCATTTGGTCCACTTCTCATTAAGTCCACTTGGTCCATTCCGCATATTTTGGTCCATTGAGTATTGAGCAGAACATCCATTTCACATTTAGACGTTCTGCGAAATTGACCAAATGCGATATTGTCGTTTTTTCGGCAAGTGGACCAAATGCGTCTAACCCATTTAGCCGAAGTCCCAAATCATTGTGACAAAAGAAATATCCAAGGTTATTTTACCGCCTATTAATAGATCTTGTCTAAGGGTTGTCACTCCACTACTGGTGCGGTAATCAGAAGGGTGCTTGAATGATAGATAAATGTAAATCTGAATATATTTATTTTAACACGATAGATAGGTATACGTTACACGAGTTAATTAAGTACTAGTAAACAAGTACAAGGGACGCGGGCCACGGTAAGACTGACTTGCTGCGCGCAGGCAGCTAATGAGGCGATCGTTCCCTATGATGTAATCGATGTACTTAATACAATCAATGTCGCTACATTATTTTTAGTTTATTGAAAACCTCTCGTGGGGTTGATCAAACCATCAAACCGAACAAGTTTCATTATGAGCTTTCGCGTTAGAGTATATATTCTGTGTTATGGGACCAACCTCAAAATCACGAAAAAAAATCTGCTGTTCCATACAAAAGTATGATGTATGTATATGTTACCGGCCAAACCCGATTTCAGGACAAACTAGTTTGGCCTAGGCTAAACTAGTTTGTCCTAAACTCAATAGGATAAACCAGTTTAGCCTAGGCCAAACTAGTTGATACTGATATAAATACTCACATTCCAGGATAAACTAGTACGGCCTAGTCTAAACTCATTTAGCCTTGTCGAAAGTAATGAAATAGAATAATTGAGGTATAATTATTATTTCTTAAACATAAATAAATATTCGCTATTTAAAAATAATGATAGGTAACTAATTTAATTAAAAAAAAATCGTTATAAATTATTGTTTTTTCAAAAAATACTACCACTTTTCACTTGTCACCTGTCACTTGCCACTTCACTTTTCACTTCACGCTTTTGCTTTCGCTTTAGCTTCCGCTTCCGCTTTCACTTACCGTCACCGTGACCATCAATCTTTATATCTATATACCTTTTCTTTTTAATGCACAACGGGATAGTGCTTGGCATTCACCTCACCAGATGCTTAATAAAAAATATGCAAATTCATATAGGTACAATTTATTATTGTACTCTAATGTAAATGATGGCATATTTTTGATTTATTACTTGTGATTTATTTATTTATCTGACATTATGGGAAACAACAGCATTTGTTAACACAAATTTTCACAATACAGTATAAAAACACAATTGCCATAATAGTGTTTTTATACTGTATTGTGAAAATTCCACTAATCCACTAACCACTAATACTAATACGTCTTAGTACATATCAGCATCAAGTCAACAAATAACTAACAAGTACAATTGACTTTTTATAATGCAAAATTAAGGCAACAAACAAATTAGACTACGTTTTTTTTAATGCGGCCAAAAGTATTACAACAACAATAACATTTAAGAGAAAAAATATTTTTCGAAATTAGATGATGTGATGCATAGGATTTTTAAAACTTTTCGAGTGCCGACAATGACGCAGGAAGTAAGAAATTCGGAGAGTCATCCAGTGCGCTTCCACCTTCGGCCTTATCGTCACTAAGCATCTGGTGAGGTGAATGCCAAGCACTATCCCGTTGTGCATTAAAAAGAAAAGGAAGATTGATAGTCATGGTGACGGTAAGTGAAAGCGGAAGCGGAATCTAAAGCCGAAGCAAAAGCGTGAAGTGAAAAGTGAAGTGGCAAGTGACAGGTGACAAGTGAAAAGTGGTAACGGGAACGCGAATGGAAACGGCAACGGCAACGGGAAGAGGAACGGGATAATAAATATCTCTGGATCTTATTCTAAACGGAAACGGAAACGGGGACGGGAACGCCTTCTACGGCATTTCAAGAATTTTAAAGATTTTCTAAAATGTCCACGCGAATGAAGTTGCGCAAAAGCTAATAACAAAATAATGAAGTGTTTTAAAAAAAAACAATGATTTATAACAAATATTAAAGATTTTTTCATGAAATAAGTTACCTATTATTATTTTTTTAATAGCGAATATTTATTTATGTTTAAGAAACAATAATTATACCTCAATTATTCTGTTTCATTACTTTCGACAAGGCTAAATGAGTGTAGCCTAGGCCGTACTAGTTTATCCTGGAATGTGCGTATTCATATCAAGATCAACTAGTTTGGCCTAGGCTAAACTGGTTTATCCTATCGAGCTTAGGACAAACTAGTTTAGCCTAGGCCAAACTAGTTTGTCCTGAAATCGGGTTTGGCCGGTAACATATACAAGGTTATTTTTAGTTAATTGAAAACCTCTCGTGGGGTTGATCAGACCATAAAACTGAACAACTTTCATTATGGGACCAACCTTGAAATCGCGAAAACAAAATCAGCTGTTTCATACATTTCGATGGAGTCGGCATCATACTTTTGTATGGAACAGCAGATTTTTTTTCGTGATTTTGAGGTACATGTAGCTACATAAAAGGTTCTTCCTCAAAAAATATATGCAAGATGCCGGCCCGCAAAAAAATGCACATGCACACCACAACATGCCTATCAGTGCACAATACCTGCATTTAGCCTGCACCATGCACCTTCACCAATTACACTACTCTACACTCTTCGCCCCAACCCGGATTATCCTCAGTAGAGATCGTGCGGAAACTAACATCGGTGTTGGTTTACGCACGATCTAACTCCTGAGATATTTATATTCCTATTATCGACGACCTCCGTGGTCGAGTGGTTCGCACGCCGGCCTTCAAGGCGTCACCATCTCTTGAGGTCCCGGGTTCGATCCCCGGCTGGGTCAATGGTAGAAAATGAACTTTTCAATATTGTCTCAGGTCTGGGTGTGTGTCATACCACCGTTGTTTCTGATTTCCATAACACAAGTGCTATAGCTACTTACTTTGGGATTGGAGCAATGTATGTGATGTTGTCAAATATTTATTTATTTATTATTTATTTATATTCTTTTTTACATTTATTATGTTTTTATTTAACTATTTGCATATCCTCTTCGAAAAATCCTTCTCCTTCCTTAATAACCATGGGGAAATTGCCCATGACCATGACCCAATGGTGGGAACGCTAAAATGGCTGCTGATTAATAAATTGTGACAGTTGTTTGTCATACAGCTGGCAGTGCTACAGAAATGTTGATGAGTGTTGACTAAACCATATGGAATTAAGTTCTGGAAACTCTTACGATAGACTGATCGCCTTTAATAGTCTTCTGCAAAGTGCAGATGTTTCTGAGGGATAACATGTCATGGTTTTCTTATTATTTTAGGCATAATAAAATAGCAATTTGGGATTAGAACATCACACTTTACTGGCCTAAACCTAGTCGTGATATGTTTTTAAAAATAGATAACTGTAAACACACAACAATTTTATAGGAGCACATTCATCAGGCACAAGGGTTAACAATAACAAACCTAAGATCAAACTTGTTTTATTGAAATGTCATAGTCATTGTGAAATATATATCTTCGTGCATTACAACATTCAGACCGCAATCTCGACTTTTGTCACCAACTCCTTATTCTAGAATGATTTGACGATATAAACAATCCTTTGATGTAGTCGTATCTCCCCCATTTATCGCGCAAATTAATTCAGATTTTCATCAAAAACTTTATCGCTAAGAATAATTCCCATTTCATGAAATACATTTATCGAGATCATTAATTACTTTTTCATAAAGCTATTTTCAACATTATGTTCAAAATCTTTCCCTCAAGTAGCTCTTCAAAACTGAGTTCTACCCTTAGAATAATTCTAAGGTTCTACAGTTATTTTGTATCTATAAAAATATTGACATTATTAACTTTCATTCTTGGCTAGATACTCGTACAAGTATTTCGACAGAAGCATTATTAGTATTTATAAGTAGGTATTCGAGATGTGTCATTGTTCAAAAATGTTTGCTTTTATCATTTACGTCATGACTATTATTGATTACTACCTATTCCGATTGCAAAATTGAATCCGTTTCCACTTAGTCATATTATTTTGATTTTTTTGAGTATTCACTTTATTTCGGTTAACCATCACAGCTATCTTGCAGATGATCTTATCATTTCTACTCGATTTTGCGTCAGTGGGTGCCACTGCATCGGTCGTGTACACCTGTCCCTATATCACCTGTCTCTTTTTATTTTCTGACCACATATCAAGTTGTTTTATTAATATTTGTAGCAAAGGTAAATTTATACTATCTATTTCAGAGTTGGAGATTTAGATAAAATATCTGCGGTTTATCTAATCTGTGTGAAGATGCTGAGGAGTATGCGCCAGCGCAGTGAGTTGTGTGTGGTCGATTGATGATCTACGTCAGGCACAAGTTCGGGCTGCCTGTGTCCGCGTACACCTGGTGCGGTACATCTAAATATAATTTAAAATTCTGGACGCGAAACGTGGTTATTAGTGCGGCACTCCAAATCAGATCCGCCTTGTATATTTAAGTTTATCATGTCGAAGTCCAAAGTTAAAATTCGATTAAATTTGTGCAGGGGTGTTGGAAGCGGCGGTTCGGGTGAGGGTGGCCGTGACTTCATCATCGAGAGAGAGCGGGAGAGGGAAAGAGAAAGTGAAATGGAGAGACCACGCAGACAGGTTAGTTGATATACAAATTAAACAATTTATATGGATTGATTTCATTTTCAGAGTCGATTTTATCGAGGATGATGTTATCGCGCTTATCGCTGATAGCAAAGAGAATATTCAATATGATAGCTACTATCATCAGGGTTTTTATTTAGAAGCGTAGGTGTTTAAATTGTTTTTGATCGTAAAAAGTGTACTTAAATAAATTGCCTAAATAGTAAGGAAATCAATAACGACACTGTAATAAATTTAGGTGATAACTAATCCTACGGGAATTAGTAGCAAAGTGAGAACTGATTAATTGACGGAGTAGATAATGTGCGGATTACCGTGCTGATAATCCGTTGTCGCGGCGCCCGCGCCAGTCGGCGGCGCGCAGCATGGCGGAGCGCATGTACCACACATACTCGCGGCAGCAATGGGACGCTGTGCTCGTCGTGAGTTCATATCTTGAAGAATTAGATGTCTTTCGAATTCTATAACTTCTAATCTAATTGTTCCCGAATAGTCAAGATCTTTAATTGAAGTGCTTCGTATGAGTGCCTGTGCCTAGAGTCTCCTTTGGATCATCTTTTAGTTATGGTCATAGTAAAACGCGCGATTGTTTCTGTGATTCATCGTAAAGGGATGGTCAATAACGTATTGCATCAATTACGATTTGAAGTTCTTCCCTCAACTGTTTCCCAAAGTAGAAGAGGAAGATGTTGGTCTTCGCTGAGATTATCTGAATGTTTATTTCGTCCATATATCCATGAAGGTTGTGGTCTATAACATTATCATTTATTTACAGCAAATGTCAGCGCAGTTAGGGAGAGGGGAGCGAGGTGGATCTGGTGGTGATCGAGATGACGCGTCGTCGACCGGCTCCGAGCGGCTGTACGAGCAGGACATCGCCATCCTCAACCGCTGCTTCGACGACATTGAGAAGTTCATCGCGCGGCTGCAGCACGCCGCGGCCGCGTCCCGGGAGCTGGAGCGGCGGCGGCGTTCGCGGGGGAGGCGGAGCGGGGGCGCGGGGGCAGGGGAAGGGATGCTCGCGTTGAGGACGCGCCCTCCGCCAGAACGAGACTTTGTGGATGTCTTACAAAAGTTTAAGCTATCGTTCAACCTGCTGGCGCGGCTCCGGGCCCACATACACGATCCAAATGCGCCGGAGCTGGTGCACTTCCTGTTCACGCCGCTGGCACTGATCGTGGATGCGGCACAGGATGCGGCAGACGGGCGGCTGCCGGCGCGCGTGGTGCAGCCGCTGCTGACGCGCGACGCACTCAACCTCCTCGCCAACTGCGTTACCAGCAAAGAGACGGAGCTGTGGCACTCGCTCGGAGATGCGTGGCTAATACCCAGGTAAGAAAGTAACATTTTAACTAGAATGGTGAAAAACCTTTTCTCAAACGCTGCCTGTCGAGTCGACCCAAATTTTTCTGCAAGAACAACTTCCAAACGTCATTCCGTGATACATAAAAAATGATTAGGTACCCTTGAAATTAGTTTCATCAAAAGAATATATTGAATATTTTGTCATTAAATACGGAGCCCCAGCTATCGATGCTATCACGCCTGATTAGGATAAAAGGCGATAATTTTAATTGTGTTTTCACGACTAACACGGGTTGACGCAGATAACAACTCGATAATATCCTCTGGCTTACTATTTTTGTGACGGTAATGATAAAGAAGGAACTTAGACCTCGTGTTCCTCTTGTTACCTAAAAAGACAATGTCTAGTCTGTGCCCAAAATGTTAAAATACTTCTACTCTTCCAAACTATCGACGGCAGTCATCGAACAAAGTATTTCTTGCTATCGTGCCCCCGCCAAGACGAACAAGAACAAATAAAACAGAAGCACAGCCGTACTATACTATCCATTTCTCGAAGCTATTCTGAACATTTTCGACTACCCTGTAGGAATAATTGTTCCATCGAATCCCAAATGATATTGGTCTATTTTATGACTTCTTTACAAATGATTAATGGAGTGTATAAGGAGTAAGGATGAAATAATTTTTGATTTCTTGGCTTTGATTGTTCTCAGGGAGCAGTGGAAGACACCCATCCCGCCGTACCACCCCGTGTTCATGGATGGCTGGTCGCCCGACTACCAGGTCGATGACCAGCCTCTGCGCAGGTGAGCTAAACATAACTGGCCCATTATCTTGTTGCATTTTCATCTTGCTATGAGGCTGAGAATTTCTTTACTTGGAATTTTTCGAGACGTATACCTCAGACTGCATCAGACAGAGATCTGTCGATATTTTTTTAAATATGCTAATGAGAAACATTAGTTTGGTTTATGCGAGTACTTTAAAATCTCCTTTCACTGGACTTTTTGCCACCTCGAAAAGCAAAACATCTTAGTGGAATCAAGTTACTTGTCTCTAGACGTTAAACAATTCTTTGAATCAAAACTTTTAAGCTTAGGTTAACTATTGTTTGTTATGCTTAAGTCAATCGCTCGCTTTTGTGCTTATGTTTTGTGAATTTTGTTGGTTTATTCAATGTTGCTTTGCTTTATGTGTGTTGTATTGTGAGCGTTGCGTGCGTAGGCCGTCACCGCGTCGCAGCGAGACCGTCGCAGGCGTGGCGGGGGGTGCGGTCGCGGGGGCGGGGGAGCGCGCCGACAGCGCCGCCTACGCGTACGACCGCGACGAGCGCGACGACAGGGATGATATCTACGGGGAACAGTACGCGCCATACACCAGGTAATGAGACCAGTGAAGCTGCAGGTTTTGAATTATAGCGAGGACATATCTGGGAAAGTCAAGGGACTGTTAACGCTAGTGCCAGCTAGAGGTGGCTGCATCTAGGAACTGTTGTAAGGTTTAAGAAGTTCCATCCAAAAGAAGCAATGTGCTTCTGACAGCGCTGCCTACGTGTACGAGCGTGACGACAGGGATGATTTCTACGGGGAACAGTACGCACCATACACCAGGTAATGAGACCAGTGAAGCGGCAGGTTGTAAGTTAAAATGAGGACCTAGTTGGGGAAGTCGAGGAACTCTTAATGCTAGTGCCAGCTAGATGTGGCTGCATCTAGGAACTGTTGTAAGGTTAAAGTAGTTCCATCCAAGAGAAGCAATGTGCTTCTGACAGCGCCACCTACGCGAACGACCGCGACGACAGGGATGATATCAAACAGGAAGAGTACGCGCCATACACCAGGTAATGAAACCAGTGAAGCTGCAGGTTTTGAATTAAAACGAGGACATTGCTGGGAAAGTCAAGGGACCGTTAACGCTAGTGTCAGCAAGAAGGATAGTTTAGCTGCATCTAGGAACTGTTATATGGTCAAAGTAGTTTAATCCAAGAGAAGCAATATGCTTTTGTATCGTTTATAGATGTTTTTGTTAGCTGCACTTATTGTCATAATCTGTATTGTTAAATGTGTCTGCTATTATGTTCTTGTGTCATTCTGTTTTTCCTACTCTTCTATTCGTTTTAAATAAGATAAATTGAGAAATCTAAAGTTCTCTTCGTTTATTATCTGATTGATTTCAGTGGGCGCACGTTGGCTCGTGAGGACTCAGGATCTGCGGCATCGTCGCCTGAGAGGGAACCTCCATATCGCGCTGATGACGGTTAGTGAATCGTATTATTTTTATCCGCCTCTGTGGTCTAGTGGTTTGCCCACCGGTGTAAGACGCAGGGGTCCCGGGTTCGATCCCAGGGGGGTACAATTTGTACTCGGTTTGGTTGGTGGTTGGGCTGATTTCAAGTCTGCACGGCTAGCTATCACCATTTTACCTAAGTCTGACGCTATAAGAACAATTTTAAAATTTTTGTGTTCCGACAGTTAGAGGTAAGATAGCCAGTTCCTCAGTGATGAGGATTCCGGGTGTAGTGCGCTTCCATTTTCGGCCTTATCATCACTTAACATCAGGTGAGGTGAAGGTGGTCAGTCGCCTCATCACAATGGCTACTCTAGTCCAATGCATTATGATTTACTTATTTTAATTGACACTATAGTAACTTGGCACTTAACTTAAAAAATATAGTCATAGATTTTGCATCTTGATGTGTAGTAGAGTGAGAGCTGTCGAAGTCAATTAACTTTATCGCCATTTCATATGCTGAGGTACTAGTTACCTCACGTTAGGACTATCGCAGAGAGGCTGTCAGGAGCTGGGTCTTTTCCTCGTCGAGTCGATGATTCAAACTCGTGTGACTAAATTTTGGAGGAGATCCAGCCATTCGACCCAACATCAGCCATTTTTAATGTCCCCATTGCTTGGGCACAGGTCTTCCTTATGAGTGGATAAGGAGGATGGGCCATAACCCAGCAAGCAAACCCAATGCGGATTAGTGGGTGTTAACGACTGCAAATGCAGCCGGGACCGACGGCTTAACGTTCCTTCCGAAGGACGGAGGAACTTGAGATAAGACATTTTTGGTCACCCCGACCGATCCTTGCGAAAGTTGCTTAACCTCCACAATCGCAGGGCCGGGCTCAGCAATTGATTACATCCGTCTAGAGACGATATGGAGGAGCTCGATGGCGCAGTGGTTTATTGCCTGGCCCAGCGATTGCGGAGGTTAAGTAACTTTTGCAAGGGTCAATCATGGGATGGTGACCAAAAACTTTTTATCTCCAGCTTCTTCGTGCTTCGGAAGGCACGTTAAGAAGTTGATCCCAGGTGCACTTGTAATCGTTAACACCCAGCAATCCGCATTGGGCCCGCGTGGTGGGTTATGGCCCATCCTTCTTGTCCACCTGTAAAGAAGGTCTGTGCGCCTGTGCCCCAGCAGTGGGGACATTAAAAATGGCTGATGGTCATCCCATGACCGACCCTCGCAAAAGTAGCTTAACCTACGCAATCGCAGGGCCATGCGTTAAATCACTACGCCACCGAGCTCAAAGCTCCTCATCATCAGTTGATTGAATCAGTCTAGAGACAATACACTGATCTGCGCTGTCTGATTGCAGGAGACGAGCTGGGCGAGGCGTGGGCGCGCGGCGTGGCGGCGCGCGGCGGGCGCGTGGTGCGCGTCACCTACCCGCGCACCGCCAACAACGACAAAGAGCTGACCGTCGTGCGCGGCGAGTACCTAGAGGTATGGTACTACCGAATCATCATCAGCCTATCATGGTCCACTGCTGAACATAGGGTTCTCCGAGTGCACGCCACCGAGCACGATCCGTGGCTATACTCATCCAGTTTTGCCAACCACCTTGCGAAGATCGTCGCTCCACCTTGTCTGAGGGCGTCCCACACTACGATTGCCGATACGCGGTCTCCACTCAAGAACTCGTCTGCCCCAGCGGCCATCGGTTCTACGGCTAATATGGCCGGCCCACTGCCACTCCAGCTAATCCAGTGGGCTAATACCGAATGAAAGAAGGTATTTAATTAAGGTTCGGGTGATTGATGTAAATTCTCATCTTCGTTGAATTTCAAAGTTAATTTATTCCCTCCCAATAGCCAGTAATGGCCAAAAGTACAATCATTTAGCCCCAGTCACCAAACTTAGTGCAATTCGTGAGTGTGAACGACTTACAAGATGTATAATAGGGACATTAGGGACCTACAGCTCAACGTGATTTGTGACATAGAATTTTCATAATTTTTCGTTACCATTAATTCGATTACATATGGTCTTTCAGAAAGTGGCTTAACATTGTGACAAAAGAATACTAATACTATTGTGATTGGTTCTGTCAGTTTTAAAAGTGTGTGTGTGTGTGTGTGTGCGTGTGGATCTGAACTGAGAGCCCAAATTTGAAATCATTGCGAATCAAAGTGAAACTTATAGGAAAATTAATAAAAAATTCTAAAAACCTAAAGCAAAGGTTCAAAAATTTCTAAAACGTGAATTATATTTCTTTTTTAGAAATTCACTGAAGTGTTAGACTTTATGATAAAAACGTATTTCATTGTATTTCTTCAGTTAAACTCATGTTTTGAAGATTCTATCTTGGGCTCTCAGTTCAGATATGTTTGAACTGAGGGCCCAAGTTAAGCAGCCATAAATCTGTTATGCCATCTCATAGCGAGTTGAAAATTTCTAAAAAGATGTTAGAAATTTTTAACTAAATTCTAAAATGAAAATTATTAACACAGAGATGGTACTTTCTGAGATCTATGCTAAGCCTCTTATTTCAACCGTCTGGATTGAGGGCCCAACACATTCGGTTATAAAAGCTATAATTCACGTTTTAGAATTTTTTAACCCTTGCTTCAGGTTTTTAGAATTTTTTATTAACTCCCCTATAAGTTTCAATTTGATACTTACGCAATGATTTAAAATTTGGGCTCTCAGTTCAGATCCTCACACACTTTGGAGGTGGCTCCACAACTACGATGACCACACGCGACTCCATCAAGAGTGGTCATTCAGACTACTCTTCAGAGGCTTCGAAGTTTGGAGGCACAGGCAATACCTAATGAGATGCAACTATGGGCAACAGTGTCGCTTAACCAGTTAGCAACAAAATTCATGTGCGCGCGTATCGGCCCTGAACGAACTAAACGTATGTTGTGACGGCGCGGCGTGCAAGCGATTTTAACCTTAGGAGTGGTTAAGCGACGCTGTTACCCATGGTACAACGTCGTTGTTTTGGCAGGTGCTGGACGACTCGCGCAAGTGGTGGAAGGCGCGCAACCGGCGCGGCGTGACGGCGCACGTGCCGCACACCATCGTGGCGCCCGCTTTCTCGCCGCCCGCCAGCCCGCACCTCTACCCCAACCCCATCTACACGCACTACCAGGTACTTCAATACCACAATCCTACGTACATTTATCATTCCGCACAGGATCCATCCATCATACACACTAAAGAGGTCAAAAGAGCATTGCAGAACCTGAATGTGAATAAAGCCAGCGGCCCTGATGGCATTCCTGCTAGATTACTGAGTTGTACTGCCTGTACCCTCTCTCTCTTCAAACTAAAACAGTTGCCAAGTTCTGGAAGGTTGCGAATTTACAACCCGTACCTAAGAAGACCGTTAATTTGGTTTTCGCCGGGGACGCTCAACTGGGAATCTCCTAGTTTACATTATGCATTGCTGGGGT
The DNA here is from genome assembly GCA_928269145.1 of Agriphila tristella. Lineage (NCBI taxonomy): Eukaryota > Metazoa > Arthropoda > Insecta > Lepidoptera > Crambidae > Agriphila > Agriphila tristella. Next base: position 15,190,063 of record OV743450.1, on the reverse strand, counting down.
GAAGCAATCGAGAATCATGGCGAAGCACTTGCAGTGTCACTTGCTGAGCAAGCTTCCGGCGTACTGTTTACCTGCTGACTTTTGTACTTGGATTTTGGATTTCTTGAGCGAACGGTCGATAAGAGTGGTTATCGATGGCTGCTCTTCTGACCTTATGGCTATCGAAGCTGGAGTTCCGCAAGGATCCGTTTTATCCGCTACGCTTTTTTTGCTGCACATCAACGATCTACTTTTGCTCGGAATTGTTGGGTATGCAGATGACTGCACGGTTGCGGAGAGGTATTTGTCCAATACAAAAGCCAGCAGTGAGGAAATTAGTTCCTTAAGAAAGGCCATGGTACAGCGGACAAATTTGACCTTGAGTCTGTCTCCCAATGAACAATTTGATCACTTTTAACGCCACCAAAACGCAGGCATGTCTATTCATCGCTAAAAAGAGTCCTCTGAACTTGACTCCTACTTTCCGAGATTTTACTATACGGTCGATCTTCCACTTGCTTTCCCGCCATCAACTGTTTGGTCGATTTAATAGCGGGGTGCTCACTATCGCACTTAGTTTGCTATTGCTCTGTAACAACTATTTGGTTCAAAGCAACGGGGAATATATAATTGCACTTTAAAAATAATGTAACACACTTTAAAATGTTTAGCTTCAAAATTTATTGAATGCACTTTAAAAATAATGGTTTCCACTATAAATATGCTAAGCTTTAAAATTAATACTTTGCACTATACAATTTAATTGTTTAGCTTTAAAATTAATACTTTGCACCATACAAATTAATTTTATAACATTAGTATGGTAAACAGACGACTAGGTGCGACGACGAGCGGGCGCAACGAGAGGGGAGCTGAGGAGGAGGTTAGGTTCCATTGCGACCAACAACGCCAGACAGAACCGACTTGGTGAGACTTGCCATCTCATTAGTCTGACATGGTTTGACAGAAATTAAATAATTTCGGAGTTGGGACACAGTTATAGTGCAAACCATTATTTTTGTAGTGATAATATTAATTTATAGATCTTTTATTATTTTAAAGTGCAAACCATTATTTTTGTAGTGATAAGATTAAATTATAGGTCTAACATTATTTTAAAGTGCTCATATACAATTTTATAGCTGTTTTCATCAAATTTAAAGTGCTATTAAATACATCCCCAAAGCAACATTGTATTAATTTATTTATACCTTCTTGTATTGCAGGAGGGCGGCGGGCGAGGCTCGGGCGGCAGCAGTCCCACCGGTCCCCCGGGTAGGGCGATAGCCACTGCGGCTCGTGACGTGCGGGAAGCACGTGACGTGCGGGACCCCCGTGACGTGCGGGACCCCCGTGACGTGCGGGACCCCCGTGACGTGCGGGAACCCCGTGACGTGCGGGACCCCCGCGACCCTCGCGACGCGCGGGATTCTCGTGACGCGCGAGAACCCCGCGACGCGCGGGATCCCAGGGAGGGCCGTGACATGCGGGATGGGGGTGCGGGGGGCGCGGACTGGATTCGCCGCGAGCGCCTCGGCAAGAAGGGCGAGTTCCGATACTTCTAGCGCCGCCGCTCGCTCATAGATCACTCCCGCTCATGGATTAAGGCTAAGCTTGTTTAATAAAGTAAAAAAAATAAGTAAATGAATATAAAGTAAATATTTATTTGGTTTGACAGCACTTCGAACACAAATTATTTGATTCGATGACAGTAAACTATACAAGGTGTTTGGTAAAAGCCTTATAAAGCCGAATATGGTAGATAGGGACCACCAAACTGAACTTACTATGGGACCAACTCTGAAATCGCCAAAAAAATCTGCGGTTTTATACATTTTGATATTTTCGTTATTAATTTTTGTATGAAACAGCTGTTTTTTTTCGCGATTTCTTAGTTGGTCCCATAGGAAAAGTTGTTCAGTTTGATGGACCCTATCTACCATATTCGGCTTTATAAGGCTTTTACCAAACACCCTGTATAGAAAAAAAATGTAAGTTTAGGTATATATTTACATAAGTCAAAATATTTATTAATTCACACTTACACCTCCGTGAGCGGGATCGGTGATCACATAAACACCCACGCATTTAAATATTTGAACACTCGTTGTCGTTGTCGCTCAAATGCGAAAACCGCGTAAAGCGACTTTGTAAAATTTTCATAATACCAAAAAATTACTCTCGTAAGTTTTTTATCAGAATTATATATCGGAGACTGCTATTTAACTTAAAAGAGTATTTAACTCCATGTAACTATTTCTGCCATAGCCGCGAACCATGAACTGCTTGTCTTCGCATTTCTGTTTGTATTAATGTAACTGATATGATAGTAAGTACATAGGTATATAGTACATAGTGGTACGGTGTACCGAGCGAGTGGCGGCGGCCGGCGCGCGGGGTGTGTTGCTTGTGTCGCTAATTTGTGTAGTGTGTGTCGTGTTTTCTGTGGATGTCGCCAGACTAAATATTGATTTTCATTTAACGAAAATAAACTACCTGAAAATTTATTTATTCTTATTAATTGAGTCTCATGCTTAGATCAAGGTCAGTACCTTTTAATTCACGTAAAATTGAGGTAGTCAGTAAATTGATTTAACGTATAATTGTTGAAGAACATCAATATTTAGTCTACCAAAGTATTTGCAAAACAATATTCTTATTTATTACGCGTTTGTGTTACAAAATGTTGTTACTGTAAGGTCGCAGGCGCAGATGCCGTCCAAGTATGATTGTTAACACTGTACTTGTCCGTGAGCACAAACTTTGGATTCCACGAATAGTGACACGAATAAATACAACATTTACATCTCAAAGTTTAAAAATCGTAAGTTGGGAAAACTTAATTTTCTGAGTTAAGTCACTTTTCGTGGAGGGTGCAGTGTCACGTGGTAGCTCAATAAAGTACTTATATATTGTTTTATTATAAAGAGTCTATTGTTAGTAGCTGAGCGAAGCCGGCATAACAAACAAGTCAGATATTTAATGAGAATGCTATGAAATTGTAAATGATAAGTTTATGATTCTATATTAATTTAATACATATAGTGTAAGGGGCGCGCCGCTCCGCAAACAAACTAGATAATGCTCCTTTTGTATTTAAGTACATTTTTATACATTAAATTTTTTATCAAATCTGATTTGGTTTTTCGTGATTTCATCCCATCCTTACCCTATAATAAAATTTAAAACAAACGTAAATAAATTCTCAAAATTATAGGATAGACTGTTTTGCGTGTGTGTGTCTCGTTGTGCAACGCTTTGCTTTGATTGTGTGTGTGGTCGTGTTGCTATCGTGTTGGTATCTGATAAATGTAATTAAGGTAAGTATGAATTAGAGATTATCATATTATTATTTCATACATAGGTACCTGATAGGTTTGATACTACGTGCGTATGTTACGAAGTAAAATAAATAATATAGGGGCCTCTGTCCGAATTACGTACTTAAGTTAAGCACAATGATGAGAAATATTTACGTACGGGCAGGTAAATTACTTATTTTTTGAGCAATAAAAAAAGAGGCCACACGAAACTGTACTGATTCCAAAACAGGCAAGAAACGATGGTAAGCAGATTAGCAAACTGGAAACAAATTTAGAAAGAAAATTTAATCATTTTTACCCAAATTAAAGTACTAGAGAACTAATCGAGCGGCGCGGGTTCGATCCTGGCCGTAATATTATGTCCCAGCTTGCATAAAACGAAGTTCATAAAGTTATAACAGGCCCGTTCCACTGGTTCCGGTACCTAATCTTCCGGTTTAATTTTCGTATGAACTTATCTTTCAGGGATGATAACTAGAACAGCTCCGAAAGTGATATTGGCCCTTAACTAATACAAAGTGGTAAAAAAATAAAATAGTTTAAAAAAAGTTTGACCATCAAGTGCATTTTCAACTCTACGTAGCTGGCTATAAGGGCTAACCTTTCCAGAGCGAACAGCAGCACCGCCCCCACCCCCGCCCCCGCCGCCGCCCCCCGCCGCGCCCGTACCGCCCCCGCCACCACCCGTCTTCAGGAAAACAGACACCATGAAATGTAAGTTGCCAAAATACAGGGTTATTTTTAAAACCCAACCTTGCAGGAGTAGATTCATCATCAGCTTATCATCCACTGCTGGACATAGGCCTCTCCAAGTGCACGCCACCGAGCACGATCCGCGGCTACTCTCATCCAGCTTTTGCCAGCCACCTTGCGAAGATCGTCGCTCCATCTTCGTCCAAACATCGTAGAACAAATGTTGTTGTTTTTATAATGTTAGTAGGTAGTCTACTCCTGCGAGGTTGTTGGTCTTTTACAAATATTCTTCTTGATGACCATTGTGGTCTTTATCAGTTGCTTGGTATACCAAGTGGCGCTTCCCTAAAGCAAATGCACGGATTACTATAAAAAATACCTACCCAAATCGCCATTTGTGAGCCTATAATAATTGATGAGTTCCCTCGATTTCTCCAAGATTCCATCATCAGATGCTGACTTGATGACAATGGGTAGTAATACCCTTTCAAAGAAAAATAATATCCCGAATCGGTCCAGCCTTCTTTAAGTAAACGGGGAACATACATAAAAATAAGATCTCGACGAACTGAGAACCTACTCCTATTTGAAGTCGGTTAAAAACACAACCCATTCTTTAGGAAGCCTACCGATAGGGTAGTGTAATACTTTTAAACGATTTCTCAGTAAACACAATAGCAATGTCAAAGCCTGGGGGGAAAAAAAATTCTTTGTTCTGTGGTCAAAGCCAAGTCAAAATTGCTTTATTCAAATAAACTTAATAATTAAGCACTTTTGAATCGTCTATATTTTCCTACCATCTTTCCATGGTTTTTTACTGAGTCTGCTAGAGTCGCTGAACTGCTAGGGATGCGTTCAGGAATGGACATGAGTAAAGAAACGATTCTAAAGTGCATAAACATTAGTTTAAATTTAACTCACTAGATGGCGGTACCTGCTAACTAAGCCACATCTGTTATTTCTAGTGAGACTCCATGTCGATGCGCAGCAGACAATCAGATAATCACCGGTTTTGAAAGCTTTAGAAACTCGTCCTGCTGAGCGGAATGTTTGTATTCGTTGATAAGACCAGAAACTAACTTCTTTAACAATATTACAGCGACAAAATCGATCCAGAGCACGACCAGCCTGCACGAGGAGCTGCTGGCGGTGCTGCCGGCCATCCAGCAGCGCAAGGCCAAACTTGACTTCATGAAGACTCCCGACATCTTCATAGACCAGGTAAGCGCATACCTTGGACAATCGCCAGTCGCTAGGTCCCTCGAGGTGCAAGCAATTAAATTGTATTATCAGTTTATTAAATAGCTGTAATTTATACAAACAAACGACCAAGGCCTATACCGTCGGTTGGCTGTGAAAAGCTCGTAAGTTGCAAATTTAGTGAAAAACACTTTGTTTTTCGTGAGAAAACCTTGCAATATATGTCTACGTCGAATTAACTACAGATTCGATACTTGTAGTGCCATCTATTGATGTAAATGAGAACTTCTGTTTTTTACATCTCCTGTAAAATTTGGATGCGAGGTTTTGGATGCGAAACCACCGACACAATACCGCGAGCAGACGCTACAGCGACATCTATTGGATTTTGGAGGAACTATATTTACATGACACATTTTCGAGGACATTTATCAAAGCCAGATAAAGTCCAGCTTCTGTTATTGTAATTTGATAGATAACTTATTGTTTCAAGCATATTGCTATTTATCGTTGTAATAACATGGTTAGTACGTACCTAAAATGTCTAAACAAAAACAGCAGACTCATAGTATAGAGCAATGCATACTTCTGGAATGGCAGAAATTAAACTAAGTAGGTATCTGAACATTATCATCAAGCTTTTAAAGTGTAAAGAAATGCCTAATAAGAAATTGCTAACATTGAAAACTTCCTTTCGCAGAAATCGAATCCCGACGAGGTAGTGAGCTGGCTAGAGGCGAAGGGCTTCAGCGATACTGCGCGTAAGCAGCTACGCGTGCCCGGGCACCAGCTGTTCGGGCTGTCGCGCGTGCAGCTCGAGCGCGTGCTGGGCGCGGACGAGGGCAAGCGGCTCTACAGCCAGGTGCTCGTGCAGCGGAACGTGTCCGGGGTGAGTCACCTCCTCCGAACCCGCCTGCCCGGTGAGACACCACACATGCGCATACCGAATACCTACGCCATCACCAGGATCTATCCCATGCTAGCTGACACTAATGACAACATCGCGAACGTGCTAACTCACCACATAAGGATTGGCGGATTTTGCTGACTGCTAATGCAGCTAGTAAACTTTGATCGATCATCGCTTGGCCGGCTTTAGCTTCCTTTATCGAACTAAAATACCTATACTTCCAAATGTGTGAGCTTAGGCCGCCTACACACCGACAGGGTATCACAGGCGCGAGGCTTATTTATTTATTTGTTTATTTCGAAACTCAACCGCTTTTTTACAATAACTTGTACAAAAAATACTTAATTAGGGAAAACTTAATCTACTACAGAGTTTCACAACATGACAATTGAAAAGAAAAATATAATATAACTACCTATATTAAAGGTTATACGGTACGTTATCTTATCTTACCAAAATGGTACTAAGTAATTTTTACATGCTTACAACCAAAGAATATGAGACCAAGGCGACTGTCCTAACGATTCACCTACCAGTGCGGTCACCAAATAACCAGGGGGTCAAGTCTGCTAATGTTTCCGTCAAAATCGTAGTACAATGGTGCTCTAATGGTAATGCTTTTTGACACAGTTCTTGTTTCTTAAACCCAAAATCAAGACACAATATGATTCCGTTATGGGTTTAAGAAAAACAATGTGTTTCAGTTTTGGATTTAAGAAACAAGAACTGTGTCAAAAAGCATTACTATTCAAACACCACAGAACTAGGTACTGACAATTTTGACGAAAACATTAGCAGACTTGACCCCCTGGATAATTATGTAGGCACCAATCTAGGCACCTGTCGGTGCGTTCTCAGCCTATAAGAATTGTGTGTTTGTTCCATGTGCAGTACAAGACGACGTCAGCGTCGGAGCTGCAGAGCATTCTGCGCAAGGTACGCGAGAAGGTGGAGGTGTCGTGAGGCTGGATAGCTGGCGGCCGGCGCGCGGCGATGACGACAACCACTCCATCTGCTGACACGCGCAGCGCATGCGACGTTCCTAATTTATACTTTCCTTTAATTAAACTCAAAGGGCGTACCCAAAAAATCGGTCAAGAGCGAGTCGGACTTGCGCACCGAGGGTTCCGTACCATCATAGTTCATAGTATAAATATGCATACATTGCAGATTAGAATAATTATAATTATTACAGTTTGCGCCATCTCTTGATCGATAGCGAAACTAATTTATTTCTTCTGCGATGCAGAATATTGCAGTTTTAGGTCAGCGCTGTCTCTTGACCGATAGCGGAACTATTTTTTCAGCGATGTAGAATTTGCAGTTTTTGTTTAGCGCCATCTTTTGAATGATCGTAGAACTAATGTAATTTTTGTTGATAATTTGTATGGGAGCCCCCTTAAATATATTTTTAATCAGTTTTTAGTATTTGTTGTTATAGCGGCAACAGAAATAGGTACATCATCTGTGAACAACTATCTAGCTATCACGATTCATCAGATACAGCCTGGTGACAGACAGACAGACAGATGGACAGCGGAGTCTTAGTAAAAGGGTCCCGTTTTTACCCTTTGGTATACGGAACCCTAAAAATGAACCACGATAACCAGTCAACATTGGTTATTTGCAGTCAGTAAAGAATTTTCCGATCATGAAGATTCTGTTTTCGTAGTACCTAGGACTGCAGGGGGGCTACTCAAACGGCCACTTTTCTATTCGTTCGCTAACTTAAAAATTCAAAATAAGCCATAATCTCCAAAATTACGTTTCGTAGGCTTGTCAGTTCCATACAATACAACAATGTCTGTTATTTACATAAACTTGCAACGTGTGAGTTGATCGTTTAATTGCTTATTTTTAAGCTTTAAGTTAGCGAACGAATACAAAAGTGGCCATTTGAATAACCCCCCAGATCAGTTTAAAGTGATTACGATATTGGTATCGGTAAGGTTATGACAATCCAAAACATACTGAGCTATATGGTCTGCCGACGTTCTGGACTAAACTTGGACTGTGAAGGCACAACGGAACTCCTTAAAAACAAACAGCTGCAGCGTGCAGAATGTGGAATTTGAGTTTAATGGCCGTTGTACTTACCATAAAAAAGTTGAAAATAAAAAAAAAGATTTAAAAGAAAAACCTCCATCAAAAACCTGAAAATAAAAAAACAGCATCAAAATCAATGTTTTTTAGTATTTAAATTGATAATGCTTTACCTATCTAATTATTTGAAAATTATTTCACTTTTTAGAGCTATTAAATTTTGCAGCTGTTTTAGTTTTTATTTTCAGGTTTTTGAAGGCGATTTTCGTTTTTTATTGTTATCATCTGCACGGACGCACAAATGACATTTTTATATGAATATTTTGCATTTTTACCTAGTTAACAGAATCTAGAGGAATTTACATTTATCCTAGATTTCCACGTTAGTTTTTTTTTGTTAGGAACAAAATTACTACCTAATCGAGTTAGTACAAAAATAGATTAATCTTGTAAGATAATGTTTCTAAAACGAATAATTTATTGTACTTCGCTTTTAAGAGCTATGATAATTTGTTAATATTAATTTAGTTACCTAAGTTATTAATTGTAGGCATTAAATTTAGTTTTATACTACTATTTTGTTTTATTTATAAATTACAAAATTATGTTCGTCCCTCTCTGTGACACTATTTACTCATGAACAAGGTTCAAGTAAATTCAACGACGAACTGCGTAGGTACGATTATCACAATCAAAAAAAAATGAAAAGAAATTCAAATAAAACAAAGACATTTTTATAAAACTTACTTTTTAATATTTTCTGCATAAACAACTTTATAAATAAACAGTAACATTGTATAATATTCACAGATGAGTATAAAAATAAAACTATACAAGACTTTATAAAATAAATTCAATTGCTTGTTTCATATGTCGCTAGAATAAAAAAATACGTAGGTAATAAGTATTTTTATAAAATATCGAGTAACTTACAACAAGTAAAGTGAAACAACTAAAGAGTACAAAATGCATGATATCCTTGAAACAGGATACCTACTAATTCATGATCTCATAAATATTGCACTAAAATGCTCATAATATAAGAACAATAATATATTTGCTATCTTTACAAGTACGTACAAGAGATATCCCCCTTAGCATTACCAACGAAACACGATATATATCGCGTGATATAGCGTTTTATCGATACTCAAATTAGTCAACTGTCAAAATCCATTGTCTTTTGACAGTTAAACGTGATAAATATATCGCGTTTCGGTGGGCATGCTAGGGGGGCTGATTCTGTATGGAAAAGATAAAATAACATGAAATGAGGTACATTAAATCCTATGTATCGAAAATAAACCCTCGAACCACTATAATTCATTGTAGAGATCCAATGATGGATCTTTTGATCCTTGATTCAGGATTTTCGTAAAGTGGATTTTTCAGACACAGTTCTAAAAAAATCCACTTTGCAAAAACAATGATGGACTTTAGTGGACATAATAGTGCAAAAAGACCCATCAATGGATTAAGTGGACTCTCCGAAAATAAAGATGTATGTACCTACCTAACATCTTTACGCAATAAATTCTGTTGTATCGATAAGTTACAAAAATGGCGAGTAACGGCAAGATTCTAACTTGTCTGATTGTTTATGGCACGATATGTAGACTACTTAACTAACACTTAGAATACACTTACAACTAAAGCATACCAACTAGAAAATGTATTCTGGAGCAATCATCAACTAAAATCCTGATACAGAAAATTATCATGGATTACTGTTTTTATCACTAACCTATCGTAATATTTATCGTCATTTATCTTTCGTTCTGCTTAAAGACGCCATTGTAGAATCTTTTAAAGATCTGTATAACACATGTGTCTACTATCACCTACAATCCTTACGTCACTAATACGCACATCTCGTCCCGCGAGATTGCACTCACGCGCATATATTCATACACAATTATGGAAATTCGAAAGAATGTCGGAACCCTTCCGAAATGGCTGAAGTCCTGTACCCTTAGCACGAACAGCTATCGAAAAAAATAACGCGCGTAAAATCATTCGATAGTGCAATTTTGTATGAAAAATTAGTACAGCGCCATCTACCGCCGAATAGCGAAATTAAATTTTCCATAGAGAATTCTTTATCGAGTAATTTTACGCGCGTTATTTTTCTCGATTAGCTGTTCGTGCTAAGGGTACTGAGGACTCAAACCACCGCTTATACGTCACATCACATATAAAATGAGCTTTTATATCTACTTATACTTTGTTCTAATCCATTTTATGAAAATCAATGGCAATTACTTTCTGTGTAAAATAGGAAAATGTGCCGAAAATGTCTTTAAAAGATATTTTTCATAAAATAAATTATAACATAGTTTTTATCGAGGCTTATTTCACCTCTTCCAGCCGACTACAGCCAAGGTCGACTCCAGCCCCCCCTACTCAAATGGCCAACATTCTATTCGTTTGAACGCTACGCTTACTATTAAAACTTTAAAATAAGCAGTAAACTATAAAATTACGTGCCATAAGCTTGATAATTCCATACAATACATCGAAGTCTGTGGTTTACATAAGTTTGTGACATGTGATTTAATCATCTATTGCTCATATTTCAGTTTTTATAGTAAGCGTAGCGATCAAATGAATAGAAAGTTGGCCATTTGAGTAGGGGGGCTGGTTTTTTTCATTTGGTTTTTACAAGCAATGCTTGACACTTGACACAAACGTTTTGAAGATTTCATTGAGATCTATTCGGTGCAAGCTGCCAATACTCAACCCTCGATCCTTCACCTCACACACTCTTAAACTCCTTAACTCCTAAAAACCTCTCACTATACGTTGTCTACTCAACCAAGCACCAGATTTAAGATTTCACTGACTTTTTAAGGGGCGATAATCTCCCAATGAAGTGGCGAGTGTTTTGGACTGAAAGCTGAAAGTTAAACTCTAGACCCTATTAATCTCTCTGTCTAGCAATAGCAACCTCATATTAAGGCTTTATTTACCATCAATTCCTGTTCTTAATTTCTGTTCTTCTAACTAGCTTTGAAGGAAATTTAAAATACATCAGCACCTTCGTCATTTTAGCATCTTAGTCCTAACGCTCCGGAAGGCAATATTTTACCAAATTAAGTGGTTATTTAGCTGCCTGCTGAGCTGATGACTTCAATTCTACACTGCCCATAGATGTAGCCGTATCAGTCTAAAACTGTATTTACATTAGTACTTAATATTTTAACTGCAATGCTTTCTGCAATAGAAAATAATTATAAGAGACCTACATATTCCCAGAGTTCGCTGCATATTCCCAAGTCTGTCATCTACGAGGTGGATCTGTGAATCCCATAAGTCAAGCTTCCTTTGGATGTAATAACCTATTCTGATAATATACGTTCATTTGCAGTCTACCTCATGCTCGCATTGAAACTAATCTCAGCAGTAGCTGCGTAGGGCAGTAGGTCTTATTTGAACAATCTTTTGTCCCTAAGGCCCGTAATAAGCCGATCTCAACGTTGAAAGCTATCTTGAGATCATACTTAAGATACTGTTCCTATAAGAAGAGCATCTTAAGTATGATCTCAAGATAGCTCTCAACATTGAGAGCGGTTTATAAATACGGGCCTAAGTTGAGAATGCATACTCCAAAAATAGAACCAAGATAAAGTTTAAGGTCATAGGAAGGTAAAAGTTCATAAAGAATCAACAATAAGTAAATTGAACAATGAACATCATCCAACTAGTTACAGATACCGGCACTTATTTGGCAAGACAAAGTGAGACAAAAGATGCGCCGAGTTCAGTGTTTGTAGCTGCTGCGCGTCTTTGGTCTGCCAAGTTATGTGCCGGTCGGTATACGGTGGTATCGAAGAGTGGAGTGGTGCGCGGCGAGGTTGTCGGTGCCGGCGATAGCGGTGCTAGTCGGCGCGCGCGGCCATGCGCGCGGCGATGGCGGCCGTCAGCGCCGAGCCCTTGCCGCTGCCGTCCTCCGCCGCCAGCAGCGAGAACTGCCGGGAGGGAACACCATTACACCACACAATATACACGCTGTAATTTTAGCAAAAAAAATCAGCTGTTCCATACATTAAGGTCGAGTAGGTACTGCCCTTTTGTATGGAACAGCTGTTTTTTTTTGCGAGGAGGAGAGTTGGCCCATAGTGGAACCACCCCACGGCGGGAACCAAATGATTAAAATTTCACGCTGTATAATAGTACTTACATTACACGTAGCTGACAACAATAATAGTAGTTTGTTACATAAGGGACGTAAGAGAGCTATTACAGAACAAGAACCAATTTGATAATAGTTCGAGGGTGTAATAGTTACTTACAACCGAGGTAAGCATACTACTTTACATTATTCATGCGAGGCAAATAAAACATTTATATTGGTATGACAAAATGAATTTTTTCATTAAGAGAAAATAATTATAAAAAAATATTTATTAAAATTAATCGTAACATTGTTACAATTATTAAAAGACAGTGATACTTGTTGGCCAGGCATGTGCACTGTTTAAATAGAACGTCACAGCCTCTTACCCACAGAACAAAGAAAATTTTTTCCCCCCCAGCTCTTACCATACTAGTAAATCCTAGTTTCCGAGCAGTATGATGTAAAAGTGTGTTTTTTTATTCTGTTCGGAATACCAACAGAAGTTATGGAAACAATTTCATAAATCTACCTACTTTGCATATGGAAATGCAATAATAACTACTATTTCAATAAAGACTGATCGTCCCAAGTCTTACGAAAGGCCGTTTTATTTGTCAGTTGTTCTCTGATAAGCAGGTACCTATAGTCAATCCTCAGTTGAGGAGGGGGAAAATGAGGAAGAACGTTTATTTAGATCAGTGGTCCGGTAGCTAACCAAAAGTGTTATATCTCCAACAATTCCGCTCTACGGAAGGAACTGAATTAGGTCTGCGTGGTAGGTTATAAAATATGGTCGATTCGTAATAAAAGCCTGCACCCCTGCAGTAGGGACATTAAAATGCTCATGATACTTAATATCATCATCATCATATCAGCCGCACAACACCCACTGCTGGGTATCCTCCTCCGCGGATCACGACGATCGGTCCTGTGCTGCCCGCATCCAGCGGCTTCCCGCGACCTTCACTAGATCGTCGGTCCACCTTATTGGACAAGATGTTTAATAGCTGTGGAGTAACTACTTTTATCTGTTCTGTAGAATTGTAGGGTGACCAAGCCAAACGGCCCGATCAACACATTAATTTTAAGGTCAGTACGTACTGGGTGTTCGGGCGCTAGCAGCGCGATGTACCGCTGCATGAGCGCCTTGATGCGCGGGTGCCGCTTGTACACGGAGCCGTCCACCGCCACCACCACGTACGGCCGCGACATACGCTTCAGCAGCGTCGCTATACCTGCCATCATACAACAATAATGTTTACCATCATCTAAAAGACACATCGTTGATTAGGTACCTAATACAAATAATTAGTTACCTACCTAACTAATTATAGTATCTTTAAAAAGATGAGTTTTTTCTTAACAACTGTCTTCGCTCGATATGTTCGAAATGACAGGTGCTGTTAAATATATTTCGAAGAATTGCAAAAGATGTCTTTGCGGAAAATATTACAGAGGTGGTCGAACCAGAGACAAATGTGGAAAATATTTTTTAACGTTTGATTTCAACAAGTTATGATGTTTTGTGAAACAGACTTATCCTACTAGACATTCCGGTAATAGGACCTAACGTGCCGAAAGGCTTTTCCGTGTGTATACTTACAGACTGAGACGAGTTGCGCGGCGCGGTTGGAGACGAGCGCGGCGACGTGCTGCGCGACGCGCGCGTCGGCCGCCGTCAGCTCCGCGCCGCACGCCGCCTCCAGCGTGCGCAGCGTCACCTCATGGCCGCCCCGCTCGTGTGTATACTTACAGACTGAGACGAGTTGCGCGGCGCGGTTGGAGACGAGCGCGGCGACGTGCTGCGCGACGCGCGCGTGGGCCGCCGTCAGCTCCGCGCCGCACGCCGCCTCCAGCGTGCGCAGCGTCACCTCATGGCCGCCCCGCTCGTGTGTATACTTACAGACTGAGACGAGTTGCGCGGCGCGGTTGGAGACGAGCGCGGCGACGTGCTGCGCGCCGCGCGCGTCGGCCGCCGTCAGCTCCGCGCCGCACGCCGCCTCCAGCGTGCGCAGCGTCACCTCATGGCCGCCCCGCTCGTGTGTATACTTACAGACTGAGACGAGTTGCGCGGCGCGGTTGGAGACGAGCGCGGCGACGTGCTGCGCGACGCGCGCGTCGGCCGCCGTCAGCTCCGCGCCGCACGCCGCCTCCAGCGTGCGCAGCGTCACCTCATGGCCGCCCCGCTCGTGTGTATACTTACAGACTGAGACGAGTTGCGCGGCGCGGTTGGAGACGAGCGCGGCGACGTGCTGCGCGACGCGCGCGTCGGCCGCCGTCAGCTCCGCGCCGCACGCCGCCTCCAGCGTGCGCAGCGTCACCTCATGGCCGCCCCGCTCGTGTGTATACTTACAGACTGAGACGAGTTGCGCGGCGCGGTTGGAGACGAGCGCGGCGACGTGCTGCGCGACGCGCGCGTCGGCCGCCGTCAGCTCCGCGCCGCACGCCGCCTCCAGCGTGCGCAGCGTCACCTCATGGCCGCCCCGCTCGTGTGTATACTTACAGACTGAGACGAGTTGCGCGGCGCGGTTGGAGACGAGCGCGGCGACGTGCTGCGCGACGCGCGCGTCGGCCGCCGTCAGCTCCGCGCCGCACGCCGCCTCCAGCGTGCGCAGCGTCACCTCATGGCCGCCCCGCTCGTGTGTATACTTACAGACTGAGACGAGTTGCGCGGCGCGGTTGGAGACGAGCGCGGCGACGTGCTGCGCGACGCGCGCGTCGGCCGCCGTCAGCTCCGCGCCGCACGCCGCCTCCAGCGTGCGCAGCGTCACCTCATGGCCGCCCCGCTCGTGTGTATACTTACAGACTGAGACGAGTTGCGCGGCGCGGTTGGAGACGAGCGCGGCGACGTGCTGCGCGACGCGCGCGTCGGCCGCCGTCAGCTCCGCGCCGCACGCCGCCTCCAGCGTGCGCAGCGTCACCTCATGGCCGCCCCGCTCGTGTGTATACTTACAGACTGAGACGAGTTGCGCGGCGCGGTTGGAGACGAGCGCGGCGACGTGCTGCGCGACGCGCGCGTCGGCCGCCGTCAGCTCCGCGCCGCACGCCGCCTCCAGCGTGCGCAGCGTCACCTCATGGCCGCCCCGCTCGTACTCCCTGCACATACAGATTAAGTTAGTAGTTGACGTGGCGACGCAATCATATCGCTGCTCAGGCATTTGTTGAAAAGCGAAGATCTGAAGGATCAGAGAAAAGTGTGAATCTGAACATGACGCGTAGCCGTGATTCACCCTCATCGCGTCACGGTAGTCTCTAGTTCAGTGTGAGTACTTTCCTTTTCACTGTATAGGTATGCAGCAAAGCTATGTCGTCACCCAAACATTCTGCCGTGATATCGATATATCCTTTACTTTAATGTCCAGCATTTTCGAGACAATAGCCCCAGTCGTAGGAAGCAAAAAAACGAAGAATACGGCTATCCATGAACCAAAGATTTCCTTCGGTAGAATTGATCCTTGGGTTCCTAAAATGGGTTTACGAAGTGGAGCCACCTGGATTTTCCAAGCAGGTGGGGGGGAGGGGGGAATTCTGCTTTAACGAAGTCCAAGGTTAATAACTGCCTCAGTTTAGATACTAAGCCAAGTTTGGTATCATTTTCGGATAAACCAATGACGTAGAATTCATTTCTGGTATAAAAATTGCAATTTATTAAGAAGTTTCCTAAACATTACTCAATAACCAACATTTTCAACTACACTTTTTTTTACTTTAAGTCACCGTAAATATTAAACTGATGTTCTTATTTGCAAAAAAAATACGTTAACAAAGCTTATAGAATGAAGACTTGAAAAAATATTACTTACATTTTTTTTATTAACAATTAATAGTGAAAAAAAATTTCACTGTCGCCTGCCGTCAATTTCTTTTACACCTATGGAAATATTAATATTTTTTATCATAACAATATGGGTATCAAATGAAAGGTAATAAATAGCCAATTCCAAATATATATACATTATAACACTTTTATTAAACTGTTTTGAAATAAACTTAAAAAGTATATCGCAGAATTAAAAAATATCAGTAAATTAAAATAAAAATAAAATAAAAATAATACCGACAAATAAAGGCAAATATCACAAGCGCGCATGTAACTACGATTTTTTTCAGATATTGTTAGGTACCTTAAGAGTAGTTTTACCCAAGTTTTAACCCTTGGAAACCCTGTACTGCTGGAAAAACTTGGCACTTGTTTCAGTATTTTCAAAAAAACTACCTTAAGAAAGCGTTTTTAGGTATCTCTACTCTATACTTTTATAAAGCTAACTAAATTTGCTACAATTTGAGCCTGTCACAAGCAAGTTTCGAATTGATATTTAAAATTTTAATATTTAATAAAAATAATAACTTCCTTACAACGGTAACGAAGTTATTTTTTTTAATTAGCCAAAACAATAATATTTTCTTTAATTATTATTTTAAAAATAAAAGAATAATAGAGCTCCTACGAGGTATTTTTTTTTTCAATATTCCAATTTGTGTATTTAAATGCAATTTTTTCTTTAATCAAGCGAGTATTTACTAGCGTATAGTTGGCAGCCTCACCATGGAATTAGAAGGTTTTGTCTAGGTCAAAAAATTGTTAATAAATAGTGATAAATAGTGAACTCTAGCAAATAAATAGTGATACTATGATTCAAAAGATATTTGAGTATCTTGGTGAGGCTGCAAACTTGACGTCAAGTTGGCAGATACCTTAAGAAATACAGTTCGTCTCATTTTGATTTATATGCCAAAAAATTGTTAGAAAATAGTGAATCGTATACGCAAAATTTCAATAACATTGCTTCAATACAAGCCGAGATATTACGGTCTCTAAGTGGGCTGCTAACTTGACGTTTCAGGCGATAGCGATTCCAGAGAAACGGGTACAAGTTTTAAACAAATAAATATGTCAAAAAATTGTTAGTGAAATTGTGATTCCTACGATATAAATAAAACAAGAATTCTTCATTGCTATTTTCTAAAAATCGAATGTTAACTTTTACATAATACTCTGAATAGGCTGTCGATCAATATTGAACTTTGCTCCACAGTAATAAGGTTCAAACTTTATTGCAATCATGTGGTGAGTACTATCAAGCAAAAAAGTGAGATTTATATTTTTAGCCATATCCTCGAATTATTATTACACTTGTTTTATTAATTAAATATTGGTATCAAACAATAACGATATTCATTAATAACAATCATAGCAATAGCGCCATCTCTCGGAAAAGATTGTCAATTTCTCAGTTATAATTTAACGTTAGGTAACTATTTATGTTTTATTTTAGAATTAGGTAGAACTTTTTTTTAGAATTACTGTATTTCTTAAGGTGTCTGCCAACTTGACGTCAAGTTTGCAGCCTCACCAAGATACTCAAATATCTTTTGAATCATAGTATCACTATTTATATGCATTAGTACACTATTTATCACTATTTATTAACAATTTTTTGACCTAGTCAAAACCTTCTAATTCCATGGTGAGGCTGCCAACTATACGCTAATGAGTATTTTATTTTTGTTTTTATTTTTTTTAAGTAGTTTAACAATTGAATTGTACAAATATGAATCCAAAAATGAATTCGACACCCTAAATTCATACGAATATGATATCAAACTGGGCATAGCAGCTTAACTAATACATCTATCGAGATTGGGCTGAAAGCCAAAACTTCAAAAAAATTACTACAAAAATCGTGGTGGCTCCACTTCTTATATCCATCCTAGGGTCCTAAGGACCAATCCTACCAAAGGAAATCTCTGGTTCACAAAACGCCGTATTTTTCACCCTACTGACGCCACTAGTTTAACTCTGGGGATGGCTTCAAACATTTTCCCGACATAACGGGTATTATACTAAATAATATATTAGTTAGATTCGCTAATGAATAACCTTTATTCATTAGCGAATCTTACTCTTACTCTTGATGTAACTTGTATTATACGATAAGACTTCAAATAATGATGTCAGAATCTGCATAACAGTGGATTTACGATCAGTGAGTCAGCAATGTGCGTCGCGTGCTGGTGTCCTAAAGATGATAAAATAAAGTATCTCACTCCTCGATAGCGCTGACGTCGGCAGTGAGCAGGGTGTCGGGCGCGGGCTCGCGCGGGAACAGGCGGTCGCGCGCCAGCGCCGCCAGCGCGCACCGCGCCACGTCGCCCAGGTACTTGCCGCCGATGTACTTCTCGAACCTGGGGACGAAACACAACGATATACGACCGAACGAAGGAGGCTCAAGGTCATCCAGCGTGCAATGGAGAGAACCATGCTCGGCATTTCCTTGCGCGATCGAATCAGAGATCCGTAGGAGAACATCGCTCGAAGGGATTGCTCAGCTGATGTGGCAATAGACGGACAACATAGCGAGAATAACCAATGGCCGTTGGGGCAGGGCGGTTTTAGAATAGCGACCGCGCACCGGACACGGCTCCGTCGGTAGGCCCCCGACAAAATGGACCGACGTGAGGGTAAAGGTCGCAAGAAGCCACTGGATGCGAGTCAAATAGGAACGAACGTTATGGAGGCCTATACCACAGTGTGCCTATAATCACCAACGGGTGTTGTGCGGCTGATATGATAATGATAATGATAGGACCGAACACCAGCATCTGAGCTGCCTAATATTGATACATTTTATGATGAAATAATTTTGTTTTTATATTGGTGTTGGGACTAAAATGTCTAGCTAGATATTTGTGATGGAAACTTCGTTTCTTATAGTTTCGATGATAAAATTATGCTTTTAAATGACCTTAGTATAAGTTTTTCCTTCCGTAGAAAATTTGTCTTTATCAAATGTAGGAATGAAAAAAAGGTAATTTTAGATTCTTTCAGAGAGTTAAAACTCTCCAAAACAATCTAAAAACCTATCACTGGGTTTCTTATAACAGCTCAATAATGGTTTAAAAAGATCGACTAGGTACAAGACTCACGTGAAGGAAGCGACGAGCAACGAGTTTCCGTCGACCTCCCGGTCTATATCGGTGCGGATGAAGTCCAGGCAGCCGTTGTCCCCGAAGGCGCCCCACTCCACGTCCACGCACACGTCGTGCACGCGCGCGTGCGCCGCCTCCCAGTGCTGCACGCGTGACGCACGCTCCATGTAGCACCCGTTGGAGCCCGTACCCAGGATCACGCCGATCTGGAAACCATGGACATTTAAAATGTAACA
The DNA here is from genome assembly GCA_928269145.1 of Agriphila tristella. Taxonomy (NCBI): domain Eukaryota; kingdom Metazoa; phylum Arthropoda; class Insecta; order Lepidoptera; family Crambidae; genus Agriphila; species Agriphila tristella. Next base: position 15,170,632 of record OV743450.1, on the reverse strand, counting down.
CCGAGAAGATCTGGGGGGCTACTCAAATGGCCACTTTTCCATTCGTTCGCTAACTTTAATCTTAAAAATAAGCAATTAATGATCAAGTCAGACGTCGCAAGTTTATGTAAATCACAGACATTGTCGTATTGTATGGAATCGACAAGCCTACGACACATTATTTTGGTGTTTATGGCTTATTTTTAATTTTTAAGTTAGCGAACGGATAGAAAAGTGGCCGTTTGAGTAGCCCCGCTGATATCTAATCCTCGTGATCTTAAAAACGATAGTCATCTTAAGATATTTTTTTATTCCATTAAGCATAAATTACAAGTTGTCTTGATTTAAAAGCAGACACCAGAGGACGAACTTTGTTTTCTTTCCGTAATTCTTGTCCTGAAATCTACAATCATTTTCAACTTTCACTACAGAATACATACATGTATAGGTAATTGTACTGTACTTTTTGTGACTAAGCTTGATCAATTTAATTTAATTTAGATAAAACATCTCACACAGTAATAATGCTAGGATCGCTAGGATCTCATACAGTTTGAAGCACTCTTTTCGTCTATCTCGATATAGGTCTGCGGGTTCAATTCAACCTTAAGGCGTAAGCTTATTGCTAAACTTAAATCAAACATACCCCAACAGCAGGATCAATGTGCGCGCCAGCGACGAGCGTGCCCGTCGTATCGTTGAGCAGCACGCGCACTGTGACGTCGAGCCCTCGCTGGTGCAGGCAGCGCTGCAACAACGCTGCGACGTCCACGCCCTCCATGCCGCTGCAGTTGAAGCTCTTCGTCCACGTGGTCAGCTCGCCGGACAGGATCGAGTGCTGCCGCATCGGGAACGAGAATGTGAACCCTGGAAAAAAAACAAAATAAAAATCGTTTATAACTATTACTAGTTTTTATATGTTTCAGAATTTTGTTAAACATAGTTATTTCGTTGTAATGATTTTTTCTTGATTGGCGGCGCTAGTGGACGCTCGGTGCACCCTTAAAGTTCCAATCTTAGTTCAGGAAATGAACGCTCAAAAAAGGGTATGGAGGGAAAGGCGTGGAACACAATTTTTGACTTCGTAACTTTGTTTGGACCTGTTAGGAGGTGAACATATCAAAAGTCCCCGCCCGTAGCCCCTATGCCGGGGGGGGGGGAGTTTTGAAGGTCCCATTGTTCGGTTTTTCACATATATCTCGAAAACTATACATTCCAGCGACATGAGTATTTCTACAAAATGAAAGCTGGTTAAATTTGCTACATGTTAAATTTTGTAATTTTTTTTTATATCTTGTATAGTTTTCGAGATATTCACTATTAAAAGTCTGTAATTTTATCTTTTTAATATATAAAAGAAGAAACTGATTGCTGACTGACATATCAACGCACAGCCCAAACCACTGGGTCTAGAGACTCCAAATTTGGCACATAGATTCCTAATGAGGTCTAGGGATGCACTAAGAAAGAATTTTTCAAAACTCACCCCCTAAAGGGTGATACGGGGGTCCAAAGTTTGTATGAAAGTCCGTCAGTTTCGAAGCTAAGATCTTCAAATTTTGTGTTTAGGCTGACGATAAAAAATTAATATATACATGTCCCAGCGTTTTTGAAAATTTTACTACCGAAGGGGTGAAAAGGGGGATGAAGTTGTGTATAGAAAATCCTTCATTTTCGAAGTAAAAATAGCTAAATTTATAATTTTGGCATATGGATGCAAATCTAACTCGACGTATATCGTTATTGTTAGTATTTCAGCCATTATGGGGATGAAATGGGGGCGAATCATCATCAATCAAAAAATATTATTTTTCCTAAATTACAGATATTCAGGAGCGGATATCTCAAAAACTATACAAGATATCGAAAAATGTTCCATAATAAATCTTGTCTCAAATTTAATCAGCTTTTATTTTGTAAAAAAACTCATGTCGCTGGAATGCATAGTTTTCGAGATATATATGAAAAACCGAAAAATTGGACCTTAAAACCCCCCTCTCTCCCCCCCGGCATAGGGGCTACGGGCGGGGACTTTTGATATGTTCTCCTCCTAACTGGTCCAAACAAAGTTACGAAGTCAAAAATTGTGTTCCAATCATTTCCCTCTACACCTTTTCATTTACTGGGCTATCTGCCCTTAAATGGCGAAAGTGTGGCTCTACACCATAATTATAGCTTTATATTAGCTAAACATTCTTAAAAAACGTGTTAAAATAGAGCTTTATCAGGTTTTCTATCGGCATCTCCTGACTTTCAAGAAGTCCAACCAACTTTAAGAATCGGTTGGAGATTGCATTTTCTTTTACCAGACTTCTAAATTTTATTCAATGTATCGTATCGTAAAATTAGAGATACAGTAAGAGGGAAATATCTTGACACTTTTTTGACGGAGTGGGAATAAATTCGCAAATGTGCACTTGTGAGTGACCATAAGCGCGCGCCTCTCTCCTCACCACTACCACTACGCATGCCTATACGCGTTCTGCGCAATCCCTGCTTCAGTGATGTTTGACTCGTACTCAACCTACTATAACTTATATTTAAGTCAATAAATACTACGGTACGTACCTAAAGACAACGACTCTTTCTCCATGCCTTCAGATCGCACAAAGTCCAGCACACAGTCAGCGAGGAAATTGAACAAGTCTTTCCCTGGACCCACCCGCAAGGCATCACTGCAATCAAAACAACATACTTTATTGCTGTATTCGAGGGAGTAACTTCTGATGGATCCCCTAATTTATCGCCTACTAGAGGTATTTTTATTTCTACTTGAATATTTACTCACCTGTTACCCAGCAATACTATGGCGTTGCCTTTAAACGCTATTTTAAAGTTTAAACCATTTACTGAATGAACAGCATATGTCTTATAAAGATTTAGATTGCTCAGCTGAAGTGGCAGTGGGCTGGACACAGCGAGAAGAACCGATGGCCGTTGGGGCGGGGTGGTTTTGAATGGCGACGGCGCACCGGAAGACGCTCCGTGAGTAGGCCCCCGACAAGGTGGACCGACGTGATGGTGAAGGTCGCGGGAAGCCACTGGATGCGGGCCAAGCAGGACCGATCATCGTGGAGATCTGCGGGGGAGGCCTAGACCCAGCTGGGTGTCGTGCGGCTGATATGATGTAAAGATTCAATTGACATTTCCAATCAGGTCTTGCACCGTTGCCTGGTCTGCTATGACTTGCGATGTGTCAACAACTACAGTAGTGGTACCTGATTTGGTACTGCTTGACGTCCTCGCGCACGAGCTGGCCGCCCCGCAGCTCCAGCAGCAGCACGCGGAAGTTGGTGCCGCCCAGGTCCAGTGCCAGGAACAGGCCCTCCTCTGGAACATTCAACGCAACCGCTTTAAACAACTGCATTTTTGACTATACAAGGCTTTGGAATATTAGTTTAGTTATCACCACACCACTATGGACAGGTTCTGATTTTTACTACTGATGCTATGACTTCTTTTTATTGAACTGGGGGAATTTACTAATGAACTTCCTGTCTGCAGGTATGTGGGCGGTTCATATGTGGAACACACAACCTCCGTGCCATATCCCGTTACCCAGCCCATAGTTTATTCGAACCTCAGGAAAAGACCATAGTCCAAACTCAATAAATCCAATAGTATTTGCTCTGTCTCTCTCCACCGTTTCAAGCTATGCCTATTTCTAAAACTAAACCATGTTCCTTCCGCTTCGTGACATTATTATAAATATAGGAATATAAACCAAAAACAAAATATTAAATCTTAAGATAACAACTTAGTAGCAGAAAAATAGGATTGAGTTCATCAATTTACAGAAAAAGATAGCTCTGGGTTACTTATTGAAAATCAATTGACTTAAACAGTTTACATCAACCAGCTAAACATTTGTAATTTTTATCTACTTAGTATTAAACGACTAGCAAATAGTTTGAGTAAGTAATAATGTTTACGTCACGAGTAGTCACGACTCGGATCGTGCCCACCGTATTTGCTTTTGTGGGTTTGGCGTAAAATGTTTAGAATTCATAATTTGGGCTTGCTTGATAACTAGATAAGATCGGGTATGTTGTAGGAAGATGGTGAGCGAGTTGTAAATCGCAGTCCTGCCTCCCTAGACAATGTTACAACCAGGGATGGATATGGATAGACCTATGATGGATGATGTTTATAATATGTCAGCCTATCAGCCTATCAATAATAAATCATAACGGAGTGCTGGTACCGACACTGATGTATAGAATTGAATCTTGGGTATGGCAGAAGAAGAATGAAAGCAGAATAAATGCGGTAGAGATGCGATCGTTGAGGAAAATATGCGGAGTAAAATTGAGTGATAGAGTGAGCAATGATGTGATTCGTGAAAGGTGTATCTGAATGATGATACAGTGACAAGAAAGGAATGCTCCGGTGATTTGGTCACTTAGAGAGGATGAATGAAAGGAGAATCACGAAAGAGATATATAGGGGGAGAAGGGGCAGGGCGCATAACTTTGTTGCAATCAACTCTGACAGAAATCACAGTTACAGTGCTGCTTTAGTAAGAACCAATGTGACAACTATCTTACTTAAAGCAGCAATGCAACTGCTGTTTCAATCGATTTCAATCGAGAATTATTAGCAACAGAGTTGTATAATGTAATTTCGCTGCTATTCTACTATGCCAGTCGCCACACGGCAGGTCAATAAAGAGAAGAAAGGTATCTGGACTTTAAAGACGGGCTAAAGCTGCCAAGAACCTTGGGACAGAACATGGTATAGTTCTTCTATCTCACGAAATCCGTCCAGTTATGAATGCTGTTAGGCGTGCACATGCACATAATTTTAGTGTGAGCAATGCAAAAGCGTGCAGACGTAACTAAAACAATGTACATGTGCACACTTAACAACATTCACAGCGGAGAGGTCCGCTCGTGAAATAGAATACTATAGGCTAGCCACTCACCCGTGCCGTCGGGCAGCTCTGGTATGTAGGTGTTCTCCATCTGAAGGCTGGAGGGCTGCTCGCGCAGGCCGCGCTCCAGCTCGCGCTCGAACACGCCGCCCACGCGCGCCAGCTCCGCCCGCCCCAGCACCATGCCCGACAAACGAGCTGAGATCTGCAACGAAATGTGCAACTGTGAAAACGTGTAATGCAAGCTGGAGGTTGCAAACTAGTGTACAGCATCTCCACTACTACTCTGTGGTCTAGTGGTTCGCTCACCCGTTTAAGACGTAGGATTCCAGGGTTCGATTCCCAGGAGGGGAGTACAATTTGTACTTGGTTTGATTGGTGGTAGGGCTTAGGGTGTTTGTACACGTTGCATGTAGCTTGTGCACGTTGAGGGGCGGAGTACGATGCTATGGAGCTGAACCCGCTCACGTCTTTCCACGGAGCATGTAACCTGCGCAAGTGCCTCAACTTGCACGTGCTACTTGCACCGTGTACAAGCACCCTTATTTATGTTCGCCTGACTAACTATCGTCATCTTCCCAAAGTCTGACGCCATAAGATGCTTGTACACACAGTCTTCATGGTGTCATCATCTGTTCGAAACCATCTCTGCATTGCCTAAGGTTCGTGTTGGAATTGTTCGCGTAAACAAGAAACTTATTTTTATGAATAAAAGTAGATTCAAGTAGCATTAAAACAAAATATTTATATAGTTATCTATTTCTGCAAAATATTTTTAAATACCTAATTGTAGTTAGATAAGTAGATATTGACACAAAAGGTAAACGTAGGTATCTTCATGATGAAGGCCACTACAATTTGCTTCTCTATTACGTCTGTGCTTATGAACAAATCATGATTATTTTCGCATTATGTATGGTAAACCTATTTTTTGCGAAATGCCCGAAGGCCCATGACATTTTTTATTGTAAATTAATATAAAATGGCCTCTCACCGGCATACTCATCCCGAGTTTGTGGTATATCATGATAAAAACACTTTAATTTCGTGTTACTCCAGAGAATGAAAGATTTAAATCAAAACTATAATATTACCACAGAAAACTTATAATTGTCACTTTAATTTTAAATCATGTTGTCAAGAAATAAAACATTTTTAATGGATACTAGCGCGGGTACGAGCATAGCAGCTTCATTCAGTCCCCCGAGACCACGGCAGCTCCAAAGGTGCCGAAACGTCGGGAATATTAAAACATCACACCAAATACCAACTAATTACCAAAGTACTTTAAATAAAACCGCGCTAGTATCCGTTAAAAAGTGTAGTTGTGTATTTCATGCCTAGTGAGCGAGTAAGCTTGAGAGGAGATCATGTTGTCAAGATTCAAATTACAAAATAAATAAAATTGGATAAACATCCGCGTACTCTTGAGCCAACGCAAATGATTAGCAAATTATGTAATCGCAAAGTTTAGAGGTCTTTATTGATAAAACATTGAGAAAACACAGTACAAAATTACTTTTTAAAACTCTTGGAAACTAAAATGATCCGTCAGCAAGCGTGTCGGTGTCAGACCTCGTACTTCGTACTACTTTATATTATTAAACATTAATTTAATAAGAAAACTTACTGCAGATCAATTTTATACCTTGTTGCCATTTTCATTTCATCAATGTTCTTGTTTTTAGGGTTCCATAGCCAAAATGGCAAAAAACGGAACCCTTATAGATTCGTCATGTCTGTCTGTCTGTCTGTCCGTCCGTATGTCACAGCCATTTTATTCCGAAAGTATTAAGATTACACAAATGAAACTTGGTAGGTAGATGTATTCTGTGAACCGCTTTAAGGTTTTTACATAAAAATAAAAAAAAATAAAAGATTAAGGGGGGGGCTCCCCATACATGAAACAAATTTTTTTTTTCATCAAACCTATACGTGCGGGGTGTCTATATAGGTAGATAGGTCTTTAAAAATGTCATTGAGGTTCCTAAGACTATTTTTTCTCAAAGTCAACCGTTTGAAAGATATATACTGCCAAAGTGGTAAAATGAGTGTCTCCCCTCCCCCCCCCTTTAACTTTTAAAATAAGAGAGTGAAAAATCAAAAAAAAATATATGCTGTAGATCGTAATAAATACTTTCAACGAAAATTGGTTTGAACGAGTTATAGTGATAATTTTTAGAGATGTATCACATTTTCCAAAACCGCAAATATAACTTTGTCACTCCAAACACTATGAAAAACAAAGGTTTTTTTGCATACGAAAAATTATAGTGGTATTCAATATGGTATTGTATACGGTAACTACGGAACCCTACTGCGCGTGGTCCGACACGCACTTGGCCGGTTTTTTAACCACGATAAAGTATGAAGTTATATAGGGTAATAATAACAAACAACTTCCCCCCTACTCAAATATGGATAACATTATATATGCGTTTGCTCGCTACGCTTATTATTGAAGCTTAAAATAAGCAGTAAATATTAAATTACTCGCCGTTTGCTTTTCAATTCCATACACTACATAAAGATTACAGTAACTTACATAAGTTTGCGACATTTTTGCTCATATTTATGCTTTGATAGTAAGCGTAGCGTTCAAACGTTTAGAATGTTGCCCATTTGAGGGTACTGGTAAAGTTCTTTAAAAATAATAGCTGAAATTACTTGGAAATACCAATTTATATACCATACCTTGCAGTAACAATTTGAAGTACTGGGTATTTCTTATGAAATCTCAAAATTTGGGACATTATTAAAATTTCTTTTTTTTTTATAAATTTAGATATTTTTTGCAGGGATCAGAAAAGTTGCTTTTAGAGATCTGTCCAGGGATATTGGTCTTTCATATTTTTGTATTTAACATATAAAAAATGAGGTTTAAAAAAATAAATAAATGAGGCAATGATTAACGGAGTGAGGGAATGATTTTTTTATTCCTATACACTTTACTATTTTCTTTCCATTGTTTTCGCTTTTGTCTAAGTTCTCTAGTTTGCAGAGATCAGAAGTCTACCGTCTATGTTTTTGATTATTTGATTTGATTTGATCTTTATATTGGCAGAGGTAAAAGGTATTACTATTGTTATTTATAAATAGTTTTAGATTTAATAAGTTGAAATTCAATGACTGAAAATGCTGAACAACTGAAAAATGTATATCAATTGCTTTTAATTTCTAACACAATAACTTTAGATAATAAATGGTATCTAATGTGAAACATAATCCGTGAAATTCTCACATGGATTTATGATAACTCTGTAATCTAATCTGCAGGACCGCGTGCGAATGTTGTGTTTCATGACAAATGGATCAGCACTGTAGCTATGTTCAATTTACCTACGTAAGTAGTGGACAATTTGAAGACACTTAAAATAGTCAAGAGTTTAGTCACGGCACGTACCTAACGGATACCGAAACAAACATTTTCAGTTTTTCTTTTTATTTTAAAGTTAACGTGCTAACGTTAGAAGAAATTAACATTTTAATTCTTTAACCGTGAGATGATAAAAATTTGACTTCAACATTCTTACAAATCTGACATATCATAACTTCTTAAAATCTGGGACGGATGGTAGTAAAATATAGACGATTGAATCGACTATATTTTACTTATAGCGTTTATTTTTTAAGTTTGTTTGAATGAAGATATTTTGACTTTGAATCATTATAATTAATTCGATTTCTTTACGTTTTTAGCAAATACCGTCCAAAATTGAATGGACTTTGAAATACCTATTGCTAAGTTGTTGCTTTGTAAGTAGTAGGTATATACACGAAAGCTACAAATGTTGTCAGTTATAAACTTATAATACTGTGGTTATATTAATGAGATTGGTTAATGTCAGCGAAGACCGTCGTTAGTCAAACAAACATGACATTTCTCAAAAAGATACCATCAAGTGATTATTTCCTCTGTGGATACCATTATTGTCAGGCGGGCCACGGCGACCTATGTTTTGATAGGAATATTTTGCTTGCCTTCAAACAGCCTTAAATAAGCACAAAGTTGTTCTATGTCACAGCATGTTTCACACCGTTTATTTGTCGGATCATAATTTATTTTCTTTGTGGAAAATTATCTTTTTTTATTTTATGAATCAAGTTAACATGGAAAGTTAGCGTTTCTCTTCCAGTTAGCGAGTAGCACTTCCAGTTTTTTCAGAAGGCCTCTTGCCTTCTGAAAAAACTGGAATGAATGAATGAATGAATGATTAATTCATTTTATTACTTTTAATGCTTTAAAAATTTAAAAATTCACAGGATTTACAAGTGCTGAATTTTTTTTGTCTTTTTACGGGCGTCATCGCCAGTGGTTACTAAACGGCAAAGAGCTGATATATTTTTTGGGATAGAAATTATCCACATACAATACACGTGAAACCTTTGTATTTTATTTTTAAAAATATTAACATTTTTAAAAGATCGGGTTTTATCAGTGATTTTTACCACGTTATTTATACTGAAAAGAGTTATCAATGTGCTCACATGAAATAAATTTTCTAAATAAATAAAACTTGAAATTTTAGAATGAAATGTAACAATGACGCAGTAACCAAACATTTTTGTGTAACTTATCTGTATACAATATAACATGTTATAAAAACTGATGATACCATAAATATTAATGTTCTACCACCTGCCAGCATTCTAAATGTGCACTATAAAATACATTGTTTTATTAGGAATAATATATTTATGGTACCACCCATTACTGCAAATAGACACTTAAATATACTGGAAAATTATAATAATCGCATGTATTGTTGGTAGTAAAAGATAGCGAGGTTATCAGAAGGTGTATCTAACAGATATTAAAATAAGACAAATGTAAACATTTGCGAATATTAAATCGCAGTAAATATTCACACTCGGATGACAGATTTAATGTTTATTTGAGAAACAATTAGACGATACACGTTAAAAAAAATGTTTAAAGATGTTGATGACAGCTGATACTTCCCGTCAAATGTATCGTGATTGGTTAAAAAAACTCCATAAAACCCCATCTTTACTTGATTTTTAGGGTTCCGTAGCCAAAATGGCAAAAAACGGAACCCTTATAGATTCGTCATGTCTGTCTGTCTGTTCGTCCGTATGTCACAGCCATTTTATTCCGAAAGTATTAGGATTACACAGTTGAAACTTAGTAAATAGATGTAATCCGTTAACTGAAAAAATTTAAAAATACTGTTAAATCCAATTTAATGAGTAAAGGTTATTACACTGTTGACGATTATTTGAAGGATAAAAAGGCATGGGCATAGCTTTTGTATTGTTAATTATTACTCTAATACCTTAATTAGAAAAAGTCCGGGGTTCTTTCATAGGTCTAGATAAAAGTCCTTTAATTAAACTCGAATCGTGATTTTCTTTTCTAAGTATAAAATAGTGAGAAGTATCCTACCTACTTAAAAACGTACTACTGGCTTCTTGACTCGACGACTTAATATGGGTAGCTTTAGTATGTCATGCTCACTTCAAACAATTCTGCGGTGGTGTCGTGTGAGGCGGGTCGTTACGTTCCCTCAAATATGGTTGAGCGAAGAGATGGCTGGTTCATGCGTCATGCTCGTGAACTGGTGCTGCCAGTGGGAATGGGTCTGCTTCTGACTACCTATCTTAACGCATATTGAATTGTATATTGTTCTTTTATTTTTATTTATTGTAACAACCTAGACTGAATAACAAGTTCAAACTTTGAATTTAGCTTAAAATCTGTAAATTGATTAAGAAATTTGAAATTCATTAAGAAATGAGCTAATTCAATAATGTTATTTATTTGTTAATCTTTGTTAATATAAAGTCTGGAAACGATATACATATTTGTAAATATCGTTCCATCTGATAAAGCTGACAAGTTTTTTGCGCCCATTTTTCTTGTCAGTTAAAAGACGTCATAATGGGTGGTAGGGTAAAAGAATTGACGATTTAAAAATGCTTATTATGTGAGCTTATTTAAATAAAATATATTTCATTTCATTTCATTTCATTTCATGGAACTGAAACTGAAATTTTTTTTCCTTCATAACAATACGTGCGGGGTGTCTATAGATAGGTCTTTAAAAATGACATCTAAGACATTTTTTTCTAAAAGTCAACCGTTTGAAAGATAAACACTGCCAAAGTGGTGAAATGTGTGTCCCATACTTTTTTTAAACGACTTCAAAAAAAGGAGGAGGTTATCAAGTCGACGGTATTTTTTATTTTTTTATGTTGCGGTCTTACTCCGAAAAAACCAGCCAAGTGCGTGTCGGGCCACGCGCAGTAGGGTTCCGTAGTTACCTTATTCCATACGATATTTAATACCACTATTGTTTTTCGTCTGCAAAAATAACTTTTTTTTCACAGTGTTGGTATGAATGACAAAGTTATATTTGCGGTTTTGGAAAATGTGCTATATCTCAATAACTAATTATTATATCTCGTTCAAACCAATTTTCGTTGAAGATCATTAGATAAATTTAAAATAATATCAAAAAAATCTTGTCAACAAATCTGTGAATTTCGTATGTTGTCTGCCAATTCAGAATGAATTTGCGGCTGTATGAAGATCAGTGGCTGCAAATCTATTAGCAGTGAATGTGGCCAATTGCCCTCTGGCTGACCAATAAATTGCCGGAGCAGCCACTTGCGCGGTCTCTCCATTGTGCAACATGATAGCGGCTTTCAAAGCTGTATATATTTTCTGTCAGTGTTTTGGTTATTGCTTTTACAGAGTCTACAGAGTTTTACCACATAACTATTTTCTAGTAGTATAGACAGTGATTTCTCAACTTGAAAGTAGAAAGTTACATCCGATATGTAGATATTATTATGTAGATGAATAAATAATGAAAAATATTAGAAAAAATCGGCTCACCCGTAGCAACTTAGACGGGTGAGCCGATTTTTTCTAATATTTTTCATTATTTATTCATCTTAATATAAAAATAGCATTGTGAATGCAAAAATCTAAAAGTTTAATATTATTATGTAGTTAAATAATTTCTATTCTACCCATTTCATGTAAACTTTTGTTAACTATTGTGATGGAAAGTGACCTCACTTTAAATGCTGAGGGCTTTGTCAATTTTTGACGAGTCTGTTTGTATGAAATATACCTATAGGGAGAAAAAGCAGCCCTTGACGAGTTTCTTGCCGGTTTTTCTCGTTACAAGGTCTCCCGCTTAGTGTTTGCGAATCGATGTCGTAGCTTCTTTGACGTTCACAAGTGCTTGTAACAGCCTAGACTTGAATAAAAGATTTTGAAATTTTAATTTTGAGCCAGACGCAGATGCTTCGCCGGCTACCGCAATTCAACTAGGTTTAGTTTTTGGGGCTCGGCATTACGTAGGTGTAGGTATATCGAATATCTCAAATCGCCACAGTTGAAATAAAACGGCTAGTTTCGTATGGCGTCTTATTGCCACCACTGGATTATTTATAAAAACTATTTCATCAGATTCAGATACCTACAAGTAATTAATTTGGTATCAAGATGTGCAATTAATTTTAATGCATTGTTTTATGTCACGGAATGGACGAATGTCAAGTTTATAAACACATGTTATCTGCCACATGAGAGATATTGTTTTATAATAATAATAGCAACACAATTGTAACATAATTATATAAGCAGGTACTTTGGTTTAGTCGTGGTACCTACCTACGGCAATTAATTACATAAATTATTTGGTCCAACGACCGCGGGTCAAAAGCGATAAATTTTATTACAGGTCAAGAAAGGTGCCAAAAGTTTTTATTTGCTCAATTAAATTCGTATGAGGAAAATGAGAAAACAAAGTAAACAATATTTGGACGAAAATTGTTTCAGAAGATGACAAAAATACTTAAAAACAATATGAAATGAATCTGATTTCTACTACGAGTATCATGTATCATATATTATTATGCTACGTGAAATCATACCTAAGTAACCATTTTCATTGTTGTTTCGTAATGAAATCCCTCTCCAATATTGACACAAGATTTCCTAAAAATTTACCACCAAGGGAACGGCAAAAACGATTTTAATGCAAAAAGGGCTCGTAAAAGTTGTAAATATGCAAGTATTATAAATATACTAACAAAAACTTGACACACATACGATAGTGTTGTCTGTCTGTCTATTAATACAAATCTATAGTTGTGTGTGAGTTACAATGTTACAATACAACGTTACAAGCAGCCATTCTCGGCGATGGCTCCAGCGTCGGTATTTATAGAAAAACTTTCGATCATCGGACTGACGTTGGATTCAATAATGTGGCTGGAAAATGATAAAACGATTACTTATACAGAGTAACCTAACAACAAGCAAAAAGTAGATTAACTATGAAATGAATTATTAAAAGGAAATTAATGGTGAAGAATGAAAAGAAAAGATATGCTGTGCCAACCCCAAATATTAGGACAAAATCGGGGAGACAAATCTATGATTCATGTATCTACAGATTGCTAGATTTACCATGCGAATATGACTCTAAACTTAGACAAGAATTAACTCGGTAAGGTTCTGCTATACAGAAGTTAAGGAGTCTCGTTTAAAATTGCATTGTCACACCATCAACAGTAAATGAGAAGTTCAAAAGATGCGCCGCGTTTTTTGCATGCGCTTGACAGCTATCACGCCTGGTGGTAAGGAGATGCGATCTTCTATGAAACGCGCATGCCTAGGAGTAACCTATTCACTCGTGACTTGAAGGGCGCTAGGAGCCGTACCGGTTAGAACCTTCAAATTAAAACTATACTGTTAAAAACAGTATTATACTGTTTTTCGCTGCATTATATTTTTACTGTTGAACAAGCAAAAAGTATACAAAAATACTGTTTTCAGCAAGCATCACTGGTATCCATAGATCTGTTTAAAAAAAAGTAAACGCCCAAACTACGTTATAGGCGCGCGGTGCAGCGCAGACCTCGTTTCTTAGATAATCGAAGATATTGAGGCTCTTTCAAAAATGACCGCCTTCAAAAAACCTGAAAACAAAAACAGCTTAAAAATTAAATACCTCTAAAAAGCAAGAAATAATACTCGAATCATTCGTTACACATATCAATATTAATAAAACACGTCTATTGAAGTCGGGTGGAGCTGGAGGACAACTTCATTTTTTCCTAAAAGCCCCACCCGACTTCATTAGACGTGTTTTATTAATATTGATATGTGTAACGAATGATTCGAATATTATTTCTTGCTTTTTAGAGGTATTTAATTTTTAAGCTGTTTTTGTTTTCAGGTTTTTTGAAGGCGGTTTTTCTTTTTTTTTAAAAAGCTTTTTTATTTTCAACTTTTTAGTGGTAGGTATGTAAGCGCAGCGTGTAAATATTTTTTAACTTTATATTATAACATTTTCAATGGTAAAATGCCCAGAACTCAATTTCCAAATTCACGCTGTTTGTTTTTGAGGAGTTCCGTTGTGTTTTCGTAGTCCAAATCTAGTCCAGAACGTTGCATCGAAAACCATGATTTGGTTTGTTTTGGATTGCCATAAACTTACCAAAACCTAAATCACTTTACATATACTATTTGACTTTGAGGAGTTCCCTTGTGTATCTTCGAAGTTCGAAGTCCAATAACGATGAAATTAAATTGTGACCACTCTTGAAGTATACCCTTTTAAATAAAAAAAGAATCATCTAAATCGGTTCATAAACAAAGATGTTATGTCCGAAATTCCATAAAAACTCGTACGATGGCGAGCTAAATAATTGATATTTTTCAGGATTATGAGAAAACTACTGGCCAGATCTCTGAAAAAATTTTATGGGACCACACACGAACTATGTTCTTTGAGATAAAAAAAAAATTGTACAAATCGGGTAACAACTGACGAAGCTATGTTAAAACATACATAAAAAAAAAAAATACCGTCGACTTGAGAACCTCCTCCTTTTTTAGAAGTCGGTTAAAAATGACACAAAATTGATAAGTTGTGTGAGAAACACAAGATATATGTATTGAAAACACAAAAAAATACTGTTCTTTTTTCTAAAAAACTGTTTATTTTTTAACCGACTTCAAAAAAAGGAGGAGGTTCTCAAGTCGACGGTATTTTTTTTTTTATGTATGTTTTAATATAGCTTCGTCAGTTGTTACCCGATTTGTACAATTCTTTTTTTAACTCAAAGAACATAGTTCGTGTGTGGTCCCATAAAATTTTTACAGAGATCTGGCCAGTAGTTTTTTCATAATCCTGAAAAATATCAATTATTTAGCTCGCCATCGCACGAGTTTTTATGGAATTTCAGACATAACTTCTTTGTTTATGAACCGATTTAGATGATTCTTTTTTTATTTGAAAGGGTATAATACTTCAAGAGTGATCACAATTTAATTTCATTGTTATTGGACTTCGAACTTCGAAGATACATAAAGGAACTCTTCAAAATCAAATAGTATAAGTAAAGTGATTTAGGTTTTGGTAAGTTTATGGCAATCCAAAACAAACCAAATCATGGTTTGCGATGCAACGTTCTGGACTAGACTTGGACTACGATGGCACAACGGAACTCCTCAAAAACAAACAGCGTAAATTTGGAAATTGAGTTCTGGGCATTTTACCATTGAAAATATTATAATATAAAGTTAAAAAATATTTACACGCTGCGCTTACATACCTACCACTAAAAAGTTGCAAATAAAAAAGCATTTAAAAAAAAAAGAAAAACCGCCTTCAAAAAACCTGAAAACAAAAACAGCTTAAAAATTAAATACCTCTAAAAAGCAAGAAATAATATTCGAATCGTTCGTTACACATATCAATATTAATAAAACACGTCTAATGAAGTCGGGTGGGGCTTTAAGAAAAAAATTAAGTTGTCCTCCAGCCCCACCCGACTTCAATAGACGTGTTTTATTAATATTGATATGTGTAACGAATGATTCGAATATTATTTCTTGCTTTTTAGAGGTATTTAATTTTTAAGCTGTTTTTGTTTTCAGTTTTTTGAAGGCGGTTTTTCTTTTTTTTTTAAAAGCTTTTTTAGTTATATGTACTATGGGCAACAGCGTCGCTTAACCAGTTTTCAACAAAATTCGTGTGCCCGCGTATCGCCCCTGCACCAACTAAACGTATGTGACAGCGGGCGCGGCGTGCAAGCGATTTTAACCTTAGCAGTGGTTAAGCGACGCTGTTGCCCATGGTACAAAATAAGCGCCAAGTTTGTAAGTGGGACGCTATTACGAGGTGCCGTTTTTGCGTGCTGTTTTAGTTCGTGAAGCGTTATCTAGCTTATTCTTGATCGAAGCCATTAGGGTCCCAAATTGTACCAACTATCAGGAAACACAGACAAATAGATATAACAAAATAACTGCAACTTCGCATTCACTAATAATCACAAATTATGAAGTCGAAATAAAAATTGTCAGCTTGTCGTTAAATAGTTGCATTGTTTTTTTTTACTAATGCTGTCGTGTTTTCTTCCCACCACGTCACAATTGATAATTATTTTCTACAGTTTACTTTTGTCAAAAATCTAATTTGTGTAATTAATTAGGAATCGCTCCAGTGATTAAGTGTCCGTTAAAGATGTGTGAAATGACAGTATTTTCAGGATTTCATGAAAACTACTGAACCAGTTTCAAATTTAAAAAAATGAGACTAATCTGGAAGTGTATTCTTTAAAACAAAAATCCAAATCGCTCCCTAAATGACAAACATTAAAAAAACATGCAACCGAATTGATAACCTCCTCCTTTTTTTTAAGTCGAATAAAAACGTATAGGTATTTATTTAGTAATGGTGCAAAACTGCAACTCAGTTCCAAAAAAGGAATGCTACTACAGGAAGGAAAAATGCTTTATTAAGAAAACACAGAAGTAATTACTACCCGATCCATACAGACAAGGTACACGTAATTAATTGGTGCTAGTAGTAGTAATCTGTATAACCGGATATCCTCATTCATTACAAAAGTTTTTAACGAACCTCAAAAAAAGATATTTAAAAAAAAACTTGTCAATAATTTTACTAGTTTTATTCAAACTTCTAACTCTACGCGCCCTAACTTCAAAAACTCTACACCTTAGTCAAAATATGTGGCTTGGCCATTTCGCTACATGGAAAAATTTATTTACTGTTCATTACTATTCTGATACAATAGATCTTGTAATAACGAAACGGCCAAGCCACATATTTTGACTAAAGAGCGCTCCACATTCGCGGCGTGAACACCCGTGAAAGGCGTGAAGCGCGAATGTGGATGGTTTTCGCGCCCGTTCACGGGCTTCGCGCCTGTTCACGCCTTGTTCCCCGTTCGGTGTCGGTATTTGCGCCCGCTTCAAAGGGTTCGCGGTGCGCGAACCTCCCGTGAACGCAAGCGCATCCACACTCGCGCGTGAAAACAGTACCGTGCCTTGAGGTTTTTATTTATTTGCGGAGTACGGTGCGTCAAAATGACCGTCATTTGGACGAACGAGCAGGAACTTGTGATGATTGAGTGTTATCATGCCGAAACCATTTTATGGGATGCTAAAAAACAAAGATAGCAGTGCATAACTCGGCGTCCATTCTCG
Source organism: Agriphila tristella (assembly GCA_928269145.1). NCBI lineage: Eukaryota > Metazoa > Arthropoda > Insecta > Lepidoptera > Crambidae > Agriphila > Agriphila tristella. The sequence continues at coordinate 15,153,281 of OV743450.1, read as the reverse complement.
ACGAGCGCGCGAACTAAACTGTGAACGATAGCGAGTGTCGAGGGTCATGCTTTTCACGCCGACTTCGCGGCAAAATTACGTCGTGAATTCACGCCGTGAATCACGCAGGAATCTGGAGCCTGCTTAAGGTGTAGTGTTTTTTAAGTTAGGGCGCGTAGAGTTAGAAGCTTGGCTCTACATTATACATGAAAATGTTTTTGGTGGGATTTCACTTCTTTTTGTAAGATTAATATTATAACAGTTGACTACTTCGCTCCTTTTGGTGTGTTATACTAATTTCCTTTACCTTCTGCGCACGCGCCACATCGTCGAGCTCGAGCCGCGGCGGCAGGAACTGGTCAAGGTCATTGTCGAGCCCGTTGTGATGGCGCTCCTCGTGGTCCAGCCCGTTGCACCCGTTCTGGTGGCCGTTCTGGTGGCCCTTCAGCCGCCTGTCAGCCTCTAGCAAACCCACGCCGTTCTGCACTGCCATCGACATTTTGATAATCTGCAACAAATAAGTATTTTGATCACCTTTTCATTAAAGGCGGGGATTCCTGCTCCAAGGGGTATTGTAAACTCGCCACCTACGTAAACTCGTCCCGTTTTGAAAAGTTCCATTGGATACATTGAAAGTGAATTAAAGTATATTCGCCACTCTTAAAAAATGTTAATTCATTGTGATAATCAAACTAAATGCACAGAATAATGTCACGAAGCGGAACAAACGTCGTAGGTACATACGTAGTTTGGTTTTGTATTCTGTGGTTCGGTTTTTGGAGTAGGCCCTTCTGAGAAGCATGTTTGCCACTCTTAAAAAGTATGCAATATAAACAACAACATAGAAATCATAGAAAATCCTTACATATAATAAAACAGTAGAAAAAGTGTGTCTGTACATTACATATATTTAAAAAAGAAATATCTGGGCCGATGGAGACACAGTAATAGAGTAAGAATTTGAAAAAAAAGTGTGTCTGTTTGTCTGTTTGTTTGTCTGTTTGAACACGCTAATCTCCGGAACTACTGAACGGATTCGAATGAAACTTTTTTTGTTATATAGCTGTTAAGCCTAGAAATAACTTAGGGTATAATTGATTTTGGAAAATGGAACACCTGATGCAGAACCATAATGGTCCAAAATAACCATAAGGAATATAAAAATTACACTTAGCAAAAGTTGTTCAGCCTGATGAGCATTTTTTGTTGAAGTATAAAAATCGAAGATCTGGAACACCCTATGCAGAACCATAATTATCCAGCTAAACTATACAAAATATAAAAATGACACCCTAGCAAAAGTTGTTCAGCCTGATGAGCATTTTTTGTTGAGGTACAAAAATTGAAGATCTGGACCATCTGATGCAGAACTATAAGGGTCCAGCTAAACTATACAAAATATAAAAATTACATCTTTGCAAAAGTTTTTCAGCCTGATGAGCATTTTTTCTTGAGGTATAAAATCGAAGATCTGGACTACCTGATGCAGAACCAAGTTTAATTTATATGCAAAAAATTTAAGATCATCTGATGTGATATCTAAGAGATCAGGTTAAAGGTGTTAAGCATAATATAATAACATAAGCTGGGAGTACCTCCACGTGGTGACGGCGGCTTAAAGCCGCTGGTATCGATCTGAAGACCGGTTGTTTTTCGCATGGCAAACTTTATGTGGCTTTTCCAGGGTTAGTAATACTTGGTCTTTTCATATTGGCTCCCGAAGAAAAGACTCCGCACATAGTTTATACTTAAGTAATTTTTAAAACTATGTTTACAATAATAAATATAAAAAATAAAATAAAAACATGCGTATTTTTTTCACTTTTACACTGCTACAAGTATTTTCTTATGTAACTACATTAGATAATATTTACATGCTACGCTGGAGTCATAAAGTCCACGCGTACGAAGTCGCGGGCATCAGCTAGTAAACAATAATCTCAATAACTAAACTGGACCATTTGAAACAGAAGTTTACTAAAATAAAATTGCAAGAACTTACAGGTTACCATCACTTTAAATAAGTTTCTGACAAACAACGGCAAGAAACGGCCGAGATATTCTTTAGTCATTTGACTGTATTGTTACAATTTGTTACATACCACCTCTTGTTCAAATGTTTGCGCAACTGTGCTGTTATTTGTATAAAATTGAACTCAAATTTTTAACACATTTCTTGTTAATAAATTACACTTGTTAATAGCATAAAAAGACTCAATTATTTATCTTCTACTAATAATAAGTAATTGCTTGTAACAAAAACAGCCCCTTCGTCTCCCTACCAACGTAGTTGTGTGTAAAAATCTATAAACCCCGATAACCCCATGGCACCTACTGGTATCAGTGTTCTCAAACATACTATCAACAATAATGACGTGACCTTTAGCCAAATATTTTCCACTATTTTTTAAACAGAGACCGTATCGCAAATAAATGATAAAACAATATGATTACAAACATAATTATCTAGTAACAAGTTAAAACTCAATTTTATTATTTACAGTATAACTAAAAATGTGTTGATAGAATTTGAAAGGATTTCGACTGTTTTTTATTATTTTTAACCCCCGACACGACGCAAAAAGAGAGGGGTGTTATAAGTTTAACGTGTCTGTGTATCTGTCTGTGGTAGCTCCTAAACGGATGAACAGATTTTCGTTTAGGTGTTTTTTGTGTCATAGATAAGTAATTTTATCCCGAGTGTTCTTAGCCATGTTTCATGAAAATCTGTTCAGCCGTTTGAAGTTCATCAGCTCTTTTCTAGTTGATGAGGGGATCTAACTACCTTCCATATTATATGTCCTATCGAATCGATATTTGGTACCGTGTGTCGGTCTTATTTTTTATTTTTGTTATATATGAGAGAGTTCTAATCTCCATGTACAAAATTCGAATCTTTGATTAACCTGCTGAATTGTAGACGGTGATCCAAACTAAAATAAAATAACTATTTTTTCTCGCTATTAAATTTACCCAGTGATCACAGAAAACGGAAAAGTCTAATTTTCTTCTTTGAAGTGATAGTGGTAGAGATAGAGATATGAAAGACATGCTATGTTGATCTTTAAATGATTGAGATAAGGGCATTAGGATGATGATAATGATGAGCAATAATTTTCTACCCATTTTGGACTTGAAAAAACTTAATAATCTCGTGATTATACAAGTCCGTATTTGTAACCTCTGTGAGACAATTGAACAAACTTGCGCCGGCGCCGCCTATCTCCTTCACCGCATCACATGTCGACGATTATTACTTGTTTTAAGGCTGTAGACGCGCATCACGTTCCATTTTTAAATTTTCCATACAAATGATCGAAACATCTCTGCGCGAACCGTAATGAGGGCGAACTTTGAAAATTTCTATTAAATTATATATTAGATATAAGTATATACAAAATACTCAATACAATAAACAAATACCTAATTATTTCTAAGGAAAATAATAAATTACTTTAAAATCTGTAAATGCCAGTAAAAAAACATGTCAAAGTGTACCTATTTGAGCATTTTTTAATATTTTATTTGTCTGTGATTAAAATAATTTTTTTAAATTTTCTCTCTATAGGGCACTCCTTGACAATACAAACAATAAATGAAAAAATAAATATGAGTCGTATTATTATTTGTTACAGCTGAAACGTGTTTGAAAAATACCTCTGACAAGCAAATTTGGAATTCCACTTGAACAGATTGTCTTTGTTTTAAAATACCTGATAATTTATTATGTTTTTCTCTCTATACGGCACTAATTTAAGAATTTTGCTTCCTAAAACTAAAGTTTACATCAATAGTAATGCTTTAATTCTTTAGATAACTTGTTTGGAAAAACGCTAATTTCTTTGAAATGCGTATATACAGTCTTAAGTAAACTTTTGTTGGAAGACGCTAAGATAACATTAGAGCAAATATTATTGCCTAACGATGCTTCATATTTTTAGTATGAGTTTTTTATTTTTTTTTATACTTTGTTTTGTAATGAAACTGCGTAGAGCTTACGTAGTAGAGCGTCAATTATTTGTTACAACTTTAGTAAATAATAGTAGTTTATGAAACTGACACATAAAGAGGGGTATTAAAACACGAGTGTGTTTAAAAACCGAGCCGTAGGCGAGGTTTTTAATAGTATCACACGAGTGTTTTAATACCTAGTTATGTGCAGTTTCATACACTACTTTATCTACACTCATACATTTGGGATTGAACCTACTAAATAAAAGATCAACGTTAGAAAAGAGAGAGAGAGACTTTGTTTGTATCAGCTAGGTACCTACCTTGTAATAAGTCAATTCCTTAGCTGCATCTAAACTAAAATATCGGGCAGAGTAAAATTTTTTCACATTTTAAAGCAAGAATTAAAAAGACCTACAAAATTAAGTAAGTATAACAAAATGTAAAAATTGAAATCAAAACTTTATCTGAAATGCTTGGCGCGCATTGCATTAGAAAAAAAAATGAGATCAGTGCATTCCAACAAACTAATCGCACTAAGTCATCGATTACCATAGAGTGCATTTTAATCATGGAAAATAAGTGGGAAAATAGGAAGTGTCTATTCATCGGGGCGCCTCGACGAATAGTATTTTTCTCTATCTAGCGGTGCGCACCACTGAATAGCGCTTTCTCTAGGGATTGGCTATATGCCGGTGCCTCGGGTTCGATGATCCCCGCGGGAAGTAACATCTTTGAGTTGTTGTTTCTAGTTTGGTTTGGACATTGCAGGCTGATCACCTAATTGTGCGATAAGAAAAATGATCCGTGCTTCGGCTGTAGATCCTGCGCCTGACCTCTCCGGTCTTGTCGGTCGTCCTGATGCCGTCCTATCGGAATTAGAGAGTGAAGGAAAAGAGAGTGCAAACACTTTTCTCTCAAATCTCAATTAAACTGCATCTTAATCTCTAAACACAAACCAAAACTACGCACTGCACTAACAAATCTTCTAAAACCACAGCCAAAGATGATTACCTACTATACCCGCAAATGCGCACTATGGAACCTTGTCATATTAACATCTACGTTAAAGTCATCCGCAACAAAAAAATTTGGTACCTACATGTAACAATAAAATTCTAATGTATTTTTTTATTAATATTACTTATTGAATTATTAATTTTAATAAGATAGGGTCTAGGTATAAAAAAATCTAAAATTTTTTTCTTTTTGGTTTAAAAATGGCTGCCAGGTTCAGTAGCAATTTGCGGGGATAGTATTACAAGGTGTTTTCGAAATAGCAAAAAAGAAAGCAGCTGTTTCATACAAAAATTAATTACGAAAATATCAAAATGTATGAAACAACTGATTTTTTTTTCGCGATTTCAGTGTTGGTCCCATAGTAAAAGTTGTTCAGTTTGATGATCCCTATCTTCTATATTCGGCTTTATAAGGCTTTTACGAAACACTTTGTAAGTATTATAAAAAGCGGCACCACAGCAATAAAATAACACTGACGGTTAAATTGAATATAACGAGAAACAACAACTCAAAGATGTTGATTCCCGCGGCGGGGATCGAATCCACGACCTCTGGATCGAGAGAACAACACTCTAACCACTAGCCTAAGAGGCATTTACACAATTATTACTACCTATTTGAATAGTTTAACTTACGATTACGACAACTAAAAAGGAGGGCACCGGCATATAGCCAATCCCTAGAGAAAGCGCTATTCAGTGGTGCGCACCGCTAGATAGAGAAAAATACTATTCGTCGAGGCGCCCCGATGAATAGACACTTCCGGGAAAATATCGTTGTTTTTTTTTAATGTTACGGCACTGCCTTCTTTTTGGATTTGTCCTGTATCGTAATGAGAAAAAAAAGTTATTTTATGATGCAGTTGACTGCATCGTAATGAGTTTATTTTTTAATTTTATAACATATTTGCTCGTAAAGGATCTCTTATTACGCCAATTTCAATATCGTATTGTATCTCATTACGAACTTGTGCGGTAATGTAAAGTAAAACGCACGGTTTATCAAGATGCTTCGTCTAAAACGAACGGTACTTTTTTAAATCTTAGCAAAGAGTTTTTATATCAGAATCTTTTCTGATGCGTCATGTGCGATTGACCAACATTTTATGAATAAAATAAAAAAAAAATATTTTTTCAATAAAAATTTTTTTTTTCATTTTTTGAATATGGGTATCAAATGAAAGGCCTTGATGAGCACATTCCAAAATTATATAATTTGTGACTAAAAATTAAAAAAAATTTTTTTTTCCATTTATGAATATGGTTATCAAATGAAAATCCTTGATGAGCACATTCCAAAATTATATAATTTGTCACTAAAATTTAAGAAAAAAAAAAATTTTTTTTCGATTTTTGAATATGGGTATCAAATGAAAGGCCTTGATGAGCACATTCCAAAATAATATAATGTGTCACTAAAATTTAAGAAAAAAAATATTTTTTTCGATTTTTGAATATGGGTATCAAATGAAAGGCCTTGATGAGCACATTCCAAAATTACATAATTTGTCACTAAATTTAAGAAAAAAAAAATTTTTTTTTCAATTTTTGAGTATGGGTATCAAATGAAAGGCCTTGATTAGCACATTCCAAAATTACATAATTTGTCACTAAAATTTAAGAAAAAATTTTTTTTTTTTAATTTTTGAATATGGGTATCAAATGATAGGCCTTGATGAGCACATTCCAAAATTACATAATTTGTCACTAAAATTTAAGAAAAAAAATATTTTTTTTTCGATTTTTTAATATGGGTATCAAATGAAAGGCCTTGATGAGCACATTCCAAAATAATATAATTTGTCACTAAATTTAAGAAAAAAAATATATTTTTTCGATTTTTGAATATGGGTATCAAATGAAAGGCCTTGATGAGCACATTCCAAAATAATATAATTTGTCACTAAATTTAAGAAAAAAATAATGTTTTTTCAATTTTTGTTTTTTACTTTATTGTTGTTTGATTTCCTCACAATCGAAGTGAAAGGCAGAATAATCGACCGATAGATAGTACAAGTGTATCAAAATTTCATCATTATGGAAAACAAGCAAAAATGCAAAGTCCGAGTTTTATTTATTTCCTCGCAAATATGTTATAAAACGTCGTATGACATACGTGCGCTTTGATAATTACAGCCTCTGCTTTCTTGTAGCCCTCGCCTACGGCTCGGGCTAGCAATATCGCCTCAGCTGTAATTTTCAACTTACCGCACTTATATCATAATGTACTATTACCTATCCATGAAAATAAAGCACGAATTTATATTACCTTTTTTGAATTCATATTTGGAACATTACTTTGTGAGTGTAGATAAATACATATTTACTCCACTTTTACTAAACATTTTATTTTCCCACTTCATACGTTACGCTCGGAAAAATACTTGCACAGTTTTTATTTTGTATTACCTACTTATTACGTTCGAAAGTACATTTGACATTAACATAACATGCAGGCAAAGTTACGTAAGAGTCCGAGTTGTGATTATAAATGGTTTACTAAACCAACATGAGGAGGCATGTGACATACGGTTAAAATACTTACAATGTAACAACATTTACTATTTACCATAAAAATGTGTGAACGTGTAACACGATATTATGAAAGAGGTACCTAGGGCATTCAAGAGATTGTGAAAACTCGGATATTCATTAAAATCTTCATTTGAAGTATTTTCGTATTTTTCATGAAAACGCCACGAGCTTTTTCGCACTTCAGAAAGAAAAGTATAAAATTATGTTAATAAATATTAAAGGGATTTTCGCTTTAGGCATCTACTACTTTAAGTATATGAAGATATTGCACTATGTTATAGAAAAAAGACAAGAAAAGTAAAACAATGTAATTCGATAAAATTATCAAAAAATCTTTCTCAAGTGCTCACCTACACCATGCAAGGTAGGTACGAGTATCTCTACCGTTCAAAGATGGTGTCTCTACTTTCAGCTGAGAGCTCTACGAGATGCCTACAATGAATCAATCAATTTACCTATGTTTTGATAGTGGTAAATCCAGAAATACCCAATTACTTTACTAATTTTTACTCTCTAAGATTTTTAAAGAAGAGAATATACTTTTAAACACCTATTTACGATATTTCAAAGGTATATCAATCAACTTTATCGACGTAACGCATAGCGTCTGTGTGTTGTTTTGTAATAAATTACGATACTTCGCATCGCACAGAGGACGAGTATCGTACACAGACACGTATTTTGTGATCGTGGTATCAAGTACTTCGATGCATGTGTTGTGTGCGAGGGCGTGTGGGCGCGCCGCCCGCCGCGTCACACCCGCGTCCGACGCATACTATGCAAATGCTTGTGATGGCGAGCCCACTGCCACACGCCACACCGATACAGCAAACTTGCGCGCCGCATACTTACGTATCGTAGTCACAAAGATTAACAAGTTACATTCTATTATACACTTAATTACACCTAGAAGCCGTGTCCGCATATGCAAAGTGAGGCAACTTATACTGAACCAAAATGGCTCAGTTTTCAGATTTATATCCTTCATACGTTACCTAATCGTAACTAAAGTCCAATAATATAATAATTAATCTCTTTAAGGGAAATTGAAACTGTTTTGTACTTATTAGGTATGATTATGTAATAATGGACAATAAAAATCTGAAAACGGCGCCATTTTGTCTGTTTTAGTTGCCTCACTTTTGACAGCGCGCTTTGTAGGGAATTATCGTTCTATTTAGGTGTAATTATTCTAAGATTCTACAGTCATTGAAAGACATAGGAAAAATTGTAACCGACTATCTTTTTTTCCGAAAATCCTGAATTAGAAAACATATGAAAATTTGATTTAATCAAAACTTACAAGTTTTTAAAATTCTAAAATCATTGCTTACAAGGGCGACTTTCACTGTTGTCCTTCACGCACACCTTTTTCGATTACGTATTTCTTACCTAGGAATTTTGTGGTAGTACCTACCTACCTTTAGTGTAGTTTTGCTAATCCTTGGCTTTAAGACTTCGGATAAAATTCACGTGTCATGTACTGGTATTAATCTAATGATAATTATTTATTCACTAGCTCAGCCTGCGGAGCCTATTGTCACTTCCATCGTAGCATAGGTAAAGTATTGATAATTTTTAAAGGATTGATAAACTAATTAATAACTAAAGGTCAATGAAATAAAGAAAAAGTAAAATAGATATCAATTTAGTTTAGGTACTATTTATGATCACAAGATAAAGATGTCTAGCTAATTAAAACATTAAAGAAATACTTAATTATTTAATTACTTGAAATTATAACATTCTGTCCAATCTAAGCAACGAAATCTAAGAGAGGTTTTTTAAAGATCTTTTAACTTTTGCCCGAATTGAGGAAAAATCCTTGATCTACGATTTTATTTTTCCGACCTGACAGTCCTGTTATACTACCTAGATTCAGAATTTTATCGATATGCAGCGAAATTTCGAGTTTATATTTTGGCAGTCAGACAAAACTCGTGAAAATTTTCGTATTTACGTACGATCATTGGCATTCGGGATTCGGCAGACGATGATAAGGTACTATATCTCTTCGCGACAGGTTATCGTCACCTATCGCGGAATCTTAATGCGTCCGCGATACTGTGATAATCAACAATTTAAATTGTAAATTAATTTGAATTAGTACCACTGGCAGCGTCTCGTCGTCGAGCAATAAAGACACGAAACTATTTTTTTTTATAAGTCTAATCGTTTGAATGCTTTTTGATTATTAATCGGTGAAAATTTCAAACCATTAGGTAATTATGTAATGGGGAATGTCCGAATAAAATCAAATTTGTTGAATATTTTTCTATAGGTAGGAGTAAGCTCCTTATTAATATAAAAAAGGTTCAGGATTTTTGCGTGAAATAGTTTAAAAAAATTAAAGTCTCTTCGACTTCACAAATATACAAAAGTAACAGCAGAATGGAAATTATACCTTTGCCACCACCTGCCACAACATGGTTTAAAAAAAGTCAAAAAATGTCAAATGTCACTTTTTATTTTTTATTCGTGTTGTTGTAGTGGCAAGTGGTGGCAAAGGTATAATCTCCATTCAGCTCAGTCTGTCAATCAGTTTTCCGTCAAGTTTGCAGCGGCATGAAGCGGGCGTTTTATCCGTAAACTTGACCGATGGAGGAGCTCGAAATAAGTTGATTACCAATCCGATCACCGAAATATAGTTGCTAATGCCGGCCGTACACGATCACTTTTCCGTCCAGTTTGCAGCGGCATGAAGCGGAGTGTTATCCGTAAACTTGACCGTGTGTGGCTATCATTTTGCATGACAAGATAATAATTGTGATATGGCCGGTTTAAACCGCCGCAATCGCAGGTTGAATGCGCTAAGCCACTGCGTATTTAATATAGAAACTACTAAACTTATAATATTTTGAAAACTCCTTTAAAATCCTCGGCTGCATCCTTACTAGCCCCACTACGAAAGTCCTGACATTTTTTTATAATAGTAGATTATACACCAAGGGGATAAAGCAGTGTTTTATGTCACGGGCGCTACATTGAATCATGAACGTAACGAAGGACTCCAAATTTAACTCCCGAGCGCAGCGAGGGTGTTACAAGGTAATTCCCGAGCAAAGCGAGGGAATTAAGATTGAGTCCTGAGTGCAGTGAGGGATTCAAGCGCCCAAGAAAAAAACAGTTTTATCCCGGTGGTGTATACTCTACTTTTCTCACTTTATGCGAGACAATAAAAAACCAGGCTTATTAGATAGTGTTTATTACAGCATATTAAAAGTGCAAATTGATATTGGAGACATTAGTCCAATTATGGAAAGATAATATAGATACACCACAGGCTGCTTGACTTCTTTGTAGCTGATAAATATTCAAAATAGACCAGAAGCACTGATTCAGACACAGACTTTGCGTCTTTTGCAGTTTTCCATGTGTCAAAATCTTTATAGGCTTTCAGGTATTTTTCCTTTGACTTTTCTGGGAGTAGATTATTGACAATGCCTATGGCATCTAATTTAATAGCTTCTGGAGACAAAATACTTTCATCACTTGAAATTTTTTATTTTTTCTTTGAAATATTTATAGAATCTTCTAAAGCTAGTAGTACTACTAGCTACGGCTATAGCAACTTCTTTCAGCTGGCGTGGCCTACTCGATTTGACAAACAAACGTCTCATGCGAATCTAGTGGGCCACGGCCTCGGTCTTCGAAAATCGAGTTGGCCGCGCCCGCTGAGGACACATTCTGTTTAGTGAAATTAGACTTTATGTACATAGCAATAAGAATTATGAAAGTGAAAATCACATTATTGACCAGCGGGTTATAATATAACATTATAACCCGGCTAAAGCCAAGAGATATAATGTCTTGCTTTCGGTAAGGTTTACATGACATATAATTCGGCATTGTCGAGCATGTGGTGTGAAAAGTAGATTTAAATGTATTGATTACCTACAGTAGGTTGATTGTTGCCCAATAAAAGAAAATTAAAGAATCAGCTTTACTTCCTAAGGTTTATCCTACTAATATTATAAATGTGAAAGTTTGTGGGTTTCGATGTTTGGATGTTTGTTCCTCAATCACGCAAAAACTACTGAACGGATTTGGATGAAAGGAGAATGGCAGGTGCCCATATATAAAGGCTTAGCGTGCCAAGAAGTAAATAGCATGACTTTAATCTTCTATTAAAGCCTAATAAATTATGTAATCGTAAGATACACTTTAAAGCTGGGGATAAAAAGTTGATTTTAAAACCTAACCTCAAAACAGCACCTAGTAGGCAATTACTTTGGATACATTACATAACCTACACAGAATGATTTTTATTTAAAAGCTTTAGGTGAGGCTGGTCATGAAATCTACAAATATTTAGTAATTAGACCGTAATAGACAATTACCTACTACCTATCTATCATTGACCTGAAACATAGTATGATAACGATAGGTAGATACTAATTCGCGTCAATTGGTAATGCGCCTGGCGGCCATGATTTTAGCCTCAAAAACGAAAAACAATTGTATTTTTTTCATATACATCCTCATTTCTTATTAAGAGAAAATAAGAATTTAATAATTAATATATTATATTACCTATTAGAATTTTACTGTTTTTGTCATTTTTAGTTGCGGATGACGTTGTTTTTCTAAATGTTGCCTCCTTCTTTACGAACACTTTAAATTGAAAAGTAACCACCAAATTATGACCTTTAAATCTCATAAGGTCCGAATTGGGCACGCTCAGTATTTATGAATTTGGAAAATGGTTCCCAGTTTGCCATTCTCCTTTGGCACACATTAGTAGATAACCTAGATTAAAACATAGAATACTTTTTATACCGATATTCCCACGGGAACGGGAACCACTCGGGTGAAACCGCGGGCGGCAGCTAGTTTTGTTATAATGTGAATTATCCAAAAAAGCCTGACATTTCCAACTCCAGCCGGAATACTGACAGGGACACAAAAATCCCGACATGTCAAGGCAAATCTTGACGTCTGGTAACCCTACAATACGCTGACCTCTGATTGTACATGAAACGCACAATGTTTGTGTTTGCGTCGGGTGTCGCAGATAATAGCCCCGATGATCTTGAGCAGCGCGATAATACGCGTGCCGCGACCTGCGCCTGCGCGCATGCAGATAGCGCGCTACACCGGACCGCACTGGATCCTATCAACACCCGCTCATTATCTATCGGAGGAATACGAAGCTAATTTATAAGTTTATTCCAGAAAAATATAATAATGAGAGACGAAGTCCAATATTATCGTTGTAACAAACAAAATTCAATGTGTTTAGGAAAATATTTATCTAGTGCAGTGTTTCAGAATGATTAGTGGTATGGTGGTGAATACGCGGAGCAATCTCATCTACTTACTCTAATTACATACATCAGATTTTTTTTTCTCTTCTGCAATAAGGAGTATGCATGCGAGTTTGAGGTATTTCTTGAAGGGGTACGTTAGAGAAAAATAATTGAGAACCACTGATCTAGTGAAGGTTTTATTCTACTGTTTCTCAAATATTACGTAGACTTATGCATCCATGAAAAAAAACTGTTACTTACTTACACCTTAATTGTCACAGTCATCACCATTTTTTTTTTTTTGCAGAAATGATGTTGACTCCCTGTTGAGTAACTTTTCTGTATGATTTTTCTATCATTCGTAATATTTATTAAGTCTAATAAACAGAGTGATTGGAAACCTTGCCACTTTTCTTTAATAATGTGAGCAACTTTTCCAATGAGAATTTGTAATTTTCAGATGAGGTCTTACCTCGGTAGATCCTGGTCTTCCTAGCAGTAGAGTCAGTAGCTCTCTAATGCCTTATTCTACGCTCTATATGTCAAGAATTTATGATTATCAAAATACAAGGTTATAATGTCTTTACACTGTTGTTATCACTTCGGAGGCAGTGGTCACAAAGTCATGGCTGAACTGCGAATGAATGCCGACGCCTACGCCGATTTAGCTATACAAACAATCACTAAAATAACTCCAATATTTTATATTAAAAAAACAAGAATATTCCGATGCTTTTTTTGCCCGAAACTACTAGACATTGAATCTCAGTGTGTTTGTAACACTTATTTACTTTTTTGTCCACAAAAACAAACGATTTTCCGATTTGAGCTATAGAGACTTGAAACTTTGAACATATGTCAGAACGCGATATTATATTAATTTCCAATTTTCATCAATACAAACTAGCGAAGGTAATAAAATAAGAAGTAACTAAGTAAGACAGGGTCATTTGTAAAACGCCAATAACCCTGCAGGAGTGGATTCCTAACATCATCAACAAGTTTTGTTTAACGATTTTCGAAAAAGACAGAAAAAATATCGACTTTTCATACAAAACTCGATCAGCTGTTCGGAAATTTGTATGGCGAGTTGTTATTTTTTTGGAAAAGTGATGATGTTAATACCTGTCTAAGTTGTTGGTGTTTTACAAATAACCTATGAATCCTATGATGTAGGTACCTATGATGATGCAAAGATGTGTTCACCTATAATGAGCGGTTTTCAAAAGGCAGTTTAAGAAAAAAAAGTAGTACCTAAAAGACAGCTAGATGTCGTTGTTCAACTAAGTACGTAACTTTTTCAGAAAAAAGCAAAGGATGTCAATTTTAGCATGGTTATGGCAAACTACTCCTCTTCAGGGAGTAATTTTTGCCAGTATCGAGTGTTATATACTCAGTGGTATACTCACCTGCTAGGAAAAATAAAAAAAAAACCTACCTAGTTGAATAACGCCATCTATCAACATAAAAATAGACTAAAATTCTCAGCTGTCAGAAAACCGCTCATTGGGTTGCATGCTATGATTTAAAAGTATTTCATAATTGTAATGTGAACATGTTACCTGCTGGTATTTAAATAAATGTAAAATAAAGTAGGTACCTATGCCCATAGGAAGAAACGGTAATCAGTACAGAACTAAGAACAATCTTGGGAATTTGACAGCTACGGATGAGATGGATGATGTATCAGCTGGTATGATCGATGCGAGTTTTTATACTTTTTTCAATTAAATATAATGTCCCTGAAATGTTGTGGTATGGTATATTACTTTCTAACGTAAAGAATGGCATTAGTAAAATCAATTTACTTACATAATACAACGTACGCACTCCTCTTTAGTAGTAGTAAATAGTACTTAAGAGCCCGTAGCGATTTTGCCGCTGTCCGCAGCTCTCTTGCTCGCACATTTCATGTTTTCTCAAGATTTCTTAAATCTGAGTGCGCAATTGAAAAATGTGTCTCGGTCACTTTTCGCAATATAATATTACGGACATTTAAAATATATTTCAGTTTTTGTTGCTAAAGTACAAAAAGTTATCGTTTCTAACAGTTGTTTGAACTGGCAAATACGATAACTTTTTGTACTTCAGCAACTCGAAACTGAAATATATGTTGAAATGTCCGTAATCTTAAATTTCGAAAAGTGGCCGAGACACATTTTTCATTTACGCACTCAGATTTAAAAAATCTTGAGAAAACATGAAATGTGCAAGCGAGAGAGCGGCAGTCAGCGGAAAAATCGGTACGGAGCCTTAATCAAATCGATGTATTTTCAACATTGTTGTTTGGGTATATTCTGTGGTTGGGTGTTAAAATGTCTCTTTTCTTTATCAGTATGTTTGTAAATATTGCGTTTAAATTTTTAGAATAACAGAATAGTTTAACAAGTATCACGATTCTTAAACAATATTATTGTTAACGATGTTTTTCCTCAACTTACATAATTTTTTCAAATAATAAAATTCGTTAAACAAATACGTCTACTTTTGAATTATGGATACAAATATGTAAGTAAGTACTTACCTAAGTGCATACTTTGTTAAATGTATTTTTAATATAAAATTAATTTGTTAACTATCAATAAAAGTCTACTGTTACAGCAGTAACTAATATTGTTTGCAATTCGTTTTGCGTTTTTCTTTTATGTATAGTTTAATATGTGTAAACAAGGTAAAAATTTACAGATTTTACAGTCCTCGCAAGAATCGGAGCATTGAAAATGAACACAAAAATTTACGAACAAATGCAAAGTCCTATTATATTTTTAAAGTTACCTAGGTAGTACCTATAAATTTTTAAGCGCCCGCTGACTGCCTCGACGCAGCCGAAATAATATTAACCAATTTCCAAAATTCCAAAGAATGCACTTTTCGTCTGCTTCTGCATCTTTTAACACTATTAACATGACGATCGGTCAATAATCATAGAAGCTACATCACTTTTTATGTACGGAAACAGCCGTTTTTCTACAATTCCAAATCTAAAGGGACCACCTACAGGTCACAATTATAAACCGATTTTCAAAATTATTTAGCCATTTGATAGTTAAACTAATACCCTAGGACCCTTTTTTTCATTTTTTCTTAAGTCGGTTTTTTTTCGAAATATTTACAATTTAGTAAACAAACATCCCCCAAAAAACCCGGAATTTTTGGAATTTCGCAAAATTCCAAAAAAAGTTACCAGTAGATTTTTAAAATTCAAACGTCTACACGTGTCTCGATAAACTCCTCAACTTTTGGTACTACTTTCATTTCGATTCTCCCAGAATCCTCGGAGATATGGCCAAAAATACGTCTCAGGCAATTTGCATCTGATAACCATTTTCAATGGTAAAAAAAATCCGTTTATAACTCATAAAACCATTTGACAATGTATCAATCGATTTTCGGGGCGACAGATTTCAATATCGCGGTCTTAAAGATCGCGCTTAAATCTTAGTGTAAAAAATAATAATAAATAATTTCGATTTCATCCTGTTTAAATATTACGAAATATTTCAATAAACCTTCACATATGTTAAGAAAACAGTTCAACTATGTCAAGTAGTGCGACAGGTCCAAATTCCGTAGAAGCCAAACCAGATTTTAATTAATAGTATTCTAACGTAAAGGGCAAACACCGCCCCGCCTTGTCAACGCTAAACGCAGAATTATTTACTAAACTAGTTTCTGTCAACATATTCACATGATTTCTAATCATTAAATCTTGCAAAAGGACATGTCCTAACTTGGGCCACGTCTATGTACACCACCCTCAAAGATGGAGAAAAATATGCTGATTCTGAGAAAAATACAAATAATTTTATAGAATGCATGGTTAAATGGTTATTAATAAAAACAGATCAATATTTTTTACTTGAAATAAAGCGTCAAATATGGCAACTCTCCGTTAAAAAGCCGTCAGTGGGCGCATTCTGCCAGACAAATCGTGGAGTCATCGATTGCCATTTTTAACCATGGAAAGTATAGCGATAGTGAGTGTTTCTACACGGTGCAAGTAGCCCGCGCAACTTGAGCACTTGCGCAAGTTACATGCCCCGCGTGGAAACACGTAAAGCGGGTCTAGCTCCATAGCATTGTACACCCGCGCAAGTAAACCGTGCCTCAAGATACATGCACCGTGCAGCACTCTTATCGCGCGACCGACGAGCGAGTGTAGGAGGCCTGCGGCTTGATTGCTTTGTCTATTTTTTGGTTTATGACGTCAGTGCACTGTCCATCCTTGTCATCGTGTTATGATATGACAAGGACGGATAGAGCATTGCTTTCGCTTTGAGATAGGCGGTATAGCTGCCGGTATTGTTCAATATTTTACTATCCATGGTTAAAATGTACTCTCTATGGCGATCGATGACTCAAAGATTTGTCTGGCAGAATGCGCCCATTGTCACTGTCATTGAGTTCTACCTACTCTGTGCTGTGGGTTGTTGTTAACACAGACGTATAAGAAGTTGTTAACATCTTCCGCCATGATGCTTTTTTTATGCGTTTTTGCATTTTGTTTTATGTTCCTTCCAGAAAACAAAGCGATTTTGAAGAAATTGAATAATTAGAAACTGTTTATCGTGTCTTTATCTATTTTTTGGTATACTGTACAAAGACGTGGCCCAGACCTCATACATTTTTGGACATCACCTTTATTATTAACTTTTATTAATAATAGGGAACATTTTCAAAATAATATTATTTACATAGCAATTAAAGCTAATAGGTATGTTAGTACCTACCTTCCTATCTAGCAAAACACGGGAAAGTATTTTTAATTCCGTGATACCTACTTGTATTTGAAAGAGTGTGAGAACCAGTCAATTTCGTTGACCTAATTGATCTTATTGTGCAGAGCCAGAGCGGTTACAATCTCAAAGATTTCATACGAAGTAAACACAAATATGTTTTGGTATGTTTTGTTTTGATCAATAGAAATGCAGTGAAGAAAATATTTGTGAAAAAGTTGCAAACTTTCTTCTTGTCCAAAATTCTGTGAATCTCATTAACCGAAACCATTCTTTTCACTGAATCCAGCAGACGTGTTGTCGTGTCATTCCTGAAATAAATGAAGCTTTTTTGGCTTCCCTCACTTTAGGTTTCAGCACTGAATTATTGTTATCAATCACAGCAGTAGGTATGTTTTGTTTTGATTGTATGCTTGCTTCTATAAAACGTTTTTCTGACATTTTTAGGAATATACGTACAGCACTCATTACAGTAGACAACGTCATTTATAGAGGTTTTAATCCCTAAGTAGTTGTCGTTTAGTTTAATTTGAAGGAAATGTATTCCAAATTTCAAAGTGTAGGTATTTATATAATCTTGTAGAATTCTTTATGGAAATTAAGAAACCTACGAACATTGAAAAATTCGTGGAAGAAAATTTTGTGGTGGATAAGAAATTTCTAGAGCTAGCCAATATCTTCGATTATGCAATAATCATACGATATTGTCCACAAACAACATTATCTATTCACTTAAATTATATAATGTTTGGTTTGAGTAATGAATGAATCTTCTAGATAACTGCCCAATTGATACTCGAGTCAATGAGAACCATTATCAGTAATAATTTGTCACGTCAGGGGTCCCTAGAAGATTCGCGAACAACTCGACATCTGTCGGAAACTTATGATAACCCTGACACCTATATGTTGTAATTGGTCATTTATCTGGAAACATTGATGTTCTCGCAGCCGATATGAAGAATAGACCGTAAAAATGTGGCGTTACATTATGGCAGACTTTGATATTTTCGGTAAAAAAAACCGGCCAAGTGCTTGTCGGACCACGCGCCATAGGGTTCCGTAGTTACCTTACACCATACTATATTTAATACCACTATAATTTTTCGTCTGTAAAAATAACTTAGTTTTTCAAATTGTTGGTATGAATGACAAAGTTATATTTGCGGTTTTGGAAAATATGATATATCTCAAAAACTAATTACTATATCTCGTTCAAACCAATTTTCGTTGAAAGTTTTTATTAAGATCTACAGCATTTATATATATATATATATATATTTTCATTTTTCACTCTCTTATTTCAAAAGTTGAGGGGGGGGACACACATTTTACCACTTTGGCAGTGTTTATTTTTCAAACGGTTGACTTTTAGAAAAAATTGTCTTAGAAACCGCAACGTCCTTTTTAAAGACCTATCTATAGACACCCCGCACGTATTGGTATGAAGGATTTTTTTTGCTATTTCAGTTCCATGTATGGGGAGCCCCCCCTTAATCCTTTGTTTTTATACTTTCGGAATAAAATGGCTGTGACATACGGACGGACAGACAGACAGACAGACAGACAGACATGACGAATCTATAAGGGTTCCGTTTTTTGCCATTTTGGCTACGGAACCCTAAAAAAACATCTGAAGGAAGCAAGTTTCTCTTCTTGAGACATGGAATTACACCCAGGAGCAATGTTTTGCTATACGCCATAATAAATACAGATTCTTAAAATACTTAACTCAATAATCTGATAACAGCTAAAGTGCCAACGTTCTCAAGTTTGTTTTTACCCATATTTACGTCATAGCTTCCACCCGTCTATAATATAAATCATCACATTCATCACCAATTCGCATTAGGCCCACGTGGTTATGGTACATCCTCCTTAGGAAGGCGTGTGTCCCATAGCAGTGGGAACACTAAAAAGGTCATCATTATCATCATTACGATATGAATCAGAAGCACTGAGCCCAACAATCTATCAAATAATCATCAAATTTTCTTAGAAAAAATTCAGGCCCAGATTATAATTCGCCATGGTGAAATATGGGAATATTTATGAGTTGATCAACACGCGTGCCCTCCTCCGTCCTCTACTCGCAAAACAACCTCCACCTTGTTTACCATAATGTATAAAGTGTTACAAGACGCTGAACTTTCATGTAGTAAAGTGATTGTTTTTAGGGTTCCGTACCAAAATGGTAAAAAGGAACCCTTATGGTGTGACTCAGTCTGTCTGTCTGTCACGGCTGGATATCTCGAGAACTACTAATGGTATCAACTTGAAATTTGGAATAGTTTAAGATGACGTTTGCCCAACTATTTTGCAAATAAGAATGAAAAAAAAAACAATATTTTTATTACAACAGGGATTGAAAAAGGGTCTTAAAAATTTTAAGTGGGGCGACTAGGGCATGTGGGGTATCATATCAAAGAGCACTGTTTGCACATTTTAAAACATTTTTTTAACATTGGAAATGTTTTTTCGATCGCATCTGTATAGGGCCCCGTTTTCGGCAAAAGTGGGACATGCCGATATTTCCGTTATTTCTAGGTCAATATAGTTCATTGATATGTCAAAATATTTGTATTTACAAGGCCTACAATGTTCTAAAAAAATAAATTGAATAAGTCATACATTTATCTTTTAAACTTAAAAAAATACTCTAAATGGGTAATTTTTTTAGAGTACGTAATGTACCCAACATCTAGTCTTAATAGTAATAATTTTTACATAAAATCTACATTTTCTTATGGAGGTAGGTTATATCTCCGGATGCTTTTCGAATTTTGAAAAAATAATAATTATTTTAGGAGTTAAGACGACTTTAAACTGTAGGTTTGAGCGTCTCGGCGCGCGCTTCTGGATTTACGTATTATCAGTTTTTGTCGATAAATAGTTTGGGATTTCATTAAGTATATTTTTGTTTGTAATTCTGTTGTTTTGTAAATATTTACTAATTCGAAAAATAAAAAATAAAATATTTTAAAACATGAGGTGCAACGTTGGTTGTAGCGAAAGTCTTTCCGCTTTGTATACCTGATTGCTAAGGGTAACTTGGTATAGGACTTTTCTTTAACTTGTTAGTATCTTGGAAGGAAATTATACACAAATTAGAATTGTTTTTCGCTTAGGTAGGTTATTCATTTTCTACCAAAGTGCGATATTTCCAATTTTTTTTTTAGATTTTTGCATTCACAATGCTATTTTTATATTAAGATGAATAAATAATGAAAAATATTAGAAAAAATCGGCTCACCCGTAGCAACTTAGACGGGATTCCGTCTAAGTTGCTACGGGTGAGCCGATTTTTTCTAATATTTTTCATTATTTATTCATCTGCGATATTTCCCTTATTTCTAAATCAATATAGCCGATCTGGGCCTAACAATAATTTTCTTAGCCTCGCACCGTACCGAGACGCGTCATTACTTTATACCTGTGTACCTAGATTATTTGAGTGCAAAAACTGAAAACGAAAACAGCTTAAAAATTAAATACCTCTAAAAAGCAAGAAATAATATTCGAATCATTCGTTACACATATCAATATTAATAAAACACGTCTATTGAAGTCGGGTGGGGCTGGAGGACAACTTCATTTTTTTCTTAAAGCCCCACCCGACTTCATTAGACGTGTTTTATTAATATTGATATGTGTAACGAATGATTCGAATATTATTTCTTGCTTTTTAGAGGTATTTAATTTTTAAGCTGTTTTCGTTTTCAGTTTTTTGAAGGCGGTTTTTCTTTTTTTTAAAAAGCTTTTTATTTTCAACTTTTTAGTGGTAGGTATGTAAGCGCAGCGTGTAAATATTTTTTTACTTTATATTATAATATTTTCAATGGTAAAATGCCCAGAACTCAATTTCCAAATTTACGCTGTTTGTTTTTGAGGAGTTCCGTTGTGTCATCATAGTCCAAGTCTAGTCCAGAACGTTGCATCGCAAACCATGATTTGGTTTGTTTTGGATTGCCATAAACTTACCAAAACCTAAATCACTTTACTTATACTATTTGATTTTGAAGAGTTCCTTTATGTATCTTCGAAGTTCGAAGTCCAATAACAATGAAATTAAATTGTGACCACTCTTGAAGTATACCCTTTCAAATAAAAAAAGAATCATCTAAACCGGTTCATAAACAAAGAAGTGATGTCCAAAATTCCATAAAAACTCGTGCGATGGCGAGCTAAATAATTGATATTTTTCAGGATTATGAAAAAACTACTGGCCAGATCTCTGTAAAAAAATTATGGGACCACACACGAACTATGTTCTTTGAGTTAAAAAAAGAATTGTACAAATCGGGTAACAACTGACGAAGCTATGTTAAAACATACATAAAAAAAAAAAAAAAAAAAAAAAATACCGTCGACTTGAGAACCTCCTCCTTTTTTTGAAGTCGGTTAAAAATAGCATGTCGTCTTCACGCAAGTATGAAAGGTGTAAGTAAAGCGAAAAAAAGTAACAATTATTATATCGTTGGTACGTATACAATCACTATAACGTAAAACAACTAAGTTAAATAAAAAAACATTAATATTATCCATTGAAAGAATACGATATCCGTAATTAACATTAAGTACGGTACGTTTCTTTATGCAAAAAAAAAAGCTAAGGACCGGGCGCCAGGCACGTGGTGAGTCGTTGTGGGTGGGGCCGAAAAAAACTGTTTTGGCGCATGTTTCTATTGTTTTGAATATTTTTTCTGACTATTGAGCGAAACAAAAGCACTGCATGGTGGGATTCCGTGATACCCAACCAACACTCTTTTTGTGTAGGTAAGCGGGCGGATAAACGAATCTTGAGCGAAAGTTGAATAGGAAATAGGTCGTAGTTTGAGGCCCGAGGCGTAGCCGAGGGCCTCAAGCTGATTTTAAAATCACACGGACTGGCATGTCTCTGGACATGGAAATAGTAGAATAAATAATAGACACAGAAAATATAGGAGAACGTAAAATTGACAATAACAAGTGGTTCAAAAAATTCCACTCCGGAGTCTAGCGATGATTGTAGTTTGTAAAACTATTATTATATTCTATCTATAGTATAGAAGTAGTATTGAACAACCTATGTAGGTATTTTGATAATAAATAAATTAGATTTTTTTTTAGAAAATTTACATAAATAATTATGAATAATGTAGGTATGTGGTATGTAGGTAATATTCGTACATGAAACCTGTATTATGTAGTATAAAAGTAATATAGAATTGAAATCTCTGTAACCTGAAACCTTAGTATTATCTAATAATAACTAAAATAAATGTTTTATTAAAAAAAAAAATATGCATGTTCGTACAACAAAGCTGTACCTAGTTAGTATGTAGGTAGTATAGAAGTAGTATTAGAACGTCTTTATTTTCTAAAACAATTACTTACTATAACAAGTTTTGAAAAATATTATAATATTAATATTCCTTCTTATAAGTTCCTTTTATTTTTTATTGCTGAAGATCATTTCCAATGCCATTTGAAGGTTATGTGGTGCATGAGATCTGTGAATTTTTTTGGGCCGCATAGTTTTCGACTTATGATGAAAAATGTAAAAAATACCGTTCCCCCCCCCCCTTATCTCCGAAGTTTGCAAAGAGAAAAATCTGAAATAATTCTATGTGATTGAAGTTTATGTAAAGACTACAGGAAACATAAAACGATGTCTCAATATTTTTAAGAAATTCAAAAACAAAAAAAAACATTTGTTCCTCTACCAGTCAACAGATGGCTCTGACCTAAGCTCTGCAGTGTATTTATTATGATGGTACGGAAACCCTCGGTGCGCGAGTCCGACTCGCTCTTGACTGGTTTTTTCTTTTGTTTTTAGCGATGGTGACTTAGAAAAAAGCTTTTTAAAAAAAAAAGAAAAACCGCCTTCAAAAAACCTGAAAACAAAAACAGCTTTAAAATTAAATACCTCTAAAAAGCAAGAAATAATATTCGAATCATTCGTTACACATATCAATATTAATAAAACACGTCTAATGAAGTCGGGTGGGGCTTTAAGAAAAAAATGAAGTTGTCCTCCAGCCCCACCCGACTTCAATAGACGTGTTTTATTAATATTGATATGTGTAACGAATGATTCGAATATTATTTCTTGCTTTTTAGAGGTATTTAATTTTAAAGCTGTTTTTGTTTTCAGGTTTTTTGAAGGCGGTTTTTCTTTTTTTTTTAAAAAGCTTTTTTATTTTCAACTTTTTAGTGGTAGGTATGTAAGCGCAGCGTGTAAATATTTCTTAACTTTATATTATAACATTTTCAATGGTAAAATGTCCAGAACTCAATTTCCAAATTGACGCTGTTTGTTTTTGAGGAGTTCCGTTGTGTCTTCGTAGTCCAAGTCTAGTCCAGAACGTTGCATCGCAAACCATGATTTGGTTTGTTTTGGATTGCCATAAACTTACCAAAACCTAAACCACTTTACATATACTATTTGACTTTGAAGAGTTCCCTTGTGTATCTTCGAAGTTCGAAGTTCAATAACGATGAAATTAAATTGTGACCACTCTTGAAGTATACCCTTTCAAATAAAAAAAGAATCATCTAAATCGGTTCATAAACAAAGATGTTATGTCCGAAATTCTATAAAAACTCGGGCGATGGCAAGCTAAATAATTGATATTTTTCAGGATTATGAGAAAACTACTAGCCAGATCTTTGAAAAAATTTTATGGGACCACACACGAACTATGTTCTTTGAGATAAAAAAAGAATTGTACAAATCGGGTAACAACTGACGAAGCTATGTTAAAACATACATAAAAATAAAAAAAAATAAAAAAAAAATACCGTCGACTTGAGAACCTCCTCCTTTTTTTGAAGTCGGTTAAAAACAGCAGCTAAGTACTGGCTAATAATGTTTGCCGACATCTATGAGCGCACCCTTACGTCGCGCCCTTTACTAAGGCATCATTCACACCCACGATTCACACTAATAAACATGCAAATTTATTATCTAAATACTTGCAACGACGACGCCATGTACCTACTCTACTGTTACGATGGAAAATACAAATACCATGCAGAAATGAGTCCCATGCACGTTTCAGTTTCCTAAGCTCTTAAGTATGGCCTAATGATAGTAAGTACTTGTCCCATATTTCATAGAGGACTTCCGCTGTATTCTGCAATAAATAATTATAATTATGTACCTAGTTTGCTTGGTGAACTACGTTGAGGGAGTTTTTGGCGCCATTTTGTCGAGTTCTGTACTCTTAGCACGAACAGCTATCGAGAAAAATGACGCGCGTAAAATTACTCGATAGAGAATTCTCTATGGAAAATTTAATTTCGCTATTCGGCGATAGATGGCGCTGTATTATTTTTTCATACAAAATTGCACTATCGAATGATTTTACGCGCGTTATTTTTCTCGATAGCTGTTCGTGCTAAGGGTACTGTTCGGTGTCTATTTTAATTATTTGCAAATTGATTCATGGTGGATGTTGTGTCTTAAAATTGGTGCAGTATTGTGGTACAGTGTCTACGCAATTGAACAATATGTGGGATATTTGAAACAGACGAGGTCTTGGTTGTGTGAAGCTGAGACTTTTATTGTAGTGGTGGCTACCTCGGCGGAACTAACCGAGTGAACTCGGTGCCAAATGCTCCAAGCAGCATTGGAATGCGACGCACCCGCATTGTAATGAAAATTGAAGCAATACTTATCTACGACTGAACTATTCAACACTTGACACTGGCAAAAAATACTTTCAAGAGGAAAGTAGATTGCCAAAACAAAAAAGAAGAAGAAGACCTACGTTGATTTTGAAATAAAACATCTTTATTCAAATCCCCCAAGGTTTGGTGCTCCTTCAGGATTAATAGCTTTCGGTTAGTCGGGCCCAATACCCAAACATGTTTGTTCTCTATGTTTTAACCTCACAGACGACCGCCACGCCCACCCTATGCGTGGGCGTCCAAATGTGACGTTTATCTTGCTTGCTTATGCATTACAATAAACGTCTTTCAATTAACAGCAGCCCTTTGAAACCTTTTAATTTAACAATCAAATATTCTGGACCATTCTCCACATTAGTGAATAAGTTGGGTATCTACTAAAATTGTCACATCACAACATTTTTCCCGTAAGTATCTGAGAATGTTAACACTTCAAGGCCCGGAAAATAAGACAATAGATTTTCTATTGTTGTCCGGCCCTTGATGAATTAATGTATTCTGTAGAATCTGCAAACGTAGGTATAACATGGGCTACTGTGTTTGTTGTGTGTAAGTTAGATGTAAGCAAGTAAAATGTTATTTTTCCCGTCACAAAATAAATTACTTCAATTTGAGCAGCTCCCCCTCATCCATTTCGTAGTAACGCAGAATCCTGGCGCCCAGACAGTAGCATATATATAATATTTACGACAGAAAGAGAAACCCGCTACAATTTACATTGCGTCGTCGGTTGTGGTGATCAACTGAACTTTAATAAGAAACAATAACAAAATCAACAGTGCTAATTGTAATGAAAATGTAAGATATCTAGTTTTGTTGTGCCAGTGGAGTGTCAAGATCAAATTTAACGGAGATCGTCACAGATTTCACTGATTGTGGAAGTTTATCGTATTATACCTAAATACATACATTTTTATCAGTTACTGCTGAAAACGTGTACCAAATATTTAGCAGCTGTTGATGACTCTATCGATAACACAGTGGTTTAGGAGTAGTTCGATGGATAGCTAGCATAGTAGTTTAGGGCATTTGGCCTGCGATCATGACGGTAGAGCAGCTTGGTCGTGGGATGGGTGGCCAAAGAATATTATTTCGAGCTTCTCCTTATTTGTGGAGGGTCATTAAGCAGTTGGTTCTGGTTAAACCCCACAGATCAGCATTGATAACTGCTCCGATAGAAGCTCGTGCGTGTCCCAGCAGTGGGGACAATAAAAATGTCTTAAGACCATGGATCTATAAGCCTATAAGACAAAGTTGGCGCTTTATCTTAGGTATGTTGTGAATTATCTCTGTGAGTGACAATTTTTATATCCGTAGGCAGTAACAAGAGGTCAGACCCGGGTAATAAGTGTCGATAGCCTCGCAGATATCTGCGGTTAATACGACACTGATCATATTCCATGTTTAGAGAAACTATGAGTAGGTACCTACCTAGTCAAATACCTAAATGATTCTGTAAAATGATGGATTGTGGAAAAAATACAATTGTACTCATGATTATTATTCTTTGTAAGTAATACTTTGTTTCTCAATTACAAAATATAGGTACTTCTAAGAATTTGAATCTACACAGGTTGGTCAAAAGTTCTGTTACTGAGTTTCTTTATCGATTACTGGCCATTAAAACAAATGAAAAGAAAAAATAAAAATGACATATTATTGACAGTTTTATAAGCTATAATTCCATACCACACGTATATCATATTTTGTTTATTTCACCATGGAATGGGGGTTGAAGGAGAATCGTGTCGCTGTAATTGCTCTGCACAAATGTGGGCAGCCACCGAATATGATTTTCAAGTTGCTACAAAAGTTGAAAATCAACAAGCAATTTATTTATCGCACTATCCATAGGTACAGTAATACCTTGACCGTCGATGACCGAAAAAGATCAGGAAGACCACGCACCGTTCGGACACCAGCTGTGATCAAGGCAGTGAAGGCGAGAATCACGAGAAATCCCGTCCGGAAGCAAAAGTTATTGGCAATACAGATGACTGTGAAGAGAAGTTCCCTTAAAAAAATTATCAATGATGACCTTGGGCTTCACGGTTACCGTAGACGAAAGGGCCATCTGCTAAACGCACGATTGAAGGCTATGAGGTTAGCACGAAGTCGCGCTCTACTAAAGCAGTACGCACAAAACGGCCATCGAAAAATCTTGTTTACTGATGAAAAAATCTTCACAGTCGAAGAAAATTTTAACCGTCAAAATGATAGAGTATACGCTAAGAATAGTAAAGAAGCCAGCATGATTGCTCCGAGGGTCCAACGAGGTCACCACCCCTCATCAGTGATGATTTGGCTGGGGGTGTCCTATTCAGGGCTAAGTAAGGTTCATTTCTGTGAAAAAGGTGTGAAAACTGGCGCTAGAGTCTATCAAGATACCGTTCTGGAACCTGTTGTCAAACCCTTAAGCCACACTTTATTTCAAAACCAGCCATGGGTCTTCCAGCAGGACTCTGCCCCTGCGCACAAAGCAAAATCTACACAAGCATGGTTTCGGGCTAACAAAATTGATTTTATCGCGCAGGAAGAATGGCCATCCTCCAGCCCAGACTTAAATCCTCTGGATTATGCCATATGGCAACTTATTGAGGAGAAAGCATGTGCTAAGCCCCACATGAATCTCGACTCTCTTAAGCGCGCTATTCTCAAGGCAGTCGCAGAATTGGATATGGTGGTAGTTCGTGCTGCCATCGATGACTGGCCTCGTCGTCTAAAGGCGTGTATTCATGCCAGAGGCGGTCATTTCGAATAATTTTAATACATGATAATCTTAAATATTTGTGCTTTCATTTGGTATATAATTCATTGTAGCATTATTTGTAAATTTAGTATTATTCATGTTTTCCATAGTTACAGAACTTAGTAACCA
Organism: Agriphila tristella; assembly: GCA_928269145.1. Lineage (NCBI taxonomy): Eukaryota > Metazoa > Arthropoda > Insecta > Lepidoptera > Crambidae > Agriphila > Agriphila tristella. The sequence continues at coordinate 15,125,260 of OV743450.1, read as the reverse complement.
ACTAGGTACACAATATATTTGATACAGATCATGTCATTCAGAATGAGAACTTCTTTTAAGAATGATTACACTATTAGCGGCGCAGTTAAATTAGATTTTTCTTTTTTGCATTACCACTCTGCTTTTCAAAGTAAAAAATATTTACCAATCATCATTTTTGCAAAAAAGAATTGTGATGCTTTTATTGAGTAAATGTTTTCGCCGACGCTGAATATATTATCAAAACAGTAGTAAAACGTGGGTGCGTAAAAGATACATAATATAGTTGTCCAGAAACAGCTATTACCATACCCCGGCGTGGCGTGACGTCGAAGGGCAATAACAGTAAGTAGGTACGGTCAGCAACGAAAGTTGCTTTACACCTTAGTACTTTGTCATTGCAACTTTTTCGGATAATGTTTCAAACTGTGAGACTTTTGTCAAAAAAGCTGCTATGACATGGTACTAAAGTGTTAAGCGACTTTCGTTGCTGACTGTACCTACGAGCAAACACACCGCCGTGACGCCGCCACCTGACCCGCGACCTCTTACTCATCATCACCCATCAATCAATACATTACATATTAATTCGGATATTAATTCTATTCACACAATACCAGAGGGCCTAGTGCGAATTGATGTTTTCACTTTTCACTATCGAAAACTATCGGATATACTGCTCATAGTCAATGCAAATGAAAGAGAGAAAACTAAAGTTTTCGATAACGAAAAGTGAAAAGATCAACTTACACTAGGCCCTCGATTCGTTTCTGTCCCTGGGACTGTAATTAAAACTGCTGACAAAAGGAGATTTTCAACATCGAATCTACAAAATAAATGGACAATTCCCATGAGCATGAGCACCAAAACGCGTTACGATTGATTAATGATTTGTCGATACTTTTCTGTCAAAATAGAATATCATTTATTTTTCGGCGGTTATGGTGGTAATGCTACGGTACGGGGACAGAATATTTAAAAGACCTAGACAAAATTTGCGAAATCTAAGAAGCTTTTCTATCTTGTATACTGTGCTTCTGTGGGCACTGTGCATCGATGTGATAAATACGATTATGAATAAGCCAAATATCAAGAACACCATAATTGTTATTATGCGTAACGTCTGTAATAGGCTAATAGACAATAAGAGGAAGGAGGTGGCTCGGTGCAATTGTATAAATCAGCGACCGGTGGCCCTTGTTTTATGTATGCATGACGCAGCGCATCTCGGATCGCAGATAAAATAAAAGTGTCTGAAGGGTCCTAAAATCCTAATGCTCATGAGTAATTATTACCAAAGGAATTACTTATTTTTGCGTCTACTTTTTCTTTAATAACAGAAATTTAACAATTAAACCCGATAAATTCTTAAATAATTATAAACTAAACAAAACATAAAATGGTCATTTTATGATTTTTAATCTGAATCATAATAAGAATCTAATGAGAATTGCTCAAATTGGCCTTTTTAGGGGCCCTAGAATTAATTCTGATAACAAACAAAGTCAACATTGTTCTAATGCCGAACGCAGCAACCTTAACAAGTCAATTAATTTAAATGCTTGTTGAACGGACATTGCCTTTAATTTTAATCACATTGCTAATTGTAATTTGTTTTTGTATCTCAAATGAAATTCCTAGTTCTGAATTAAACGGTTAACATTGTATTTTTACAATCTTGGTGCCCCATGAAGATTTCCTTCGAGTATTTATTCTGGCAACGGTTGTACCTAAACGTAATCGTGTAACTTCATTGAAATGAATGGCATACCACATGTATAACAGAGGGTTTGAGAATGTCCTCGGCTAGAGCAACAATTGCAGCGGTACCTAATAGATATTTACTGCAGATCGCAGGATGCAGCGGTCTCAGCCCGCACTGTCACAAATCACAAGTCTTATTTATAGACCACTATAACAAATGCGAGAGACGCCATCACGTGACATAATCATTAACATTTCTTTATTGGTCTCAATAGCCAATCGAAGGCTATGAAATTTCAATGATAGCCTATTTAACAGCATACTACCGATAACAGTGAAAAAAAAATCTAGAAAACAACCAAAAGGCGAATATGAACTAAAATCTGTTAAAGATAAAAAACCTTGAGAAAAGACTACTACGTATTAGTAACTGCTATGATAAACACCGTGAAAACTAAACATTAGCAGATAAATATACATATAAAACTAGTTGTGAGCCGGTCTGTCAAAGCGTCTGTCGCTGTGACAGGCGCCGGCACACGGTCCCACACAATAATAAAATTATATTAGAATCTATTTACGCACCAAACTAATATCGCCTCGCTAGTGCGTGGTGTCGGTGTGACGTCGAGTCGATGCGAACTTGTATTGTATCTGATACAGATTGTGATAACACGAAATACTTTTTCATTACACTATAATCCCCTATTAATCAAAAGTATTAGTATAGTACTCTACAAGGCCTTTGACAGAGTTATGCACGTTGAAATCTTTTAAATAATCATGGTTATAATTATGTGACTGACTGTTTTGTTTACGATGTCAATAGTAGTCATTTGTTTTATTACATTAGTAATAAAACACCCTGTTATTTTAATTATACTCATTAAAACTTGTTCATAAAGAAAGGTCTCTTTATGACTCTCACAGGGTACTTTTTTGGGGTCTTTATAAAATAACTTATATATAAATTAATTAGTAATTTTCATACAAATTACCTATTATAAATTGTTATAGGTTTCTAACAAGTAATCTCATAATTTATTCATAAACTGATCGCTTAATTTATCATGCTGGAATTGTGAATGTCGCTGTAATTTGTTTGTTTAAAAAATTGCGTTACACTCTAGATAAATAGTGGTTGATATTGGTGGCAAGCACAGAGTGGCAATCACTATGACTATTTAACTTTTGACCTGCCAATAAAACGAAATTGCACCGAATCGTCCCGGTCGGTCTACTGCAATAAATGCTATTGTAGATCAATAAAAAATATGATCTATACTCACATGTGAATCCCGTTGCGTTTATACGCACAAACACCGTCGAAATAGCGTCAAGGTTGCGAGGGAAATTGGAAAATGTACGCGGACGCGTGTGTATCAGTGGGCGGTTTATGTGGAACTGAAGCGGCGTGTAGCGTGGGCCGAGCGGCGGCGCGGACTGATAGCGGCGTAGCGTGGCCGGGGCCGAGGCGGCGCGCGGAGGCTGGTCGGAGGCCCACCGACACACCTTCGGACAACTACTGCAAGAAGCTGGATGTGATGCAACTTTCTAATAATAACTAAAAGGGCACTGGACAAGCTTTTACTGTACTAAATGATATTAATGTTGTGTATTAGCAGTAATATTGAAACTCTTATTCTTAACTAGCTGATGCCCGCGACTTCGCGCGTAATTCTGTTTTATCACATACCCTTGTTTGAGGATTCCGGATCTAGTACGCATCCACATTTGGCCGTTTCGCCACTAAAGCTGCGTTGGCATGATCAAAGTATACTTGGACCAAGTAGTTTGGATGACTACTTGAACTCTACTTGGATCATGTAAACGAGCTATCAAAGCGCATTTGGATCAAAATTTTCATCAAAGTAAACTTGGACCATGCTCTACTTTCATCCAAGTCTGCTTGGACCAAGTAGTTTTGACGACTACTTGGATGCTACTTGGATCATTTAAACGAGCAATCCCAGTGCACTTGGACGTCGCCGTATACAAAAAGCTCTTTGTCAAAGTTACTTGGTTTAAGTATACTTGAATCATGTCAACAGGTATCCAACATTGTCCAATTTACTTTGTCCAAGTATACTTTGGATGTCAACGCACTTTACACTTCGGGACACGCGCCTCAATTAATAATCTGAAATAATTCTATGTGATAGTTTTTATGTAAAGATTACAGGAAAAATAAAACGATGTCTCAATATAACATACTTTTTTAGAAATTCAAAAAACAAACAAAAAATTCATTCGTTTCTCTACCAGTCAACAGATGGCCATCTGACATCTGACCTAAGAAAAAAAATAGTTCCACTATCGGCCAAGAGATGGTGCTGACCTAATGCTGCAATAATAATTTTATTATTCTACAGCTATATTATTGATGGTACGGAAACCCTCGGTACGCAAGTCCAACTCGCTCTTAACCGGTTTTGTTTCTTGATTGGCGGCGCTAGTGGACACGCGATGCACCCTAGCTAGACAGGCATTCCCAAAAAAGTAGTGACTCAAGTAAAAAATTAATTAATAAAAAAAATATTAAATAAAAAAACACGACTGCCCTGCCAAAAACGAACTAAAAAGTTAAACAACAAGTGTCATTGCAGTCGGGGGACCTCTTTGGGCAGTCGTGTAATAGTAGTTTGTAACGATCATTTGCGATTGTCAATTTTTTCGCCATTGACGCCCATTGATGCGAAAATTGATCGTTTACGCGTGCGAATGAAGCGATTGTCAATCGCTCCAACAATGGCTTTGACGAAAAAAATGTCAATCGCAATTGATCGTTACCGGCGGGCTTTACAGATCAAGATCCAATTTGGCGTCCGTGCGAGCGCAGCTCGCAAAGGGCGCTAATGGATCGAGTGCACCCGAGATATTTAGACGCCCGAGCGAGCGAAGCGAGCAAGGGCGAATATAGTTCGAGGGTGTAATAGCTACTTACAACCGAGGTAAGCATACTACTTTACATCATTCATGCGAGGTAAATAAAACATTTACAAGGATATTTTTAGTTCATTAAAAACCTCTCGTAGGGTTGATCAGACCATCAAAATGAACAACTTTCATTATGGGACCAACCTCGAAATCACGAAAAAAAAATATGCTGTTCCATACAAAAGTAAAATGCCTACTCCATCGAAATGTAAAACAGCTTATTTTTTCGCGCTTTCAAAATGAATCTTATCATTTTATGAAAAAAAATTGTTTGACCAAGCTACTCTGCCCTCATAAGCCAAAAGGCGTCAACTCAAAAAAATCACATTTTCCGTTTTTTGTTGCATCGGATAGCTTAATCAATTATCTATCTAATGGACTAAGCGAAATAGCGATATCACTCTTAAAACATACAGAAAATCAACTTTGGAAATATTGCGTATCTCAATTCTATATGAAATTACTAAAAGATTTAGCGGTATATTGTAATTTTGAATGAGAATGGCCGTATATTAGGTTACGGCGATACAGGTTAAAAAAAAGTCATCAGTCAGTCAGTAACATTTCTAAGGCATTTGGCGGCATATGCGTAATTCTAATAAGCGAAACAAAGTTACGGCTCTGGCGCTAATTAGTTCGCACTAGAGCAAATGCCGCTGCAGCCGCGCAGCAGTGCACATGAAAATAAACTCTAAATATTTACCATTACGAACGAAATTCAAGTACCTTTATTAGGTAATAGATAGATACCGTGTTTATGTTACAAACCGTTTTACATGTCGTTTCGTACGTTCGTTGTACAATCGTTTGTTTTGGTTGAGGTCACAGTATAATCCCTCATAAATATCAGAAAAATTACAAATTGATCATAATTGCATTAAAAAAGTGTTTGGTGTTAATCAGTGTTTGTGATTTAGATTAGAGGTAAGTGTTTTCAAAGTAGGTAATTGTTTCATAGTAGGTACATACATTTATGTCGGCAGACAGACTCTATAATGGAATGGAATGCATCATAGAGTAGAATTATCCATGAAGCGGAAGAAAAACAAAATTTATTACTTTGAAGACTTCTGTAAAGCTGTTAATAAGTACGGCTGGAAAGAACGTTATTCCAAAAAAGTTACCAATAATGATTTTTATGAATGGAAAGATTATACAACTTAATACAAGCTTTCTTGACTTAATCCGCGTCCTTATATCAGCGATATTATGCAAGTAGAAGTCAATAGAGGCAGCTACGATTTAATTTACAGAACTGGATTTGATAATGAACCTATAATCGCCAGCATTGTTGCAAGCAACTTTTTAAAAACTTATATACTTCCGCCCCCAAAAAAGAAAACCATACCTAATGGCATTTCACAGGCTAAAAAGCATAAGATTTTGAAATCACTTCAAAATATAATAACTAACAATAGACTCTGTTTCTGGAGGGAACTTACCACTTCTGAGTGATGTTGTATATAAAACATTGTCCAATTTGTGCTTGATTTGAGTGTAGTAGCATATACTTAACATTGTCCAATTTGATTTTGATTTGTCCCAAATATATTAAAGTTATCGAAAAATACATTAACTTGTAGTTTTATTTACATTATTTTAGATTTTGAGCAAAAATATGTATGGAAATATTTGTATGGAAATTTCTATACAAACACTAAAACCGATAGCGGTAACTCATCATTTAAGGCAATTTATTTGAAGAGAAATGGCGGTATCTCAAATAAAAGGCAAACAAATATAGTTTTTCAATATTTTTCTGTATCAATATTAAATATGGTTTTAAATATTAATTATCAAGTATAAATAATCCATTAAATACTTCTTTAAGTTGATGCGAAAACGAAAAAGACAAAACAGTCATTTTCTCGGAAGTCACTTCTGTTGAGTTGACGCTTTTTGGCTAATGAGGGCAGCTATTATGTATTCTGTGACCAAGCTAGGAGTTTTGCATAGCTTGAATTTTCATAGTTTTATTTTTAGTAAAAAGTTTCGTCAATTTATAAAAAAAGAAATTGGTTCACTAAGGAGTTTGACATAGCTTGAATTGTAAAGTGTACTTTCACCTATGCTTGAATTGTAAAGTGATTTGAAAATGGAACGTTCTATCTAAACTGCACGGTGTTGCACATGCCAACTTACACGGCCTCTTACTATACTAGTAAATCCTAGTTGCCGAGCAGTATGATGTAAAAAATATTGCGCCATCTAGCGTCAAATAGATTATAATAGTGTATACCAAAACTGCAGTTGAAAACCTCGTTGCGACATTAATTCTGAAAACGACATACAGTAGGTATTTGGTAATTTTTACTTTTATGAAATCTTGATATAGGTAATGAAGAATTATTATTAACATTTCATAATGATTTTCATATAAAAAAATTATAAACGAAAATAAAATTAAGCTTTTCCCAAATAAAAGTAACTCTAAGTAAAAATGTTGCGCTATCTAGCGTTGAATAGATTATAAAGTATACAGACCGCAGTTGAAAATCTCGTTGCGACATCTATGAGTGAATTTTGAAAACTACATACAGTACTTGCTATGTTTTACGTTTATAAAATCTTGATATAATATTCAAATATAGGTATATTCAATATTAACATTTCATGATGACTTCTAATCTTTTAAAACGAAAATAAAATTAAGCCATACCTACATACCCAAAAAAAATTAAGTGACTCAAGTAAAAATTGAGCGCCATCTAGCATGAAATAAATATACCAAAAACGAACGAACAAACTGAGAACCTCCTCTTTTTTTGAAGTCGGTTAAAAACAGATTATTAGATTATTATTAGATCAGTTCTTGAAAACCTCGTCGAAACATTTTGAAAACAACATACATTTTAAATTTTCTTTTCATTTTAAGGCTTCTTCCCGATTTTAACATGATTTCTTTACATTTTGTTAAACTCCATCTCCTGTACTATCAGGCTCATTACCCTTAGCAAATACTATCTATAGTATTTGCACAAGCCATGCTATTAGGTTTGGCAACGTCGCATTTCGGTACTATGCGTGAACCGATTTGACACAAATCACATGACACACATAAACAAATAGCAACTACGACAAATTAAAAAGACGCCGTTTACTAGAAGTCATGGTGCTTTTTTGACCATCTTAAATCAACAGCCTATAGGTTCACGCGCAACGTTGCCAAACCTTATAGCATGGCTTGTAGAACAATAGAGAAGGCTATGCCTTAGCACACTATCGAAAAAAATAACGCGCGTAAAATCATTCGATAGTGCAATTTTGTATTGGAAATTTGTACGACGCCATCTACCGCCGAGTAGCGAAATTAAAATTTCCATAGATAATTCTCTATCGAGTAATTTTACGCGCGTTTTTATTTTCGATAGCTGTTCGTGCTAAGGGTACAGTACCCGTAGCATAAGAATAAATAAAACTCCCGTAGCACGAACAGCTATCGAAAAAAATAACTCGCATAAAATCATTCGATAGTGCAATTTTATATGAAAAATTAATCCTCCTGCCCTCCGCCTCTGGGTAGTACTGACAGTTACTGCTGCTCTCTGTCAGGATCCAGGTTTTAGTCCCTGTGACTTGCCCCTTCCGCCTGCATTACCGTACTAATGGCTTCCATCTCCGCTTCTGCAGCCGTTGAGGTCTTCACTCGTACCCTGGGCAAGGGTTTTACGATATACCCCGTAGGACTGGGTCCCCATCCGAACTTCGCCACCATCTCACTCCACCTATTAAAGTGAGCGGTGCCCACCCCCGCGACGTGTATTCTCAAACATTTTGTTCTGAGGTTCATGTCGGCAAGGTAAAAAAAAATACAACGTAGGTACTTATATTGAACCATTTATTAAACCAATGATAAAAAAACTGTGTATTTCGGCTTTACAGATAACAAGAGGCACTTTAGAACAGGGATTGAAATACCGTTAAAAAATATAACGATAAAAAAAAATTACGTTAAAAATACCGTTAAAACATTTTATCGGTAAATTTACCGCTAAAAATAACGTTAAAAATATTTTACCGGTAAAATTTGCGTTAAATATAGCGTTAAACTTTACCGGTACAACATACCGGTAAAATTATCGCTAAAAAAATAACGTTATTAATTGGAATAACGTTAATTTTAAAGTTTAACGGTAAAAATAGTAAGAAATAACGTTAAAATTAACGTTATTGAAAACGTTACTGAAATAACGTTAATTTCAATGTAACGTTATCTAAATTAACGTTATTTATTGACATAACGTTAATTTTAAAATTAACGCTAAAAAAGTAAAAAATAACGTTACTTAAAAAAATTACGTTATTATTCCCTGCTTTAGAATAACTGTATGGACTGATGCGTCATTTCACTATTATATTTCTACTAAGAGTTAAACCTGCCGGTATATGTCAGGTACATACATGTCGGACAATAACAACTTGTATAACAACTTAAAAAGTAACATTTCAGTTGAGAAAATTTTAGTTTTCTTTACAATTACAATGCGAATAATTTAACGATTCAAGCTTCGGCCAAACCGACGCGAGCGAATCGCGCGCGTCGCTCATTTTGACAGATTTTGATCACGTAACTCAAAGCAATAGCACAGAATAAGTAATAGTGGCAATAGCCATAGCCATTGCCATAGCAATTTCTTTGACAATGGCTATGGCTATCGCTTTGAGTTACGTGCGGAATTTGCGTCAGTTTGGTCGGAGCTTCAGAAGTGACCTACTTCAGTACCCTTATAGCACGAACAGCTATCGAGAAAAATAACGCGCGTAAAGTCATTCGATAGTGCAATTTTGTATGAAAAATTAGTACAGCGCCATCTACCGCCGAATAGCGAAATGAAATTTTCCATACAGAATTCTCTATCGAGTAATTTTACGCGCGTTATTTTTCTCGATAGCTATTCGTGCTAAGGGTACAGAGCGGTAATACTTTACTAGAATAAATAAATAAAACTTACTAGAACGGACTCTTCTTTGTCCGGGTCCCAAAATGCCGCCATTTATATAACTACTTCCCCCTTCACGTCGCTACGCCCCGCTGTCGTCCAGGCGTGTTGCCAGGGTTGCTTACTGTTAAATATTGCTTACGATTAAAGATCATATCGCTAAAATAAGTTTTTTCTTTAGTTTGAAATCATTATTTTTTATTCTAGTTAGTAGATACAAAAATAAAATAATCACTTTTTCTGGGTAAGTAAGTACTTACCTACTCCTGAGTTTGTATAAATAAAGTAAATACCTACTTACCTAAAATTTTAGTATGGAAATTAAATTAAATTTTGAACAAAAATGTACTTTTAAAAGCATTTTAGGCTTTGATCCGCTTAAGTACTGTTTCGTTGTGTTTCATCATGTAACGAAATCACAGAATTTGTTTCCAAGATCGTACGGAACGCACAAACAGGGAAACGCGCGTGCGGCGACGCCGTGACAGCCCGACTGAGTATTTTGTTTAACGGACAGGCTAATATCGAGACTTTGAGCCCGTTCGGAGCGGGAGTGTCCGTTCTAGTAAGTTTTATTTATTCTTATGACAGTACCCAGATTACACAGATTAAAATAATAGGTTGGTACGTCGGTCGTTACAAAACGACGTATTTTAATCTGTAAAATATTCTCTTTGCCTTACATTCTAGACATCAGTTTAAACATTTTAAATCTTGAGACAGATTTCGCCAATTTGTAACATACAGCGTTGTTCGAGCACACGCCTCAATGTTCCTGCGTAAGGACTAAAAATGGCGACGTGTGTAGGGTCACCAGATTTAATAATGAGATTTTCCGACTTTTTCGGATTTTCAGTAAATTTCCTAGCTAGCTTCTGCATAATGATCTCTAAATGTCAGTGTTATCAGGCGTCTTAGTACGAACTTTTCAGTTCAGTTAATATGTGTACCTAACGAATGTGGCGTAAAATGCTTTCAAGACAAAACTGTATGTGCTGGACTGGATCGTACAAATATGTACGCACTTTTAACAGTCCATCAACCTTATGCCTTTGTAATAAACGTCAACATCTGTCAAAAGTGCTTATGGGGGCTCCACACTCGCGCCGCGAAAGCCCGCGAAGGCCGCGAAGCGCGAGTGTGGAGGGTTTCGCGGCTTCGCGTATGGACTTCGGGGCTTCGCGTTCGCGCTTCGCGGCGTTCCCCGTCCGCTGGCGGTTTTTTGGTCCGCGTCAAAGGACTTGTGTGCCGAACTAATGTTGCCGTGATTCGCGGCCGCGGTTCACGCGCGAGTCTGGAGGGCTATATTTTTCGCACCGTTTTCATGCGCGAACCGCGCCCGTGATTCGCGGCCGCCGTTCGCGGCGCGAGTGTGGAGCCCTCTTTACATATTAATGAACTCTACTGTACAACACGAAACATTACAATTCAAAATAATAATACGACTAAAATAAATAACATTTTTAACATTATTATTTGTGGTGCGTCCATAGTGGTGACAAAATTATTATACCTAGAACTAGAAACAGGAATCATTAACTTTCACTTAGTTTCTTTAAATAAAGTTATAATTCGATGCTTACAGGATTCACGGTCAACCAACGATCACAGTTAGACCAGTCAAATTAGACAATTTGTATCCACACTCGCGCCGCGAACCGCGGCCGCGAATCACGGGCGCGGTTCGCGCATGAAAACGGTGCGAAAAATTATAGCCCTCCAGACTCGCGCGTGAACCGCGGCCGCAAATCACGGCAACATTAGTTCGGCACACAAGTCCTTTAGAGGGCTCCACACTCGCGCCGCGAAAGCCCGCGAAGGCCGCGAAGCGCGAGTGTGGAGGGTTTCGCGGCTTCGCGTATGGGCTTCGCGACTTCGCGTTCGCGCTTCGCGGCGTTCCCCGTCCGGTGGCGGTTTTTTGGCCCGCGTCAAAGGACTTGTGTGCCGAACTAATGTTGCCGTGATTCGCGGCCGCGGTTCACGCGCGAGTCTGGAGTGCTATATTTTTCGCACCGTTTTCATGCGCAAACCGCGCCCGTGATTCGCGGCCGCGGTTCGCGGCGCGAGTGTGGAGCCCTCTTTTGACGCGGACCAAAAAACCACCACCGGACGGGGAAAGCCGCGAAGCGCGAACGCGAAGCGCGAACGCGAAGCCGCGAAGCCCATACGCGAAGCCGCGAAACCCTCCAAACTCGCGCTTCGCGGCCTTCGCGGGCTTTCGCGGCGCGATTGTGGAGCCCTCTTTATAGTTGTTGCATTTCACGACTGCGCGTCGGCTATGAATGTTGTTAGGCGTGCACATGCACATTGTTTTAGTGTGCGTCTGCACGCTTTCGTATTACGCACACTAAAACAATGTGCAGTGCACGCCTAACAACATTCATAGCCGACGCGCAGTCGTGAAATGCATAGACTATACTAACGTTAGGGTTAACTTACTTTTCATCTCACCAACACGAAAAGGGGCTTTGTTACGTAAAAACTTGCGTAAAATTGCTTCATGCTGCTAGTGTACTAGTCCTAATTGCTTAAATTACTGATTTAGCTTTAACCGTTTTGGTCGATTAAAAAGTAACACATAATAAATCGCGTAATACATAAACTGTAACTTAACTTATTAAATTAACAGGTTAAAACAAAATTAGGTAGCTACATAAGATTATTATTTGATTTACTATGTTCCACTGGTCTGTGATATTACACAGTTGTATACAAAATTCTATATACACATAGTTTTGTAAATATATTATTTCAATTACAGTTAGTAAAAAAAAGTAAACAAGTATTGTTGTGGAACAACTGTGATGCTTAATCCATCTGAACATTACAATTTCTATAATAAAGAAAAAACTATATGTATAGGCTTACCAAATAATACAAAATACATTTTTTATTATTTTATGTGTGTGAATGACAATATATAATCATCAAGTTCATAAGAACAAAACATAATAATTAGTTTACTAAAAGTTCACAATGTCAAAATCTTTTTATTTGAATTGACGAACGTAATTCATTTTGGCCAAAATGCATCACAATGTTTTTAAGTAAAGTAAATGTGCAGATGGGATCAAATAGAAAATTATTAAAATATTGGTTCTCAAGTATACTTAGCCTATTTATTATCACATTCATTTCGTAGGATAGGAGGGGCTCGTTTTGCGCTATCCCTCTCGAACACTCGCTCAGAAACCACGAAATCTTCATAATATAGTAATGTGACTCATTTATCTATAAAACATTTGATTTAATATTTTCTTTTTTATAAAACTAAATCGTGCTTAACATGTCTCGATATGTCACAGCTAGAGATGTGCAAAAGACCCGTATTAAACCCGAGCACTGCGTTCAATTAAGACCGAAGAAATTCAATTAAGACCCACATTGTATGTTTTAGAAACTTTTTACAGCTTTTTTATTAGGGTTCCGTACCCAAAGGGTAAAAACGGGACCCTATTACTAAGCCTCCGCTGTCAGCTCATGAATCGCGATAGCTAGACAATTGAAATTTTCACAGATGATGTATTTTTGTTGCCGCTATAACGACAAATACTAAAAATATAATAAAATAAATGTTTAAGGGGGGCTCCCATACAACAAACGAGATTTTGTTGCCGTTTTTTGCTTTCTATTGATAGCGACAACACGTACAGTTGAAATTATCACAGATGACGTATTTTTGTTGCCGCTATAACAACAATTACTAAAAACTGAATAAAATAAATATGGGGAGCTCCCATACAACAAATGTGATTTTTTTGCCGTTTTCTGGTACGGAACCCTTTGTGCGCGAGTCCGACTCGCACTTGGCCGGTTTTTTCTATTGATATGTCTAAGGGGTCGTCCATTAATCACGTGAGCCTCGAAAGGGGGGGGGGGGGTAGTTGAAAACATCACGAAGTATCACAAGGGGGGAGGGGGGGGGTGTAGTGAGATATCACGTGTATTAATTTTTTTCGTTGAACGTGTGACTTTTAACCGAAAACTGTGTGTGATTGTTGACTCACCGTTACCAGGACGATCTCCCTGGCCCACCGCAACATATTCGTACTGAGATTATTTTGTACCAAAAAAAATACACGTGATTTAGAGGGGGGGGGGGGGGGGGGCTTAACGTTAAACCTCACCATGTATCACCAGGGGGGAGGGGGGGTTAAAAATTGGCCCGAAAAACATCACGTGATTAATGGACGCCCCCTAATGTGACGTTGCTATGGAAACAAATTCTTGTTAAAACAATACAGAAAAATATTAAAAGAACGAAACAGCTTATTTCTGAAGATTTTATTTCGTTCAACTAAATGGTCTATGGGCGATAATTGGGTTTAAACCCAGCAGTTGGGTCAAAATCGGGACCTTTGCCCATCTCTAGTCACAGCATCTTAGCTTGCCATTTCGACAGTAAAGATATAGACTTAACTTATCGTATCGTATCTGCCAAAAATACTATGTGAAATTTCTCGCCAAAAATGCATTTAAAAACAACTTTTAAACAAAAATATGGAATCACAAGCCTATTTTTATAAGAACTAGATAAAAACGAGGTAACTTTGACGCTTTGTACTCTATCGGGGATTGAACGGGTTGTGATCTGATGATGGCCATTCAAAGAGTGAATGGAGTAGGCCCAGATCGCTCAATAAACTCAACGATCAGTAGAGTCGTTTAAGCCAGATACATTTTCCATACTTTTGTTTGAAAGTTACCTCGTTTGTATGAAATAGGCCAGTGATTTTATTTTTTATCACGAGTGCAATAGATCAGCAAAATTGATATTTTTACAAAAAATAACAATGAGACAATGGGTTACTATGCAAAGTGTATGTCAGTGCAAAACTTACTGACAAAACTGTCCTTAAAGGAATTGAGATATATCGAAGTCTAAGCTAACACTGAAAAACAAAGTTCACCATTAACTCTCCGAAACATCAAGTATACGATTAGAAACGGCCATGATGATGGCTGATGGATAAACATAACCTTTCGAAGTTCAGCGGGTCTGCCGGGCTTCAACTTAAAACATAAATCGAAGTAGGTAACGAATTTCGTATTGTACTATTTGCCGAAGTTATTTGGAAGATATCGATGTTCGTGTGACATCGTGAATTAGGGTTCGGAATTTCGGCCTGATTGGGGCTCGATTTCTTTGTTTTAATTTGAAGCCCGGCAGACTTGTCGAAGTTCGAAGCGTTAGCCGGTACGGCCCCGGCACATTTTTTGCTGCAAACAGTTCTTAATTCATGAGAACTGACACTTGAATACAGCTACTTTCTGTTTGGAGATGTGCTAAAGCATGAAGAGTGTTGTGGAATGTGGGCGAGTCGAGGAGATCACGGGAGCTGCAAACAATAGATATTTTTAATTACACCAGCTTCAAATCTGACCTGGGGGTGTATTACAAGCTTTAAAAACTTGCCTGTTTTTTGTATGGCCATCAATGTATCTCTTTTATTTGCTATACAGCGAGAAAGAGATGATGGCAATTCATAAACCTGGCAAGTTTTAAGAGGTTGTAATACCCCCCTGAGGCCGTATTACAAGCTCTTAAATCCTGCCAGGTTTATAAATTGCTGTAGTGACATCTCTTTCTCGTCGTATAGCAAATAAAAGAGATAGATTGATAGCCAGTCAGAAAACTGCCTGGAAATAAGTGGTCACAATACGGCCCCTGATCGCCTCAAAATCGGTCCATTAATTTGGGAGCTAGTCTGCGCTATACTGTAATACTGTATACTGTAAAATATTACTTCAGTATTGGACGTTAAGTTAAAAATTGATTGAATATCAATATTTATTTATTGTAGGTACACTTACAGATTAAAGTCATTACAAGAACTTATAAACTATACCAGAGGATCAAATACGACAATCACCTGATGTTAAGTGACGATAAGGCCGAAAGGTGGAAGCGCACTACACCCGGAATCCTCATCACTGAGGAACTGGCTATCTTACCGCTAACTGTCGGGACACAACAATAATTGTTGTGTCCCGACAGTCAGAGGTATTTTTAAATTGTTGTTATGGCGTCAGACTTAGGTAAGATGGTGGTAGCTAGCCAGGTGGACTTGAAATAAGCCCTACCACCAACCAAACCAAATACAAATTGTACCTCCCTGGGAATCGAACCCGGGACCCCTGTGTCTTACACCGGTGGGCGAACCACTAGACCACTGAGGCGGTTAAATACGGTATACTTACTGTAGTAGTGGGCTAGATGCACGTGGTCTTGAGGTGCATGGACAGTAACCCCTTGGCCACGAGCCCGCGGTGTATACTTACTGTAGTAGTGGGCTAGATGCACGTGGTCTTGAGGTGCATGGACAGTAACCCCTTGGCCACGAACCCGCGGTGTATACTTACTGTAGTAGTGGGCTAGATGCACGTGGTCTTGAGGTGCATGGACAGTAACCCCTTGGCCACGAGCCCGCGGTGTATACTTACTGTAGTAGTGGGCTAGATGCACGTGGTCTTGAGGTGCATGGACAGTAACCCCTTGGCCACGAACCCGCGGTGTATACTTACTGTAGTAGTGGGCTAGATGCACGTGGTCTTGAGGTGCATGGACAGTAACCCCTTGGCCACGAACCCGCGGTGTATACTTACTGTAGTAGTGGGCTAGATGCACGTGGTCTTGAGGTGCATGGACAGTAACCCCTTGGCCACGAACCCGCGGTGTATACTTACTGTAGTAGTGGGCTAGATGCACGTGGTCTTGAGGTGCATGGACAGTAACCCCTTGGCCACGAACCCGCGGTGTATACTTACTGTAGTAGTGGGCTAGATGCACGTGGTCTTGAGGTGCATGGACAGTAACCCCTTGGCCACGAGCCCGCGGTGTATACTTACTGTAGTAGTGGGCTAGATGCACGTGGTCTTGAGGTGCATGGACAGTAACCCCTTGGCCACGAACCCGCGGAGTATACTTACTGTAGTAGTGGGCTAGATGCACGTGGTCTTGAGGTGCATGGACAGTAACCCCTTGGCCACGAACCCGCGGTGTATACTTACTGTAGTAGTGGGCTAGATGCACGTGGTCTTGAGGTGCATGGACAGTAACCCCTTGGCCACGAACCCGCGGTGTATACTTACTGTAGTAGTGGGCTAGATGCACGTGGTCTTGAGGTGCATGGACAGTAACCCCTTGGCCACGAACCCGCGGTGTATACTTACTGTAGTAGTGGGCTAGATGCACGTGGTCTTGAGGTGCATGGACAGTAACCCCTTGGCCACGAGCCCGCGGTGTATACTTACTGTAGTAGTGGGCTAGATGCACGTGGTCTTGAGGTGCATGGACAGTAACCCCTTGGCCACGAGCCCGCGGTGTATACTTACTGTAGTAGTGGGCTAGATGCACGTGGTCTTGAGGTGCATGGACAGTAACCCCTTGGCCACGAACCCGCGACCGCACAGTGCGCAAACGTACGGCCGCGCGCCGCTGTGGTACCTACAAACAGTATGCGAGGTTAGTTTATATCAATCAATGGTTCAAACATTGTACAATGCGTATTTCGGATCAGTTTAATAAAATGGAAAAGATGCCTCCGTTGAGAGGCCAAGTTATGAGGCCTAGTCTTAATAATCTGAGGGCCTATTACAAAAAAATCGCGATAAGCGTACGATGGTCATCCCACTCCGTGGCACTATTGACTTACGAATAATGTTTAATATCAAGTAAATTGAACGACGAATTACGTCCGACTATCGTGATTCTTTTTTGTAATAGGCCCTCCGAAGACCTGCCTGTCGAGATGGTCTGGACATAGTGACGTTAGGCAGGGGGGCCTCACTCTGCGCTTAAACTTTTATATTAGCCTAGTGCTCACGGCTTATTCAGTCGAGCCAGCGCACGAGGGATGTCGTGTGTGTCGGTTGAGACAGAGCTACGCGACAGAAAGAGAAGCGCTTCGGAGGTACTTATAATAAACAGCAACGCTGTGCAATTTGAATTACACTGGCCTGCAAAACTAAGTACTACAGAGGTCTATTTTCATACAAACGAGGTAACTTTGAAGCATTGGTTCTCCGCCCATGATTAAGCTGGATGTGATCTGATGATGGCCATCCAGGGAGTGAATGGAGAAGATTTAGATCTCCATACACACCCAATTGATCTGATCAGCGTTCTAAGAGCTGTAAGGATTAGAGTTATCAGTTACAGCATTTCCATACATTTTAATGCTATTTTTGTGGTTTTTTTAAACATATTCAAACAGCTCTTAGAATGCTGATCAGATCAATTGGGTGTGTATGGGGATCTGAATCTTCTCCATTCACTCCTTGGATGGCTATCATCAGATCACACCACGTTTAATCCTGGGCGGAGAACCAATGCTTCAAAGTTACCTCGTTTGTATGAAAATAAACCTCTGTAGTACTTAGTTTTGCAGGCCAGTGTAATTGTACTTTAATGCCGTGCAGCGAGAGTAGCTTATTATTTGATTGTCCTCACGCAGATGGGGATCTGTACGTTTAGTACTATTATATTCTGTGGTAACGCTGCTCACAGCGCACACGTGCGGCTTGTCGCCCGAGTGCACGCGTGCAGGAATGAGTATACGTCACCTCTCGTGTATGACGAGCGTGGAGCGCTGGCTGAAGGCCTTGCCGCAGTGCGAGCACACGTGCGGCTTGTCGCCCGAGTGCACGCGTGCAGGGATGAGTATACGTCACCTCTCGTGTATGACGAGCGTGGAGCGCTGGCTGAAGGCCTTGCCGCAGTGCGAGCACACGTGCGGCTTGTCGCCCGAGTGCACGCGTGCAGGGATGAGTATACGTCACCTCTCGTGTATGACGAGCGTGGAGCGCTGGCTGAAGGCCTTGCCGCAGTGCGAGCACACGTGCGGCTTGTCGCCCGAGTGCACGCGTGCAGGGATGAGTATACGTCACCTCTCGTGTATGACCACAGAATACATAATAGTACAAGTACAGAAGATCCACTCCGCACAGTCAATTATTTAAATAGCGACTCTATTCCATATACAATAAAGTGCAATTCAGGTTTCACACCGCTCCCTTGGCTACAGTTATATTCACCTAGAAGTTGCCTCTCTTTCTATCGCGTAGCTCTTATTTCCTCTAACGAATTCAGGGTTTCACTTTCTTCTTTTATATAATAATTAAATAACAGGTAGTTAATTTATTACAAGTTATGAGGT
The DNA here is from genome assembly GCA_928269145.1 of Agriphila tristella. Lineage (NCBI taxonomy): Eukaryota > Metazoa > Arthropoda > Insecta > Lepidoptera > Crambidae > Agriphila > Agriphila tristella. The sequence continues at coordinate 15,106,542 of OV743450.1, read as the reverse complement.
TGTAAAATAATGTGTAGGTACTTAAATATGTTTCAAAATAACCTAGGATAAGTACAGTCAACGCCACATCAGACATGCTGACTTTGAGTCAATTTGCTTTCATACGAAATGAAATTTTATTCATAATTAACTTTATTTCGAAAGTAGGTAAGTGTACCTACCTAATCTATAAATTATTATTTCAGTAAATAATTGGGTGAATATTGTTTAACAAATAAGACAAGTAAGTACCTACCTAAGAATAAATGGATACTAAATACTAATACGTTTCGATGTCGTTTGGAACTTTTAGAAGTGTGAAAAACACGTGAGGTTCGGATCCTTTTTATTAGTATTAAGGCAGCCCATTACGATGTCATATGCCTTCATTTTGGTTATAATAATATTATTATAGAGTGACTATCGAAATCGAACTGCTAACGTGCGACCCAGCCGGCACGCGATAGCCCTCTGAAATTAGTCCGTCCGGACGGACCCGCTGGCTACTTGTAGCTTCGTACCTAAAGCGCGGAGTGGGCCTAGCCTGGTATGACGAGCGTGGAGCGCTGGCTGAAGGCCTTGCCGCAGTGCGAGCACACGTGCGGCTTGTCGCCCGAGTGCACGCGTGCAGGGATGAGTATACGTCACCTCTCGTGTATGACGAGCGTGGAGCGCTGGCTGAAGGCCTTGCCGCAGTGCGAGCACACGTGCGGCTTGTCGCCCGAGTGCACGCGTGCAGGGATGAGTATACGTCACCTCTCGTGTATGACGAGCGTGGAGCGCTGGCTGAAGGCCTTGCCGCAGTGCGAGCACACGTGCGGCTTGTCGCCCGAGTGCACGCGTGCAGGGATGAGTATACGTCACCTCTCGTGTATGACGAGCGTGGAGCGCTGGCTGAAGGCCTTGCCGCAGTGCGAGCACACGTGCGGCTTGTCGCCCGAGTGCACGCGTGCAGGGATGAGTATACGTCACCTCTCGTGTATGACGAGCGTGGAGCGCTGGCTGAAGGCCTTGCCGCAGTGCGAGCACACGTGCGGCTTGTCGCCCGAGTGCACGCGTGCAGGGATGAGTATACGTCACCTCTCGTGTAAGACGAGCGTGGAGCGCTGGCTGAAGGCCTTGCCGCAGTGCGAGCACACGTGCGGCTTGTCGCCCGAGTGCACGCGTGCAGGGATGAGTATACGTCACCTCTCGTGTATGACGAGCGTGGAGCGCTGGCTGAAGGCCTTGCCGCAGTGCGAGCACACGTGCGGCTTGTCGCCCGAGTGCACGCGTGCAGGGATGAGTATACGTCACCTCTCGTGTATGACGAGCGTGGAGCGCTGGCTGAAGGCCTTGCCGCAGTGCGAGCACACGTGCGGCTTGTCGCCCGAGTGCACGCGTGCAGGGATGAGTATACGTCACCTCTCGTGTATGACGAGCGTGGAGCGCTGGCTGAAGGCCTTGCCGCAGTGCGAGCACACGTGCGGCTTCTCGCCCGAGTGCACGCGTGCAGGGATGAGTATACGTCACCTCTCGTGTATGACGAGCGTGGAGCGCTGGCTGAAGGCCTTGCCGCAGTGCGAGCACACGTGCGGCTTGTCGCCCGAGTGCACGCGTGCAGGGATGAGTATACGTCACCTCTCGTGTATGACGAGCGTGGAGCGCTGGCTGAAGGCCTTGCCGCAGTGCGAGCACACGTGCGGCTTCTCGCCCGAGTGCACGCGCTCGTGCAAGGTTAAGTTGCATTTCTTCACGAAACCCTTGCCGCAAGTCCTGCAACACACAATAATTTATTCATCAAGTGAGCAAAGATATTGTTTGCTACGAGTTCTCTAAAGAACAACGATGAGAATCGACAAGAGATCGACATTTTGACCATTTAACCTACCAAACAAAAGAAACAACATTTAACAAGAAAAAAATTGCATATATAAAACTATTACATTGGGTGCAAAATGTCAAATCTCTTATCCTTGGCGATCGACCTTAAAACCTCTCGCGACCGACCGGTCGATCCCGATCGACCGTCTGGGCACCTCTGACCTAAACCATTAAAATTTGATGTATAATGATGAATAATAATAAAATTATATTTGAATAGTTGCTAATTACTATGACGTTAAAAACATTAGTACTTGTTGAATTCAATTTGGCAATCAGAAAAATATGTAATGCTAAAATCAAAATGTTTTGATACTAAAAACATTTTGATTTTAGCATCAAAATGTTTTAGTTTCACTACATAGTATAACAACAAAGTCGCTTTCTCTGTCCCTATATCCCTATGTATGCTTAAATCTTTAAAACTACGCAACGGATTTTGATGCGGTTTTTTTAATAGATAGAATGATTCAAGAGGAAGGTTTATATGTATAATACATGGTGTCAAATTCCACACTACACCGAAGCGAAGCGAGGGCGGGTCGCTAGGATATTAATAAATTTAAAATTATTGCCAATCTTTATTGTTAATTTTCTCTATATCTGCACTGCCAATTTTTATTTTAGTAAGCAAATTTTAACAATGAAAATACAATTTCACGAGCTACGTTACTTCTCTATACACGATATTTTTTATGCACAACGCGATATTGCTTGACTTTCACCTCACCTGATGTTAAGTGACGATAAGGCCGAAGGTGAAGACGCACTACACCCCGAATCCTCATCACCGAGAAACCGGCTATTTTACCTCTAACTGCCGGAACACAACAATTTTTAAATTGTTGTTATGGCGTCAGACTTAGGTAAGATGGTGGTAGCTAGCCAGGCGGACTTGAAATAAGCCCTACCACCAACCGATTAATTGATAAAATCAACATTTTGACAGGTCTGAAATTGGCGTTCTCATTGTTACTTACTTGCAAACATTAGGCTTATATCCAGTATGTATCCGCAGGTGGAACTTGAGGTGTTCGCGGCTAGATAGCGCCTTCCCGCAGACGCTACACAAGTGGTTCCTCTCCCCGGAATGTGCGCGCAAATGTCTCCGTAACGAGTTGAGATGCGCGAACGACCGCGCGCAAACTGCACAGCGTAAAGATAGCGCGCGCCCCGCGGCTTCAGGGTGCGCGCGCGAACGGTGCGACAGTAAATACCTGCAGAGCACAGATGGGCACTTTGGATTGGAATCACCTCAATCTTACGACCCTGGGTCACTTTATGATTTAATAAATAATACTACTGACATTTAATCAGAATAGTACATTATGAGACAAGTTAGCTTAGGTTGCTTGTTGCACACGAGGCGAGGGCGTAACTCAGCCGAGTGTGCAATAAGCAAGAGCTCACGAGTTTTTACACGACTGCCCAAAGCAAAAAGAGTGTTATGTGTTCAGGGTTCATGTATGTTTGTGGGTATGTTAGTTTCTTTATTCCACCATAACTTCTAAATGCCTGAACTGATTTGGATAAATGGGGTATCGTTAGAATCCTTATAACATCCCGAGTGACACTAGCTATATTTTTTTTAGAAAAAATCAATATGGCGGCTGTACGACGCCATTTTCAAATGTGAAAAAAAAATTTTTTCTTCTATTTTTACAATATGGGCATCAAATGAAAGGCCTTGATGAGCACATTCCAAAACTATATACTATGTCACTAAAATGTGTGAAATAAAAATAAATAAATTAAAAAAATATTAAAAACACGACTGCCCTGCCAAAACGAACTAAAAAGTTAAACAACAAGTGTCATTGCAGTCGGGGGACCTCTTTGATCAAAAATTGTTCCATGATAAGGTCCCCCGACTGCAATGACACTTGTTGTTTAACTTTTTAGTTCGTTTTGGCAGGGCAGTCGTGTTTTTAATATTTTTTTAATTTATTTATTTTTATACGACGTTTTGCAACACATTTGCGAGGAAAAAACAATAGTACATTATGAGACAGGTTAGCTTAGGTTGCTCATTACACACGAGGCTGTGAGTTGCAGCCCGAGCCGCAGGCGAGGGCGTAATTCAGCCGAGTGTCCAATAAGCAAGAGCTCACGAGTTTCATACGACGTTTTTCAACACATTTGCGAGGAAAAAACAAAGTAATTTACCACACAGCAACAAATATGAAAATTATGGGAAAGGCGCGCAGGTTTTTTTTACACGCCCAATGCAAGAATATTTTGCGATCAAAGGAGTGAGAGAGCATACAGCCTACTTCAAATTATAATTTTAAGTGATAAGTGACGATAAATCACTTAAAATTAAAATTTTAAGTGATTTTATTATCCTCTGGGACACCGCTATATCTCTGGGACACCGCTATATTGTGGGCGGAGATTGGAATGCAAAACATACTTCCTGGGGCTCCAGATTATCGAATACCAGAGGCAAACAGCTGAAACTGAGCGTAGATAAAAACAAATTAAGCACCATATCCACAGGAGAACCTACTAATTGGCCAACTGATCCAAAGAAGGTGCCAGATCTGATAGACTTCTTCATCGCCAAAGGTCTAACGAAGTTGTATATCAAACCTGAGTCCTGTTATGATAGTTCCTCAGGTCACACTCCGGTACTCTTGACAGTTAGTACCAACCTTATAGAGGTGGCAAGATCAATAAGGCTGTGTAATAAACTCACAGACTGGAACATATTTCGAGAGCACATCGAGGAATCAATAAACATGAAAATGGCCCTCAAAACACCTGAAGATATAGACGAAGCAGCTAAATATATAACGACGCTCATACAGGAAGCATGCTGGATAAGCACTCCTGATATCCAAACCCGCAACAGTAGTGGAGTAAATAACTATCCTCTAGAAATAAAAAAGGCTGTTTTGGAAAAGAGAAGACTTCGAAGAGTTTGGCATTTAAGTAGGCTTACTGAAGATAAAACAAATTTTAACAGAGCTGCAGAAGATCTCAAGTCACTATTGCAAAACTGGCATGATAATTCATTACAAGAAAAGCTAGAAAATCTAACGGCTACAGAGTCTACAAACTATTCGCTCTGGAAAATAACTAAGGGTTATGACAGACCACAAGCTGCTAAACCACCCCTGAAGTGCGCTGAAGGATGGGTGAGAAAACCACAGCAAAAAGCAGACCTATTTGCTGAACATATAGCAAAAGTGTTCCGCCCAAATGATTCTATGGATAAAGATTTTGATGAACAAGTAGATGCTACCCTAAACCAAGACTTCCAAATGGATCTACCGCCAAAACCCGTGACACCACGAGAAGTGTGGAGAGTAATAAAGGAGCTAAAGGATAAAAAAGCGCCGGGCTTTGACCTAATAACCAAAGAAATAATTAAACAACTGCCCCGAAAAGCTATAACTTACATCACTATATTATGTAATGGGATATTAAGAGTTCAATATTTTCCTGCAATATGGAAAGTATCCCAAATAACTATGATCTATAAAGACGGAAAGCCACCAAGTGACATCACATCATATAGACCTATAAGTCTGCTCCCGATACTATCCAAAACTTTCGAAAAACTCCTTCTCCGGCGGATTCTTCCTATACTAAGAGAAAATGGCGTCATACCTAGCCATCAATTTGGCTTTAGACAGCAACACTCTACTGTGGAACAGGTCCATAGAGTCTGCGACAAGATAAGAAAGACGCTGGAAGAAAAAGAATACTGCTCTGCAGTCTTCTTGGATATACAACAGGCCTTCGACAGAATCTGGCACAAGGGCCTGCTATGCAAAATTAAAAGTTGCCTTCCACACAGCTATTTCCTAATATTTAATTCCTATCTCTCAGGAAGACTGTTCCAGGTCAAAGAAGGGGAAACGATATCGAATTTCTTTGAAATACAAGCTGGTGTTCCTCAGGGGTCAGTGCTGGGCCCTGTACTCTACACCATTTACACAGCTGACCTCCCTTGCTCGAATACCATAACTACAGCTACATTCGCCGATGATACCGCAATCATGGCGAGTCACAGAGACCCAGTAACAACCTCAAAAATCCTACAGGAAGGCCTGGACGAGACAACCAAATGGCTTCGAAATTGGAGGATTAAAGCTAGTACCTCAAAATCAGTGCAGGTTACCTATACCCTACGCAAAGGTAATTGCCCCTCGGTGCAGGCCCATCTTTCCCACTGGGCACTCTGGGCACTTGCCCAGGGCCCCGCGATCAATAGGGGCCCCTTATTGTTCCTTGCCGAATGCTTATTATATTACGAAAAAAAAATCCTCTTCAAACCACATAGATTTTTAATCACTAACTTTAAATTCTAAAATAGTTACTTTTATGGATTATACATTTTTTTTTATTAAATGTGTCTTAGCAAGATAACAAGATTAGTGAATAAAACTGATTAAATATAAAAATCGCGCTGCGCGGCCGTTTTCCTTTACTTTAGACGGGCATAATTACGAGATTATTTGATGAAACTGACTAAATAACGCGTTGCGCGGCTGTTTTTTTCACTAAAGACAGGTAATATATTATTACAAGATTAGTGTATGAAACTGACTAATAATCGCGCGTCGCAGCCGATTTTTGCTATACTTAGATAAGATTTTTTCTAAAAAATCCTGCATTTTGTGCCTGATATACAGGTAGGGTTGCTAGATGATCGGGATTCGCCTGGATTCTCCCGCAATTTCAAGTTCTCCCGACTCCCGAAAAATCTAAAAATCTCCCGGAAAAACTGCTGTTCCGAAAGTTCTCTAGAAAACAATAATTTTCGCGTAAGAAACCACAGATCACAATATTAGTGGATAAAACTAACTAAAAATCGTGCTGCGCGGCCGTTTTATTTTACTGTAGACAGGCAAGAGTACAAGATTGTGGATGAAACGAGTGAAACTAACTAAAAATCGCGCTGCGCGGCCGTTTTCTTTTACTATAGACAGGCAAGAGTACAAGATTAGTGGATGAAACGATTAAAACTAACTAAAAATCGCGCTGCGCGGCCATTTTGTACTATACACCCTGAAAAAAAATCAGCTGTTCCATACAAAAGTGCAATACCTATACGACCTTAATGTATGGAACAGCTGATTTTTTTTTACGAGTAGGAAAGTTGGCCCCATAGTAAAAGTTGCTTGTAATCATGAGTGGAACCACCACACGGCGGGAACCAAATGATTAAAATTTCAGGGTGTATAAGGTGGTACCAAATTATCTAATGATACTTAAACAGGTGATAGTGTTGCTTAAACTGAACAACTTTCTCTATGGAACATAGGTCGAAAAACGAATTTTTTTTTTCGCCTTTCCATAGTAAGTCGGTCAGCTGACCAGTACATTTTGTATGGGAGTATGAAAATTTTTTTTCGTTTTTCGACCTATGTTCCTTGGAGAAAGTTGATCAGTTTAAGCAACACTATCACCTGTTTAAGTATCATCAGATCATTTGGTACCACCTTATATACAGACATTTGTTACATTTTTAATTTTAAATATTACTTTCTCCCGACAACAACCGCAAAATCCCGACCTTTTTAAATAGGTATTCTCCAGATATTTTGGAGTTCCGATCTGGCAACCCTATATACAGGCATCCTCTCCTACTTTGATGGTAACGCAAGTCAAGGTCATAGGGGCCCCATTATCCTAATGTGCCCAAGGCCTCAAATAGGTTAAAGACGGCCTTGCCTCGGTGAAATTAGAACATGCCACCCTACCTCACCAGGACTCTGTAAGATACCTTGGTATTCATCTTGATAGGCGTATGACATGGAATGAGCACATCAAGAAGAAACGAGATCAACTGAACATTAAATACAAAAGCTTCCTGTGGTTGCTAGGCCGAAACAGCAAACTGTCGGTAGACAACAAGTTACTGGTGTACAAGTCGATTCTGAAACCTATATGGATGTACGGGCTTCAACTGTGGGGTAGTGCTTGTAACTCCTCCATCATACGAATACAAAGAATGCAGAACATAATTCTCCGAACAATCAGTAACGTCCCCTGGTATGTGACTAATGCTGAAATCCACGAACATCTGGAAATGCTCACAGTAAGAGAGGAAATCACTAATATTAAGACTACATACAGGAAACGGCTAGAAGCCCACCCCAATACCCTTGCACGACAGCTCACAATATCAAGCTATGTTAAACGCCTTAAAAGGAAAGACATCCTATAGTGTAGAGAATTATGAGTAGATGTTCTCGATGGGGGACACACTCTGAATGAGAGAAGCATGCAACACATCTGCTTAAAGTGAATGCACTGATTGCAGATCCAACGGAAAAGAAAAAAAAAAAAAAAAAAAAAAGTGATTTTATTGACTTAATAGTTAAGGACTTGCACATTTATTTATTCCAAAAATGTATATGAATTTTCAGCGGCTTAAAACTTCTTAGTTGTTTTCACTTCTCAAGCTTACGCGCTCACTAGACATGAAATAAAACAATTTTTAACGGATACTAGCGCGGTTTTATTGAAAGTTCTTTGGTATTTAGTTGGTATTTGGTTTGATTTTTGGTTTTCCCGACGTTTCGGCACCTTTGCAGCTGCCGTGGTCACGGGGGACTGAAGCCACTCGTGAGCCTACCCTCAAGCGATGAATTTTTTAAGACGTTCAGAAATTAATATTTAACAAAAATTTTTTAATTGGTTTAAGTTAATTTATAATTTAATTTTGTGATTTAATTAATGCTAATAAGAGAGAATCTACTGAAACTACCACCATTTCATAAAATTGGGAGGCCCCTCCAAGAAAGAAATGGCGAAAGAAAACTTGGAGAGGAAAGCCGACCTCCGTCTTTTATATATATTAATTTATTTGCAAAAGGAACTAACCGTATCATTAGATCTTGCAGTGTGTGTTTGGGGCTTTAGCTTGTGAATGATGGGATCCCAAGCTGGTGGAATTTTCCAACCATCATCTCTATTGAAATTAGGATATTTATTTATTTCGATAGCCTCGCGGAGCATTCTAGGAATAAATCTACGTTCCTTAGCAAGGATTTGGGGTTTGTCAAATCTAATGTAATGGTTGGGCCCCTCAAAGGCATGATCACACACTGCAGACTTGTTATCGCGCCTATGTTTCATGTCAGCTATATGCTCTTTAACGCGGGTCCCTATGCTTCTCTTTGTTTGCCCGATGTAGTTAGTTGATTCTTAGTTGTTACTAAAAAAATAACTGTATTACCCGGTTAAATTGGGAATGCTCTGTTTACTCGCATAGAACTTGCAGTAAAGTACTAATTTAACTTTGTAGGGATAATTCTATAACGTACTAGTGTTTCACATATTATTTTGTTATGGCTCGGTTTATGGCCTTAAAAGCGATGTATTAGGGCTTACTTTACGAGCAAGTGTGTTGAAAAAATATTTTTTTACTAAGCAAATTTTACTATGCGACCAACTCTGAAACCGCGAAAAAAACCCAGCTGTTTCATGCATATTGATACTTGTGTTATTAATTTTTTGTATGAAATACTAAGCCGATACTTTTTTCGCGATTTCAGAGTTGGTCTGATAGTAAAAGTGTGTGTGTGTGTACCTCATGTAGACGAACCCCTCGGGACAGAGGTCGCAGATGAAGCGCTTGTTGAGCGGCGCCGCGCCCTCGCCCGCCGCGTGCGACTGCCCTGCGAACCAAATATGGGAATTACCAAATAGCAAAATGGCAAATATGAAATACCAAAAAAAAGTTGTTCTCCAAAATTAATAAATGCTTACCAAACCCTGAACCGCCCAAGAAGATTTGGTAAGCATTTACTAACCGCGGGTCGCGGATGGCCTTCTCGCAGAGGGCGCAGCGGTAGTGTAGTGATGTGTAGTGTGGTAGTGTAGTACCGTGCTTGAGTATCTGGTGCGGGTCGCGGAAGGCCTTCTCGCAGAGGGCGCAGCGGTAGTGTAGTGATGTGTAGTGTGGTAGTGTAGTACCGTGCTTGAGTATCTGGTGCGGGTCGTGGAAGGCCTTCTCGCAGAGGGCGCAGCGGTAGTGTAGTGATGTGTAGTGTGGTAGTGTAGTACCGTGCTTGAGTATCTGGTGCGGGTCGCGGAAGGCCTTCTCGCAGAGGGCGCAGCGGTAGTGTAGTGATGTGTAGTGTGGTAGTGTAGTACCGTGCTTGAGTATCTGGTGCGGGTCGCGGAAGGCCTTCTCGCAGAGGGCGCAGCGGTAGTGTAGTGATGTGTAGTGTGGTAGTGTAGTACCGTGCTTGAGTATCTGGTGCGGGTCGCGGAAGGCCTTCTCGCAGAGGGCGCAGCGGTAGTGTAGTGATGTGTAGTGTGGTAGTGTAGTACCGTGCTTGAGTATCTGGTGCGGGTCGCGGAAGGCCTTCTCGCAGAGGGCGCAGCGGTAGTGTAGTGATGTATAGTGTGGTAGTGTAGTACCGTGCTTGAGTATCTGTTGCGGGTCGCGGAAGGCCTTCTCGCAGAGGGCGCAGCGGTAATGTAGTGATGTGTAGTGTGGTAGTGTAGTACCGTGCTTGAGTATCTGGTGCGGGTCGCGGAAGGCCTTCTCGCAGAGGGCGCAGCGGTAGTGTAGTGATGTGTAGTGTGGTAGTGTAGTACCGTGCTTGAGTATCTGGTGCGGGTCGCGGAAGGCCTTCTCGCAGACGGCGCAGCGGTAGTGTAGTGATGTGTAGTGTGGTAGTGTAGTACCGTGCTTGAGTATCTGGTGCGGGTCGCGGAAGGCCTTTTCGCAGAGGGCGCAGCGGTAGTGTAGTGATGTTGTAACGTTGCAAATTTTTTAACGTTACATTTCTATAAAAAAAGATATTAATTTTCTTCAAAATCGTTGGTTGAAAAGAGTGTACTTCTCAAGCCTCACAAGAGATGGCGTTAGCAGCCTGAGAAATCAGGAAAATATTTCAAGTTAGACTCAGTTCCTGTCTGTGGTTATACAAAGAAAAAAAAGTAAAAAGTCGGACATCACCTGTCAATGAGACAGCTAGCTGGTAAATGTCAGTTGATTGAAATTTGAGTCATTTTTGATTTTTTCCTCGTACCGACTGGAGGTTGAAAATATGTGAGGCGTAAGGGCGAAGCCCCAAAGCAAATCCCGAATCATCGTATCCTCGGTTATGAAAGGATGCCGTAAATTGTTGATAAAAATAATTTTGGTAAGTAGATCATCTGCCCACTCAATGTATTTTTGAGAAAACAGAAATAGTGATCGTGATTTCAACATGTGCTTTTTAGGGTTAGGGTGGGAAGATCGCGGAGACAGTCATGCTGGCATTCTTCATTGTATAAAGAATAATAAAACAAAAAAGATGCTGTTCTCGTGGTACGTATTTTGATTTTTTAAATTTGTCAAAGTTTGGTAGGGACAATGTTCAAGATTCTAACCAAGGCAATATTTCTTTCAGATTGGGTTTATTTTTTTCTTAAGTTTTGATATTCTGGTTAGTTCCTTTCATCACTAACCTTCTGCGATGAAATACATTCTTTGATGATAACGCAGCAAGTCAGGGTACGAAGCCGTCACCTTATTTCCATCGAGGATCCATGAAGGTCAGTTCACCACATCCAGTCGGCAGACGCTGGGACCGTTTTATATAATAATTCTCTCCCAGCCGCTGCCGTCGGGATGATATGCCGCTACCAATCTAGGATCTCTTGTAGGGCTACCAGTTAGTTTTCCATACAAAATTTGGACTGATTATTTAATTAATTTTCTTTTAGTAATTGGGATGATTTAATCATAATCACGAACCAACATAAAGCGACCCTGCCTGGGTTTATGCATTTGCAATGCTTAGATTGATATATTGATATATTCTCCACTAGGGTTTCCTTTCTCATATACCTACACCTCATAGTGCTTGATTGTATTTTAGTTAGAACCCTAAATTTAAATATCTAGGATGTTGTGTAAAACTAATTAAGAACCTACCATAATAAACTAAGAGAAGGAAAACCTTGTGTACTTAGGGTCAACCAGTAAATAAAACCGAGGCATTGAGACAATGTACATCTTTTATTTCTATCCCAATGTCAATTTAAGTATTCCAGCATAACGTTTACTAATTACCTACATTTTAAATACTTGAAACAACTAGTGCTCATTATCTAGGAAAACACCAGTTAACAATTTTGTTTTCAATACAGTAAAAAAGCTAGTTTTCAATGTGTAGTGTGGTAGTGTAGTACCGTGCTTGAGTATCTGGTGCGGGTCGCGGAAGGCCTTCTCGCAGAGGGCGCAGCGGTAGTGTAGTGATGTGTAGTGTGGTAGTGTAGTACCGTGCTTGAGTATCTGGTGCGGGTCGCGGAAGGCCTTCTCGCAGAGGGCGCAGCGGTAGTGTAGTGATGTGTAGTGTGGTAGTGTAGTACCGTGCTTGAGTATCTGGTGCGGGTCGCGGAAGGCCTTCTCGCAGAGGGCGCAGCGGTAGTGTAGTGATGTGTAGTGTGGTAGTGTAGTACCGTGCTTGAGTATCTGGTGCGGGTCGCGGAAGGCCTTCTCGCAGAGGGCGCAGCGGTAGTGTAGTGATGTGTAGTGTGGTAGTGTAGTACCGTGCTTGAGTATCTGGTGCGGGTCGCGGAAGGCCTTCTCGCAGAGGGCGCAGCGGTAGTGTAGTGATGTGTAGTGTGGTAGTGTAGTACCGTGCTTGAGTATCTGGTGCGGGTCGCGGAAGGCCTTCTCGCAGAGGGCGCAGCGGTAGTGTAGTGATGTGTAGTGTGGTAGTGTAGAACCGTGCTTGAGTATCTGGTGCGGGTCGCGGAAGGCCTTCTCGCAGAGGGCGCAGCGGTAGTGTAGTGATGTGTAGTGTGGTAGTGTAGTACCGTGCTTGAGTATCTGGTGCGGGTCCCGGAAGGCCTTCTCGCAGAGGGCGCAGCGGTAGTGTAGTGATGTGTAGTGTGGTAGTGTAGTACCGTGCTTGAGTATCTGGTGCGGGTCGCGGAAGGCCTTCTCGCAGAGGGCGCAGCGGTAGTGTAGTGATGTGTAGTGTGGTAGTGTAGTACCGTGCTTGAGTATCTGGTGCGGGTCGCGGAAGGCCTTCTCGCAGAGGGCGCAGCGGTAGTGTAGTGATGTGTAGTGTGGTAGTGTAGTACCGTGCTTGAGTATCTGGTGCGGGTCGCGGAAGGCCTTCTCGCAGAGGGCGCAGCGGTAGGGGCGCGTGTCGCGCGCCCAATGCCTCGCCCAGTGGAGGGCCCACTCGCTAGCACCGCCTTCCACTACCTGCCAATAAAAAGCATTATAATACAATATGTAGTACAGAAACTTTGTCACGTGAATATTGCCAATTCCGATTTTTTTATCAGTTCATCAAGGTTTTAGATTAAAAAGTGTTAGTTAAGAGTTAAGGCAAGGCATTTAAGAGACATAGTTTTTTTAACAGAATTTGTTAGTTGACCTTTCGAAAAATTCAATGTGTACTTTATTTCTACAGATAAAGCGTTCGATCTATACAGTTTGATTAAATTAACAATGGTCAGAGTTCCGCGGTTACATGACTCGAAAATAAATGGTACCTTGCGACACCTCGTGCAGCGTGGAGGCTCGGGCGCGGGCGGGGGCGGCGGCGGAGTCCCGCCCTCCGCCACCGCGTGCTGCCTGCGCAACACACACGTTCACAATCATATAGTTTGTTTACCCTTATTTGGCCTATTTGGTTAACAATCTACACCCAATTCTTTATTGAAATATTAATTTATAAGGCAATTCCTTGTCCGAAAGTGGCGCTAAGTTTTTATTAAATAAGTTGTTAAAGAAAAGGATTTTAATAAAACTTTTTGTGGATTTTTTACGACTCGTAATTAGGGTTGCCAGGTGAGTCGCTAAAAATACCGGACAACCCCGAACTTTTTTAACTTATTTTTTATTTATTAATCAACATCACATAAATCAATTTAATTAGTAACAAAATAGAATGCATGTTTGAGGGATTTCATATGCCTACTATTGTAGGCGCTTGTGACCAGTAGTACCGACTTTCCTCAAAATACCGGACATTGTTCTGTCCGGTATGACCATTTATTTTTTACCGGACAGGCCTCGAAAATACCGGACTGTACGCTTAAATACCGGACATCTGGCAACCCTACTCATAATCTAGTATTTTTAAAAGGTATCTACATACATTCCTTCTCAGTCATTTGTAGAAGTAGATAGCAAATGTGTCAAAAACGGCCACTTTTAGCAGTTTTGCTTAATGAAACCAACTAAAATTAATAAACTATGGGGCCCATAGTATGGGCCCTAAATATTCCTACGAGAAGTTTATTGAAATTGTGTTTTAGAATTACAATATTTTAATAAAATTCATAGCGGCGCCACTTTCGGTCTTGAAAGCACCTTAAAATACAACATTATTATGGTTTTCGATACAGATTACGAAAGAAAAAAGTATTCAATAATTCATTAAAGTCTGTCCATCCTTACTTGTCTTATTTAGTAAACAGTTTTTGACAGTTGTCATACGTCTTTTAAACTTAAATCATTAATTAAAAATATGTTAGTAACTTTATGATATTCTTGTTAGTTTATTAACAATTTATTTCGTAATCTATGTGTGGAAAACCATTTGTTGTATTTTATAAATGATTATTTCAATAAAGAGTTGGGTGAAGATTGTTTACCATATAAGACAAGTAAGGATGGACAGACTTTAGGTTAGGTTAGAACTGCGACCAAGAACACGCGCGGGCCGAGCAAGCGGGACGCGGCCAAGCACCAGAAACGACGTTGTTGTAAAATTTACATCAATTTTTTTACGATTACCCAAGAAGCTTATATGTATAAGCTTCTTGCGATTACCTAAAGCAAGTGTCAACTGTCAAAAACTGGTTACCAAATAAGCACTGACGTCCATTATACAAGTACGCTGGACTGGCGAACGTCACCAATCGTTTGTGCTGATTTGAAAATCGCCATACTGGCGCTGAGAGCAGTAAATTCTAATATGGCATTAGTGAGTGTACTTGGAACTAATTAGTTCTACAGTTAAAATTAACTGACATCTCTAAGTGCAACTGTTAGAATATCTATTCAACGACAAGTAATGGCAAAAAGTGTTCTCAATATTATTTTTGGTCATAAGCAGTATTTTGGTCATAAGTGGTCATTTTAATAACAAACAACAATGTGACAAGTAATGTACAGATACCGGCACATAACTTGGCAAGACAAAGATGAGACAAAAGATGCGCCGAGTTTAGTATTTGTAGCTGCTGCACACATCTTTTGTTTAATTTTTGTCTTGCCAAATTACAGTACGAGGCATATATATCTTGAAATTGGGTGGGGATTGCGCGGAACGTGTATTTTGGACATGCGTAGCGGTGAGGGGCGCGGGTGGCGGGAGAGGGGCGCGCACTATTGGTCGCTCACAAGAGCACATGCGCGAACTTATCCCTACTCCGTCGAGAAAATTTCAAGATATATGCCTCATACTGTATGTGCCAGTATCAGCAGCACAATTATTTAAATTTCGCATAAATAAAATATTTACCTGTAATGCTGTAACATATCGCTCCGTGAGTAACACTGAGTGAAGCAAATGCAGCATTGGTAGTGGTCACCGTCTGTTGGTTCTTTCTTAACTTCCACTGTCTCTTTGACTCTGACTGTCGTCTTTAAGGTTAGATGATCCTGATCATAGTCAGCCTCTGTCTCCTCTCTCTTTACATCTGCCTTCACAGAATCATCAGATTTTTTAACTAAACTTATAGCAGTAGAATCGGGTAAGGCATTCATTACTATTTCCCAGTCTTTAAGCTTGGCTTTCTTCTTTCTTCCTTTCTTTACAGGGACTTCTCCATTAGTATTTGGTTTATTTCCTCTTTTTTTCTTTTTTAGTGAAATTAGTGACATATTATCTTCACTATTATCTGAAGGAATGTTGCCGGGATCACAACGGTCGGATTCGATTGAGCATTCCCTTTTTATTGGAGACGGAGTGCGAGATTTTGGTTCAAATTTCAGTCTTTTTAAAATGGTATCTGTATATTTGTCTGTGGCGTCTGTCTGAGTGCCCTGTTCAGTTTTATCTGAAACTATTTGTTCTTCTACTTCAGTTTTAGTAAGAGTAAGGTCAATTGAATCATTTAATTTTGTATCAACTTGCAGCAGCATACTCCGTAACCTGTAAATTTGTGGTGAACAATTGTTTATAAAGTTACACAGTGAAACATAATGATGTATAGCAGAGGTGCCCATACGATACGGTTGATCGCAAACAACTGGTCGATCGTGTGAGGTTTTAAGTTCGATCGCCAATGATAACAGATTTGTAACCAACATAGTTTAACTTATGCATTTTTTTCTTGATAAATATTTGGTGGGTTAAGTAAACGGTCAAAATGTCGATCTTTTAGTCATAAATTTTTGCTAGGTCGATCTCCTTAAGAAAAAGTATGGGCACCCCTGGTGTACAGGTATTACATTACATACCAGTGGAGGAAAAAATTAAGCAACATTTAATAGCAAAATTTAATAGTGGCTTAAATTACTAGTTGGTACGAACAGTATGTTCATTCCCAAAGTAATTAGAGCTCTGGAATAAATAATGAACTGTGGGAACCAACCTGTCTTGTGCTTCGATTGCTATATTGCAGAATTGGTAGATATCGTTCACCTTACAACTACATCGGTTGCACACCTTTTGCGGTAGCGAATCGCCCTTCATTACCTGCCAATAACACATAGTATCAGAGTCAATCCTCGGTTAGGTTAAAATAACAAACTGAAAGCAATTCACCAACAAAACAGTTCTAACCTTAATCGGTAAAAATAACTCCATTTTTAAATTCAGGGCATTTTCTTCATCGAATATGTGATTATTTACAAAGTTTGTAGAACAACACAACCTACAAATAGATTCCATAATTAAATAAAGTTAAATTGCTGCGGGTTTGTTTATTCTCCCGTCTCACGCAAAGTGACAGCTAGCCATCAGCTAGCACAGCCAGGGTTGCCAATGCCCACGGTCTAGATTACCCTAAAACCTGACTGAAAATCCCCAAATTTGGGGGAAACAATATCAAAATTCCCCACATTTTCCCCACAAATTTTCATTAACGAAATACAAGTTCTTTTCATATAAATTAAGCATATTTATTACAAAATCTACTTTTAAATACCTAAAAAAAAACAGAGTAGATTAAAATTATGAAAAAACACATTTAATGATTTTAATCCACTTTTTGTAGTTCTTGTTGCAAGTTTTTTACAAGTTTTGATTTTTGATTAACGAAATCACTAGTACGTACGTACATGGGCGAAAACATTTTTGGTAAAAAAACATTTGTAGCATTTATATTAACGCGTTTTGATAAATGGATTTGTGGAATAATTATTTTCATAAGGAAAATGCTAGTTTTTAATAGGCGATAAACATGGTACTGATGCTTATGAAAGTTGCTATTAAATAAACTCAAAAAAAAACCTTCCTACCTACTGGATAAGCTGAAGCCGAGTTAAACTCGATCTAAATAAACATAATTTAGAAATACTTCAAACTACTTTTATTACTTCCAAGTTCAGTTCTAGTGTAACTGTCTAAAAACCCTAATTCCCCGCATTTTCCCCACATTGACGCTCTCCCCACAAATTACCCAATCGGACTGAAAATCCCCGCATATTGGGGAATTCCCCACAGATTGGCAACACTGAGCACAGCACGCACAGCGATGTCTGTCAGCCATTTGTCAAATATTGACCTTCGAAAAACAGTGTTGCCAAGATATTAATTGTACAAGAGTATTGTTCAAGACCTAAACGTGCATGCTATAATATTGATAAAATATACATCTATGTGGAAAATTCAAAGAAAGGGCAGCGGGTGGGTGGATGAATGCGGAGATGAGGGCGGAGAGGAGCTGCGCAAAACTTTTGATTAATGAACACACAATGTTTGCGGAGTTAACTTACTTTGTCCAAATTGCAGATTTTCAAAACATCAAACTTTTAGATTCCACATGTAAATGTCAGTGACATGTTTTGATGTTGATATTATAATGATGTTTTGAAGAATACATTTCATAATTTTAATGTATTCTTTCCTTCGAATAATAATAACAACACTAACTAAATGTAAGTAAGTAAGTATCTACCACGGGCGTAGCCAGGGGGGGGGTTTTGGGGGTTCAAACCCCCCCCGAAATATACAAAAGGCATCATCTATTTATTGATCTATAACATTAAAATAAAGTTAGGCAAGGCGAGGAGTATAATATACATATTAACATTTTGAATTTGCCGCGCTGCCATCTGTCACCGATCATTTGAATTACATCCACCGCATCGCATTCGGTAATTTTCGTATGTTTTCGTGCACCGCTCGGCTGTCGCCAGTCAGCAGCAGCACCGATTACCGCGAAAAGAATTTTGTGGGTAGGTCAGCCCCCCTAGCCAAAGTAACATTTGCAAATTTTCGCTATCGCTTCGCTTCGAAACATGTATGGATTTGACGTTTTAAAATTCGATTGTTAACGAAACCTTATGTCAATCCCATACATATTTCGAAAGCGAAGCGATAACGAAGATTTGCGAATGTTACTTTAGCTAGGCCCTCTGGGTAGGTATACATACACATTCTAGCGTGCGTGCCGGACTGCAGTTAACGAAGTATTTTGTCACTTACTTGTAAGTAAATGAAAATAACTAAAAAAATGGACCAATTTAATAGATCACATTTGACATCTATCAGTCCATAGTGTGATTTGGTAAGTAAATGGTAAAGCTTTCTTTCGTGATTATTTATACCATAAAACTTATTATTATTAAGTTTTGGCATCCCGAGGTAACCTCGGCGAGGTTAGCAGACAACCAGCCTACATGCCTTATGATAATGGAGTAACAGATAAGATCGGCCACGTTTTACGTGAATACTCTGTACCGACAGTTTACACTCCAGGCATAAAGGTCAACAACATATTGGGTTCCCCGAGGATGTCACACCACACCATTACACTACAGATCACAAGATTAGCGGATGAAATTAACTAAAAATCGCGGCCGTTTTATTCCAATATAGACAGGCAAGAGTACAAGATTAATGGGTGAAACTAACTAAAAATCGCGCTGCGCGGCCGTTTTTTTTTCAATAGACAGGCAAGATCACAACTAAGATTAGTGGATAAAACTGACTAAAAATCACGCTGCGCACCTTTTTTTTCTCAATAGTTAGAAAAGATTACAACTTACAAGATTAGTGGATATACTAACTAAAAATCGCGCTGCGCGGCCGTTTTTTTTTATAGACAGGCAAGATCACAACTTACAAGATTAGTGGATGAAACTGAATAAAAATCGCGCTGCGCGACTGTTTTTTTTCAATAGACAGGCAAGATCATAACTTACAAGATTAGTGGATGAAACTGACTAAAAATCGCGCTGCCCGGCCGTTTTTTTTACTATATACAAGCATTTAAGTTGCATTTTTATTTTTTAATATTTATTTCTCCAAGCGGTCCTCTAATGCCCATGGGCTCATTTAATAAGAATATACCTACCTAAATGTCATTTCATTTATATTGTTGTAGTTTTATTTTCTTAAAACCCCCCCCGATACAGAATTCTGGCTACGCCCGTGGTATCTACTTACAAGTATCTACTCACTGCTGCAGTGGGATAATTTAAAGAAAACTTCATAATTACATGTACAAAGGTACATAAATATACTTAACTTACAATTAATTTATTACAACATAATGCTTACAGTATATACAAGGTGTTTGGCAAAAGCCTTATAAAGCCGAATATGGTAGATAGGGACCATCAAACTGAACAACTTTTACTATAGGACCAACTCTGAAATCGCGAAAAAAAAATCAGCTGTTCCATACATTTTGAAATTTTCGTTATTAATTTTTGTATAAAACAGCTGATTTTTGTTTCGCGATTTCAGAGTTGGTCCCATAGTAAAAGTTGTTCAGTTTGATGGTCCCTATCTACCATATTCGGCTTTATAAGGCTTTTACCAAACACCTTGTATATACTGTAAGCATTATGTTGTAATAAATTAATTGTAAGTTAAGTATATTTATGTACCTTTGTACATGTAATTATGAAGTTTTCTTTAAATTATCCCACTGCAGCAGTGAGTAGATACTTGTAAGTAGATATATAGCCGAATATGGTAGATAGGGACCATCAAACTGAACAACTTTTACTATAGGACCAACTCTGAAATCGCGAAAAAAAAATCAGCTGTTCCATACATTTTGAAATTTTCGTTATTAATTTTTGTATAAAACAGCTGATTTTTGTTTCGCGATTTCAGAGTTGGTCCCATAGTAAAAGTTGTTCAGTTTGATGGTCCCTATCTACCATATTCGGCTTTATAAGGCTTTTACCAAACACCTTGTATATTTATTTATTTATTTATTTAACTATCTTTATTGTACAATACAGAATGGTACAAGAGGCGGACTTAATGCTAGTAGCATTCTCTACCAGTCTATTATTTATATATTATATTTATATAATTTAAAATAATATGTTTTATTTTAAATATGTACACAATTATGTTTAAAGTAGGTACTTAAGTTAATAGTAAGTATAATATTAAAAATAACAATTATAATTGTAACGAAAATATGCATGAATATTTTTTTATTAATTTTTTCAATTTAAGTAATGTTCAAAATAGTTCAAATTATTGACCGAGCGAGTACGAAGTGCGAGCGAAGCGTCTCTGCTTCAGCTTGGGCAAAAATTATTTCGTATGTCTGTATGTTCTCTTCTACAGGTCGCATTTCTCAACCAATTCTCGTGAAAATTTGTGAGCAGGTTTGAAAATTATATAGAATTTTTTGTCGAGCCAGATTTTTTTAAATTTTTTAAAATGGCGGAGATATATTAAAAAAAACAGGTTTTAACCGGCTTTCCAGCGCTGTCTGTTCTCCTCTACAGGTCGCATTTCTCAACCAATTCTCGTGAAATTTTGTGAGCAGGTTTGAGAATAATATTGAATTTTATCGTCACGCCACTTTTTCGATTTTTTTCAAAATGGCGGAGATATGTAAAAAAACATATTGCAGTCCAGCTTTCCGGCTCTGTCTTTTCTCCTCTACGGGTCGCATTTCTCAACCGAATTTCGTGAAATTTTGTGGGCAGGTTTGAAAATTATACAGATTTTTTTAATTGAGACAGTTTTTCTAAATTTTTCGTAATGGCGGAGATATGTAAGAAAAATATATTTCAGTCCG
This sequence comes from Agriphila tristella, assembly GCA_928269145.1. NCBI lineage: Eukaryota > Metazoa > Arthropoda > Insecta > Lepidoptera > Crambidae > Agriphila > Agriphila tristella. Next base: position 15,085,551 of record OV743450.1, on the reverse strand, counting down.
ACTTTCTGGCACTGGATGTTCTCCTCTACAGGTCGCATTTCTCAACCGATTCTCGTCAAATTTTGTGAGCAGGTTCGAAAATTACATAAAATTTTTTTGTCACGCCAGTTTTTTTTTTTTTCATAATGACGGAGAAATGTAAAAAAACATATTTCAGTCCGACTTTCCAGCTGTCCATTTTCCTCTACAGGTCTCATCTCTCAACAGATTCTCTTGAAATTTTGTGAGCAGGTTCGATAATTATATAGATTTTTTTAGTTTAGCCAGTTTTTCTAAATTTACCAAAAATCACCATTTCGAAAAATGTTTAAAATTAGAAGCGCCATCTAGCTGCGAATATACCTACCAAATAATACCAAACAGCACGTACTACTTTTTAACGCGAGGTCTACAGCTCACGGAGCCACTAGTATTTGACGACCTCCGTGGTCGAGTGGTTCGCACGCCGGTTTTCAAGGCGTCACCATCTCTTGAGGTCCCGGGTTCGATCCCCGGCTGGGTCAATGTAGAAAATGAACTTTTCAATATTGTCTCAGGTCTGGGTGTGTGTCATCGTGTCATACCACCGTTGTTTCTGATTTCCATAACACAAGTGCTATAGCTACTTACTTTGGTATTGGGGCAATGTATGTGATGTTGTCAAAATATTTATTTATTTATTTAGTATTTATTACATTAAAAGAGCACCAAATAACAGAGCATGGAGAAGAAGGTAAGTATCAAACTAACAAAAACAAAATATTTATAAATGACGATGAAAACTGTAAGTACGACTACATGATATTGATATTTTACAAATCAATATTTTTATACATAAATAAGGCTTTAAGCCACTAAACTAATGCGGTAATTTAAGAATGGATTGATGAAAGAAGGATAAGTACCTAGTAGTACCTACACCCTTATACTTTTGTATTTATATTTTTATCTGTCCATTCCATATAAAAATATATCTGAACGAGTGTGCTGAAAAATAGAGGTAGGACCTTACCTACTTATTAACTACAAAACATATTTTTAAATATACTCATCATTTTTGTCTAGGGGTACAGGTGTTATTTTCATACAAACGAGGTAACGTTGAATCCTTGATTTTCCGCCAGGGATGTACCGTACTGTGATCTGATGATGGCCATCCAGGGAGTGAAAGTGAATGGAGGAGATTCAGATCGCTATACACAACCAACTGATCTGTAGGCCTATTTTGTTGTAACTCAACTGACAGGTTACAATGATCATCACTGAACTAAGTTTTAAGTACATGCTGGGTTTTTGTAGAGAGTCATAACATTGCTTTATACTGTAGCAGCAATGTACTTACAACTTAGATTAGTGATGATCATTGTAACCTGTCAGTTGAGTTACAAAATAGGCCTGCTGATCAGCATTCTAAAAGATTAATGGGTCAGAGTTCTCACTCAGTTTCAGGATTTACATATATTTTCATGCAATTTTCATGTTTTTTTAAACATGCACACACACATCTTTTAGAATGCTGGTAATATCAGTTGGGTGTGTATAGCGATCTAAATCTCCTCCATTCACTCCCCGGACAGCCATCATCAGATCACAGCACAGTACAACCCTGGCAGGAAATCAAGTCTTAAAAGTTATCTCGTTTGTCTGAAAATAACACCTGTATCCTTAAACAAAGCTGATGTGTGTATAAAAGAAATTCTAAAATCCTTGGAGTTGGAGGAGGCCTATAGGAGGTGTCATGCGGCTGTTATGGATGAATTGATGAAAGAAGGATAAGTACCTAGTTCATACTGATATTTTTGTATTTATATTTTTATCTGTCCATTCCACATAAAAATATATTTAAACGAGTGTGCTGAAAAATGGAGGTAGGATCTTTTACCTACTTTGTAACTAAAAAAAAATATTTTGAAATATAAAAGAAATTCGAAGATCCTTGATGATAATAAAAATGAAGGATGAATTGATGATAATAAAAAACTAAAAGATCACATTTTGTGGTAATCACACTGGTTAATAACAATTGTGTTTAAGGATTTGCTTGAATCGGGAATACATTTATAGGGATTTATCAAAATGATATAAGTTTCTAATAACCGCGGCGTCTAACTTTCCGAAGCGAATAGTTTTTGCGATAAAACTGTCGCTCGGTACTTACTTATCTTTATCGCGCACCTTCAACAAATAAAGTGTAAAAAACGAGATAAAACCGAACTAGTTACTATTGCAAATGAAGTAGTTACGTTACTTAACACATTTCTCTTTCATCTAGTCTCTAAATATAGGGTAACTTTAATCCAGTGTTTCCTAATTATTAGTGGTACGTGTATGTACCCCAGGGGTACGCACGCGAGGTTGCATCAAGGAAGGGGTAGGTACGTGCAGCAATCTCATCTACATAGATCTGATTTATTTTTTTAACAAAATTTTATTATACACCTCACAGCAGTTAATATCGTTCCCAGAGTTGATATCGACAAGAGATTAAGATAAGAATTATTTTCCAGATAGTAAAGTGTTATAAACAATTTAAAGATTATCGTGAAATAAGGCCAACATGTACTCGGTAACAGGTCGCAAGCACCCAAGGAAATGTTCGTTCGTGTGAAAACTTATCAGGAACAAGTTTTTGATAAGAAAAATGGTTCAGAGGGCCTAGCCAAAGTAACATTGGCAAATCTTCGCTATCGCTTCGCTTTCGAAACATGTATGGGATTGACATAAGGTTTCGTTAACTATCGAATTTTAAAATGTCAAATCCATACATGTTTCGAAGCGAAGCGATAGCGAAAATTTGCAAATGTTACTTTGGCTAGGGGGTCAGGTGTGGTCATTATCGATGACAGAGTTGGAGAACTCACAAACTAAAAAAAATTAATAGTGTCATTGACCACACCTTACTAATAATAATTCATATCGGCAGGAGTATGTTGATAAGACCCATTTTGGCAAAATGTTTACCTCAAAAGCTGTAAGCTGAAGGAAGATTAAAGTTTCAATTCACTGGTTTCGATCCGATTAAGTTCCAATAAATTTAATTGAATGAATTAAAGAGACGCTAATGCTAACAGTAGACTATGAAACATGCACTTGCAAAAAGTAGTTAAATAAAATCTGAAGCTTGTATCAAGCCAAGCTTCATACATTTGTTATGCTTTGGGCTGGGTATGCCTGTAGGCACTGGGCAGTGTCTGGCTGGGCATAGTGGTCGTTTCTTTCAGACTCGTTGCAGCTGGGCAGACTGATACATACAGAGGTAGAAAAGGGGAGGATTTATGTATACCACAACAAAGGCTTAGAGTGTTTTCAAGGAATGCCTACTGTATGGCCATTCGGATGTACAACAAAATGCTAATGAAATTAAAAGATTGACCTTAACTAAATTCAAGACACAATTGTTTAAATTTTTGATTGACAAATTATAATATTCTATCAATGACTTTTTAAACGATAAAATGGTATCGAATAAATGGTGACTTGACATTTTTGATAATATGTATAGTTATTGTAAATTGTATCAATTTTTTTTTATAATGATGATTGAATAATTTTTTATACTTAATGCTTTTAGACTAGTTAATATCTTTTAAATATGACAATTTTAAACAAGTAATATTTCTTTCTGACAATTAATTATTAATATTAATTATTTTTTGTGTAAACATTTGGACGTTGACATTAACAACAAAATATGCTGGTGACTTGTATGTAACAACTATGTAACCATATTTTTGCAAATAAATGTATTGATTGATTGATTGGGAATTAATGCACTGAGATTGCAAATGAGTGGAGGGCACGAGCATCGCCAGTATTCCTACACGCGGCCGCAGTTCAGATGCTTGCTGATGTTGAAATCAGTACCTTACCTACATAAGTTAGGCGTTTCAAATAGGCATACAAATGATCACACTAAATTTTGTAGAAGGTTTGGAACAACTTGCATACTAGTGGCTCCGTGAGCTGTAGACTTTGCCTTAAAAAGTAGCTCAAATTCACCGTTTCCTCTAGCTCCTACTGCAACTCTCCTTTTAGTTTTTTTAAAACAAATAACACAGAATGAATATTAGTTTTTCAACTAATATGTATCTATACTGTGCATATATTATGTAGTCCTAGATTCTGTCACAAAGTCATAGCCATTTATTTTCAAATTTCGAATATTGGCCATAAATGTTTTGATTGATGAACGAATGAGTCTTCTAAAAATAAAAACAAAAATTAATTTGCTAATTAATTTAAAAAAATGTAACAATACTTTTTTATTAGCGGTAATAAAAAAGTATTGTTACATTTTTTAAACTGTTGAAATATTTCTTTTTTTACATATCTCCGCCATTTCGAAAAACTGTCTCGACTAAAAAATTCTATATAATTTTCGAACCTGCTCACAACATTTCACAAGAATCAGTTGAGAAATGCGACCTGTACAGGAGAACAAACGGACAGCCGGACATACGAAAGAATTGCTGCCCAAGCTGAAGCAGAGACGCTCCGCTCGCGCTTCGCACTCGCTCGGTCAATCACAACAATCTTCATGTTTCGTAAATGTTTAAATACCAATTTATATTATGAACATGCAAAAGATCTACAAATACACTTCAGTTCAACGACCTTGATAGGTCTTTAATATTAAAATAATGACCTATAGGTATGTATCTACTATTGGCGAAATGACGTTGATTAACAATATCATATTTCTATGCGATACCTGCACACCTAGCTACCTATCTGTGTAGGTATATAATGATTTACATGACTCACATACAAATAGATAAACTGTAATTAAGATTTGATTAATGCTATCACAATAGTTAAGTTTAATAATAATGCCATAGGTACTTACTTACCGATCAATATTCAAGGATAAAAAATGATATGATAACGCAAAATAAAATATCCAAAAGCGTTGATCAGTATTTTGACTGACTTCAAAAAAAGGAGTTGGATATCAATTCGGTTGTATGTTATTATTTATGTTTTTTACCATACTACTCCGTGGTCTCATTTTTTTAAATCAAAGTCGGTTCATTAGTTTTCAGGAAATACTGAAAAAACTTACATTTTCGTAACCATTGCATTTTTTTTACAGATGATCGAGCATAACTTCTTTCTTTATGAACCGAATTAGATGGTTATTTTTCGTTTGAAAAAAAATAATTCAAAGTTGATATATTTTGATTACCGAGCGAGCGTGAAGCACGAGCGAATCATCTCAGCTTTAGCTTGGGCAAAAATTCTTTCAGAATGTCCTTCCGATTTCCAGCTGTTTGTTTGTTCTCCTCTACCTGGTCGCATTTCTCAACCGATTCTAGTAAAATTGTATGGGAAGGAAGGTCCGATAATTTTATAAATATTTTTTTATCGAGCCAGTTTTTCATTCAAATGTAAAATAACTTTTTCACCTCTCCAGCACGAAAAGGGCACTTTTGGCGCGTAAAAACTCGCAGCAAAATCGATTTTTGCTGCGAGCGTGAGGCAAAGATTTTTTTTTAATTTCTAACACCAACTTTTAAAATAATAAAGAAAAAAGAAATAAAGTGACAAGGACAAGACTGGTAAAATTGATATGTGCGAAAAAGATAGATAGATTGCTTTATGATGTCATACATGGAATAAAAAGTAAAAAATAAAATGCACGGATATACCAAGGACTTTTAAATAAGGATTGTTAAAAAAGAAGGCTGAGAATTCGAAATAAAGAGTATGGACGAAATGAGGTCGCATGTATGAATTAAACAAGAAGCTTATACCTCCAATGAAATAAGAAAAAATTAAGAATATTATTAACAAATTAGTGTTTTATGATTATAAATAAATAAATAAGATGGGATATTATTGAATAAGAGAAAAATACAATGGAATGTAACTAAAACGACAGGAATCTACTTTACTCTATGAATAAATTTTTATTTATTTTATAATAAAGTTTGATCAAACTATTTTTGTGATAAATAATTACAAAAATGAGTGCGTCCAAACTTTTGTTCTGTCTCGTGACTTTAAATCACTCACTGTGCTCAGTAGTCTATATTAGAATCACTCGCTACGCTCGTGATTCAATTCTAGACTACTTCGCTAGTTCGTGATTCAAAGTCAGCACTCGCAGCACAAATTGTTTTTGGTCACTTGTATAACAAATAACTATTTTTAGCGGTGCAAAGCAAAATGTTTATTTTATTTTTAGAAGGCTCAAAAGTTCATTACCTAGTCCTTAGAACATTCTTGGAGCAATCAATCAAAAAATTTCTTGTTAATATTCTAATTTTGAAAAATAAAAGTTGTGATTTTGTGACAGAACCTAGGACTGCGTAGGTGTATTATTTGCACAGTATAGTTACTTATTAGTTGAAAAAACTAATATCCTATTCTGTGTTATTTGTTTTTGAAAACATACAATTTGAGCTAAGTACTTTTTACCGCGAGATCTACAGCTCACGGAGCCACTAGTTTAATTTCATTGGCAGTGGACCTTGCATGGGCTTATTTAAAGATATATAAAGGAACTCTTCAATATCAAATAGGAACTTTATACTTATAGTGATTGAAATATTTGCAGGTTTATGACAATCAAAAACAAGGTAGGCCCTAACTATGACAAGGACGTGCTGGACTAGATTTGAGCTGCGAAGGCACAACGGAAATCCTTAACAAGAAATGACGCGAGTGTGGAAATTATTAGGGGTATTTACACCATTATAGAGTGTGAAATACAATGTCATCGCATAAATACTACTTAATAGTTGGGGATAATAAATCTTTGAAAAAAGTAAAACTTTCTTTTAAAAAACCCTTAAAACAGCTATTAAAACCGATAAATAATATTTCAATCTGCATTATTATTATTAATCAGGTGAACATATACATACATCTAAATTTTAATAACGTTTATTGACGTTGAGTGGGGTCAACCAAAGAGTTTAACAATACTAAAAACAGAATAAAATAAATATTTATGAAGCTCCCATACAACAATGTTTGGTATTAATAATGGTAACAGGTAGATGCTTAAAATATTCACAGAATATATATTTGTATATTCAATTAAAAAATCAATAATTAAATTTAAATAAAATAAATTAAGGGGGGCTTCCATAAAACAATGTTGTATAGATGGTACGGAATCCTTTGTGTGTATGTCTGACTCGCACTTGGCTGGTTTTTTTTTTTATTCTAAATTCCTCAACCGACTTTATAATCTGAATTATGTACATGAGCACTAACTGTAAGTTTCTTGAACAAAGTTAAGAAAGATTCTGATGATAATACATTTCCATCATCAAGCTTTGTTAAACAATCAGCCTATTGACTATTCCATGTTAGTCCGCTACATACCTATGCCTGAATGTACAGAGTTCAATAATCAACAGGAACAACCTTGAAACATTTGATAAACATGAGATGAAAATCGATACTACAAACTTCAGGCTCAACTTTGCAATTGAGCGGCACATACGCCGTTGAACTCTGGCTTAACTTTAACCCACATAACAAAGTTCAATGTAAACACAATACGGCAGAAGTTTCAAAGTTTCAGTTCAGGGCCGCGGCCGCGCCACCACCCTCGCCCCTGCCACCTCGTCCCGCGCCCCAGCTCCCTCAGAACTCGCACCTCGCAACTTCTCCACTTATAGCCACAACTCCTCGTGACATTTCTGAAGGTTTATTTTTTATTTATGATGATTGAGCTCATTCATATAGAATGGAATACCCACATTCTCTTAAAATACCTAATGGTCATTTTACAAGTTTTTTTATTACCCTTGTCGTTGTTTATCCTCTCGTATAAGGCGCAAGGGTCCCGGATTTGATTCCCAGACTTTTATATTTACTCGTCGGCACGGTAATTGGCCTACTCCAAAGAGCTTTACAAAAACGAGTGCGTTGTGCGTGCGTCGCGTTCCCAAACAGTCTCCCGATGTATTAGCTGAGTAGCTTCCCGATGAGATAGAGACTTGAAACTTTAAACATAGGTCAGAACTGCAATTCAGTGCAATATGTACATGTATGGTGTCATTGAGCTGGGGGCTTACCATCAGCAAATAAGAAACCATTCAGTTCATTATCTGACCGTAAACAGGACTGCTTAAGGCCTGCTTTCTAACTAACCTTTGAGGTCATGTACGTAAAAGTAAGGCAGTTCAATATAAGTCCTGCTAAAGGAGCTCATGGTAAGGCCTCTGATCTGATGATGGAGCTGGAAGAAGGCCACAGGATCTCTGTAATAAAACCATACATCCTCATCCACAGGATGTATGGTTTTATTACAGATTTCCTGTGGCCTTCTTTGGAGTAATTTGATTCGTCTTGTTAAGTGCTCTGATGGGAGATAGTGCCTAGGAGCTGATGATGGAGCCGAAATAAGGCCACAGGAACTCTGTAATAAAACCATACAACCCCATCTAGTTTGGACTCAATTTAATTCGTCTTGACAAGCACTCTGTTTCTAAATGTTCAGAGTCTGATGATGGAGCCGGAAAAAGGCCACATGAAAAAGCTGATAACCATTCAGTATTTATTGTAAAAAAAACTTTGTTGTTTATAAACCAAGTTGTTTTATTTTAGAATTTTAGATTAACTTTTGTTATCGTCTTACTTTTACTCGTGATCGTGACTTCCTTCGCGTAGAATTTGAGGAATAAAAGTAGGTTAAACTATCTCTATCTATCCCAAAAATTCATCAAAATTAGCTTGGTGTTGTGAAAACATAACAAACATATATACAGACAGAATTACTATAACAAAATTATTATATTGTAAGCATAAAAGTATGGATTTAATTTAACATCAAAAGCAAGTCACAGTAAGTTCTATTACTCAGTAGAGATACGATTGTTTGAAGGTTTTTGTGTGTTACTTATATACACCTGCTTATAAGTGTTCCAGTAAGCGCGCACCTCACGCCTTATCAAATGACACCGTTTGATATGCGTCTTTTGTCACCTTATCTATCATGTCGAAATTCTTCCACGTATCACGTATCCTAGTTGAGTTCCATTTTACTTATTACATTTCATACCTACTTCTGATCTAGGTATTTCGTTTATGTCTAATTTTGTTCCCATGTTCTTAGTGCAAGTTTTAATTGGTGTCGCAAGAAAGTCTGTATAATGTGATGTAAATCTAACTAGTTTGCCTTAGTTTACCGTCAATAAACGTAATATAGAAAAGAATAGAATAGAATAGAATAATTATTTATTTTCCATTGGTGCAGATACAAAGTTTTTGTGCAAGGTTTACAATGAACAATATATAACGTTTGCCTGAACTAGGAAATCCTGTGTTTCAGGCGATTTGAGCTAATAATATTCACAAAAATTAGTTATTCACTAACTTATTACTTAAGCAAATATTATAAAATTAAGTAGGTATTATTATTAGTATGACAGTTAAATGAGGCCCGTAACATATTTTTTCTTAAATTATTATAAGTATAGTAGCTTGAGTAGTGTTTAATTTTATCTATCAGTGTTAGATAGAACGTAATAAAGTTGTATCTCTTCAGTAAACAAAGTTGGAGTGATTGTGGTGCACGGAAGAGAGCAGACGGTGGCGTGGCCGCGGCGGTCCCGCACGGTGCGCGGCGGCCGCGCTGCCAGCAAGGCTCCACATCAGCGCTGATAGTGCCGGTATCGGCGATGCCTTGCCGATTGGCGGGCTGGAGTGTTTGCGTGCCTGATACGCGCCGCGGCCACCAATCGATTTCCCGTCCTGTCCAATCTTATCACGATCATGGTGGACATTTGTAGCTCGTGTCGCTTCTCTGATATCATATCTGAAGATATCATCGAAAGTATAAATATGGGCCCATCGATCGATCGGGTCTCTATCGAACTGTGAGCTGTGATTACGATTGACAGTGGCGTCTGCCGTGTTTTAGTGAATTCTCCATGAGACTGGTCTTCCTGCTCCTGATATAGGGTAACATTTCGCAAATATTTGTACAAGTGGCGTCCGTTAAACACAATACGTGTAACTACGTGAATTATTAGCTATCTTTAGAAGTTAAATATCTAGTTACAGTCACGTCATGTATCGATGACGTGGCAGCGACATTTCGGTCTAAATTAAAATTTTTAATATTCTGTAACCTATAATGGTAATTGTAGTTCTACAAATGTTAAGCAGCTGAGTGTCCCTGTTAACACAAAACGATAATGATTACGTAATAACATATGGTGGTCCAATGGCACATGTGTTTGCTCGCATTATGTTGAGCGCTAGTCGGATTCATAATGACGTGGTTCAGATTGTCCTTTTAAAATTCCATTATTAAATTGCCCGTACATTCGTCGTAGAGCTATGTAGGACCGTTGACGCGACAGGGAAAAGCGAGGCTCTTATCAAAGTACGTTAGCCGCACCTTTTCGAGTTGTGATAGCGCGCTGAACGCAACATGGCTCCAAGCGCGCACTCCGTTGTCACACTGAGCAAACACACGCCGATACATCCATCACGAATTATAAATTGAATAATATCAAGTTAATTACTTTTTTTCAGATACATAAAGCAGCGCCTTGACACGGATTCACGTCTGAGTTGGACAGGGGATCTTGACAGTTTAATGCAAAATGCTGCCAGATCTATCTTTCCAGCTCACGCGTGGAGCCGCTTCACAACACACTGCTGTCTTGACATCACTTGAGAAGCTCCCTGAAGAACAAGAAGCGAATAAAGAACGTGAAGAAGCGTGACGGATTAAGTGGAGGTGTGATCTCTTCACTTTTTGTATCTAAAGTGAGATTCAACTCCTCCAACTTAACCCTGAATCGCATTTTCATCGCAGACGAGGAGAATACACTGGAGTTCTGATATTTTCCCACAAACATAACAAATAAATGACACTTTCAATTAATTTTACTTTATTATTAGGTTTTAATGTATAATAATCACATGTGCTTTGCTATAAATAACATTAGGCACATAAGTATATATTTTTATTTAAGTAGGTGTGTTATCTTTAAATTACAAAATAAAAGTAAGATCCGAAAATATTACTTGTTTTATTTCAATACATTTCATAAAATAAGCTTTATTATAACACGTTTTTTTATTTACAATCCTCACGATAGTAAAATGAGTCAAGTGAACGAGACGAAACCTAAGAATTGGCGCCACTGTGCTCGCTGAGTCGAGAGTATTATTAGAGACCCAACCCGCATCCGACTAGTCTGAAGTGAGGTACAAATCAGAAAAAAAATCACAACACCCAAAACAAAAAATAGGCAAAAAAATGTTGGTAACACCGGTGCGCTAAAAAAGCTTGCAAACTTCACGCACCTAACCTGCGCTGGACATCGACTCGTCCGTATCTCTAAACTCTGGGAAAATGTATATTGATTTTTCAAAGAAAAGTCAACCGATGTAACAAAACACCGTTCGCGAAGTGTTTATACGTGTATAGAATCGCCGCGGTCGATGTGCAGTGTCGTCGAGATGGTGCGACGGTGTTTCTCGTCGCGTTTTGAGTGAGATCGGAGAGTGTGTTGCGTCGCTCGGCCGACGGCCCGGAGCCCGGCCGTGGCCAGGGCCTGGGCGCGCCATGGACGCCGGCGCTGCTGACCCGCTACGAGCGGCCAGGCCGTGAGTATCGCGTCCTCAACTCCTGCTTAGTAGCGGCGCTCCGCCTGCTGTCCCACGTCGTATATTATTTCGGTCCTCGTGAGTCCGTAGGTTGCGAAACATTCCGTCCGCGCTCGGTTCTCGCTCGCAGCGGACATTCTCTCGCTCGTGCAGCGTCACGGCCCCCGTCGCGTTGCGCCATTTCGAATCGGTCGCATCGGCCGCTAGCAAGCGAGCCGAGGACACGGCAAAGTCGCGACACGGCGAGCAGGGCGCCGCAGTCGATACGATCTCGACAATACGGCGCGGCGGCCGAGCGTGACCGCCTCCGCTCGCACTCGCCACGGCCGCAGAGCCCCGTGCATGAATGACTCCGATCCGACGACCAGGATCGTAAATCAGAATCGTGTTTACTGTTTTTGCGGAGCGCACCAAACCTGTCGCGCTGCCCTTTGTCCGGGGGCGGCGCGATAGGCGCGGGCTCCGCGCTCGGTTTCGCCGTGGCGCTCACGAGACGCCCGAGTGAATTATGGCTAGGTGCATATACGCCATGCACTCACTACACATACCTAACATACGCGCCCACCTACCTATAGCTACGTGCAGTGAAGGCTGCCGAGTACCTACTACTCAAACAAAGCATTTTGCCCACAAATCCATACTGGCTGCTTCACATGGCCAGCTTTTGCGTTCTTTGTGAAAATTCGTTCAACACATCTGCTAGGGTGATGTCATGTTGTAAATAGTGCATTCAAAAACATCTGTGATTGTCAATTGTTAATTTTAGTGTGCATTTTGAGGTTAGATTGTGTTTCAGGACATTATGTGCTTAATGCTGGCACTAAACTAGACAAAACAGTGATAAGAAGCATTTCAAAACAATAGTGTACTGATTTCCAGTGGACAGTGAGTTAAAGTGTAGTGTGCATAGGGTGGGTGACATAAGCAGTATGCTCTGTGTGTGAGGTCTGTTGTCTCAGTTCTTGAAAAGTGTTTAGCAAACAAACTGTGTCAATCGGAACTGGATGTGGTTGTGTAAAAGGAGTTACAGTGTCCTGTTGGTGGTACCATCCATGTGAACAGGGGCGGCCTCATGCTCAGGTGATGTTTAGCACAGTTGCAAAACTGCTTTCAACGCTTCTATCAATCCACAACACTTGCATTACACAATACACAGAGACATTAATAAAAAGTGTTAATCTGATTATTGCTTATATTCTTATAGTTTACTGAATATTATATATCATAGGTTATAATGTTGTGCAGTTAGCACATATTCAATTAAACGCTATATCCCTTGAACAACACCCTAATCTGTGCTCTTTACTGATCTGATTTCATGCACAGTAACCATCAAAATAAAAAAAGCAGTATGATATAAATCAATATCAATTAACTAATATCTAGCCATTATATTGTTCACATAATAAATTTTGTTTATGAGATATAGGTATTAAGCATTTATTATTGTTATCACAACAAAACTTTGATATACACCCAATGAAGTATACAGGGAAAATATTTTTTTTACCGAGGCCCAAGGTCTGCTTAATGAAATCGGCCATTGTGAATCTCTTAACTTCTTGTTGTTAAACATTAATTAATGTGCTTTCTGATTAATTTTACTATACTCTTAATCATACTATTGTTGTAAATTTATTCAATGAATAAACTTTAATGGAATTACTGATAGTGAAAAATTAATCACATAAATTCAGCACAACCTTGACGCTTGTTATATTCAGATATAAGAAATAAATAAATAGTTAGTTTGATATCAAAACAAGTAAATATATCCCATTGTTTTTACAAAAACACTACTTACTGGTTTGGTTAGGCTTTCGGCATAGGATAGTCGTCTTAGGTTTTTCATAATTTATTGTTGTTACAATTCATTCTTTATCACCCGCACCATACCATACCCCGACTGCTGCTGGCTTTAGACTTACCAAAGATCTCTCCTATAATAATAATAATAGAGCTTTATTTTTCCATATAATTTACATTTCAAATGTGACAAGTGTTAGTACTTAAATAAACTTAATGTTTTAATCTGTTAGTATTTTTTTTTTTCTTTTTTATGCAAATTAATAATTATATGGATGCCTTCTGGGTGAAAGCCTCCTCCATCCCTTGCCAATTTATCCTGTCTTGGGCAACCTTCATCCAGTTTGGCCCAGCAGTTTCTATTATGTCATCAGCCCACCGTTTATATGGTCTGCCTCTGTTTCTTTTTCCTTCGGGCCCCAACCATTTTGTTACCTCCAGCGTCCATCTCTTATCTTTGTATCTGGAGATGTGACCTGCCCAGTTCCACTTCAGACGTAGAGCATTCTGAAGATCTCTCCTAACACTATATCTATTGATTGTGACAAATTAGGATTGGCTGCAGTGTTATAAATCGTAATTCCCATTATTACACGAACACAAACCATTTCTAACTTTACTTGCACCTAACCAAGTTAGGCTTTCGGCACAGGGCAGAAGTTGTTTTTCAAGATTGTTGTTACCAAGTCTTAATCAGCTACATGCTACCCACTGCTAGGCTTGTACAAAGGATCTTTGCATTAACTATAACAATTATTGATAGCCTTAACCTTGTGACAATCTAGAAAGTCTTCTAGATTTTGTACATTACCATGGGCGTAGCAAGGTACGGGCAGGGAAGGGGGGCCCCCTTTAGAAGAGTGATCGTTTGCTGGTAAACTGTAATTCTGACGAGCTTCATAGCTTGCAACACTTTTTTTAAGACTTAAGAATCTAACGGGCTTGAAGGCTGGCTTGTGAAATCCAACAATACCGGATGTGATCTCTATATAATCTAGGATTTTCTTTGCCTCCCCTATATACACCCTTGTACATTAGTATGTTCGGTTTTCATCTCGTCATCTTACATCAGTTTGTTGTCAGTGTTGTTGTGGTTTGTTATTTCATCTGGTTGTATTCTATTATCTTCTTCAGATATATTTTTTTACTCTTGATTGACAAGTATTAGTGGTGAGGGTAATATTATAAAGCCAGTAAAGGCAAAATACAACAGTCACAATAAAATAGCAATATTGGCCATTGGTTATTGCATTTCTCGCCATGTCTGTCTGTCTGTCCGTCCGTGGCTTGGTTCAAAGGCCTTTTTTATGGTAATTGACAATAAGGCCGAAGGTGGAAGCGCACTACACCCGGAATCCTCATTACTGAGGTACTGGTTATCTTACCTCTAATTGCCAGAACACAACAATTTTTAAATTGTTATGGCGTCAGACTTAGGTAAGTTGGTAGTAGCTAGCCAGGTGGACTTGAATAAGTCCTACCACGAACCAAACCGAGTACAAATTGTACCCCCCTTGGGAATGAAACCCAGGACCCCTGCGCCTTACGCGGGTGGGCAAACCACTAGACCAGAGAACTGGTTGGAGGCCCTAGTACTAGAGTAGAGAGCCATATAGTATGGTAGGAGAGGAGATTACTACAGAACCCTATACTGCATGTGGCCCGACACGCACTTGGCTGGTTTTTAAGATTGCCTTTTGTCTCAAAAGAAAATCTTGCATTTATCAGCTCAGTAAACATAAAAAAAGCAAATAATACATAGCAATGTAATTGAAGTTTTTTTATAAACATTTTGCAACTGTTTGGTCTTTCTGTAAATGCATAGTTAAATATTAGTTACCTATCTTTCCTTTATGACATTGTGCACTGAGTTGCAACAGTTGAATCTTTTTATAGGAAACAACTGATTATACTTGGATTGTTTTCTGGTTGAAACTGGATGAATTTAGTAAAACAGATAACATTTCCGAGAAACACAGCTTTATTAAAATATTTCTGAATTTAAGCGGCAAAACCTAGATTTTCCACAGCATTCTGGACAAATGTGTTAGCTCTTCAACCATCTATCTATTGCACCTGATGACTTTCATGATTGTACATTACCCTTACCCTTAAGCAAGTGACAGTGTTTTTTATTTAATTGCAAGTGTCTATGAATTATACTAGTTGGTGTATGTACTTAGCAACTCACAAATCAACCTACTTAATTAGAAAGCAAGTGTGCGAATGCTGATTATAACATAATCATTAAGTAACATAGAAATAGTTTATAATATGATGGTCATAGACCCATATATTTAAATAGAGTAGTTATTAGCTACCCCGTTACATTTAGTACCAAAGTAAAATCAGAAATATCCCTGATGCAAAAAGAGGGGTATTATAAGTTTGATATTTTTCAACTCCGACCTAAAGAGAAATGTATTATAAGTTTGACGTGTGTGTGTTTGTCTGTCTGAGGCAACATACCTCTCAAACGAATGGACCGATTTTGATGCGGTTTTTAGATTATTGTCTGTCACCATTAACACTGTGTATGTTGTGTATCATACACTATACTATGTACACAATCATTCTACACCCAGCACGTCATCAATTTGATAATTTTAATATTATATGCTTTCATCGCCGTATTTTGTAAAAGTATGAAATTTTAATTGACATATTTTGCTAGTATTTTAATTTATTGCTTTTAGTCAATGTTCTTCTATCATACTTTTTAGGGTTCCGTAGCCTAAATGGCAAAAAACGGAACCCTTATAGATTCGTCATGTCTGTCTGTCCGTCCCTATGTCACAGCCACTTTATTCCGAAAGTATTAGGATAACACAGTTGAAACTTGGTAGGTAGATGTATTCTGTTAACCGCTTAACGAATTTAACACAAAAATAAAAAAAATAAAAGATTAAGGGGGGGCCTCCATACATGGTACCGAAACTGAAAAAATATTTTTTATCCCAACCAATACGTGTGGGGTATCTATAGATAGGTCTTTAAAAATGACATTGAGGTTCCTAAGACGATTTTTTTTCAAAGTCAACCGTTTGAAAGATAAACACCGCCAAAGTGGTAAAATGTGTGTCCCCCCCCTCTAACTTTTGAAATAAGAAAGTGAAAAATCTAAAAAAAATATATGCTGTAGATCTTAATAAACACTTTCAACGCAAATTGGTTTGAACGAGATATAATAATTAGTTATTGAGATATAGCACATTTTGCAAAACCGCAAATATAACTTTGTCATTCATACCAACACTGTGAAAAACAAAGTTATTTTTGCAGATGAAAAATAATAGTGGTATTAAATATCGTATGGTATAAGGTAACTACGGAACCCTACTGCGCGTGGCCCGACACGCACTTGGCCGGTTTTTTTTAACGAAAATTATTTAGAAGCTTCAGCTTACATTTGAGTATTCATAAAGGTACAAAAAAGCATGATATAAAACTTTTTTCAATAAATTAAATCAGTTAATTAGCTAACTAGAGGATGATTCATTCAATAAAGTACCTACAAATAAAAAGTATCATAAAAAATGATAAAACAAGACACACAACTTTGTTTTACCAGATATATTTGTCAATATTTAACTTGTACAACTTAATATTGTAAATGAGATGACTACTTGTTCTCGGGCCATGGCCGCATGTTTCAGGCACAAAATTTTGAATGTCATTAAAAGTATGGTTGCTTGGCTCACAATGAGGACACATTGACCTTTTAACCCTATAAGGTTGCTAAGTAACTTTAGGAATATGTAAGTATGCATATTATTCAATAAAACCATTTTTAGGGTTCCGTACCCAAAGGGTAAAAACAGGACCCTATTACTAAGACT
Source organism: Agriphila tristella (assembly GCA_928269145.1). NCBI lineage: Eukaryota > Metazoa > Arthropoda > Insecta > Lepidoptera > Crambidae > Agriphila > Agriphila tristella. Next base: position 15,068,344 of record OV743450.1, on the reverse strand, counting down.
TGGCTGTCCGTCTGTCTGTCTGTCATCAGGCTGTATCTCATGAACCGTGATAGCTAGACAGTTGAAATTTTCACAAATGATGTATTTCTGTTGCCGCTACAACAGCAAATACTAAAAACAACAAAATAAATATTTAAGGGGGCTCCCATACAACAAACGTGATTTTTTTGCCGTTTTTTGGTAGGGAACCCTTCGTGCGCGAGTCCGACTCGCACTTGGCCAGTTTTTAATGTACGGTACGACACGTCAGTCGTGGTAGAGTAAAGTTTTAGATGTGAATGTGACATTTGCCTGACACCCATTAAAAATGTTTGGCTAGCCCAAATGCTTAGCGTGAGTAGAATACCGAGAACATCTTCGATTTGGACCCAATTTTAACCGCTTCTGTGGTCTAGTGGTTTGCCCACCCGTGTAAGACCCAGGGGTGCCGGGTTCGATACCCAGGAAGGGGTACATTTGTACTCAGTTTGCTTGGTGGCAGGGCTTATTTGAAGTCTTCCTAGCTAGCTGCATCTTGCCTAAGTCTGACGCCATAACAACAATTTAAAAATTGTTGTGTTCCAGCAGTTAGAGGTAAGATAGCCAGTTCTTTAGTGATGAGGATTCCGGGTGTATTGCGCTTCCACCTTCGGCCTTATCGTCTCTTAACATCAGGTGAGGTGAAGGCCAGGCACTATCGCGTTGTGCATTTAAAAAACCGACCAAGTCCGAGTCGGACTCGCGCACGAAGGGTTCCGTACCAAAAAAGGCAAAAAAATACGTTTGTTGTATGGGGGCCCCCCTTAAATATTAATTTAATTCTGTTTTTAGTATTTGTTGTTATAGCGGCAATAAAAATACATCATCTGTGAAAATTTCAACTGTCTAACTGTTGTCATTATTAATATCGAGCAAAAAACGTCAAAAAATCACGTTTGTTGTATGGGAGCCGCCCTTAAATATCAATTTTATTCTGTTTTTAGTATTTGTTGTTATAGCGGCAACGGAACTACATCATCTGTGAAAATTTCAACTTTCTAGCTATCACGGTTCATGAGATACAGCCTGGTGACAGACAGACAGACAGACGGACAGCGGAGTCTTAGTAATAGGGTCCCGTTTTTACCCTTTGGGTACGGAACCCTAAAAATTACCAGTTCAATCAGCTAGAATAAGTCCATTCATAATATCTAAACTGGCATTTAAAACTAATCATGTAGTACGTCTTATATTGTACTCGCTATTCATTCACAAAACTTGTTGCGACATATCTGTTGAACGAAAATAAATTAATAACATAGCAAAAAGAAAAGACGCGCTGAATATACCGAGTATTATGAGCGTTGTAATTACTGTAGGTAAAAAGCTGCGAATGTTCTATAGTGCATAGCATACACAAAATAAATATTATAGTAATGCTAACTTGGAATCGAAGAATGCTAAGGTTGCTTTAGGTCGTCTTGGCGTGGAGGTCGGTCGAACCAAAATGACCCCTACCGTGCTATTCTGAAACGAAACTCGCATCTTACTTCGAAAGTCACCTCATTTAGCATGAGTTTGATATTGGAATAGTAGGTACTTTATCAATTGAAAAATAAAAAAGATACAGAAGCAACCCGAAATCATTAGTCTTTTACTAGTGACTCAGTGAGCTGTAGACCTCGCTCAAATTGTATATGTTTAAAAAATTATCTAATAGATGTCGCCACGAGGTTGACACTGCTTCAAAAGCATAAGAATATTTATTGCCCAAGCTGAAGCAGAGACGCTTCGCGCTCGTTCTAATATCAAACTCGTGAGAAGTGAGGACCTCCGTGAAGATAGCCACCCCAATTCGAGTGCCCAGGTTTTGAGGGTGCAGGACGTTAGTTTAGCGTTAGTTTTGATTTGTTTTGGAAAAAAAATCGTTTGTTTCGATTTCCTTCATACTTTTTTTTTAAAAACAAAAGTGGGGTGGCTATCTTCACGCTAGCCACCCCATTCCACCAAATGGTTTTATTTAAATTTTATTCGATAGATATTTGTTAGTTTCGTTTGTTTTGATTGAAATTTTCGTTTGTTTAGACTCCGTATTCTCTAGAAAAAAATGCAAAGTGGGGTGGCTATCTTCACAGGAAGATAGCCACCCCATATGGCAAAACAAAATAAAAATTACGCATTATGATTGCTTTCCGTTAGTTTTGATTTGTTTTGATAAAATTTTGTTTGTTTTGACAAACCAAAAAAAGTTATGGGTTTTTTAAATTTTTTTTTGGGAAATCTTGCCTGCACGCAATAAACTCGTTATATGGATTAATTTATGTGAGGAATCATTGAAAAATGCTAAATCTATGTAAGCACATCAAAATGTACCGTTACTCATTGACAAAATTAGGCTATAAATAGGTAGATACACAAAGGCAAAATACTCAAATCGTAGAATTCCGTTAGTACGCGTAGAAACGCTATTATAATAATAGGCTAAAGAAGCGCCCGCAAATGACTAGGTTCAAATGAAAGATGCAAGTCTTAGCTACGGCCTAACATAAGTCGTTTTGTTTGTTTCGAAATAGACAACTGTGTAGACCAGGAGCAAACATACGGAACTTTATAATTACCTACTCAATTCAAACCGCTAAAAGTATTTGTTTTGAAGGAGCGCCCGCAAACGACTAGGTTCAAATAAAAGATGCAAGTCTTCGCTATGGCCTTACATAAGTCTTTTCGTTTGTTTCGAAATAGACAACTGTGTAGACCAGGAGCAAACATACGGAACTTTATAATTACCTACTCAATTCAAACCGCTAAAAGTATTTGTTTTGAAGGAGCGCCCGCAAATAACTAGGCTCAAATGAAAGATGCAAGTCTTAGCTATCGCTTTACATAAGTCGTTTTGTTTGTTTCGAAATAGACAACTGTGTAGACCAGGAGTAAACATTCGGTTCGTTATAATTACCTGCTCACTTCAAATCGCTAAAACTATTTGTTTTGAAGGAGCGCCCGCAAATGACTAGGTTCAAATGAAAGATGCAAGTCTTAGCTATGGCCCTACATAAGTCATTTCGTTTGTTTCGAAATAGACAACTGTGTAGACCAGGAGTAAACATACGGTTCGTTAAAATAACCTGCTCACTTCAAACCGCTAAAAGTATTTGTTTTGAAAGAGCGCCCGCAAATGACTAGGTTCAAATGAAAGATGCAAGTCTTAGCTATGGATCTACATAAAATTTTTTGTTTGTTTCGAAATAGACAACTGTGTAGACCAGGAGCAAACATACGGTTCGTTAAAATAACCTGTTCACTTCAAACCGCTAAAAGTATTTGTTTTGAAGGAGCGCCCGCAAATAACTAGGCTCAAATGAATGATGCAAGTCTTAGCTATCGCCTTACGTAAGTCGTTTTGTTTGTTTCGAAATAGACAACTATGTAGACCAGGAGCAAACATACGGTTCGTTAAAATAACCTGCTCACTTCAAACCGCTAAAAGTATTTGTTTTGAAGGAACGCCCGCAAATAACTAGGCTCAAATGAAAGATGCAAGTCTTAGCTATGACCCTACATAAAACTTATTGTTTGTTTCGAAATAGACAACTGTGTAGACCAGGAGTAAACATTCGGTTCGTTATAATTACCTGCTCACTTCAAATCGCTAAAACTATTTGTTTTGAAGGAGCGCCCGCAAATGACTAGGTTCAAATAAAAGATGCAAGTCTTAGCTATGGCCCTACATAAGTCATTTTGTTTGTTTCGAAATAGACAACTGTGTAGACCAGGAGTAAACATACGGTTCGTTAAAATAACCTGCTCATTTCAAACCGCTAAAAGTATTTGTTTTGAAGGAGCGCCCGCAAATGACTAAGTTCAAATGAAAGATGCAAGTCTTAGCTATGGATCTACATAAGTCTTTTCGTTTGTTTTGAAATAGACAACTGTGTAGACCAGAAGTAAACATACGGAACTTTATAATTACCTACTCAATTCAAACTGCTAAAAGTATTTGTTTTGAAGGAGCGCCCGCAAATGACTAGGTTCAAATGAAAGATGCAAGTCTTAGCTATGACCATACATAAGTCTTGTCGTTTGTTTCGAAATAGACAACTGTGTAGACCAGGAGCAAACATACGGTTCATTAAAATAACCTGCTCACTTCAAACCGCTAAAAGTATTTGTTTTGAAGGAGCGCCCGCAAATGACTAGGTTCAAATGAAAGATGCAAGTCTTAGCTATGACCCTACATAAAACTTTTCGTTTGTTTCGAAATAGACAACTGTGTAGACCAGGAGTAAACATTCGGTTCGTTATAATAACCTGCTCACTTCAAACCGCTAAAAGTATTTGTTTTGAAAAAGCGCCCGCAAATGACTAGGTTCAAATGAAAGATGCAAATCTTAGCTATGGCCCTACATAAAACTTTTCGTTTGTTTCGAAATAGACAACTGTGTAGACCAGGAGTAAACATTCGGTTCGTTATAATTACCTGCTCACTTCAAATCGCTAAAACTATTTGTTTTGAAGGAGCGCCCGCAAATGACTAGGTTCAAATGAAAGATGCAAGTCTTAGCTATGGCCCTACATAAGTCATTTTGTTTGTTTCGAAATAGACAACTGTGTAGACCAGGAGTAAACATACGGTTCGTTAAAATAACCTGCTCATTTCAAACCGCTAAAAGTATTTGTTTTGAAGGAGCGCCCGCAAATGACTAGGTTCAAATGAAAGATGCAAGTCTTAGCTATAGATCTACATAAGTCTTTTCGTTTGTTTCGAAATAGACAACTGTGTAGACCAGAAGTAAACATACGGAACTTTATAATTACCTACTCAATTCAAACTGCTAAAAGTATTTGTTTTGAAGGAGCGCCCGCAAATGACTAGGTTCAAATGAAAGATGCAAGTCTTAGCTATGACCCTACATAAAACTTTTCGTTAGTTTCGAAATAGACAACTGTGTAGACCAGGAGTAAACATTCGGTTCGTTATAATTACCTGCTCACTTCAAACCGCTAAAAGTATTTGTTTTGAAGGAGCGCCCGCAAATGACTAGGTTCAAATGAAAGATGCAAGTCTTAGCTATGGCCCTACATAAAACTTTTTGTTTGTTTCGAAATAGACAACTGTGTAGACCAGGAGCAAACATACGGTTCGTTAAAATAACCTGCTCACTTCAAACCGCTAAAAGTATTTGTTTTGAAGGAGCGCCCGCAAATGACTAGGTTCAAATGAAAGATGCAAGTCTTAGCTATGGCCCTACATAAAACTTTTTGTTTGTTTCGAAATAGACAACTGTGTAGACCAGGAGCAAACATACGGTTCGTTAAAATAACCTGCTCACTTCAAACCGCTAAAAGTATTTGTTTTGAAGGAGCGCCCGCAAATGACTAGGTTCAAATGAAAGATGCAAGTCTTAGCTATGGCCCTACATAAAACTTTTTGTTTGTTTCGAAATAGACAACTGTGTAGACCAGGAGCAAACATACGGTTCGTTAAAATAACCTGCTCACTTCAAACCGCTAAAAGTATTTGTTTTGAAGGAGCGCCCGCAAATGACTAGGTTCAAATGAAAGATGCAAGTCTTAGCTATGGATCTACATAAGTCTTTTCGTTTGTTTCGAAATAGACAACTGTGTAGACCAGAAGTAAACATACGGAACTTTATAATTACCTACTCAATTCAAACTGCTAAAAGTATTTGTTTTGAAGGAGCGCCCGCAAATGACTAGGTTCAAATGAAAGATGCAAGTTTTAGCTATGACCCTACATAAAACTTTTCGTTTGTTTCGAAATAGACAACTGTGTAGACCAGGAGCAAACATACGGTTCGTTAAAATAACCTGCTCACTTCAAACCGCTAAAAGTATTTGTTTTGAAGGAGCGCCCGCAAATGACTAGGTTCAAATGAAAGATGCAAGTCTTAGCTATGGCCCTACATAAAACTTTTCGTTTGTTTCGAAATAGACAACTGTGTAGACCAGGAGCAAACATACGGTTCGTTAAAATAACCTGTTCACTTCAAACCGCTAAAACTATTTGTTTTGAAGGAGCGCCCGCAAATGATTAGTTTATAATGAAAGATGCAAGTCTTAGCTATGACCCTACATAAAACTTTTCGTTTGTTTCGAAATAGACAACTGTGTAGACCAGAAGCAAACATACGGAACTTTATAATTACCTACTCAATTCAAACCGCTAAAAATATTTGTTTTGAAGGAGCGCCCGCAAATGACTAGGTTCAAATGAAAGACGCAAGTCTTAGCTATGACCCTACATAAAACTTTTCGTTTGTTTCGAAATATACAACTGTGTAGACCAGGAGCAAACATACGGTTCGTTAAAATAACCTGCTCACTTCAAACCGCTAAAAGTATTTGTTTTGAAGGAGCGCCCGCAAATAACTAGGCTCAAATGAAAGATGCAAGTCTTAACTATGACCCTACATAAAACTTTTCGTTTGTTTCGAAATAGACAACTGTGTAGACCAGGAGCAAACATACGGAACTTTATAATTACCTGCTCACTTCAAACCGCTTAAAGTATTTGTTTTGAAGGGGCGCCCGCAAATGAATAGGTTCAAATGAAAGATGCAAGTCTTAGCTATGACCCTACATAAAACTTTTCGTTTGTTTCGAAATAGACAACTGTGTAGAACAGAAGCAAACATACGGAACTTTATAATTACCTACTCAATTCAAACCGCTAAAAGTATTTGTTTTGAAGGAGCGCCCGCAAATGACTAAGTTCAAATGAAAGATGCAAGTCTTAGCTAGAACCTAGTCGTTTGCGGGCGCTCCTTCAAAACAAATACTTTTAGCGGTTTGAAATGAGCAGGTTATTTTAACGAACCGTATGTTTACTCCTGGTCTACACAGTTGTCTTTTTCGAAACAAACAAAATGACTTATGTAGGGCCATAGCTAAGACTTGCATCTTTCATTTGAACCTAGTCATTTGCGGGCGCTCCTTCAAAACAAATACTTTTAGCGGTTTGAAATGAGCAGGTTATTTTAACGAACCGTATGTTTACTCCTGGTCTACACAGTTGTCTATTTCGAAACAAACGAAAAGTTTTATGTAGGGCCATAGCTAAGACTTGCATCTTTCATTTGAACCTAGTCATTTGCGGGCGCTCCTTCAAAACAAATACTTTTAGCGGTTTGAAGTGAGCAGGTTATTTTAACGAACCGTATGTTTACTCCTGGTCTACACAGTTGTCTATTTCGAAACAAACGAAACGACTTATGTAAGGCGATAGCTAAGACTTGCATCTTTCATTTGAGCCTAGTTATTTGCGGGCGCTCCTTCAAAACAAATACTTTTAGCGGTTTGAATTGAGTAGGTAATTATAAAGTTCTGTATGTTTGCTCCTGGTCTACACAGTTGTCTATTTCGAAACAAACGAAAAGACTTATGTAAGGCCATAGCGAAGACTTGCATCTTTCATTTGAACCTAGTCGTTTGCGGGCGCTCCTTCAAAACAAATACTTTTAGCGGTTTGAATTGAGTAGGTAATTATAAAGTTCCGTATGTTTGCTCCTGGTCTACACAGTTGTCTATTTCGAAACAAACAAAACGACTTATGTTAGGCCGTAGCTAAGACTTGCATCCTTCATTTGAACCTAGTCATTTGCGGGCGCTTCTTTAGCCTATTATTATAATAGCGTTTCTACGCGTACTAACGGAATTCTACGATTTGAGTATTTTGCTTTTGTGTATCTACCTATTTATAGCCTAATTTTGTCAATGAGTAACGGTACATTTTGATGTGCTTACATAGATTTAGCATTTTTCAATGATTCCTCACATAAATTAATCCATATAACGAGTTTATTGCGTGCAGGCAAGATTTCCCAAAAAAAAAATTAAAAAACCCATAACTTTTTTTGGTTTGTCAAAACAAACAAAATTTTATCAAAACAAATCAAAACTAACGGAAAGCAATCATAATGCGTAATTTTTATTTTGTTTTGCCATATGGGGTGGCTATCTTCCTGTGAAGATAGCCACCCCACTTTGCATTTTTTTCTAGAGAATACGGAGTCTAAACAAACGAAAATTTCAATCAAAACAAACGAAACTAACAAATATCTATCGAATAAAATTTAAATAAAACCATTTGGTGGAATGGGGTGGCTAGCGTGAAGATAGCCACCCCACTTTTGTTTTTAAAAAAAAAGTATGAAGGAAATCGAAACAAACGATTTTTTTTCCAAAACAAATCAAAACTAACGCTAAACTAACGTCCTGCACCCTCAAAACCTGGGCACTCGAATTGGGGTGGCTATCTTCACGGGGGTGAAGTGAGGTTACTTTTGAAGTGAGTTGCGAGTTTCGTTTTAGAAAAGCACGGCTGGTCTGTTCCAAACCGAGCTGCCAAGCAGCAACTGCCGACTGCACACGTGATTTTTTTATGAAGCGCGGCTACACGTTTAGCGCTATCAATAAAACTTGTGAGAGGCTACCTTATACTACCTGAACGAACATACGTAGAAACTGATGATTAATTACCACTCAAACGACTGGACGGATCGAGATAATACGTATGCATCCGCTAAGAAAGGATTTTTGAAAATTCCCGTCATGTGGATTTCTACACAGACGAAGTCGCGGACGGAAACTAGTCATCATTCCACGTATTCAGCCTTCGATCGTTCTAACATGTCTATTGCCTTATCTTTCTTACCCCTTAAAATCAGGGAGGAATCCCTTTGATCCATTGTCATGCATGTGACATAGATCCTATTTTATGTGTTCTTCAAGATTTTCAAGTATTTTATAAGGAACCAAAATACTTTACATGCAAAAAAGAATTACGTGGTGATAATGTCAGTTACATCAGCTACGCACTATTTCGCCAGATATGACTCACATGCACTGCGCCTCGCTTTCGGATGGATATTCAAATCATTTCCCTTTGCCGGTTTCTTAAACAAGAGACGAGAAGGAGACTTTTCAGCAAGAAATTGGCTTTTCCCTCTATCAATTGGTGTGTTCTCAGAGGTCATATAATTCTGGTTCTATTGAAGCAGTTGGTTGTCTGTGATGTATTCAAAAATGGATAATTTTGCATAGTATGAAGGCCACTTTACACACGCCAAATTAGCATGCGATGTAACGTACCTACTTGTTGGATTGTCTTATAAAGCTACTTAATTTTGTGATGACTTTTCCACAGTGCTGGATTAAGACTACTTGGTGCCCTAAATCCACGCCTGCGGGCCCCCTATAAAATTACCATCTACGTAAGGGAGAATGCCTGTTTAGGATATGCACAAAATTCATATTTTTTTAGATAAATGCCAGTCTAGTTAAATAAAACGGCCGCGCAGCGCGAATTTTTGTCAGTTTCATCCTTTAATATTGTTATCTTGTCTTGCCTGTCTATAGTTAAAAAAACGGCCTCACAGCGCAATTTTTTTGTCAGTTTCATCAACTAATCGTGTAGTAATTCGTTTTACATGGCCACACAAATGAATTTGAAATAAAATATTTTTATTTTTTAATCCTTACAAAAAAAATTTTTTTTCTCGGTGCCGATTATGGTGCCCCCCTAGACGTGATTCCCTAACTAAGCAATTGCTTAATTTGTTTAAGAGGCATATTACATTTCGACTGTGATTTTTGCGTAAAATGGCCAATTTTGGCGTTATCGATCTCAGAAACAAAAATACATTAACAATTTTGACTTATTGAATGGTGCAGAATAGCTATTGGAATAGTTCATAGCGGCCTCGCTTTTTTGAAAATTTGCTTAACTTTATAATTAAACTCGATATTGCAGAGAAAGATTTTCATAAAATGCGCGAAGACAATTTTTTGAGCTCATGGATTGAACAACTGTGCTAAACAATTGGAATTAAAAAAAATGAATGTTATCTCTTATACCTAGTTGGTTACTAAGTTCTGTAACTATGGAAAACATGAATAATACTAAATTTACAAATAATGCTACAATGAATTATATACCAAATTAAAGCACAAATATTTAAGATTATCATGTATTAAAATTATTCGAAATGACCGCCTCTGGCATGAATACACGCCTTTAGACGACGAGGCCAGTCATCGATGGCAGCACGAACTACCACCATATCCAATTCTGCGACTGCCTTGAGAATAGCGCGCTTAAGAGAGTCGAGATTCATGTGGGGCTTAGCACATGCTTTCTCCTCAATAAGTTGCCATATGGCATAATCCAGAGGATTTAAGTCTGGGCTGGAGGATGGCCATTCTTCCTGAGGGATAAAATCAATTTTGTTAGCCCGAAACCATGCTTGTGTAGATTTTGCTTTGTGCGCAGGGGCAGAGTCCTGCTGGAAGACCCATGGCTGGTTTTGAAATAAAGTGTGGCTTAAGGGTTTGACAACAAGTTCCAGAACGGTATCTTGATAGACTCTAGCGCCAGTTTTCACACCTTTTTCACAGAAATGAACCTTACTTAGCCCTGAATAGGACACCCCCAGCCAAATCATCACTGATGAGGGGTGGTGACCTCGTTGGACCCTCGGAGCAATCATGCTGGCTTCTTTACTATTCTTAGCGTATACTCTATCATTTTGACGGTTAAAATTTTCTTCGACTGTGAAGATTTTTTCATCAGTAAACAAGATTTTTCGATGGCCGTTTTGTGCGTACTGCTTTAGTAGAGCGCGACTTCGTGCTAACCTCATAGCCTTCAATCGTGCGTTTAGCAGATGGCCCTTTCGTCTACGGTAAGCGTGAAGCCCAAGGTCATCATTGATAATTTTTTTAAGGGAACTTCTCTTCACAGTCATCTGTATTGCCAATAACTTTTGCTTCCGGACGGGATTTCTCGTGATTCTCGCCTTCACTGCCTTGATCACAGCTGGTGTTCGAACGGTGCGTGGTCTTCCTGATCTTTTTCGGTCATCGACGGTCAAGGTATTACTGTACCTATGGATAGTGCGATAAATAAATTGCTTGTTGATTTTCAACTTTTGTAGCAACTTGAAAATCATATTCGGTGGCTGCCCACATTTGTGCAGAGCAATTACAGCGACACGATTCTCCTTCAACCCCCATTCCATGGTGAAATAAACAAAATATGATATACGTGTGGTATGGAATGGGGAGGCGAAGGCAAAGTGAATTACAGATGGCGCTTCATTCTTTGGAACAATTGTCAGTTTGAGCTTATATTGTCTTGACTGTGTATTACGTGATTTTACTTTCTTAGATTGTATTTTTTTCGGTTTTGCGGACAAACAATGTATTATATGCTAACTTTAGCTCATATAAAAGAAGAATTACGGAAAAGAAAAGCCAAAACAACAGGCAAGAAAGTTTATAGCAACTTACAAAAAATTGCTAACAAGCATTACATTTCTTTAAATTTCGTGTAAGATTTACAAGTAATCTTTTTATTTCAGATTAGAAGCATATGATTTAAATTTTAACAAAGCAACTGAGTGTGAATTTCCGTGTTTATAGTTGCCTGATGATGCCTTCTGTGCAATAGTAATTTCAGGTTTCTGTACTGGAATTTCTGTACCATCCAAAATTACACGAACCGTTTTATCATATTTATTTTATTATTCTAAGTTTCTTGAATGACTCTGGCATATAAAATTCTATTAATTCTCTGTTTGGCCCCAATATTGGGCTTATTCCATATTTGATATACCTATAAAATTCATCCAAGTTATAAATATGCTAGAAACTGCTGAGGTTGAAATATTAAAGAACAAAGCTGTTATAATTCAAATGTTGTTTTATTTTGGCGAAGCTTCATCAAATTCATGAAACATTCCTTTTGATTTATAATGTTTCTCAGGCTTAGCAAAGGAGAAAATCGAGGGAAAAGCATCTTTTTTTTGATATTTTTTTGCCCAATATTTTTTTTGTTACTGGGAAATCGATGAACTCCAATAATTTACAAGTTACATGCATAATAATGCGGAATTTTCTCAGTATAAAATTAAAAAGTGCAATACTCCAAGAGATTCCCATATGTTTTGACACTTTCTTTGAGGCGGCCCGGTACCAAGACCAGACGCCACCTATCGGGATAAAATTGCGCTTTTCCTCCCCATTATAGCTTATAAAACTGTCAATAATATGTCATTTTAATTTTTTCTTTTCATTTGTTTTAATGGCCAGTAATCGATAAAGAAACTCAGTAACAGAACTTTTGACCAACCTGTGTATAGTCGAATAGTTCATAGCGGCCTCGGAATTTTGAAATTATGTATAGAATATGAGAAAAAAAATCCCAATCAAAAACTATAAAACTACTAAAAAAGCTCAGAATTAACTGTGGATTTCTCCTAGATACATTATTATTATTACGTAAAAATTATATCATAATAATCTTTAGTTCATAAGAAAATCAAATTTCGTACTTTTATTTGTTGTTTGTACTTGTGTGGCTTTCTGTGTATGTTCAAAGTTGACTCTAAAAAAACGTACACCAACTTTAATTTTCCTTTCTAACCCTTTAACTTTGCAGTGAGTCATCATATTACTTTTTGTCGCGGACACATATAAATGTATTTAGTAGACCCAAAGGTTTCTCTAGGTTGTATCGCTAAAATCCGACAAAATCGAAATTTCGACGAAAAAATGTGATAGGGCCCTTAAGGGTTAATCCAGCACTGCTTTTCCATGTAACGCATTAAAGACGTTCCGAATCGACGAAGAAGTTCCGTTATATCAAAGTCACTTCGATTTTACGATTGTATGGACATACTTAGGTACTTCTATGGAGATTTATGATATCAAGCTTCTTATGAATTAACCTATCTCTTAAAATTCCTACATCAAACAAAATTTTGCCAAAGCAGTAATGTTAAGTTGCCTGTATCTATTTGATCTCCATTAGATTAGATTAGAAAATAAATATTTTAATTTTATTAATTGTTCTAATCTGTTACTTACAATAGAACTTTGATGCCTTTTTAAGGTAATATTTATTATTAAATCATTAATAGATAATTACGTCATTTTCACGCACGTATATTTGGTGGTAACCATTATCGCTCATTATAAACCACTAACAGCAGGATAAGTCTGACTGCAACAACAAGCCAGCTGTGTCACTACCAGTTAACTACGATATTATTATTAAATAATTTATATATTGATAAACCAACGACAGGAATAATCGAGGGATAATTAAACATCTAATAAAGGCATGCCCCCCTAGCTAGCATGATCACCGGAACACCATAATTATATCGCTTTATACCGGGTCATTTTGTATTCACCATGCAAATTTTGAGGAAGTGTTCAGTCCATGAAATTGAACAACTTTCTCTAAGGAACACATGGCCAAATATGTAAAGAAAATCGACTATCCATACAAATCAAAGAGATCACGTGATCAATTTAGTGGATGACCAAAATTTTGTGGCGAAATTCGTCACTTGTTTTTCAAGAGAGTTGTTCAGTTTCATGTACAGGACACATCCTTGAATGGATGGTAAGTTCTAAATAACCCGATATAAATTACAAATTGCATTATTTGCCATAAATAGGGTGATACATAAATGCGGTGTTAATATAAAATTAGGGATAAGATTCTTAAAGCCTATTTAGCCATATTCAACAGCATGCAAACTTATGGTAATTTATCACTAAATAATGATACATTTCATAGCATAAATCACACTCAACACAATAAACAACTATGATTTAAATTTAAAGAAGTCTTCTATTGAATAAAATGTATTGTTAATCAGCCATTTCCTTAATGAAACACAAAATTTATTATATTGTAATTGTTTTATGTCATTGGGTATTTTATTGTAAATTTTTATACACATCGAATAAGTGTTTCTTTGGAAGCGCTTTGTTTTTGGCACGGTAGTAATAAGTAATAAGTTTGGAGTAATTAGGTACGGTCAACAACGAAAGTTGTTAAGCACTTCAATACCTTGGCTTGGCATAGCAAATTTTTTTATAAGGTAATTGTTTCAAACTGTAAGACATCTGTCATAAAAGTTGCTATGATAAAGTACTTAAGTTAAGCGACTTTCGTTGCTGACTGTACAAGAACAACTGTCGTAAAAATTGCACTAATGAGGAGTTTATTCCCATTGAGGTTTCTTGCTCCGTATATTGGAGGAAGTCACTTAGTTGTATACAAGTCTAAAATGTAGATAAAACTCATTGAAAAAAAGTCACCTGCGCACGACCTTATTTTGACATGGGTGCTGTAATTCTTCATTGGTGATATAGTCGTAGGTAGTTGGTTTCAGCTATGTCAGTGGTTCCCAACGTTTTTTTTTGTGACCACGGATTTGATTTTTTTGGTGCTAACAGAGATCAGATCACGATTGATGTAGGTAAGTAGGTACAAGAGAAATAAACTAAAATAAAAACTCAATTATTAATTTCATTGACAGTAACAGTAGAAAACATAAAATTTTCAATACGTACAAAATAAAATCATTTATTATCTCAGTCATCAATGTCATCATTCATCTTCCGGATGTATACCGGAAAAGTTCAATCCTAAGCCTTATTGGTGGTAACTGATAACCGGTCGCAAACCATATTTTGGCTCTTGAAAGACCGTTCGCAGTCCACAATACCAGCCCTATAGACTAACCGGCCGGCGGCGAGATGGCAGCAAGTGCCAGAGTTTTTAGTGGGTATTCCCTCCTCCCGAGATCCCACCGAGCCACTCAACCACCGAACCACACAGTGGGGTCGCCGCAACGTTGAATGTTGCGAGGGTCCCCTTCTGTGGCGAGTCCCAAATACGAACCTCCCGCTCTTCTGCGGGAGGGATGCGTAAATATATTATAACCGCTTCTGTAGTCTAGTGGTTCGCCCACCCATGTAAGACACAGGGGTCCCGGGTTCGATTCCCAGGGGGGGTACAATTTGTACTCGGTTGGGTTGGTGGTAGGGCTTATTTCAAGTCCGCCTAGCTATTCACCATCATCTTACCTAAGTCTGACGCCACACGCCATAACAACAATTAAAACATTGTTGTGTTCCGGCAGTTAGAGGTAAGATAGCCAGTTTCTCAGTGATGAAGATTCCGGGTATAGTGCGCTTCCACCTTCCTTATCGTCACTTAACATCAGTTGAGATAAAGGCCAAGCATTATCCCGTTATGCATAAAAAATGCATTTTCTTTGGCATACAAAAAATAATTAAAAAGGTTAGGAACCATTGAGCTAGATGTGATGCAAGCCGCGGGCGGAAGGCGCGCGTGCGGCGTGATGCGCGCGAGACAACCCTCGCCTTGACATCTGACATTACCATTTACCACACGAACGCTGCGCCACGAACACTGCGCTAGACTGTCTTTGTTTTACTTTATTTAACAATTTTTTTACTGAATTAATGGTACTTTAATGGGACAAACAAAGCTCATAAACTCTGTTCTTCCTTTTTCAATGGCTTATTCAAAATCAAAACATCTTTATTCAAATAAACTTAGGCTGAGTTGCACCACTAACTTTAACGATAACAAGCTTGTTAAAGTACCGGTTAAGCACAAGTTAGCCAAAAAAAGAGGTTGCCAGCCAGCATGATGTCCTATGACAAGTTTGACGTGACAAATAGGTAGCATTACCATTTGACGATAACTTTAACTTTGACAGCGTTTTGGTGCAACTCACGCTAAGTATTTTAGCGCTTTCGAATCGTCTATATTTTCCTACCACCCGTTCCAGACTTTTTTAACTGATAAGAAGGGCGCAAGAAACTTATCAACTTTAACAGAATTAAGTAACGATATTAATTACAAACTTAGATATATCGTTACCAAATACAGTACAACAGATTATTAACAACAAAGTAGTTATACTAGCAAGTTATTGTGTTACATCATTTCCACGAATTTCGGCCTTTCAGATAATCGTCCACTTCATAATAACCTTTACCCATGAGCGTCTTTTTAACATGATTTTTGAATTCATGCAAAGGCAGATCAATCACTTGTTGTGGAACTTTATTAATCAAGGTTAAGTATGAGTTTCCCCAGAAATGAACCTGTAGTTTCTGCAAGCCTAAATCTTGGAACGGCAAGTTTATCTTTATTCTTTGTATTAAAATTGTGATTATCGCTGTTCTTAGCAAATGAATCATAGTGTTTCCTTACATAAACTAAATTTTCATATGTATTGGCCAGCCAAAGTTCTTCAAAAAATTCTCTCAATGAACCTCTCTGCCGAAGATTGTGTATATGGCACGAACAGGGGGTTGAGTCTTCTAATGCTAACGTCAAAATCGTGGTTCAATGGTGTCTGAATGGTAATGCATTTTGACACAGTTCTTGTTTCTTAGACCCAAAATGGAGAACAAGAACTGTGTCAAAAAGCATTACCATTGAACCACGATTTCGACGCTAACATTAGCAGAATTGACCCCCTGTTGTTTTTGAGTCCTAAAAATATAATACCTAGAAATTTTGTACTCTGTAAACTCTACTTCAACGTGGGAATGCTTTGGAACTCTTCAATAGAACTCTTAAGGCTTTTTACATAATAATTACTTATGTGTAAGCGCCAGATGACAGTGTACCTAATATATTCCTACGGCGGTGACAGAATGTGAAAGCGATTCTGTCCTTGGTTGGGAGGAAGTGGTTTTAGGCAGGCACACCGCAAACACTCGGCTACATCTTTAGCCTCTTGGCTGGTAACGAGTTGGGCAACACGGGCAATCACGCAATTTTATTACCTAAACTAAATGAAAGGCATCCTCGGCTAACGCGAAACGTCGATGTTTTAATCCAAAGAGCTTCGTCAAATTCTGCACAGTGTTCGTTTGTATGACGCAGTGCACTATAGCTATGTATAGGGCACGGTAGTTTACGCTACAAGGCGCTCGACGCTGGCTGCTTCATGTCGTTTGCGTCGATTTTCCTCATCCGAACGACTCTGAGCTCTATACATACGTTTATTAGAGTCTGATCTGAGCGCCGCTCGAGCGGGGCTTTGTCGCCCCTCCGCAGTGGTTGCCATCATCCAATGGTTAACGCTTTCCTGGTTTTCAATGAAAATGGCAGATAGGTGCTTAGATTTATTGTGTTCTGCACAGCAAAGCTCGTCATTTTAATTTGTTTCTTAAGAAAATTTCATATTAGTTGCGCCATTACGAGTTTATGGCTGCAGTAAGTACCGCTTGCAGTTGATGCCCCTTCTCTCTTATATGGTTTGGTTTTATGTCCAGAGCTGTGACCGGACGATTTCGCTATTTCTTTCGATCCGTTATATTTTACAACAGTAGATTTTTCTAACTAATCAAAAAACTTCCACTTACCTACTGCATCACCAGTTTATTTATTTGTTTATTTAGACACAATAACAGTTCACAAACTTTGAATTTTACATAAAATCACAGTAAACTAGAATAAATGTTAGCTTGGAACCAATAACAATTGTGCACAGCATTGAAATAATATTAGTTAATTAAACAACCAAATGAAACATAAGCTAATTAGGTAATTAAATAAAATAAAAAAATAATAATAACAGTTAGAACAGCAATTATTGAAGGTAAGTTAATTTATGGTACGTACAAATTAAATAAAAAAATGAAAATAGGTTAAGATTGAAAGCAAAAAAAATAATCATTTTTTTACACAGTTAAAAACATAGGGTGGGACCTAGTTGGAGGGCTCCAAATATGATATAAATGATTTTAATGTTTGGTGAAATATATCAATTTCAGCATCCAGTTCATTGTAATTCCTACACATACGATTAAGTCAAAATTTTTCTTTATGGGTTTGCTTTTGATCTCCATCTAGCCCGATGGTTTAGACGGAATCTACGATGAAGCGACCTAACCCAGATGTTATCTAATCTAAAATTTATCAACACAGGACGCTTTTCACGAGACCAATGCCAAGATAATAGCTGAATTTCCATAAAACTGAAAATACCCTTACAAGCAACATTAATCGAGTTTGTTTGTAACTTCAACTAATTCAACAGCTGCGAATCCGATGAGATACCTATTGCATTTGGAAAAACGTTCACTAGTTTCTGATCAAATTATTTAGATACTCCACTTAATCTTTGATTAGACGATCGGGACCAAACCCAACCATAATACAAGGGTAAGGGGAAAGAAGGATCATAGTCAGTTTAGTTCAAATTGAGTAAATTACGCCATCTGCTAGAAAAATAAACATGCTATGACTTGACATATTCAGAAAAGGCAAAAAGAGCCATTGCCAATACTAGCGTCAATACCGAAACATGCTAGAAAGATTATTGTCAAAGGTATAATGTAAATAAAACTGGCCAAGTGCGTGTCGGGCCACGCGCAGTAGGGTTCCGTAGTTACCATATACCGTACCTTATTTAATACCACTATCATTTTTCATCTTCAAAAATAACTTTGTTTTTCATAGTGTTTGTTTAAACGACAAAGTTATATTTGCGGATTTGGAAAATGTGCTATATCTCTAAAACTGCTAAATATATCTCATTGAAACCAATTTTCGTTGAAAGTGTTTATTAAGATCTACAACATATATTCTTTTTAGATTTTTCACTTTCTTATTTTAAAAGTTAGAGGGGGGGAGGGGGGACACATTTTACCACTTTGGCAGTGTATATTTTTTAAACGGTTGACTTTGAGAAAAAGTAATTTTAAGAACCTCAGTGTCAATTTTAAAGACCTATCTATACACAGACACCCCACACGCATAACTAGGTTTGATAATTTTTTTTTCCGTTTCAGTTCCATGTATGCCCCCCTTAATCTTTTTTTTTGTTATTATGTAAAAATCGTAAAGCGGTTCACAGAATACATCTACCTACCTAATTTCAACTGTGTAATCCTAATACTTTCGGAATAAAGTAGCTGTGACATACGGACGGACGAACAGACAGACATGACGAATCTATAAGGGTTACGTTTTTTTCCTTTAGGCTACGGAACCCTAAAAAAGCAAAAAGAGCCATTGTCAACACTAGCGTCAAATAATTTTTTTACCGAAACAAGCTAAGAAAGATCATTGTCAAAGTGTTTAATGTAAAAACTGAGAGAAAAGTTTTCTCACTGACTGACTGATCCTTCTTTCCCCTTACCCATTCTCCAAAATTTAAAACAGCCTTGAACGTTGTAGCAGGTTGTTGTACCATGACGGCTGTCTCCCTCCAGGCGTCCTGAGGGAGCCCCGGCGCCCGAGACAAGCTATCCAACAAATTCGGGACAAAAGCTCTACATTCCATATCGATCAGCCACCACCGACAACGCCGTCGCAAACGCTGCCGCATCACATTCCGCACGAAATTCGATACTATTGTAGGCAACATTTTCTCAGTGTCAGAGATTTCATACGCCATTCCGAAATTCCTTTGATACTGTAAAAGTAATCCTCTTTTATTTAAATCACATCAAATAGTTACATTTAATTAATGCAGAGGATTGTATTTGAATGAAAGTTTGAATATCTCAGTAATAGGGTATTTTCCAAATTTTTTAAAACTGCTTATATTTAAAGATTGGGACGAACAATTTAACAGAAAAATAAAAATAAATTTATTAATGCCTTTTTTCTTCATTAAACCAATTTTAAGTCAAACTTACTTTAATGGTTTTGAATTTACCGCCAAAACGCTCGGTTCGATGATGTCTACTGTGTGACGTCAACTTTGTGTAAACAATAGAGTAAATTGTACCACAGACTATATAGGTTAACACAAAGTTGACGTCACATAGTAGACATTATCGAACTGAGCGTTTTGGCGGTAAATGCAAAACCATTAAAAATAAAATTGACTTTAATTATTTTAATGGAGAAAAAAGACATTATTTAATTTATTTTCATTTTTCTGTTATACAGTTCGTCCCAATCTTTGAATATAAGCAGTTTTCAAAAATTTGGAAAATACCCTATTGGCGATAGTGCACTTGTATTGTAATCCCAAATTACCTAGTTGGTTACTAAGTTCTGTAACTATGGAAAACATGAATAATACTAAATTTACAAATAATGCTACAATGAATTATATACCAAATGAAAGCACAAATATTTAAGATTATCATGTATTAAAATTATTCGAAATGACCGCCTCTGGCATGAATACACGCCTTTAGACGACGAGGCCAGTCATCGATGGCAGCACGAACTACCACCATATCCAATTCTGCGACTGCCTTGAGAATAGCGCGCTTAAGAGAGTCGAGATTCATGTGGGGCTTAGCACATGCTTTCTCCTCAATAAGTTGCCATATGGCATAATCCAGAGGATTTAAGTCTGGGCTGGAGGATGGCCATTCTTCCTGCGCGATAAAATCAATTTTGTTAGCCCGAAACCATGCTTGTGTAGATTTTGCTTTGTGCGCAGGGGCAGAGTCCTGCTGGAAGACCCATGGCTGGTTTTGAAATAAAGTGTGGCTTAAGGGTTTGACAACAGGTTCCAGATCGGTATCTTGATAGACTCTAGCGCCAGTTTTCACACCTTTTTCACAGAAATGAACCTTACTTAGCCCTGAATAGGACACCCCCAGCCAAATCATCACTGATGAGGGGTGGTGACCTCGTTGGACCCTCGGAGCAATCATGCTGGCTTCTTTACTATTCTTAGCGTATACTCTATCATTTTGACGGTTAAAATTTTCTTCGACTGTGAAGATTTTTTCATCAGTAAACAAGATTTTTCGATGGCCGTTTTGTGCGTACTGCTTTAGTAGAGCGCGACTTCGTGCTAACCTCATAGCCTTCAATCGTGCGTTTAGCAGATGGCCCTTTCGTCTACGGTAAGCGTGAGGCCCAAGGTCATCATTGATAATTTTTTTAAGGGAACTTCTCTTCACAGTCATCTGTATTGCCAATAACTTTTGCTTCCGGACGGGATTTCTCGTGATTCTCGCCTTCACTGCCTTGATCACAGCTGGTGTCCGAACGGTGCGTGGTCTTCCTGATCTTTTTTGGTCATCGACGGTCAAGGTATTACTGTACCTATGGATAGTGCGATAAATAAATTGCTTGTTGATTTTCAACTTTTGTAGCAACTTGAAAATCATATTCGGTGGCTGCCCACATTTGTGCAGAGCAATTACAGCGACACGATTCTCCTTCAACCCCCATTCCATGGTGAAATAAACAAAATATGATATACGTGTGGTATGGAATTATAGCTTATAAAACTGTCAATAATATGTCATTTTTATTTTTTCTTTTCATTTGTTTTAATGGCCAGTAATCGATAAAGAAACTCAGTAACAGAACTTTTGACCAACCTGTGTATTAATCACAGAACAAAGAAAATTTTTTCCCCCGGGTAGAAGTCGCATGTGGGCGGTACCCGTGTAACATCATATCTGCGTAGCTCCGCACATCTTTGAATTTTGCTCCGGCAGTCGTATGAACGAACGCCAAACAAAAACATCTTCAAAAATAATATAAAAATGCTGAGTTGCATTATACAAAAGAGCAAAATCGATATCCACATATATCATTTAGCAAACGGGTGCATAAAATATCAGAGGCGAGCTTTATTTAAATAATTTTGATTTTAATTAAAAATTAAACTGATATTTTCCTTTTAAAATTCAAAACAATAAATAACCGGCTTTATGCGTCATACACTTAAGATCCATATTCCAACGCACAATTTGACATATTCTTGAAGTGTCATAAACACTAAAATATAGAATGGCGGAAATGTCACTCAATAGGGGAGACCGAGAAAAGTTGTAACTGTGAAGAGTTGAAAAGTATTATTTATCACCATAGCAAAAAATTGATAGGTAAATGATAAACGTCTAAGTAACAGTTGATTTGATACACTCACCACTGAAAACACGCAAAAACAGCACGTAAGTTTAGTCAACTTAATTCATAAATACACTCGGCGTCAGAAAAACCGCACCTTTTCTTCAAAGTTAATTTAATCCCATATAATTTAATGATAAGTGTTATTATATACTTCTTCCCCTTCGGACAAAGCCAACAGTCTTTAGAAACCGTTGGAATACTCGTCGAACGGAATCAATTACTGAGATTGAGTTTCCGAGCACATTACATTGCCTAATTTTATTGCAATATTTGAATAACTTCATGGGCAATAGTATCCATCTTGGGTATTCGTTTTTTTAATTGAACTGTTGAAGTGTGTTTTCTCCATCATCTCGATAGCGAATTTACCCGCATTTCCTGGATTGACCCCTTTCATTTCCCTTTTGTGGTGGCGCTAGCAATAACGCTTTAATCGTTTAATTATGGTAACTGTTATGTTAAATAAATCAAACACTTATTAAAAGAAAGCTCATTAAATGTACTTTCAATAGATATCAACATTTACACAATAAAACGTTAGCTAGCAATAGCAGATGGCCAAGTCTAAACTTAGTGCCGAAGAGGTGCGGTTTTTCTGACGTCGAGTGTAGTACGTTACAGGCGAGTGCGGCAAGCTAGCATTTTTATTGTCAAGGATTTTAATCATTCAAGGCAATTTAATAAAAATTGCTTCTCCTACAAGGCTGCTAGGGCTTAATAAGTATCGATAATTTAGGATCGCTATTTAATGATTTCAAATAAATTTTATATTAAATTATGAAAAAATGTAATATTCAGTCAAAAGTACCAGGGCAACATAACTTACGAGGAGTGAATTTAATTTGGTACCGCGAAGATATGTCTTCATTTCTTTTAGCTCTTTAATTTTTCAAAAATATAAATCTTAACAACTCCTTGTAAGTCATGTTGCCTTCGTATTTTTGACTGAATATATCAGGTTGTCCAAATATAAATCCGCCATTATTCAGAAAACTTTATCATAAATTTTATTTTTAAATTAACAACGACTTTTCATTAATGTATTGACCATCGTTATTCACGACTTGCTGCCAACGATTTGCCAGTGTGAGGATCCCGCGCTCGTAGAAGGCTTTCGGTTTTTCGTCAAAAAAGTTTGACAGGTCACATTTTAGTTGGTGTTCATCATCAATTTTTTTTTCTTGTAAGTAATTAGATAAAGACCTGAATAGGTGGTAATCGGTTGGCGCAATGTCTGGCGAATAAGGGGGATGTGCAATAATGGTCCATCCAAGTTCCTGTATTTTCTCACGAGTTTTCTTGCAAATGTGTGCTCTGGCATTGTCATGCAAAAAGTAAATTCTATCCTGTTTTCCTTTCAGATTTTTTGATACTTGGTCAAGCTGGTCACAGTAGACATCCGCAGTAACTGTAGTATTAGGTGGTAAAAGTTCCCAGTATATTATTCCCCTAATTCCCCACCAGACGCACAGCATAACCTTTTTTTGGTGACTTTTTTGTTTCGGTGTTGGTACTGCCTTCTGACCGACGCTAAGCCACTGACGCTTGCGGGTATGATTTACATAGAAGACCCATTTCTCGTCGCCGGTAATAAGATTGCGTAACCACTCGAAGTTCCTGTGTGATGTCAAGTTTTGCATGCATATGTCGACTCGCTGTTGTTGTTGAGAATGAGTTAAATCGTGCGGCACCCACATTCCATATTTCCAGGTTTTATTAAGTTTGTGGAGATAATTATCTATTGTCCCATGGGAGCACTGAAGACGCTCTGCCAGTTCACGTACCGTAGATCTTGGTTCATCTTCAATTATTTTTTTTAGAACGTCGATATCAATTGCTGGTGGTCTTCTAGGGTGGGGCTCGTCGTCGAGGTTAAAGTTACCCTCACGAAACTTCTGGAACCATCGTTTTGCTGTGTCGTAACAGAGGACATTCTCTCCCATCGTACTACAAATATTTTGCACGGCTTCCGTCGCTTTGCGACCCAGACGAAACTCATGAAGTAGAAGTAGCCTGAGTTCTCTTCGAGAAATGTCCATTTTTGTCGATCTTCCGAATCGTATCGAAGTTATTGTTCGAATGTTGAAGTCGCGCGAGCCTGCTCTTCTTATATAGCCGAGCTATGGACGTTTCCAGAACCCTCTTACGATTTCGTGAAATTGAAAATAAGATGGCGGGTTTATATTTGGACAACCTGATAACATTATTTCGTAATTGAACATAAAATAAATATAGGATTTTGGGTTAGGTTCGGAATTGGTAATCGTTCTTTATTACTTATCTATCGATACGGACACTACGATATTCTAAAAAGCCCTAGTCCAGTAGGACCACGGGTACATAGTTGTATATCGTGGTCCTACCGGTAGGTCAAATCGGTAGGTCCACCCCGCCCTTAATGCAACCAACCCGGTCTCCCTTATCTCATTAAATTTTCTTAAAGTACTTTATGTTATAATGAATAAGGTGGTAAATCGCACTATTAAAATTAGCTTGCGCCATCTAGCGGCTGAGTAGCAGCATTATAAATATACGTATTATTTAATTTGGTACCAAGTTGCTATGGTAATACGACTGAATCTAAATAAATAAACTTTGTGATTTATGGCTTTCTGGATATTACACATTTTTAATATTCATCCAATTACGTGTTCACAAAGTGTGTGTGCGTAGCATGTAACTATTAAGTGGGGGGCTTGGCTTCGATGTTTAATGTGTTTGTTTGGTTACACTGGTTTTCATACTAAATTGGGCTCATACTACTTCTATCTACTTCTATGTTCTGTGGTATTAATAATAAAAAACAAAAACATTTATTACATTTTGTACTCGGTTTGGTTGGTGGTAGGGCTTATTTCAAGTCTGCGTGCAAAAATTGGTGTGTTCCGGCAGTTAGCGGTAAGATAGCCAGTTCCTCAGTGATAAGGATTCCGGGTGTAGTGCGCTTCCACCTTCGGCCTTATCGTCACAAGATGAAAGCCAAGCACTAAAGCTAAACCAAAGATTTTTAGGTAAAAATAACATAAATGACAAAGCAACGGTTTTGGTTTTATCTTTCAGAATTAGCGTGTTTCGACCCTTAAATTATAACAACACCTAAACTGCCTTGCGGACACTAATACCCAAATATCAAAAACGACTGGCTTCATTCATACTCATCATCATCACTCCTATCACATCCAATATTAATTATTGATGTCAGCCGGTACAGTTACACCAATAACATCAATCAATCTTGGTTACAAATTGTGAAATAAATGTTGTCATCATCATTAAAATCAATCCTATGCTAACTAGATGTATATTTAATGAGTATAACGTGTTGCGATATTATGTAAATCTTAGCTCGTTCTTCGTAAAAGGAGTATTGAACACTAAAATTATAGACTTATTTTTGTTCACGAAAAATAAAAACCGGCCAAGTGCGAGTTGGAACTCGCGCACGAAGAGTTCTGTAAAAAAAAACACATTTGTTGTGTGGGACATTGGGAGCCCGCCTTAAATATTTGTTTTATTTTAATTTAATTATTTATTTTTAAAGAGAATACACAAATAAATATTCTGTGAATATTTCAAGCGTCTACCTGTTGTCGTTATTAATATCGACCAAAAAAAAACGGTAAAAAAACCGGCCAAGTGCGAGTAGGACTCGCGCACGAAGGGTTCCGTACCAAAAAACAGCAAAAAACACGTTTGTTGTATGGGAGACCCCCTTAAATATTTATTTTATTTTGTTTTTAGCATTTGTTGTTATGGCGGCAACAGAAAAACATCATCTGTGAAAAATTCAACTGTCTAGCTATCACGGTTCATGGATACATCCTGGTGACAGCGTTAGACAGACAGCGGAGTCTAAGTAATAGGGTCCCGTTTTTATCCTTTAGGTACAGAAACCTAAAAATGGTCTGCACTAAACTGGTCGATAGTTGAATGCTTATGACCAAAATCCCAGCCGTGACATTTGTAGCTATAGCTGCCATCGCGGCGGGCACTCACGCAGCCGCCAGCCGCTCGACGCAGCTGGAATACACAGCTTATCTTGATGTTAGTCTATTGTTCCACGGGCACAAATGACAAACTACATATTAGGACAATGTACCTCAGCCAACTACAATATCCATCAACAGATCAGATACTAGGAATCAGCTTATTTGATATGGGTTGGTTCTATAACTCGTAAATTAAAAAGGATATCTTCAAAACATGTTAGCTCCTCAACTACACCAAAAACTATACATACATCAACATACTATTATTTATTTTCCTCGAAGGCGCTTTATCGCCATCCCATTGTTATGAAGACGCATCCGAACTCTGCGATAAACCGTGCCGTTTCGTGATAACATCAAGAACTTCAATAGAAATAGTCCACTGTGAAGATAATGTACCGCATTTGACGTAATGGACGCACATTTCGGCTTTCCGCGTCGAAACCACGCGCCTCGTAGGTACGATGTGATGTGTGCCAAGCCACGCGGCTGCCTTCTAGGCGTGAATACGTACTGCTATGCCCCGGTAATGGAAGAAGGATGGCAAATTGCACATTCGGGAAAAGGAGGCCGACAAATAACGGGGAAACCTTTCGAGAACAAAAGGAATTGGCCTCTATAAATCAGTCGTTTTTAGTCCTCATGTCATATCGAAGCAAAAACTCGTGGCGTATTGCGATTGCGAGTGGCGGAACAGCGGGCAAGTCGCGGTGATAAGCAGTGATAAGCGGCGTGACTAACTCGTGGCTAATCGGCGAGTCAATATCTGCGTTATCTGGCAACTGGGTCGACGCACTTGCCCGCGCCCTGCACCGCGCCAGTTCGCGACGCTGATGCACAATTACTTAGGTCCAACCACTATTAGTGGCAAAACTAACTTCGCCTCGATTTATAGTTTTGCCTTTTTTTCGAAGAGTTTGGAGGTATCACATTTTTAGGGTTCCGTACCCAAAGGGTAAAAACGGGACCCTATTACTAAGCCTCCGCTGTCCGTCTGTCTGTCACCAGGCTGTATCTCATGAACTGTGATAGCTAGACAGTTGAAATTTTCACAGATGATGTGATTTCTGTTGCCGCTATAACAACAAATACTAAAAACAGAATAAAATAAATATTTAAGGGGGGCTCCCATACAACAAACGTGATTTTTTTGCCGTTTTTTGCTCGATATTGATAACGACTACAGGTAGACAGTTGAAATTTTCACAGATCGTGTATTTCTATTGCTGCTATAACAACCAACATATGCTAAAAACAGAATAAAATAAATATTTAAGGGGGGCTCCCATACAACAAACGTGATTTTTTGCTGTCTGTACGGAACCCTTCGTGCGCGAGTCCGACTCGCACTTGGCCGGTTTTTTCTTCTGCATAGTGGGTTTTGTTTTGTGTCGCTTATGTTATGGAATTAATTTGTTTCCAAAACCGCACATAAAAATATTATAGATTTCTTACCTCCGCGTAAGAAAGGCTAAGATTGTTCTGTTCTGTTGTTTTTAGGGTTCCGTAGCCTAAATGGCAAAAATCGGAACCCTTATAGATTCGTCATGTCTGTCTGTGAGTCCGTCCGTCCGTCCGTATGTCACAGCCACTTTATTCCGAAACTATTAGGATTACACAGTTGAAACTAGGTAGAGATGTTTTGTGTGATGTGAACCGCTTTATGAGTCTTACACGGTCTTTAAGAATGACATTGAGGTTTCTAAAACTACTTTTTCTCCAAGTCAACCGTTTGAAAGATATTCACTTCCAAAGTGGTAAAATGTGTGTCGTGTCCCGCCCCCCGCCCCCGTCCCCCCTTTAACTTTAAAAATAAGAGAGTGAAAAATCTAAAATTAATATACGCTGTAGATCTTAATAAACACTTTCAACGAAAATTGGTTTGAACGTGATAATATAGTAGTTTTAGGTGCAAAAGCACTAAACTTAAGAATCGCCTAAGTCTTTTCTTATCTACAACTCGACCAAGATAACTAGGCGAATGACAGCTACATGACGGCTAAGTTTATGACACCGTTTTAATTTGGTCGTGTTGTAGTTAGGAAATGACTTAGGCGATCCTTAAGTTTAGTGCAATCGGGCGTAAGAGATACAGCACATTTTTCAAACCCGCAAATATAACACTGAAAAACTAAGTTATTTTTGCAGATGAAACATTATAGTACTATTAAATAAGGTATATGGTAACTAAGGAACCTTACTGCGTGTGGTCCGACACGCACTTGGCCGGTTTTTTAACATATTTGTCTATTTCGTCGAATTCCAGATTGTTTTCAAGATAAAGATAAAATAATTATGGAATTCAGTGGAACTTCTCTATCTAGCCATGATATGGGTCTACTACAATCATTAATTCATGATAGACGTTTGAGGCTAATGTAAAAGAAAAAAATCTCGGTCCGTGTTACGTGGTAGATATTGACAGGAACGACCATTAAGACGTTAACGTATAAACTTATTAGGGTGAGGGAAAGTCGGCAGAAAATGTGTATCTTGTTGGTTTCGGGCCTGCCAGATTGAGTGACACCATTTTTTCCAACGTTCGGTTGATCTGTGATAACTGATAAGGCTAGAGTTTTAGTTTTGCTATCATGAATTTTTGTCCGCATCAGATACTTAGATTTGCATGCTTTCCAGACAAGCTGGCATTTGCTATTATAATGGGTTATTGTTGTTGTTGTTTAAGTTTCAAAACCTTATTTTCAGTAACATCGGCGTAAAGTTTGCTATCAAATTGATTCTCCTGATTCTCAGTTTCATTTTTATTTTTGTCTAATTGTATCTATAGGGCCGCGCTGTGTCTGATGATATAGTTTTCCATTTTCCTGTAACACTGAGCGAGGATGTGACAGATTTGATTTCCGCTGTGTCGTGATGTCATTGCGCACCCGACTCAGTGGTGCAAGTTGCGATTGGATTTGCTTTTGGCGTACAGGCTGCGACGGATTTGAACTTCATACACCCTATCAAGTTTACGTTCAGCATATTAGCACTATACTGAGGGTAGTTCAGCTCATTCGGCAATCTCTTGGTTTTGGGGCTAATTCTTGTGATCCATAAAATAGTGCGGCGTGTGATATTCATTTTCTCGGACATTATTTATGCTATAAGTGGTTTGCAAAAGTTTGCTCTTGCTGTTTCTTTGAATCATTAACTGAAAAAAATGATTAGTTAACAGTTACCAAAATTTGGTTACTAGTAGGCCCTAATCTACGGACTTGCGAACTACTGGTTATCAGTTACATAATTAGGTTCGTTTAACTGTGTTATGTAACGTGTAGCCTAAATTTTTTCGTTTAAATTAACCTAACAATTTGACTTTTTTAATCTAACCATTAGTCTAAAAATTACAATACTATTTGTAAAAAAGTAGACAAAGGATTTTGCTGTAACTAACTAAAGTGTTTAGTTATCGATATCTGTACTATTTGCTTGTTGGGAACCAAACTGTTAGTTCAATTTTATTTTACTGTTTGCTTACAGGTTACAGATTCGGTTTGACAATATATAACAAAACCATTTTGTTATTAGTAGCCAATCCCAGTTAAGTAATTATTAGTAACAAAAATACAGGCTATAAGAAATGGCTTGGCAAAAACTTAACAGACGCAATTAGCCCATGAAACTGAACTACTTTCCCCAAGGGTTTCCTTTGGGAAAGTAGTATAAGGTTTTATACCTTGTTCAGTTTCATGACCTAATTACGTCTGTAAAGTTTTTGCCAAGCCATTTCTCACACTCTGTATTATACTGTTTATACAAGGTGTAAGGTAAAGGCGAAATAATAAAATACACGGAAAAATATGAATTACGATTTTATTAACTAATTTATAAAGACTTCCATCAAATTAAATAATTAGTGGATACCTCATAAACTGCAAGTTCTTATCTGAGGTGCCTTTGCGTAGCTTTCTTCTTCTTCTTCAGTGTTAAGTCACCCACTGCTGAGTGTAGGCCTTCTCGAATGCACGCCATCCCGTTCGGTCTTGTCCTTTTCTCATCCAGTTTTTCCCCGCTACTTTGGTGATGTCGTCTCACCACCTGGATTTTTGGCGGCCAACGCTTCTGGTACCGAGGTCTCCACTCCTCTCCAGCACCTTTCTGCTCCACCGGTCATCGGTTCTGCGACATAATATGTGACCGGCCCATCGACGCTTCCTTTGTGCAACGATGCGCCCCACGTCAGTTTATTGCGACTCCGAGTGTTTTTAACTTTGACGCGTAGAGTGATACCCAACATGGCGCGCTCCATCTTCCTTTGGGCTACCTGCAGCTTCTGGATATGTTTTTGTGTAAGGGTCCAAGTTTCTGCCCCGTAGAAAGTTGTGCAGGTTCGTAAAATCTTCTAAAAATTGTCTGCCTCACACCACACCCTGTACCTACTCCCGGAAGGACTTCTATCAACTGATGAAAATACCGGCGCAGGAATGACTCATTTTGCTTTGCTTTGTCACACACTGCACAGGTGCCTCCCATTTAACAGCACCGCATGAGGTTTGGGACACATAAACAATCTGTTTTTGTTGGTGGCAGCAAAAAAATGATTAACTACTTCAAAAGTCATTACGTAACTTAAAGAAAATTTTGTTAATTTAACAAAACTGTTCGCATAGTTCTTTTGTGCTTAACTTGTGGGCAAATACGAACAAAACTATTGTTATTAAGACGACGCCTCGTGAAAAAAATTTTTTACAGGCTCCGCCCACTCACCCCTCGTATCCCATAGTGACATTCTGCCTTCAATCGTAAAGTTTGATTTTCGCGCCAAATGCCTGTGAGGTTTCATCGAAAGTTTAAAGAAGAAGAATAGAGAAACGATGGAGTCGCAATACATTGTATTTAGAACATTTTCTTTGATAAATTTATGTATCTTCAAATTGAAAAATGAAAATAAACGTAAAAACGTAAACGTCGGGAAAATAAAAATCAAGCCAAATACCAACTAATTACCAAAGTTCTTTCAGTAAAACCGCTCTAGTATCCGTTAAAAAATGTTTTATTTCATGTTTAGTTTATTAATTATACAAAAATACAATCTCTTATATATAAAAGTGAAGGGGTGACTGACAGACTATTGCCCAGCCCAAACCACTGTACTATGGGCAACAGCGTCGCTTAACCAGTTAGCAACAAACAAAATTCGCGTGCGCGCGTATCGCCCTTGCACGAACTAAACGTATGTAGTGACGGCGCGGCGTGCAAGCGATTTTAACCTTAGCAGTGGTTAAGCGACGCTGTTGCCTATGGTACCTAGAGATTTGAAATTTTGTACACAGTTACTTTATACAATGTAAACACCCACTAAGAAGGGTTTTTTGGAAATTCCACTTCTATAGGGTTGAAATAGGGGTAACGATAATAAAGTCAAAGGTACTTAAATGATAAAATATATTACTTAAAATATAGAAAAATAGTTCACTTATATACCTATTATGTACACATAATACCGGGTGCATTTGTAACCACTCTCCAAATTTTAAGGATGTGTTCAGTCCATGTAAATGAACAACTTTCTCCATGAAACATGTGTCGAAATACGCCAAAAAATTTTGGTCATCCCATACTAATCTGATCACGTGATCTCTTTGATTTGTATGAAAAGTCAATTTTTTTTTACATATTGACCCTATGTTTCTTAGAGAAAGTTGTTCAGTTTCATGGACTGAACACATCCTTAAAATTTGGAGAGTGTTTACAAATGCACCTTGCATATACCTACAATTTAATTACTTACAACTCTTCTCATACACGATTGCATCTCTTCGGACTTTAGTACCCAATGATGGGTTATCTGAAGTTCGAAGTGAAGATGAGGGAAATAATATATGACCGTATAATTATGCTGATGATGATGATGAAATTTTTACTTTAGTCTTTTTGCGGGTAGTTGTTTTGTTGATAACATAGTCAGGATTGCGAATGGGCATGTTTCTTGGGTGACGTGGGTCTATAAGTTCGGGTAACAAGCAATCAAAATAAAAAGATAACAATTTGGGCTCCATATTTTCAAACCAAAATTTGTCATCTTTTTCTATGATTTCTGTTCGTATTTTATTTTCCCCATACCACACAGCTAATAAACATTTTTCCTTTTTACAAATATGAAGTTGGCCTTGAATTTGATAAAACCAGTCAGAATTTTTGTTTATATAAATCTTTCCTGTAATCTTATTTATTTTCCAAAAATGCATTTTATTTTTCTTAATTGCTGCATCTATTCCAATCTTGAACGGTGCTATAGGACATTTTATTTCAATAATCATGTCGTCTGTGATCCCATCAGGCGTTGCTCCAAGAAATGGATGTTTTTCGTCGATGAACAGGCCAGATGGCTTAATATCAATTATTTTTAGCTTTGATAGTTGCTCCAGCGCTATACTCTCATATTTTTTACCGTGGTTTATAGAGGCAACAAAACTGATATCAGGTTTATAAAGCAAATTTTTAACGACATTATCACATGCATTGGTTTTTTTTCTTTTCACAATCTTTCCAAAGTTGGATGCCGTCAAAAGATTTCTTCGGAGCTCTAACCATTCTCCACACTCACTTTGAAGAATGGTTCTTTGCTCTATCTCGTGACGCTCATCTTCCGTCTTTTCCAAACTCTGTAGGAAGACTGCTTTTGAAAGTTCGTATATTTCTGGGGTCATATCAGGTTTTGTACATTTTTCACCATATTCGAAGTTAGTCTTAGTTGGGAACAATTTTCTGTTTTTCTTTGTTTTTCGCATTTTGTTAAAAGATCTCTTCCTTTCCACGTCAAATTCAAATTTCTTCATTAGTAATCGAGGACTTTTATTATGTATCGTTCTATAGACTGCAGTGAAAAGTCGACCTGTATTAAATGAAACAACCGCACCAGCACATCTTGCTTGATATGCACGTTTGAGAGCATAATTTACCCTTTTCCCACCCACAAATTTAGCTATCACACCATTGAATCGTTCTACAATGTTACTATCTACATTTTCAATTAAACTTCTTGCCTGCGATGCGCAATTCCTACTTAGATAAGAAATTTGTTGAAAAACTTGAGTGTTAAAATTCAGTTTTACATCTAGATTTTGAGTTAGTTCTTGGCAAATATTTTTATTGCAGTTATCATGAAATCCATATGAATGACACATTGCATTATTAATGTATTTAATCATTTTAAAGCTTAAAAAAATTTTTTTTAAGTAAAAGTCCTTTTTTTCATAGTTCTCGTGGAACAAGCGTACGCAGCGCCATTTTGACAGTTGCCTTCCCCATTAATTTATATGTTAAAAATAGTTCGATCAAACCACAGAACATAAACACTGTGGAACAAAGCTTTGCTGAAAATAAATATTCAGAGAGTTTAGTAGATTCCCGTCATTTTGTTTTACGTTGTGCTTCCTCTTATTTTTTCTTATTTTATATTTATTTCATACATGCGACCTCATTTCGTCCATACACTTTATTTCGAATCACCCACCTTCTTTTTGTGGATAATACATTTTTTGTTACGCAATGGCGACTCTTGGAAGTTTTGTTCTGTTGATAAATTCCATCTCCTAAAAATAGGTTGCATGAGTATTATAGACTCTTGTCTTTGAAATGTGGGAGCAATTAAACCTGTCATTGTCAGTATAACTGTCATTTTACGTGTTTTGGCTGGTAAATTTTTTGAGCGCTCAAGCACAGGTCCGTCCTCAATAAAGGCTCGCGGCCGTCTGAAGTTCCGGTGCAAAGACGTAAAGTAATATAGCTTCCCAGCGCAAAGAAAGGGACAACAATAGCGCACGCGTTCCGAAATAAAATAACGTAAGCGACATTATGAAAATAGTTGATTTATTAAAAAACTAAATTATTTTTGGAAAAAGTGGTTTTATCAGAAGTTGGAATTATTTATTACTTTTCTTATAAACTTAATTTCAGTTCAAAATATGAGTCCGTTTGCTTACAGTACTGCAAAAATGATATGAGAGGCATCAACTTTGGATTTTTTTTTATCGAGAAAATTGTTTCCGTTCATGTTTTGAGCTTAACCAAAAGATGTATTTATTAGTCTATTTTAACATATTCCAAAATTAGAACAATTGTAGAAGGATCAATAGGACTAAATCTAAATTGAAAAGCATGAAAATCCACGAGGTATCCTCTTAATAGATAAAATCAATTAGTTATTGTGAACAAAACTGTTTATTGAATATTTAACATAAGTTTTGTACTTGGTTGATACGTGTTGATTAATTACTATTTAATTTACGAATTTGTTAAAAATAACACACACTTTGATTGATATTAAGCTCAAAGTTTAGTTAAATGTAGAAACTGGTTTTGTTGCTGCAACTGCGCTAGTTTGTCTATGAAAAATCAGTAAACAGTAACAAAAAAATAAGTTACTACATACCAAATATAAATATACAAAACTAGTTGTGGACTGATTACTGAAAAGATTGTTTAAATTTAACTTAAGTTTATTTCCCTTTAACAAAACTTACAAATAACACAACTAGTTTGGTTGATCATTTTTTTCAGTGTTGTGGCACTTAACAACACGAATGAAACCTTCAAAGAATTCTTCGTGCTTACCGTGTCTGCGCTACATTATCGACCTTACACGGCTTGTATCCAGTTTCCCCGCCTTCGTCAGGGTCGCAGGGTCCATCATTTCACAACAGATCGCTCATGTCGCCCACCTTTCGAATCCAGTCGGCCACTGCTCTAAGGTCGCCGCGCTAAACTCATGCCTAATTGAATTCTATGCCAAAACACTCAAATATTATTTGATGATGTCAGCTTATTCTCTGTGGAGTTAGCGCCATCATAGTGCTATTTTGTTGACTGACAGTATTTGAACTAATTGAACTTGTCGGTATTAATTGAATTACTTATTAATTTTAACACCAAAAGCCTGACTAGTGCAACGAAAAAGTAGCCATAATGTTGTCTATTTAACTTCTGGCTGTTGGAGCTGGCTCGGCGCCTTTCTTTTTCTCAAATTCCTTAATTTGGAATGAGAGAAATGTCTATGTTGCTCTCTAAATTTGCGAAGGTGAGGGAGCAGGCCAGGCACGTCGGAGCGTTAGTCTAAAAATGCGGCGTTATGGCTGCAGCGTGGCTCGGCAGGTGTAGCGGTGAATTTCAGCGAGCGGCGCCCGAGGCGGCGCGCACTTTTTCACGACCTACATGGTCGAGGGATCGTGTTACTCGTACATACATACCTAACTCGGAGGACGCACAAATGCTTTAGTTGAACACAGAGATGGATCGGGGACCCCATAGATAGATGTTCTGTGGGGGACCTAATTAGAATAGTCCTATTCCATGAAGTAGCGATGACGTTTACATGAAAGGGCAATGTACCGCTAATTATAATAGAATGTGAATTGCATCATTTGGCTGAATTTCGACAACTTACGTTTATCAAGATAATATGTTAGTATATTTGGTGCCATCCAGTGGTGTAAGACGCTATCGTGTTTTTCTGATTTTGAGGAGACGTCATTTTGATTGAGTTCGGAAAATCTGCGTTAGTTAACAATGTAAACTAGTGACAGGCAGAACCACCAGTTGTTACTTTGAATTAAAATGCTTTTGACGTAATTGTTATCACAAAACACAAACTGTTTACCAGACCAGACCCTGAACTCCCACGACTTTAGGTCACATTAACGTAAATAAACGATCGATAAAGTTGTACGCAAGACGGCTATAGTTTAGGTTTCGTTGCTTATCGAAATTAAGTCCGTATGTTGGGTCCCCTTGCAGCCCTTGGGCCGACCCTGGCCAGTTTCAGGACTCTCAGGTCACGGACGGTACATAGAGCTTTAATGCCGCTGTCCGAGGTTGCTGGTCTAGATCGATAACTTGACACAGCACATCGTTTTAACTTGGGTGCCATGTCACCTCTCCTTCAGACTTTACTTAATTGGAAAAGGAGCAAAACTTGTGCATGCGGCGTAGTTGTTTTGTGTGTACGATGCACCTGTGCTCGAGACTAACATTATTTGAAGATTGTGTTGCATCAGTGCAGTGCCGCAGCTGCATTCTATTTCTATGTAATGTTTCGCGAGTTTGAGCTTGCAGGTGATAGAATACAGTGACGGTCTTAGGCGAATTTCTTTTATATTCCAGTTACTCTTCCTGCAAATTGCTAAGTAGTCTAAGTACTAGTAGAAGTTTCAACATATTTTTTGCAAGCTCTTACGTTTGGGAGAAAATGGAAAGCGGTGTTGGTAATGTTGTGAAAGTTCAGAAAGTTTCATAAGATTTTGTTTCTGTATCATTGTTCTTAGTTCTTACTTCATGTATACAATTTAAAAGAGTTATAAATATTTCACCAGTTGTGTATTGTATGTGTCGCAGAGTTGTTTAACCTGAGTGCGTGTCTGCCAGTCCAGGTCACGCAGCCCGCTCTGGGCCCGCTGGTGTCGAAAGCGGTCGATAATGCAGCTCGTAATTAACGTGTTTTTGTAGCGAAGCTGATAACTCTCTCCCTCGAGGACACTTACCAGATTCAGGTGACCGTGCTTGCAGTCCCCGGTGCCTACTTTAGAAAATGTCGACAGCATTCATAAGATAGATGACCATAGAAGAAGGTTTAATAGATCCTAGATACCATGAACTTTTTAAGGTTTTATATTCTATTCGGTGTTCGTTTTTCGAACTTAGTTCGTTTCTATCAAATCCATTACAATTAAAATTTAAAGGCCGCCATCCATCTTCAAAGTTTTGTTTTACTCAGCATGTATCAAATACAAATGACACAAAATAATTATACTTACTTCTGAACTTACGGAAAATTTCAATTTCAACCGTAGTAGTTTAATTCATATCAACCACTTGTTTGCCCTATTTGTATTATTTTATTTCCAGCTTGCAAAATGTTGGCTTTATGCCCAAGTTGATGAGCTTATACTGGTGTCGCTCAGTTTTTTTGGTTACAAAGGGGTTATGTTTAACCTTGTTTAGATTATTTTACTGTAGAAGGGTTTTTGTTTTAGTCTTCTACCACCTTCTACTTCTGTCGGTATAAGTGCAAACTACCGATTTTCTATCGGCCGGTAGTTTGGTCTGGCCTTTAGTCAGTATGACGAAGTATGCAACTGCGTTGTGTTGTACATTACAACGATTTGGTATCGGCCGATTCTTCATATTAAAAACGTCTCCGTTCCGTCGTAGGTAAAAAGGTCTGACTCAGCTATCGGCCGATAGAAAGTCTGTAGTTTGCGAGGCCTCCAAAGCCCAGTATTTTGTCTACAAAAAGGTGTTGTCAATGTTTTTCGGGTGGTTGTATCCCTGAGTGCGGTCCTGGCGCGTGGTGGGGTCACGGGGCTCGGGGCGCCACACGCCCGCTCCCCCGGGACACACGTTACCGTCAAAACTGGATCGATACTCAGCTCGTAATTAGGTATAACTACTGGCTAATGCCGCCCCCGCGCCCCGATGCTCATCATTCATATTTCAAGAAAGGATTGCTGCTCGATTTCTTTGGTTGTTAGGGGCTCTTTTAATGTGGTGCTAAACGACGTTTTTTTGTTTGTTCTTGTTGAAGTTTATAATCATACACATAATTTATGTTTATTGTTTCATGTTGGTTTTAACCTTTTAACCTTCTAAAGGTTTCTCGAAATTCTGGTATTCTGAGATAACCTTTTTCTTTGAACATAACTATTAACACCTGGAGTTCCTATGAATAGCATAGTACGAGTCGAAAGCATTTCCATATCCTACTAATATTATAAATGTGAAATTTTAGGGTTTGGATGTTTAGATGTTTGTTCCTTAATTACGCAAAAACTACTGAACGAATTCGGTTGAAATTTGGCACACAGATAGTAGACAGCCTAGATTAAAACATAGGATACTTTTTATCCCGATATTCCAACGGGAACGGGAACCACGCGGGTGAAACCGCGGGCAGCGAAGTATAACAAAAGTCATTTATTATCTCATCATCTTTTATCTTTTTAAATGCTAGAGCATTAATTGTCAATCAATCTTCTAAATCTTTAAGTTTTATTAACAGGCGTCGCTAGTTATTGATAAACTCAATCGTTTAAATTTCACTTGAACCCTTGAACTGCTTTTACGGATTTGTGACAACGTCGAGTTTTGCACGGAATCTACTACCCGATGTGCACAATCTAGATCCTAGATTCTAGGATCTTGGCAAAATTATAATGTTGATGAAGTATCACCAACATTTAAAGTTTCTGTGTTTTTAAAGTTTCATAGAGTACTTTCTTCGTGAACATTAATAATAGTAACACCCTTAACACCATATGAATAGCATAGTACCAATTATGTATTCTGTGATAGTACGAGTCGCAAGCATTTCCATATCATCTATAGATTTAACTTTTTTAACTTCTCTCTTTTTCTCACTAGTTGCGAAAGAGTGAGGGAGGAGTATAACAAAACTCATTTATTATCTCATCATCTTTTATATTTTCAAATGCATGTGCATTTGTCAATCAATCTTCTAGGCGCCGCTAGTTATTGATAAACCCAATCGTTTAAATTTCACTTTTACGGCTTTGTGACAACGTCGAGTTTTGCATGGCATCTGCTACCCGATGTGCACAATCTAGGATCTTGGCAAAATTATATAGTATCATCAACATTCAAAGTATGTGTTTTTAAAGCTTCATCACGGAGTAGACTTTATTCGTTGGTTCTATAGCATTAAAGTTAATTCATCTTCCATCTATAAATATAAAACTCTAAATTGATTGACTGATTCATTGTTGGGATAGGCGTGGAGCCCTAACGGCTGAAGGTAGAGACACCATTTTTGGAGGGTAGATACCTTTCATGATGTAGATGATGAGCACTAAGAAAGAATTTTGGAAAATTCCCGTTATAGTTACAGGGTGTTACAGTTTGTATGGGGATTTGTATAGGGCTGAACTATTTTTGCTGGTAGAGATACCATTTTGGTAGAGATATCTTTCATGGTGTAGGTGAGCACTATGAAAGGGTTTTGGAAAATTCCCGTTATACAGGGAGCTTCAGAGTGTTCCGGTTTGTACATGAGTTTTTATGGGAAAATTTAAATGTGTAAAATGGGGTCTACTGATAACTAGGAATATTGGTAATCCGTGACTTTCAAAATAAATGCACAACTATCTTAATCACGCGAACGAAGTCGCGGGCAAAAGCTAGTCATACTATAAAAGATTAAAATACACCTGTTCCGATTCAACCCAAATCGGCTCCTTTCCTAACCCATATTTACAAAGCCACTCGGCAAAATAATGAATTAAACATACCTTGTAAAGAAATGTAAATAAAGCAATTGATACAAGGTCTGTTGCGTTTTTGTCTTTCGATAAAAACAAGGTATGCCATATATAATTTACGGGCTCCCGGCCACTTATTAGTCGCGCCGGCAAATTATAAAAACAAACATTTATAAACGAGCAGTCACCGCGCCATGATTATACAATCGTTAGACATATTTACATAGCCTCATGCGGCGTTCGCCCCACTATGTCTCGTTTACTATATAGCTCCAATAATAGCCGTAATAATTCAAGTGAGCAGTTTTATGAATGGAGCTCATTGAATGCGCCCGTTTATGTTTACTGCACGCGTTATGTTGCGGTGTGAACACTTAAAATAGAAGTGTCAGATCAGCTGATCGGTCGTCCTCAGCCCTCGCTCCTCCAATACCAATTAAGAGAGTTGTTACCAAGTTTGCGGGCTTCGCGGCTCCACGTGTTTTCAGAAACATTTCCCCGAACTTTGTTTTCGTTATGAATGTATAATGAGGATATTTTATGTCGCGTTTATACGGCTTTCCCGTGTTTTGGCGACAGTTCAACCTTTCTGTGTTGCGATGTTTGCGATTGTGGAATTTATTCTTTGAAGGGTGCACTCATTGATAAATGTCAGTCATTAGATCAAGTATCAACTTTCACGCGTGGTTGATTGTGAATTGAATACATCATGTCATTTTTCCATGCGGAAAGGCTTGTTCAGTACTTGATACATGTTTTGTTTTTACTGTCTTCGGACAGACTAATTTAAAATAGATCTCGTGGTTGCTTCAATAAATGTTAAATATTGCATTAACATGCACAAACTGATAAGATGAAAGATTAAGGCTCGTATTATAGAATCGAACTCAAACTCAAATCTCTGCTTGAGTACAGTTAGAAAGGGATAGCGCTATATGCGATGAATAGCACCATCCCTTTCTAACTGTACTCAAGCAGCAAGCAGTGCTTGAGTCTCGTCCTATAATACGGACCTTAGTGTAGTCAAATTAGTTGTAATTTTTTATGGAATCATTAGAAGACATGAATATAAGTTTCTTCTGAGTTTGCACCATTCCTGTTATTTACGGAACGTCGTTTAATGTTATGTACTAACATTAAAGTCCCATTTTTTTAATATAATACCTACAATAACAGTTTCTTCCCATGTTTCGTTACAATTTTAATTACCTAATTGTATACCTAGTTTGCTTAAATCAGATAAAAAGTTTCCGAGATAATTGACTAAATCTAAACCTAGGAGGCGCCACATTTGTGACGTCGTAGGTACTTATTCCACTACTTTCGCGTTGCGCGCGCATTACTGATCATCAAATTAGTTTTTGTCACTCGCTAAAGTACTTCTAATGATTCCATAAAAAATTACAACTTCACGAATTACTTCCAATCTTTTTGCTAATTTGACTTACTTACTAATTGTCGAATTTCAAAATCTATCACAATCGCTTTCAGGATGTGATTGATGCTTCTTTTCGGCACCATTAAAAACTTACCAAAGAAATGCAGCAATGTGTCTCATCCCTGTCAAATGAAAGCGATTGCGATAGATTTTGAAAATTAGACAATAAGTAGGCAGGATTACGATGTATGCGTCGAACGCAATCGCATTTCAGTTTACAATGCCGGTATCGAGCAAAGTGCATATTTCACGAAAACGAGAACAATATTTTACTTATTATACGGCGATCCAGATTAATTAACTATCTTGTGCCATTTTATGAGGTTCTGAAGATGAAGCGGTTTGTTTCTGTGTGCACGGCTGGGTAGGTAAATAAAGCGAATATGATTTGATTGCTTGCTGGTTTTCATGAGCCCAGAATACTCTCTCAATAGATTTTTAATTAAAATAAAAAATGGGGAGCCCATCCAATCGAGCCTTGGAAAGTCAGAAGAGCTTGCAATATTCATCCGGTGCGTGTTGCAAGTACACACAAATAAAAAAATTAGGAGGCGCTGATGTAGCGATTCCCGCTGCCAGCACCCTCGCGTTGGTGTTGTCATGTCACAACAGTTTTAATTGACTCTGTTCCTCTTATTTCAGAGAGGAGGGCGAGGAGAAGCCGAAGCCGACGGAGAACCAAGACGACGGGTACGAGACGAGCAACAGCGGCGAGGCGGCGCGCCGCAAGCCCTCCAGCACCGAGGGCTCGCCCGCGCCGCCCGCGCCCCCCACCCCGCCGCCGCCCGCGCCCGACCCCCCCGACGCCCCGCTCCCGCCGCCCCAGCCCCCTCAGCCTGACTATGAGCCGCTGATGCGCTACCCCGACCCTGAACCAGACTACAGGCACTTCGAGCCTCCCCCTGCACATCCGCACCAGCCGATGCATCAGCAGCACAATCCCCACCACCACCTTCCGATGACGGAGCACCAACAGTACCACCATTTCCCGTTCCCCAAATATGGAGAGCAATACGGGTTCAGCAAGCGCGAGGACACCCCTTACGACATGAGCCAGCACCATCATGGGTTCGGGCCGCCAAAGCGCGAGGAGGAACTGTACGAGGGGGTTAAGAGGGAGTGCGAAGACCCGTACTCGTTTGTGGAGGAAGAGGCGATGTGCGCGATGCTGGCGCCGCCCACGCACCCGCTGCACGACCACCACATGATGCACCCGCACCAACTGATGCTCAACCAGCCCAAGAAGCGTGGACGCAAGAAGAAGATCAAGGACGAGAACGGGTAAGCCAAACTAGTTTCTATTTACTACTTTCAACTCTAGATACCATCTGTTTGTTTACTGAATTTGATAATGATTTCTCAACGTATACGTTATCGGGCTGTGTGCCACCAGCCAATTCCACCTTCCACCACACACACAGGCAATAACTAGCTTAAAGGTGCTCCGTCCTCTTTCACTTGGCGATGTTCACTTCATTCGAGTGTTGAACTTTGAAGTGATCGCGCAAATATTACTCGTTTTATGACATTAAGTATGTTCCTTTGTATGTCTAGATATTCTCATTTATCAACTCATCAGAGGAAATGTTTAACCCTCTTTGTTGTGTCGTGATGAGGCTTACTTTCTTGACACTGCTCTACTT
This sequence comes from Agriphila tristella, assembly GCA_928269145.1. Classification (NCBI taxonomy): domain Eukaryota; kingdom Metazoa; phylum Arthropoda; class Insecta; order Lepidoptera; family Crambidae; genus Agriphila; species Agriphila tristella. Next base: position 15,026,393 of record OV743450.1, on the reverse strand, counting down.
ATGTAATATTTACAGAACAGTATTAAGCAGGTGTTGTGACTAGCTCACTCCCCTTGGCAAGTTGCGCAATCGGCAGGAAGCCGCTCCTTGGTCCGTCCATTTCAAGTCTCTCGAGTACCCACAATGTAGGTAAAGCCATGCGCTAATAGACCCTCCGGATCATAAGGTCACCAAAACACATGAATGCAAAATGACAAATTCTCAAAAACATCCCCAAAATGCCTGAAGTCCGAAGTGACTTGACTACTAAAATGCCTGAAAAGAAAAATGGCGAATGATGTACAGTTGCGCACAATGGTAGAAGCTAACCTCAATAAGTAGGTGCCTAATACCATTACCTTGGTAAAGCAGATTCATTAGATTCATTCTGAGTCTCTCAAGGCCCAATACTTCATAATGGTGTTGGAGAAGTAAAGCACGTCCATCGGTGGCGGCGCTCGGCGCGCAGGCGCGGCGGCCACGCGGCGGGCGGCCACTTTCCCGCGTCCGATGCACGCCGCATTTTCCTCAACGAACATTTTTACAGCGAAAACTTGGCGTCGGCTATTGACCCACTTCCGCGAAGTTTTGCGAAAATCCCCGTATTTTGTCTCAAGTTCACGTCGTAACGCCGTAAAGATGAGTTTGGCTCGCGAAATTGTTATCGTCCCGATATTTTGAACAGCTGTTGGATAACGGATAACAGACTTCGTTCAGTAAAGCCGTAAAGGTTAAGTTAAAAGTTGAACCCGCCTCGAGCATTCCAGTGTGCCGGCTCAAAGGACGGTGTCGCAACGGTTTCAAAACGCCGAGAACACGCGCGTAGGTAACACTAATTGTTTGGTTCGATAACGAACCTAGTGCAGGCGACGCTCGGCGCTCGACCGTGACGGCGCACAGCCATCGATCTCGCCACCAAAAACCACTCTCCGAACTGTTAACGACGACGGAAATGGCTGCGAACGCTGCGAGCTGACAAATACGCTCAGGGCTCAAGTCGTGACATGAAAGGGATAAATTGGCCAGCCGGCTGGTTTCATCATGGAGTACTGATATAATATAAGCCACCAGATTGAATTTTAATTACTGTGTGAGGCAAAACACTAACTTATCTACGTAAAATCATTCCATACGGGGGTTCTATTTCAATTTACTTAAAGTAAATCAAAGGAGCATCTTTTGTCGAGTCGAGCGTTAAAAACCCTTATCCCTTTTTTGAATGAATGAAGGAACATTTCAGCGTTCCAATATTGAGTGCAATCATTACACCCCCCTCGCATGCACTCTTTAAGCTGTAAAAACTGCACAATGCAGCGTTGTATGTGCGTTCTGTTCAGTGACTTTCACTCGGCGCATTGATAACGTGCAACTGGCCTGGTTTGACCTGAAACTGCACATATCGACCCTCCAAAACCATTCATGTTTCTTTTTATGCCAATTTAACTCATTTTTGTAGCCACCTAATGATTATAATCTCAAGATCGCCATCGGATTTCTTGTAATTGTATTTTGAGTTAGATACCGTTTTCTATTGCATTTTTTTTATGCACTACGGGATAGAGCTTGGCCTTCACCTCACCTGATATGACGATAAGGCCGAAGGTGGAAGCGCACTACACCCGGAATCCTCATCACTGCGGAACTGGCTATCTTACCTCTAACTGCCGGAACACAACAATTTTTAAATTGTTGTTATGGCGTCAGACTTAGGTAAGATGATGGTAGCTAGCCTTGAAATAAGCCCTACCACCAACCAAACCGAGTACAAATTGTACCCCTCCTGGGAATCGAACCCGGGTCTTACACGGGTGGGCGAACCACTGAGGCGGTTAAACAGCTGAATCACAGTTATCAGAAAACATACTGGTAAATGACTACCACTTACACCAGAAAATCCTTACTAATATTATAAATGCGAAAGTCCGTTTGTTTGTTTGTTTGTTACGCCTTCACATCTTAACTACTGAACCGATCATCATGAAGTTTTGTATAGACGTTGTCAGGGGTACAGAAAAGGACCAGTGGCGTGCCCAGGCCTACATAGTTGGGCAAGCCCAAACCCTCAAATCAAGCAATTTTTTTATCAGCTCAATACAAGCAAAAAACCAATGCATCCCACAATTTCTCGTTACTAATTCAAGATTTTTTTTCATACGATGATCTTTACCAAAATATCGATGCGACACCGCCCAGCGCCATCTAAGCGAATTCATAGATAGCTCTCAAAAAAGCACCAAAAGCACAACCCTTAAGCGTACTTTAATTATTCATAAATTAGTTCGACGCAAAATGCTAGATGGCGTGACTTTATCAAATTTAATTATTGTGTAATCAAAACTAAATTTCTCGTTTAAAATGTGTCACTCATAATAAATATCTAAATCATTTCACAAAATAATAGCGTCCCTGCTAGACAATTCAAATCCTATCCCCTGCATTACAAACAAATATTTATATTATTGTCGTTCAAATGAAAGACGCAAAACTAACCTTACTTATCTTAATATATAAAATCGTAAACTGAATGACTGACTGACTGACTGACTGACTGACTGACTGACTGACTGACTGACTGATCTATCAACGCACAGCCCAAACCGCTGGACCTAGAGACTTGAAATTTTGCACACAGATACCTTATACAGTGTAGGCATCCACTAAGGAAGGATTTTTGAAAATTCTATCTCTAAGGGGATGAAATAAGGGATGAAAGTTTGTATGAAAGTCCCTCAGTTTTGAAGCTAGGATCTTCAAATTTTGTGTTTAGGCTGACAATTGAAAATTAATTAATACGGGTCTCGGCGTTTTTCAAAATTCTACCCCCGAAGGGGTCAAAAGGGGGATGAAGTTGTGTAATGAAGAAAATCCTTTATTTTCGAAGTCAACATTGCTAAATATATAATTTAGGCTTATGGATGGAAATCTAACGCAACGCATATTGTTATTGTTAGTATTTCAACCCCTAGGGGGATGCAATGGGGGTGAAAAGGGGTAAAAAAACCTAAAAATAGATATGGATGTCGTTATTGGGGTTTTCTGGGATGACGATTGCAAAAATAACATTTATTTTGAAGTCCAACACGGTGGACATGATGTCACCCTTAAGGGGTGAAAATGGGGTTCAAATTTTGTATGGAAAAATAATATTAAATGGACATTACAACTTTAAACTTCGTAGGAGCACGTCTAAAAATAAATAAGCAAACATATATTTTGTGATTTTGAAAATCAACCCCTTAGGGGGTAAATGGGGTGAGTAAACCTAAAAATAGATATGGATATCGTCATTGGGGTTTTCTGGGATGACGATTGCAAAAATGACATTTATTTTAAAGTCCAACACGGTGGGCATGATTTAACCCCTCAAGGGGTGAAAATGGGGTTCAAATTTTCTATGGAAAAAATATTAAATGGCCATTACAACTTTAAACTTCGTAGGAGCACGTCTAAAAATAAATAAGCAAACATATATTTTGTGATTTTGAAAATCATCCCCTTAGGGGGTAAATGGGATGAGTAAACATAAAAATCGATGTGGATGTCGTTCTTGAGGTTTTATGGGATGGTGATTGCGAAAATGAGATTTATTATGAAGTCTGACACGGTGGACATGATTAACTCCTAAAGGGGTGAAAATGGGGTTCCAATTTTGTATGGAAAAATAATATAAAATATACATTACAACTTTGAACTTCGTAGGAGCACATCTAAAAATAAATAGGCAAACATATATTTTGTGACTTTGAAAATCAACCCCTTAGGCGGTAAATGGGCTGAGAAAACATAAAAAATCGATATGGATGTCGTTCTTGAGGTGTCATGGGATGGTGATTGCGAAAATGACATTTATTTTGAAGTCCAACACGGTGAACATGACACATCATGGACCTGGACCTGGACATCCACATCCAGGTAACGGGCACGGGCACGGGAACAGGAACGGGAACGGGAACAGGACGGGAACGGAACGGGCTGGAACGGAAACGGAACGGGAAGGGAACGGGAATGAAACGGGAATGGAATGGGAACGGGAACGAAGCGGGAACGGAACGGGAACGGAACGGGAAGGGAACGGGAACGGAACGGGAACGGAACGGGAACGGAACGGGAAGGGAACGGGAACGGAACGGGAACGGGAACGGAAAGGGAACGGAACGGGAACGGGAACGGGAACGGAACGGAACGGGAACGGAACGGAACGGGAACGGAACGGGAACGGAACGGAACGGGAACGGAACGGGATCGGTGCGGGAACGGAACGGGAACGGAACGGGAACGGAACGGGAGCGGAAAGGGGACGGAACGGGAACGGAACGGGAACGGAACGGAACGGGAACGGAACGGGAACAGAACGGGAACGGAACGGGATCGGACGGGAATGAAACGGGAACGATACAGGAATGGAACGGGAACGATACAGGAATGGAACGGGAACGAGAACGGGACGGGAACGGTAGAGGAACAGCACGGGAACGGGACGGGAACGGAGGGGAAAGGATTGGGTACGGAACGGAACGGGAACGATACGGGAACGGAACGGGACGAGAACGGGACGAGAACTGGAACGGGAACGGGAACGAGACCGGGACGGGAATGGGAACGGAAGGGGTACATGACGGGAACGGAACGGGACGGAATGGGAACGGGAACGGCACGGGAACGAGAACGGGAAGGGAATGGGAATGGAAACTGAAGGGGGACGGGACGGGTACGGAACGGGAACAAGAACGGAACGGGACGGAATGGGAACGGAACGGGAACGGAATGGAAACGGGAACGGAACGGGACGAGAATGGTACGGGAACGGGAACGAAAACGGGACGGTAACGGGACGGGAACGGGAATGGCAACGGAGAGGGTACGAGAACGGGACAGGAAAGGGACGGGAACGGACGGGAACAGAACGGGAACGGGAACCGGAAACGTAAAAATGACTGGTCAGATCTTGGTTGAAGGTTCTCTAAGGATTTTCTCTAACATCCACGCGGACGAAGTCGCGGGCAGAAGCTAGTTTATTTTTATAAGAACAACCAACAATGTAAAGAGTCCACTACAATATTACGATACATTGAAGAATATTATATTTTTTGCAAAATAGGTACTCAAATGAAAAGGTTTATTACTTACGTTATTTTGTATTTCTCTTGGAATCAACTCGACTCGTAGGTACACTTTCATAGATCACACAACAGTTAATAAACATTTCAATCCATCACAAAGGACCATTATCAATCATTAAACTGTAGTTTTAATTGATTTTTAACATAAAAACACTAATAAAGGCAAAACAATTGTTGTTTCAAAACAGCTGTCGTCACAGATTGAAGCAAAAAGCCAGGCTTTTAGTCGGCTTCTGTTTTTCTCATAGAATCTATAGTACCTACAGCAGTATGCATATGATGCGGTAGCAGTTTTGTTAAAGTAAGAAGAGGGCGGATATATACAGATCGCAAAGCCCGGTTGCAAGCCAACGAGTGCGAGGGAGATAAAATGCATTGTAGGGTTTATTGAGGAAAGTAACGCAGTTTAGCGACTTGTCTCTCGATCAGTTGTTGTAAAAAATGAATTTGTGGTTATTGATTATTGAAAATTAACATTCGTTAATAATATTGTTTTGTTGTTATTAATTACGATTCATTAGTAGTGTAAGTAAGTTATTGTTAGGGCAAGCCGGGCTTTTCGGCTTGTATGGGGGTACCGCCACTGAAAAGGACATAAGGTACCTTTCATCCAGAAAAAAACATACAGTTCCCGAGGGATAGCAAAAAAACTGTCCACGCAGACAAAGTCGCGGGCGGCCGTTAGTAACTAATAATACCTTACACTATAATTATAAGTAATCTAGAATCTGAAAATGTAAGTCTACTCGTAGTTCCCTTCCTGGGACCTTACGCAACCCGGATGACAGCAGACCACTCAGAAACTATGAAATTGGATTCGTCTCGGCAATCGTTAATTAGTCGGCGCGATTATAAATAATCATTTTGAATCCGATCGCCGCAACGACCACTGGCTATTATAGCGCAATGAAGTGCGAATAGCGCATTAGCGTTAGTTGGTGTTATTCCCAGTTTGCGGTCGCTAATGCCGATGACTGTTCGCAGCTAATAATTAAAATAACGCTAACCGCGACGCGACAACGATCTGATATTAATTATCGAAATCGCTATATGGAAACCTTTCTGAAAAACGATAGTTCTTGTAGTCACGAAACGGCCAAGCCACATATTTTGACTAAGGTGTAGAGATTTTGAAGAGAGTTAGAGTTAGGGCGCGTAGAGTTAGAAGCTTGGCTACATGAGGTCTGATAACTTTTTGACAGTGCCAGCCATATGGAAGTCTTAGCAACATTATTCATGAAAATGTTTTTGGTGGGATATTAATTATCGAAATGTATCAGATTCATGCTCCCTAGTAATAGCTCCTTATAATTAGCGATATCACGTTTAACTGTCAAAAGACAATGGATTTTGACAGTTGAGGGTCGATAAAACGCTATATCACCTATGATATTATATCACGCATATATATTGTTTCGGAGGTAATGCTAGGAGGGCAGACCCCCTAGCCAGAGTAACATTTTGCATATTTTCGTTATATTCTTTTGCAAATTGTGACAGTAGCGAGCTAAGTGATCTTACTTAACAAACAGTAGTTGAGAGGCTTGCTTGAGCGACTTGTAATTTTGGACTTCTGTATGCCATGTTCTATTGTCATTGCCTAGGGAGAACCCAGATGTATCACACAAATAATAAAGAATGATACGGTAGCCATAATCATGAAAATATTAGAACCACAGAACATCGATGCAAATGTGCGAAACTTTATGTATTTTATTCGTTAAGGAAATACCTACAACAGACAACTAAGATAGGTGGATCAAATCTATTCCTAATTTAATGAGGACAATTCTAATAATAAATATAGGTACATACTATCATTTTAACTAAATTCGTTTTTAATACTGATTGACAATAATTTTCCGTTTGAACTAAACTGACGTAATTTTGCCGCATTTTAAGGAAAATATTTTCTAAGTACATAATTTCACGCAAGTGTATAAGTTAGTATTGCCACGCGATAGTTGACAATATCGATGCTATGACTGTTGGAGTGACACGATTGGTTACTCGTAGTGGATAAATAAGATACAAAAACTCAAAATGCTACTAATACTTTCAAAATCTACGACATCTCGGTGTGAAAAATACAGTATGATTTATGCAATCAATTTTATGGCATTGATTTTTCGGTTCTAACATCATAAAACCCAGACTAAGTTCATTAGAAGGGCTTACTCAAACAATCAAGCGATATTCCAAAGAATCAACTGTCGCTACATCATCAATATTAAATTGATGATTTAATTGATGAATATTAGTTTTTTCGGCAAGTGGACCAAATGAGAAGTAGACCAAATGCGCCTAAACAATCTGACGCCATAACAATAATTTAACATTGTTGTGTTTCGTTCGACAGTTAAAAGTAACATCTTTGCCAGTTCCTCAACATCAGCCGTTTTTGATGTCCCAACTGCTAGGGCATAGGCCTTTCTTATGTGTGGATAAGAGGGATAGGCCATTACTCACCACGCATACCCAATGCGGATTGGTGTGTGTTAACGACTGCAAATGCAGCCGGGACCAACAGCTTAACGTGCCTTTCAAAGCAGGGAGGAACTCGAGATAATACATTTTTGGTAACCCCTCCCATGACCGACCCTTGCGAAAGTTGTTTAACCTCCGCAATCGCAGGGCCAGGCGCTAATCCACTGCACTACCGAGCTAGTTCATCAGTAGTTAAAAATTCTGGATGTAGTGAGCTTCCACTTTCGGTCCTATCGTCACTTAACTGATGAAGGCCAAGCGCTAACCCGTTGTGGATAAAAAATCTTTTTGACTTTAATTGCAGAGTACAGGACTTATCGACGTTGCGTACTCGCGTGACGAAGCTCTACAACTTTCCACAGACCTCAAAAACCGCACGCACCGGTCCTACTCCTGGCCTGACTTTAATTAATTGGCTTGCCGTCTTAATTGCACGAGCGATAGAAAAAATGTATCGCCGGTGATGAAGTCATTCGGTGATACCAATCGTGTGTCGCAGCATTTATTTATAGGATGGGGTAAACCAACTACTTAGATAAAGATAACTCATAGTGCGTCCATACAACGATATGGATGAACTTAACAATAAAAATATGTTTATAAATGTGTTGGTTGACTCCTCCAGTCCAGAACTAGACACTTGATAATATGTAGGTAGATATTCAAAAATGCTCATTCACAGAGAGAGAGATAAATGTACTACGTTAGTGCCCTCATTCGGCTTGACTTGTACTATAAATTTGTAATATAAATTAGCAAATCTTGCAAAAAGAAAACAATACTTCATTATTGCTCGTGATAAAAGTCTTTATGAGCTTTAACCTATGTCCTTCTTGCCTGATCTAGCCAACTTATTATTGATAACCTGCCCCCTACTCTCGGCAGGAATCGACGGGATCGAGTTCACATGAGGATAAAATAAACGTCCAAAAACCTGTTAATTTGGTATATTGAAAATCGTTTCCATAGAACCGTTTTGACGTTTACTCGATTTCAACTCAATCTCAATATTCTCGATTGCGTCGGGAGTAACCCCCATGATTGAGTCTTCTAAACTGACCATGTCTCGATGATCTTTCATGTTTGCTAGGACCTACAAAATTCCGTGTTGTTAGGGTCCCAAGGCCCTGAGCTGGTGTTAGTTCGGCGGGGTGCGGGGCGCGGGGCCCGCGTGACACGATTAGCGCGGCCGCTGACCCCGCCCGAATTAGCGCCGACCGACGCCGACCCACTTACACCACGGAACCCTTGCGCGCGCGCACACGCCACGATTCCACCCCGTCACCGCTGTTACGTACAGCCTCTTACTTCGAGACACTTTCAACATGCTTGCGGCTTTCAACAGTCCGATGCTTGTCACGATGATGCAGGAACGCTTTGAGACTAAAAGAGAAAACACCGCGCGTTTACTAACTTTCAATAATTAACGTCCCACCCAGGTAGGCTGAAGCGAGTCGCAAAGTTTCGCAACACAAACCTACGAACTTCGGAACTTGCTTGAGCGTCATCAACGTTTTCCTAATGCTAATAATAGCCCGGTATTAATAGAAGCACCACTTCTCAGTGTAATTGCTCAAGCTGCACGCCGCTTCACCAGCGGCCACCGCCACGCCACCGCCACGCCATCATCGTTGCGCTCTCGCCATGCGTCAGCGATATTCTATTTACAAACGTTTCGTCACAGTTTACCTAACCGAACTGTTGCTATTAATCAACACGGAAAAAGTCAAGTTTCTTGTCACTTATTCTGAACTCTTCCGATCAACGTCGTTGATTATTTTTCGTTAAATTATGTAAACAGAAGTTTACGACATAAAATTGCCTTATGGCGACCAGAAACTTTTCTTGACTGGACTCTGCGTCTGCATTATCAGAAGCCAGATGGAAACAAACACGTGACACGCGATAATAATAGACTAAACACAATCGAATAGTACCCGACCCAGATATGTTTGTAAACAAGGCAGCCCGCTCTGCAAGGTTGGAGCCGAGCGGCACATTTTGGCGCCTCTGTAAGTTTCGCAATAAAGTCTAACTAACTAGGAGTTAGCCCGTGCGTCCGAACCGGTTCCCGCGGTGGAATCAGTCTTGCATTTTTTGTGAATTCTCCACTTTAGCGGATGACCTTTAAAGTATCGTGGGGAAATAGACTAAAATTATCTCAAGGACAATCGATGGTCGTCGTCGGCCGCGAAAGGAGGCTGGCGCGGCGCGGCCTTCGCGGGTCATCGAACGCCGCTATTAGCGGTAATAAATTTAAGTCTGGAGGCGTCCTCTCCAACAATTATAAAAACCGCCCTTTGATGATAAATTAACAACTTAATTATTCAACTACTTAAATAAGGGATTGCAAAAAATTCCTCGAATAGTTTATTACGCGATTCTTGGCGAGTTGGCTTCAAGACGATTGCACACAGATGTTATTGAAAACTAGGTAGTTCGTAGTAATGCTTAGCGATTTAGCGCTGTTGTGCCTCGAGGCCTTAGGGCAGAGGCCGCGCTGGCCGCGACCACGCGGTGACTAAGGAGTTAATCATTTTTCAAAAAAATTCAAAAAACTGGCTCGACAAAAAATTCTATATAATTTTCAAAACTGCTCACAAAATTTCACAAGAATCGGTTGAGAAATGCGACCTGTAGGTGGGAATAGACAACCGGACATACGAAAGAATTTTGGCCCAAGCTGAAGCAGAGACGCTTCGCTCGCACTTTGTGCTCGCTCGGTCAACTACAAGTGCGGGGAAAAGTCTGAAAACTATACATTTGTAATTAAAAGATAAAAAAATTGTTAATCAATGATCACAATACATAATTGTACGGATCCCTTGGTGGGCGAGTCCGACCGACTCGCACTTGTCCGATTTTGACAAGTGCGAGTCGGTCGGACTGAGCGGCGAAAATGAGCGCGTATGGTTTCGACCGTGGGGCGCTTCTATGGTTCAGCAGTTACCTCAGCAATAGACAGCAATCAGTAAACATTCGTTTAAATAATGGATCAAATCTTGTGTCTACCCCTACACCGCAGGTTAGAGGAGTTCCCCAGGGATCTATACTGGGGCCTGTTTTATTTAATTTGTATTGTGCAGACTTAATAAAAAACATTGAAAATTGCAAGTACCACATTTACGCCGACGACACACAGATTTACATTTCATTCAATCCCGATCAATATGTAAACGCTGTTAAAAGTCTGAATGATGATCTGAGACGAATTGCAGAATGGTCTGAAAGGAATTGCTTATTATTGAATCCCGCAAAAACTAAGTACATGGTGTTTGGAACATACAAACAAGTACAAAAATTACCACCAGTATTAGATGTGACTCTGAAGGGAGAGAAAATAGAAAGAGAAAACCAAGCACGTAATCTTGGATTAAATATTGACGTAAATCTAAGATACGAGGACCATATAGCGGAATCGGTGAAAAATTGTTTTTACCGTCTTAAAATCCTGTACAAAATAAGACCCTACTTGTCAGAAGAATTACGTGTGCAGCTAACAGAAACACTGATACTATCCAAGCTTAATTACGCTGATTCTGTGTATGGGCCACGTTTATTAGGTAGAACCGAACGACTCATTCAGCGAGTTCAGAATGCATGCGCCCGTTTTTGTTATTCTGTTCCAGCAAGAGGTCATATAACGCCATTCCTTAACAAAAATGCCATCCTCAAAATGAAGTCGAGACGTAAGTTACACCTGGCTTGCCTGTTGTTTGGAGTGCTGAAGTATAAAGAACCGTCATACCTGTATAATAAGCTAAACTGGATTGGCAGTACAAGACAGGGTGACAGACGGCAGTGCTCGAAGCCATTGTCGATTCCGAAGCATACGTCTGCATCATTCAGGGGCACTTTTCGTTACGCTGCTTCTAAAGTGTGGAATAACATCCCTCCACCTATAAGACTACTTGGTTCGATTGCCAGTTTTAAACTAAAACTTAAAAAATATCTTTTAGATGCGCAGCGTGAGTTAGGGGCCTTGAATGTAAACATGTCATATATTTAGGTAGGTGCTATTTTATTTTGTATTTCTTTTTTATTTAGTTATTATTATATTATTGTTTTATTTATAATAATCAATTTAACATGTTTTGCTATTTATCTTTTACTCATATTTATGTAAGTTTATACAATTCATACATCTAATATATTCCTATTATTACCTGTTAGTTAAAATAATGGCCGAACGTGGGCACTTAAAGAGTGACCCTTTGGTGGCATCTATCTGTCAACATCAAGGTGCCAATTGAAAACCAGCGTCAGATTTCGCAAATCTGACTTATGCTGAATTGGTAACCTGTTTTGGCACAGCCGTGAGACACCTTCATAAGTTTTGTTTATAATAAATGTTATAATACACTAGTTTAGTATGGTAGGTACTTATTACTGTGTCTCGAGTCTGTGTTAAAATAAATTTCTTTCTTTCTTTCTTTCTTTCTATTTTTATTTGTTAGCGTCTCATATTATTGTTGACGCAGCTATTACAGCTATTATACAGCTACAGGTTGATGTTGTAAATAAAAAAAAAACATTCAAGACTTTTAAATAGGAAATTCACCCTTCGTTGACGAATTGAACCCAAGAAGCAGAACTGCTTTGACTACTTACAAAAATAGAAAACCATGGAACGTTAAGGTCCCAAGAACAAAGTTGGATGACCAGCATTCTAGTTGCCAGTACCAGAGTATAACCTTCTCATTTTTTCACTGATCCACCAATATTTATAGGAGAAACTAAAGTGGTAAGATTTAAAGGTTGATTCTAGTGACTGGTATTCAAGGGGCTAAGTATGTGTTCTATTGCGAGTGCATTTGTCAGGGCGGTGCGGCCGGCGTGCGCGTGCGCCGCGTGTTTACGTCGCGCGGGTATTTCGGGCCCGGAACCGAGCGCTATCGCTAGCCAAAACCCCAGAATCCGACGACGATCAAGGTGCGATCGCAACGTGGGACGAATGCTTGAAATCTAAAAAAATGTCTTGCCTCGCCGCAAACGCCCTAATTCTCCGATTCTGACGCCAGTTCTCGTATGACGTAATTGTATTTACAATTAGGCCGGTACAATACCAAGTCACTATTCTTCCTAGAAATTAATGAGGGCAATCAATTGAGTTGCGATTTCACTTTTTGCAAATTACGATATTTCATTTTCATTTAATGCACAGCCCTGAGATGCTCAAACACGCATCTCGATTACGGTAAAAGCAGGTGCATCGATATGCCAAATTGTCGCTGTCATAATTCGAAAGATTTCGTCATAGAGCATTAACCTACGATAAAAATAATGGATTTAAGCTTTAGGGCGTTCAGCGCGGTACAACTGGAGGAATTCGCATAAAATATAAGAACAAAGTGAAGACACACGGTTCGGAGCGTGGCGGTGCATTAATAAAGCAGCGTGGTTGCGGCGTGTCGGCACAGGTGTCGCCGCTGTGCGAGTGTGCGTACGCGCACCTCTGTATACGCTCACACACATAACTCGACGACGCACCGTGAAAGCAACGCAGTATAGGGATTCGTACTTTAATATTTAATTGTCTACTTGCTTTTAAAAGCCATGAAAACGTCATAAACTGCTACTAACAATCGTGCTGCTGTTTGATTGGTTGGCCTGGCCATAATATCTAATTATTCGGCTTGATTCTATTTGTAGGGCTGACTGCAACACGCTAACTGATGCTATTGCCCTCTGAAGACGTGCCTCGAAAAGACTAGGCCGAATGGATAAATAAAACACTCAAGTGGACATCAAGTAAGGTCTTTGGGTATCCTAAATGATCTCGTCTTCTAGCGGAAAGGACTTTTGTCCCTGTCCAAAGCTACGCGCGAATGAGACGCGTTTCGTTTTACAATGCTCGCTTAGGTTAGGACCAGCGACGTCAGCAACATGTGCAATATTAAAAGCAGTGTAATCAATATCGTGCGTAAATTCGCGGCAAATTCGCCCTTTCTGGACAAGGTCTTAGGACCAGCGAGCGACGTCAGCAACTTGTGAAATGTTAACAGCAATGTAACCAAAATCGCGTTTAAAATCGCGGCGAATTTGCCCTTTCCATCCTTTCCTTTCCACGCAAAGTTTAAGCTAGATGGCGCTAGCGGCGAACCGACCGCTATCAATGGTTTTGATTGGTTAAAATACGTCAGAAATTACATTAAATATTTGAAACACCCAATCAAAACGCTTGTGGCGCCTATAAGTTCCTCAGTATGCATCCCCATTGTAAAGGTATTCTGGCCGAAGGCTACCTCCTACTTTTGGTCAAAAAGCAAAAACTCCTCGGGAGTCGGTGCCGCTCGTGTAATCTTTGACCCGCGCAGGAGTCAACAACACGCTTCGATTGTGACGGACGTGACTGCATTCACTGTTTTTCTGCTCCGCGCCAGTCCGACTGCTCGCTGCTCAATGGGAGACATTATTGTACGCCTCTTTTTTTTATAAAAAAAAATACAATAATTTCCACCTTTTTTGGATTCTCCAATTAACTGTGATGCCTGGAGATCTGTACCGTTATCGCTAGGCAGGGACCGATGACCAATGCCTGAAACTAGGTGTGCTTAATCGTAGAATGTGGTTGCCGCCATTTTCATTATAACATTTATAACTGTCATTAGACGATTTTCAGCACCGACGTGAAATGCATCTGCCGTTTCAAATCACCACCAGTCTATTGCAAATAGACGTATGAAATGAATAGAAATAAATTTCATTTCCGTGATTTACGAGACGATTCTTGAAAGACACGATTCAATACTCGTGTCACAATCAATTTATAGATTACTTTTTGTCAGTCGATAAATAAAGCATTTACTTTCTCGACCAATTGATTGTGGCGCTCGAAATAGTTGAAACTTCTGTCTGATCAGATAAAAAATATCTATATTATTGTATCTTTCCAGACTTGTTATTGTTTTGTCACGTGCTTGTGTACAGACAGCAAAGTAAGTTACCCCCGTTAACGTTTCAGCTCTATAGATCTTGTGAAATGTCTTTTTAAAACTGTTACTGTGTCTGTAGAAATTACAGTAAATGTTAATAATGAATGGGTAGCATAAACAGGGGGTCAAGTCTGCTAATGTTTTTGTGAAAATCGTAGTTCAATGGTGTTTGAATGGTAATGCTTTTTGACGCAGTTCTTGTTTCTTAAACCCAAAATCAAAGCACAATATGTTTCCGTTTTGGGTTTAAGAAACACAATGTGTTTCGGTTTTGGGTTTAAGAAACAAGAACTGTGTCAAAAAGCATAATTATTTAAACACCATTGAACTACGATTTTGACGAAAACATTAGCAGACTTGACCCCCTGCTCTATCCCTATATGGGTCACTTTTAAGTTAGTGAGGATGAGTCTGTCTGTATCCATATTATTTACTTTCGTCATCATTATTATCAGCTGCACCTTATTTTCAGGTATTTAATACTATCATAATATGCTACTTACTAGGTATTGATTTGATTTTAACATTTGTTTCTTTAACATCATCAGAATATGTTTCCGATTCATCAAAGAGGGTGCTTTAATATTATTGAAGCAAGCATTCAATTTGCAATGAGTTCACACTTTTCTTTTTATAGAGCTAACCTTTAAATTCTTGAGTTTTGAATATTTTCACTATAAAAGCAAATCATCAAATCTTAGTAGATGTGGTGGATGTTATAATTTTCTATGGAGGACCGACTGACGCGACGGACGAGTTTATGCGAACTATATTGGTCAATTCTCACCGAAAACTTAACATTAACCGAACGAAAGTAACTTCGTGCTAAAACTATCGCTCTCTTTATGCGAATAAAAGAGACTGTTTTACCGACATTAAAACAGTATCTTATAGTTTACAATATCGTTAACAGTTTACATAATTGTAGTACTTAGCGGTTCAGATGTTTAACCGACTCTGTGGTCTAGTGGTTCGCCCGCCCGTGTAAGACGCAGGGGTCCCGAGTTCGATTCCCAGTAGGGGTTACAATTTGTATGTACTCGGTTTGGTTGGTGGTAGGGCTTATTTCAAGTCCGCCTGACTAACTGCCACCATCTTACTGACGCCAAAACAACAATTTAAAATTTGATAGCCAGTAAGTAAGTAAGATAGCCAGTTCCTCAGTAATGAGGATTCCGGGTGTAGTACGCTTCCATCTTCGACCTTATCGTCACTTAACATCAGGTGAGGTGAACCGTGAAGCACAATTCCGTTGTGCACAAAAATATGTTTTTTTGTAATATTAAAAGAACCATATATTTTTCAGCATGGAGATAAAGGCTGACGGCGTCGAAGGTGCAGTGGCGCGGCCCGTGAAGGAGCGCAAAAAGCACGATCGGTTCAACGGCATGAGCGAGGAGGAGGTGGCGCGCCGCACGCTGCCCGACCACCTCGCCGAGAACCTGGACATCATCATTGTGAGTATGATCGCGCCCCATACACGACACTAGCTCCCTCTATACGCCCAGCACGCCCACAACGGCATGAGCGAGGAGGAGGTGGCGCGCCGCACGCTGCCCGACCACCTCGTCGAGAACCTGGACATCATCATTGTGAGTATGATCGCGCCTCATACACGACACTACGCCCACAACGGCGTGAGCGAGGAGGAGGTGGCGCGCCGCACGCTGCCCGACCACCTCGCCGAGAACCTGGACATCATCATTGTGAGTATGATCGCGCCTCATACACGACACTACGCCCACAACGGCGTGAGCGAGGAGGAGGTGGCGCGCCGCACGCTGCCCGACCACCTCGCCGAGAACCTGGACATGATCATTGTGAGTATGATCGCGCCTCATACACGACACTAGCTCCCTCTATACGCCCAGCACGCCCACAACGGCATGAGCGAGGAGAAGGTGGCGCGCCGCACGCTGCCCGACCACCTCGCCGAGAACCTGGACATCATCATTGTATGATCGCGCCCCATACACGACACTAGCTCCCTCTATACGCCCAGCACGCCCACAACGGCATGAGCGAGGAGGAGGTGGCGCGCCGCACGCTGCCCGACCACCTCGCCGAGAACCTGGACATCATCATTGTGAGTATGATCGCGCCTCATACACGACACTACGCCCACAACGGCGTGAGCGAGGAGGAGGTGGCGCGCCGCACGCTGCCCGACCACCTCGCCGAGAACCTGGACATCATCATTGTGAGTATGATCGCGCCTCATACACGACACTACGCCCACAACGGCGTGAGCGAGGAGGAGGTGGCGCGCCGCACGCTGCCCGACCACCTCGCCGAGAACCTGGACATGATCATTGTGAGTATGATCGCGCCTCATACACGACACTAGCTCCCTCTATACGCCCAGCACGCCCACAACGGCATGAGCGAGGAGAAGGTGGCGCGCCGCACGCTGCCCGACCACCTCGCCGAGAACCTGGACATCATCATTGTATGATCGCGCCCCATACACGACACTAGCTCCCTCTATACGCCCAGCACGCCCACAACGGCATGAGCGAGGAGGAGGTGGTGCGCCGCACGCTGCCCGACCACCTCGCCGAGAACCTGGACATCATCATTGTGAGTATGATCGCGCCTCATACACGACACTACGCCCACAACGGCGTGAGCGAGGAGGAGGTGGCGCGCCGCACGCCGCCCGACCACTTTGCCGAGAACCTGGACATGATCATTGTGAGTATGATCGTGCCTCATACACGACACTAGCTCCCTCTATACGCCCAGCACGCCCACAACGGCATGAGCGAGGAGAAGGTGGCGTGCCGCACGCTGCCCGACCACCTCGCCGAGAACCTGGACATCATCATTGTATGATCGCGCCCCATACACGACACTAGCTCCCTCTATACGCCCAGCACGCCCACAACGGCGTGAGCGAGGAAGAAGTGGCGCGCCGCACGCTGCCCGACCACCTCGCCGAGAACCTGGACATCATCATTGTAAGTATAATCGCGCCTCATACACGACTCTAGCTCCCTCTATACGCTCAGCACGCCCACAACGGCGTGAGCGAGGAGGAGGTGGCGCGCCGCACGCTGCCCGACCACCTCGCCGAGAACCTGGACATCATCATTGTGAGTATGATCGCGCCTCAATCACGACACTAGCTCCCTCTATACACCCAGCACGCCCACAACGCATGAGCAAAGAGGAGCGCATATTCTGGACATTAGAAATGTGAGTATGACTATAGACGTTGTCAAAAACCCTCCTGTTATGGGGGTCTTCTTACCTTGAAACGAGGACTGAAGATGGCTGCGAGACATCACATTGAGAAAGGACAATGATTTACTAACTTACTTTTCTTAAATTGACCCAGCCGGGGATCGAACCTTGGACCTCAGAAATGGCGAATCCTTGAAAACCAGCATACAAACCACTCGACCACGGTCGTCACATGGTCTTCTTTATTAATTTGAAATAACCATAATGTTGTTGTTGTTTCCAGATCGGCATAAACCCCGGTTTGTTCGCGGCGTACAAGGGGCACCACTACGCGGGCCCCGGCAACCACTTCTGGAAGTGCCTCTACCTGTCCGGCCTCACGCGCGAGCAGATGAGCGCCGACGAGGACTACAAGGTAATGTCAGGGGGCTCAACCGGCACTACCCGGGGCTGCTCGCGTACAATGGGCACATTAGTTAGGTGATCTGTACCCTTAGCACGAACAGCTATCGATAAAAATTACGTGGTAAAGGTACAGCACTTTTATCGAGTTTTTTTTTATTATTATTATTTTATTTAGGGACTTGTCCGGTTTCCCTATGACAAGTACGGGTAAGCGCCCCCGGACCCTCAGCCTCCGCTGCTGCAACCTCTCAACCCCCCCGCAGCAACGGTGTCCTTTTTGTACCCTGATCCGTCCCATTTTACACACTCCTATACCCACCTCACATCCCTATCCTAATCCTATTCCTTCCCCTCCGCTAAGCTAAGGTCTGCCGTGCCGATGGCTGCATGGCTAGGGGCGTGCCTAGTCATAAGCGTGCCACCCTGGAAATTGGTGCCCTCCAGGCGTAAATAGCCTTACCACACACGCGGGGCTCTGTGTGGTGGACAGTTGTCTTTCCCTAGCTAATCGTGGGAACAAAATGGTTTCAAATTTTTTTAATAAACCTGGCTGCGGCGATAGAGCTCGCCACTCATCACGCGTAACTTGTTTCTCTCGGGGCGAAAAGCGGGCATCGGAGACCCGTTTTGCTACGCTGAATGTATGTGGAGCGATGGAGGAGAAAATGGATGAGGTGTGTTTGATTATGGAAGAAAAGAAGTTGGATGTTTTATGCGTGAACGAGACGAAAAGAAAGGGCAAAGGAGTCTCAGAACATGGCCCGTTTAAAGTTCTGTGGTCGGGCGTTGCCGAAAATGAGCACGCGAGTATGGGCGTGGGACTTCTGCTGTCGGAAAGGATGATAGAATGCATGACTGAGTATGAGTGTGTTAGTCCCAGACGTCTCTGGGTTAGACTCAAAGTAGGATTACTTCGGATACGCGTCATTGGCGTGTATGCTCCCGATATATCCAAGTCAGCAACGGAAAAGGAGGATTTCTGGAAAAGTGTGGAAGATATCTTGAATGAATGCAAAGATAATGAAAGGATAGTTATGCTTGGAGATTTTAACGGATGGGTAGGTGTGAGAAGAGAGGGATGTGAGGGAGTTTTTAGGAATATATGGAGACAAAAGAGTAAATGATAATGGCAGGAGTTTGATTGAGGTATGTTTAGAAAAGAATCTTGTGGTAACGAACACCATGTTTGACCACAAGGAAATTCATATGTACACTTGGCAGAGAGGGGAAAAGAAGAGTATGATCGATTTTGTGATTGTTGATGAAAGACTGAAGGGCAGAGTTGTAGACACCAGGGTCTTTAGGGGTAGTAACATTGGAACAGACCACTTTCTTGTAGTGTCTCGGGTTAGTGGTCTGTTCAAAAGTTGGCGTCATCGTCCCACAGTGCCAACAACGGAGCTGACTAGAGTAAAAGTTGAGAACCTGGATGAAGTGGAAGTGCAAAAGACATATTTGTGCAAATTGAAAGAACGATTGGGAAATGTGGCTGAAGTGAAAGATGGCAAGCTTGAGGAAGTTTGGGAAAAGTTTAAAAAAGGTGTGACTGAAACAGCTGAGGAAATATGTGGAGTGAGTAAAAGGAAGAATGCTCCCCCAATAAACTGGTGGGATAGTGAGGTAAGACAGATAGTGAATGAAAAGAAAAAAGTATGGCAGGATCTGCTGGCCATCAAAGCCAGTAAAAGAGTGAATGCAAGTGTTACAGAAGATGATGTTGATACAGTTGCAAGGGAGTTTAAAAGGATTAAGAAAGTAGTGAAAGAAAAAGTAGACGAAAAAAAGAGAAAGATGAAAGAAAAGTGTGACTTCAAACTCTGTGATAACTGTCGAGACAATATAAAATTGTTTTGGAAACAAGTGAAAACGTCTCGAAGTGGATCACATAAGTCTAAAATGAATGTGATAAGAGATGAAAAAGGTGAGCTAGTGACAGATGAAAAAGGTGTACTACAGGAGTGGATGAAATATTTTGAGAGTTTGTTTGAGGCGGATGGCTCTATGCTAGAAGCCTCGGATAAAAGGGTGGAAGACGAGGAAGAGACAGAAGTGGATGAAAGAGATATATATATGGATGAGATTATTAGTGCAATGAAGAGCATGAAAAAAGGGAAAGCAGCAGGATATGACAGAATTACTGTTGAAATGCTGAGAGGTGGAAAAGAGCTGGTTGCGTCCTGGCTGTGCCTGATCTTTAATAAATGTTGGAACAGTGGCAAAGTGCCGGAAGATTGGCGTAAAGCCGTGGTCGTGCCGCTGTACAAAGGGAAAGGGTCACGGCAGGATGCTAAAAACTACCGCGGGATCAGTCTTCTCAGCATTGTCAGTAAATTGTATGCAAAGGTACTGATTGAAAGAGTGATGCAAAAAACTGATCAGAGTATTTGGGATGTGCAAGCGGGATTCAGAAAGGGAATGGGATGCACGGATCAGGTCTTCTCCTTGAGGTGCTTAACCGAAAAACACCTGGCTAAGCACAAAAAGGTTTACTGTGCCTTTGTGGACCTGGAGAAGGCCTACGATCGAGTTGACAGGAATGAGCTATGGAAGGTGTTGTCCGAATACGGATTGGAGAGCAGACTGATTCATGCACTGAAATCTCTCTATGAGGATTCCCGTGCATGCGTCAGGATTGACGGCGTATACACTGACTGGTTTGGCATCTCTAGGGGTGTCAGACAGGGATGTGTTGCGTCACCATGGCTCTTTAATCTGTTTTTGGACAGTTGTATGAAAGGTCTGAAAGAACGTGACTGTGGGGTTGTGATGAATGGGACTCAAATCAAGTGCCTTCTCTACGCTGACGACCAAGTTATACTTGCGTCTTCTGCGCAAGAGTTGCAGGAAATGATGTCGGTTATGAATGAAGATTTTGTGAGAAAAGGGATGAAAGTGAATGTAACTAAGACTAAAGTGATGGTGTTTGAGAGAGATGAAGAAATGACTGACTGTACGGTAATGTTAGGTGGCGAAAAAGTGGAACAAGTCCGTGAGTTTGTATACTTGGGGAGTTTGTTCACAAGGGACGGAAAGAGTGAGGAAGACATAGAAAGACGAGTGAAGAAAGGAAATTCGGTGAGTGGTGCTATACACTCGGTTATGAGTAGCCAAACCGTTTCTGCAAAGGCGCGAATGGCTATTCATAACGGAGTGCTGGTACCGACACTGATGTATGGAAGTGAATCTTGGGTATGGCAGAAGAAGAATGAAAGCAGAATAAATGCGGTAGAGATGCGATCGTTGCGGAAAATATGCGGAGTAAAACTGAGTGATAGAGTGAGCAATGAGGTGATTCGCAAAAGGTGTGGTCTGAAAGATGATATAGTGACAAGAATTGAGAAAGGAATGCTCCAGTGGTTTGGTCACTTAGAGAGGATGAATGAAAGGCGAATCACGAAAGAGATATACTGTGCGAATGTGGAAGGAACGATTGCACGAGGGCGTCCCAGAAAAACCTACGCGGACCAAATAGAGGTTATTATAAAAAAGGCTGGTGTACGCAGTGACAAAAACCGCAGGGCATGTATGAAAAGATTGATGGATATGAATGAAGCGAAAGAAGTGTGCAAGGATCGTAGCAGGTGGCGATCCATAGTCTCTGCCTACCCCCATGGGAAACAGGCGTGAGTGTATGTATGTATGTATGTATGTATTTAGGGACTTTTAACACTAGTTATGTCAGTCCCATCATACCCTAAACTTATTGAGATTAGTATCGAAAACAAAAATTGTTATATTAAAAATCTTATTTCTTACGTTGGCGGTATAAAATTTTCATTACAATTTCAAATTGGATGACTTGACAGTGTTACGTGCTAAAGTACTGAAATTAATGTACTCTGGGCACAGAATACATAATAGTACAAGTACAGAAGATCCACTCCGCGAAGTCATTTAAATAAATAACGATTCTATTCCATACCTAATAAAGTGCAATTCAGGTTGCACGCCGCTCTCTTGCCTACAGTTATATTCACCTAGAAGTTGCCTCTCTTTCTATCGCGTAGCTCTTATCTCTTCTAACGACTTCAGGGTTTCTTCTTTTAAATAATAATTAAATAACTGGTAGTTAATTTATTACAAGTTATGTGTTTGTGAAATAATGTGTAGTTAAATACGTTTGAAAAAAACATAGGCCAGGTACAGTCAACGCCACATCAGACTATACATGCTAGCTTTAAAGCAATTGGCTTTATTACGAAATGAAATTGTAATTATAATTAATTTTATTTCGAAAGTAGGTAGGTAAGTAAGTACCTACCTAATCAATAAATTATTATTTCAATAAATAGTTTGGCGAAGATTGTTTAGCAATAAGAATAAACGGATACTAGTTACTAACTAGGTACCTAGTAGACGAGCACTTTCTCGATTCGTTTGGAACTTTTGGAAGAGTGAAAAACGTGAGGTTCGGATCTTTTTTAACCGACTTCAAAAACTTTGAAAAGGAGGAGGTTATCTATTCGTCGCGTATATTTTTTTTTTATATATGTATGTACACCGATTACTCAAAGACGGCTGAACCGATTCAAACGATTCAAACGTTATAACATGAGGTTTGTTTCCAAGTTGGTCCCATTTTTTGAAATTTTGAAATCGGTTCAGTAGTTTTCAAGTAATCTTGAAAATACTGCCGTTTTCGTTACCATTTTATATGAATTGAGGCCGACTTTCAACCATTACTTTTTTGTTTATGAACCGATTTAGACAATTCTTTTTTTGTTTGAGAGAAGACACCTTAAGAATGATTCCGTATTATTTTCATTGGTATTGGACTTTGGATTTTGAAGATACACGAGGGAACTCCTCAAAAACAATAGGAACTGTACAGTGATTGAAATATTGGTAGGTTTATTATTGTCAAGGACATTCTGGACTAGATTTGAACTGCGAAGACCCAATGGAACACCTGTGGACATTGAGTTACTCGGGGTTTACCATTGAAAAATGTGAAACATTATACTTAACGTTTTATTTTATAAAATCATCGCTTACATACCTACCACAAAAAAGTTTAAAATAAAAAGCTTTTAAAAAAAAGTAAAACCTCCTTCAAAAACATTAAAAAACAGCTCTATAAAAAGCAAGAAATAATGTTCAAATCGATTAATTAAAACACGTCTATTGAAGTCGGGTGGGGCTTTAAGAATATAAACCTCACAATAAGTAAAAAAAATACTTCCAGCTCCACCCGACTTCAATAGACGTGTTTTAATTAATCGATTTGAACATTATTTCTTGCTTTTTATAGAGCTGTTTTTTAATGTTTTTGAAGGAGGTTTTACTTTTTTTTAAAAGCTTTTTTATTCGTATTAAGGCATACTATCGAAATCGAACTGCTAATGTGCGACCCAGCCGGCACGCGGTAGCCCTCTGAAATTAGTCCGTCCGGACGGACCCGCTACCTACTTGTACCTATAGCTTTGTACCTAAAGCGCGGAGTGCGCCTAGCCTGCTCTGGGCAACAACGTCGCATAACCAGTTAGCAACACTAAACGCACGAACTAAACGTATGTAGTGACGGCGCGGCGTGCAAGCGATTTTAAGTGTAGGAGTGGTCAAATAAAATGAAAGATCCTTTATTCAAATAAACTTCGAAATTAAGTGCTTTCGAATCCTTACTAATATTATAAATGCGAAAGTCCGTTTGTTTGTTTGTTACGCCTTCACGTCTTAACTACTTCCGATCATCATTGCATACACGTTGTCAGGGGTACAAAGAAGGACATAGGGTACCTTTCATCCCGAAAAAATGTATTGTTCCCGAGGAATAGCAAAAAAACTTTCCACGCAGACCCAGTCGCGGGCGGCCGCTAGTTGTCTATATTTTTCTATTTCCTAAGCGATGCTGTTGTCCATGGTACTAACTGTGATGTTTTCCGCAGCTCCTAAACTTCGGCATCGGTTTCACGAACATGGTCCCGCGCGCGACCAAGGGTTCCGCCGACCTGACGCGGCGCGAGATCAAGGAGGGTTCCGCAGTACTGCTGGAAAAACTACAGACGTTCCGGCCTAAAGTGGCCGTGTTCAACGGGAAGCTCATCTATGAAGTATTCTCTGGAAAGAAGGACTTCTGCTTCGGGAAACAGCCGGATACTATAGCGGGCACTAACACGGTATGTACACCACACCACAGATTACATAATACTATGGTACAGATACCTCATCCCATACCAAAGAAATGGCCGTCGTAAGGCGACTATCGGGGCGATTTAAAATGCCATTCATTACAATTTTTCATTTGCTGATTTGTTTAAGAAACAATTTAAAAGTTTCATGATTTTTTTTATCTGTATTTGAATATTACAAAAACAAATCGAAGCAGGTACCGCCGTCTAGTGAGGTAAATTTAAACTAGTTCTAACATTAGTTTAAATATATCACTAGTTGGCGGTACCTGCTAACTAAGCCACATCTGTTGTTCTTGATGAGACCGCATGGTAAAACTGAATGTTTTCACTTGAAATGCTTCTTTAATTCTTTACTTATGAATTAAATAGCACACGACCAGAAGGGTCCGGCGCCGAAGCAAGAATGTCCCGACAAAAGAAACACGGCCGGGAACGGTTGTTTTGCATTCGAAACATTAAATTTAAATAATTATTTTGTTTTCCTTTACGAATTTTAACCATAGAGCTACCGAAAAAGCCAAATATGATGTCGCTACGTCACAGTACATAGAGTACACTATACATGGAGTGCAGTACTGCTGGAGAAACTGCTGACACAATGGGGTTGGCAACGCAAAGCTAATCGCAGATGGCGCCAGCGGCGATCTAACCGTTATCAATTCTTTGATTGGTTAAAATATGCCACAAATGACATTTGATATTTGAAACAACCAATCAAATGTTTTGGTACAACCGCTTGTGGCGCCATTAGTTCCTCAGTTTCCATCCCCATAGCCCCACCATTAACAAGACTATTCAATACACATATGACACTCCTCAGGACGACTTTACTTGTTTTTATGTGGATTGAAAAGTTCGCGGCCTGACATTGAAGGGACCATTCTAGAGTTTTTAAAGTATCCTCATATTTTGCTCCAGTCTTTCAACAGTCGATGAGGAAACTTTGAAATGTGTAGCGCAAGGAACTTTTTTTAACGATTATTTTTGTGCGAGTTTCTGCAATATTTCTGCATATGTAAAGAATCAGATGTAATGGGTTTTGTATTCTTCATTCAGACTTAATTTTTAATTTTAGAATTAGATATCTTTAGAGAAAAAGACTTTTTAGCTAAAATAGATTTGTTTGATATCTTTATGAAAAACAAAATAATGATTAAAATCACAGGTATTTAACGCGTTTCAACTTAACAATAGGTGTTTAAGTACCTACCTTTTTCCGAGTCGCATCGGCTGTGGTCACGGACTGACATGACACGTTAATACTTGTAATTTTAATCTAATAAAATGCAAGTTTAAAAGTATACAGTGTGAAATTCTAGCATTTGGTTCCTGCAGTGAAAATGAAAATGAAAATATATTTATTTAAATGAGCTCACATAATAAGCATTTTTAAATGGTCAAATCTTTTTTACCCTACCGACACCCTAGCTGACAAGAAAAATGGGCGCAAAAAACTTGTCAACGTTACCAGATGGAACGATATTTACAAATATGTATATCCTTTCCAGACTTAAAATAACAAAGATTAACAAATAAGTGGGGTGGTTCCTCTCATGACTACAGGCAACTTTTACTATGGGGCTAACTTTGATAACGTGAAAAATTAGCTGTTTCAATGGGTGTATTCCGACAGACAAATCTCTAAGTCATCGGTCGTCATGCACCATGGAAAATAATTTGTTTAAAACGTTCAATATGTTACTTTCCATGGTTAAAATGTACTTTATGACGATCGATGACTCAAAGATTTGTCTGTTGGAATGTACCCATTCTTAAGGTCGAGTAGGTATTTGCTTAGCTGTTCTAATAGAACAGCTAATTTTTTTTCGCGATATCAGAGTTGGCCCCGTAGCACACTCCGGGCACTCCATACAAACGCCGCGTTTCAATTCAACTACCTATTACACAGACGCTACACAGTGACGTTTTTGCACACGCGCATCTGTGGGCGTGAAGTCTAGGGCTATTGAATGAGCATACGAACTCGCGGGGCGCGGTGAGGTAATTGATTGCGGGGCGGGGCGGAGAGTTTTCTTACTGTACGGTAGTACTTATATTTTGTGACCGTAGTAAAAGTTGAATCACCCCACTGCGGGAATCAAATGTTAAAAATTTCAGCGTGAATAACAAAATAATGTGTATTTTGGCAGTACATGTGGGTGATGCCGTCATCGTCGGCGCGGTGCGCGCAGTTACCCCGCGCGGCCGACAAGGTGCCGTTCTACGCGGCGCTCAAGAAGTTCCGCGACTACCTCAACGGGCTGCTGCCGCACGTCGACGAGGGGGAACTCGTGTTCCCCGACAATACTTCCCGCCGCCCGCAGGAGGAGATGGAGATCCGCAGGTACTGCCCGCCACCCGGGAAAGGGTGAGTTATGGGACCGGTCGGTATAACCATATCCTTTAGGGGACTAGCAGGGCGACTCGACATCACGGCTGTAACTGCAGAGAAACTTAGGTAAGATGGTAGTTAGTCGGTCACATTTTGATATTTTAGGTACAAAAACCGGTCGGTATGATGATACCCTTTAGGACATAATCAGAAGATCGAAAGCTCTTGCAGAACAAGACATCATACCCTTGACTACCCCAAAACCAAAAGTATCTTAGGTAAGTCGATAGTTGGCCCGATGACTCCTGTATTCATGTCAATTTTTGTGGTCTCGGTCACTAAACAGGCGACCTTAGAACACTCCAGCATCCTTTGCTTCTCTTCTGCTGCCTTGGTCTGATAATCTAACTACAGAATTTCATGGTTCCTTAATAATAGTCGTCTGGATCAAACCCAAGATTTCTGAATTAGACAGTAATATAAGCGAGTTTATAAGGCAGAGAGACAAAGGTGGGTCGTACTTATGGGCTAGCGTCATACCCCTTAAGAGAAAAGTTCCGCGACTACCTCAACGGGCTCTTGCCGCACGTGGACGAGGAGGAACTATTGTTCCCCGACAATACTTCCCGCTGCCCGCAGGAGATGGAGATCCGCAGGTACTGCCCGCCACCCGGGAAAGGGTGAGTTATGTGACCGGTCGGTATAACCATATCCTTTAGGGGACAAACAGGTGGGCGACTCGGGATCACGGCTGTAACTGCAGAGAAACTTAGGTAAGATGGTAGTTAGTCTGTCACATTTTGATATTTTAGCTACAAAAACTGGTCGGTATGACGATATCCTTTAGGACATAATTAGAAGATCGAAGGCTCTTGCAGAACAAGACATCATACCCTTGACTACCCGAAAACCAAAAGTATCTTAGGTAAGTCGATAGTTGGCCCGATGACTCCTATATTCATGACAATTTTTGTGGTCTCGGTCACTAAACAGGCGACTTTAAAACACTCCAGCGTCCGTTGCTTCTCTTCTGCTGCCTTGGTCTGATCATCTAACTACAGAATTTAAAGTAATAATCTAGCTCTAGTATTTAGAAGTGTATAAATCTATGAGCATAAATCCAGAGTTTATGAGCTAAATAGAGACAAAATATCAATGCTAGATGATGATTCGCATGTGTTATCAAACATCCAACCGAAGGTGGATGGGTTATGAATGTCATGAATATGATACACCTAATAAAAACAATACTAAGTTCCGCGACTACCTCAACGGGCTACTACCGCGCGTCGATGCGGGGAACTCATGTTCCCCGACAATACTTCCCGCCGCCCGCAGGAGATAGTATACCCGATCTGCAGGTACTGCCCGACACCCGGGAGAGGGAGAGTTATGGAACTTGCTGTAAGTACATTATAGGAGTCGAAAAGTCGACTGGACATCATAGCTGTAACTGCCGCGAAACATAGGTAAGATAGTAGTAATTAGTCAGACATGCAGTTATTTAAAATAGCCTTATAAGAGATGAACAGTAATAGCAAAAGATAGATTAAAACAAGTGTGTCAAGTAAACTCTATCAAAATTCAAATACAAGACAACACTAAAAACTCCCAGTGTCCTTATTTCAGTAAATAGTTATTACTACTCTTTATTGGATTTTAATAATCTAGCCTTAGTATTTAAAAGTGTATAAATCTATGAGCATATAATCCAAAGCAGGACAGGACAGAATTTCAATGCTAGATGATGATCCGCATGTGCTGGCGGACATCCAACCAAAAGTACATCTTTGGTTGGATGTTATTATGATACATCATGGGTCATTATAACATGAATTTCATGATACCCCTTAAAAGACGATAATAATGAGAGCGAGAAGTGAATAATATTCGGCACCATTTTTAATCCCATTCTTTATCTGCGCGGGTTGTACTGCTCAATACTGAGTGATAACCGACCATCATACCTCTTAAAAGGCGAATAACTGAAGGTTAAAGGCTCCTGAAAAACTGGATATCACATCTTTAACTGCCGAGATACTTAGGAAAGATAGTTTTTGTATCTTAGATAAGACGACCCTAAAATCTTACCACTACCGCTCAAAATACATATTTTAGTACATCTGGGAACTGGAAGTCGAACCTTGGACTTCTAGGTCTTGTTACACTGGTCAAATCATAATTCCACGTCCATGGAAACCAGTGAATACGTAACGCACCTGTTACCTGTATATAACCTTAATAGTATGGTACCATTAGCCCGAAAAACGGCCTAACCTCGACATCCAAAGTAAACTCGATTTTTTATCGGGGGGCACGGGAGTGCCCCCGCCAAAGTCGAGCGCAAAGCAAACACTGCCGTACCATCCTTTACTGGAACCATTTCGCCGCATTTTCAGGCCCCTATTTGAGAACCTCTGGATAATACCAGAACGCAGAAATTTTCGTCATCCAGTAAGCTATAATCACATAAACTTTTAGATTTTTGCATTCACAATGCTATTTTTATATTAAGATGAATAAATAATGAAAAATATTCGTAATGAACGGCTCACCCGTAGCAACTTAGACGGGATATCCCGTCTAAGTTGCTACGGGTGAAAATCCAAAATTTCAAGTCTGTAGGTCATTTAGTTCCTAAGTTAAGCGAAAGCAAAGTTTCGCATTTTCGACACTCACTCATGCACTCACTCACTCATGATCATCAAAATAGAACTAGTACTTCCCATAAACTCAGAGAGCTGAAATTTGGTACAGAGTTAGGGTTTAATGGCCACATAAAGGGAAAACTATAAAAACTAGGATAATCGAAGATCCTGGACCCTTCAACGGCCAAGTCACACAACATTAACTATAATAATAAAGAAATCGCAGTAAGGAACCTTAGACTTGGCACGAGTTTGTCTAGATTTCATTACTTTTTATTTAGAGATAAACAAGCAGCTCAGTCGAGACTTGGCTAGTTTTTTTACAGAATGTTTTTGGTGGGATTTTCGTTTTATTACTTCAGAGTGGGTTTCTCCGTACCACAGATTTATATGGCCTAGGCCTGTGGAAGCCTCTTTTGCCTCAAAAAGTGGCGCCACTTGAGGGGTGGTGAGGTTGTCATTTCTTCAAGGGCCACTAAAATCGCAATTTGTTTTTACAAAACACAATTCTGCATAAAAAGAAATAGTTGTCCTTGGCACTTTTGCGCTTAACCGCAAAGTTTCAAAAATATTTAAGATAAAAGCTCCTCCTTTTTTTGAAGTCGGTTAAAAACTGATAAATCCCAACTTCTCCCCCCCCCTCCCCCCCAAACCTGACGTACAAAATGGTGTACAATTTGGAGCTAGAATGATACTTTTACTTTGGATGTCAAGGTCTGGGTCCACGTTGATTCGTCCAAGTCTGGGTCTAATTGCACCAATAAAGAGTTCTTGTTTAGCTCTTCATAGTTAAATATTATGAAAAGTTGGTTTATGCGCCGCCGCCGAAGATACTTGAGCATACAATGCGATTAAATTGACAATAGACAGCGATATGCAGCAACTTCAGAGCGCTTGCGGTACAAAACGACTCTGAAATAAAACACTTTAACGGATACTAGCGCGGTTTTATTGAAAGTACTTTAATTAGTTGGTATTTGGTTTGATTTTTGATTTTCTGTCGTGGTCACGGGGAACTGAAGCGGCTTACTGAGCAGCATTTCATGTCTAGTGAGCACGTAATGTCGGCTCTACATATTCGTCAAGCATCGGCATAATTCATCGTACGTTGCCGGTTTTGTAACAAATGCTTCAAAAAGGTTCTTTCAAAAGCATCAATGTACCTACGACAAATTGTGCCGGCATAAGCTTGTGAAGTGAATACAAAACGACTCTCTCTCTCTCTGCCATACATTCTCAAGTGAAGTTGCGTGAATCACTGTCTTTTGTTAATTTAATTGCATTGTGCATTCTACAATATTAACATGTTACTGTTAACATTTGTATAGTAAATTCCTTATTTTAGCTGAATTTTTAAACTTCTTTAAATTTATAAACATAGAACTAAGACATAGAATTATCCACAATTCAATAAGACTGCAACACAAAAATATTTGTCGTGATTATTTATCTGTACGATATTTTTTTTGCAAAATCCTAAAAAACGACAACCCATTATCCTCGTAACAACTACCAACATCAGTAATCAGCCCCCTGATTATGTAACTCTGTTGCTAACAATTCTGGATTAAAACCATTTGAAATCGTTCAAAATTAATGAAATTTGTTAGTTGCTGACAGAGTACTCTGTTAGCACTTGAAACTGTCAAAGGGCGTTGAACATTTTGGCATAATTTTTGATTTTGACGGGGATTTCGTAAATGTAGCGGCGCACGATGAAACCTTTGTTTATTGATAGGGGACCTATAGACGAACAAAAAATTACTTATGATATAAAGCGCAACGTTTTCGAGGTAAACCGGGGAATAAGTTTGGATTTTTATCTATACAGGATCTTTAACATAGATTATCTCGGAAACGTTGCGCTTTAGGACTTTATATCACAAGACATTTTTTGTTCATCTATAGATCCCCTATTGATATAAACAGGTTTCATCGTGCACCGTTATATTTCCGAAATCCCCGTCAAAAATCAATAACTGTGGCTACCACTATTTCAGCCTCTCATACTAAGAGGTTCAAACCCTTCAAATGATTTTAAACGATTTCAATCGATTCTTCTTCTTCTTATTTTTGTTTTGGCAATCTACTTTCCTCCTGGAAGTAATTTTTGCCAGTGTCAAGGGAATAGTTCAGTGGTAGATATTGTTTCAATTTTCATTAGAATGTGGGTGCATCGCATTCCAGTGCTGCTTGGAGCATTTGGCACTAAGTATATCAAGCCAGTTTGATCGGTCAGTTCTGCCGAGGTAGCCACCACTACACTAAAAGTCTCAGCTTCACACAACCAAGATCGCGCCTATTTCAATTATCCCACATATTGTTCAGTTTCGTAGACACTTGTATCACAAAACTGCACCGATTTTAAGACACAATATGAATCAATTTGCAAATAATTAAAATAGACACCGAACCGAACTCGATAAAATGGCGCCAAAAAACCCTTTCAATCGATTGTTCGAAATGTGAAAATTCTCAGCAACAGAACTACATAATCAGGGTCCAGTCCCAAACAGCCTCAATAGTACCCAATCTTCCACAGACTGACAATGGAGCCAGAACCTGGCGACACGATAATACTAGAAGATGGCACAGAAGTACCGCTAAAGAAAAAACGAGGGCGGCCGAAGAAGGTCAAACTAGAGAACGGGGAGACCGCCCCCCCTGTCCCCCGCGCGCCCCGCGCCCCCCGGCCCCCGCCGCCCCCCGACTCGGACCAGCCTCCTAAGAAGAAACGGGGGCGGCCGAAGAAGATTAGGCCGGAGGAACAACAGTTTCTGATGCAACAACAACAGCAGCAGCAGCAGCAACAACAACAACAGCAACAACAACAACAACAGCAGCAGCAGCAACAACAGCAGGTAAGAATTAATAGTACATTATTGCCGCGGACTATAGTGACTGCGAAAAAACAAAAAAAAGACTTGACGCGTTTCTTGTCGGTTCTTCTCGTTAGAAGGTCTCCCGCTTACGGTTTGCGAACCGATGGCGTAGCTTCTATGACCTTCACAAGTGCTTGTAACTGCCTAGGTTGAATGAATTATTTTGAGTTTGAGTTGATGGCAGCGATGATGATGGTCGAAAGTGGAGCTTTTATTTTGGCACAGTCATTACAGAATAGTAGGCAGCGATATGCAACACAGGAAGAACACAGGCATCAATGTTACTAGTGATTCTGTGAGCTATAGACCTCGCTTTTGTGTAATTTTTGATATTTTTTCTAAATGGCTCAAATATGTCGGTTTTTGCGAAAATTTTCCAAAGCACGGAATTGACCAAACAAATTCTTACTAATATTATAAACTAGCGGCCGCCCGTGGTTTCGCCCGCGTGGTTCCCGTTCCCGTGGGAACATCGGGATAAAAAGTATCCTATGTTTTAATCCAGGCTATTCACTATTTGTGTGCCAAATTTCAACCAAATCCGTTCAGTCGTTTTTGCGTGATTGAGGAACAAACATCCAAACCCACAAACTTTCATATTTATAATATTAGTAGGATGCGAAAGTCCGTTTGTTTGTTTGTTACGCCTTCACGTCTTAACTACTGAACCGATCGTGAAATTTGACATACTATTCGGCATAGGAACTCTCGGGGTGGGGTGAGGTAATTGATTCTGAGGCGTGGCCAGGCCTCCATCACTCGCTCGCGCGAAAAGCACCTACCGCTAGCCGTTCGTTCGAGCGAACAAGTGAGCAGAGGGCCGCCATACGCCCGCCTGTGTAGTCGCACGGCATCTTACTACCTGCGTAGGTATTGTCTCTTTATAATAGTAACAATATCGAGTCGACATTACTGTGCCGTGTACGGATGTCAAAATCAAAAAACCAATAAACAAATGTCGTTTGTCAAATTATGATATATGCTACGTAGTGTACTTAAAAGAAGACAACCCTAACGTTGCGTCATTAGAAAAGGTAAGAGCACGCGATAGAAAGAGAGGCAACTACTAGGTGAATATAAACTGTACTGCAGGCCTATGCGCGACCTGAAATTGCACTTTATTGCGTCGGAGCAAAAGTCGCTATTTATTTAAATTACTAGGCGGCGTGGCGTGCTGCTTCTTAGTTCGTACTATTAGTTATTCTGTGGCGTGGCGGGAAGTGTCCTTTCTGTACGTAGTACTTATATCTTTCTATGCTGTTGTCTAAAGCTAGGGTTTCCTAGGATGACGGTGGCGTCATATTACGGCCGTAATTTAGCGGCGTAGAACGTTGTCTATGTAAAAAATATGGCGCGCCGTATTATATTTTGCCGCCGCTATATTGTTTACATAGACAACGTTTTACGCCGTTAAATTACGGCCGTAATATGACGGCACCGTCATCTTAGAAAACCCTAGCTTAATATTCGTTTGTGTAGCAGCAGCAGACGGGCGGCATGATGGGCGGGCAGCTGTCGTCGCTGACGCCGCTGCCGCACGAGCAGTACCTGCCCCACCAGGAGTACCCGCAGGACATGAGCCCCGCGCTCATGTACCACCAGGGGGCGCCCCACCAGCCGCCGCTGCAGGACGCCGCGCCCTACTTCCAGTCCGCCCCCGGTCAGTGTGTACCGTGCATTGTTTCACAGATTGTACCAATTACTGGAACTAGCTACCAGCATGATGGTCCTTCGATCATATGAACTTAGTTTAAGGAAGCTGTCAGTTTCATAGTAGGTATTTCTGTTTCTGGCAACTTATTTGAAAATTATGTGACTATAAGAATCGTTTGAGAATTTGGCTGTTAGTTTCCTATAATGGAGTATACCATTTTACTTTCTTAGTTTGACAAGAGATTTTTTTGAAATGAGTCATACAATCCTTATCCTTATACATATAATCCTTATATACATAAAATAAATCAGTAAAAAAAGTGTGTCTGTACATTACATATATTTCAAAAAAAATATCTGGGGCGATGGACACATAGTAGTAGAGTAAGAATTTTATGAAAAAAAAAGTGTGTTTGAACACACTAATCTCCGGAAATACTGAACGGATTCGAATGAAACTTTTTTTGTTATATAGCTGTTAAGCCTGGGTATAACTTAGGGTATAATTGATTTTAGAAAATGGAACACCTGATGCAGAACCATAATGGTCCAACTAAACTATACGGAATATAAAAATAACACATTAGCAAAAGTTGTTCAACTTGATGAGCATTTTTTGTTGAGGTATAAAAATCTATGATCTGGAACACCTGATGCAGAATCATAATGGTCCAGCTAAACTATTCAAAATATAAAAATGACACCTTAGCAAAAGTTGTTTAGCCTGATGAATATTTTTTGTTGATGTACAAAAATCGAAGATCTGGAACACCTGATACAGAACCATAACACTGCTACAAGTATTTTCTTATGTAACTACTTTAGTTCATTTATATGCATACGCCGAAGTCATAAAGTCCACGCGTACGAAGTCGCGGGCATCAGCTAGTCACAAATTCTAATATTTCACGTTATTACTCAGGTGGCGGCATGGAAAGCAACGGCGGCGGGATGGAGAGCGGCATGCTGGCACGCGGGTACAGCTCGCCGGCGGGCGGCGTGGGCGGCGTGGGCTACGCGTCCCCGCGGGGAGTGTACGCGTCGCCGCGCTCGCAGGGGTACTCGCCCAGCCCCGCGCGCCCGCCCGGCACGCCGCAACCACAGGTACTATACTCTGTTCACGGAAACGCGTTAGTATAGCGCCTTCTCTATCACACATTTTCATACAAATAACAATGACAAAAAAAAACTTTTTCATCCCTTCTATTCGAAAAAGGATGCATTGTTCCTATATAAGTGGGACCAAAATAGCTCTTTTCTGGTAAGAACTTTTTAGTGGGAGGAAAAGAGATTTGAATTTAGAACATGTCGCCGCCGGCTGGTATGTATTGACTGGCTGTATAGACGGCGTGGAGACAAAAAAAAACATAAGCGCGCGAATTAAGTCTGTGTTCTTGTAATAGGGAATATGCATCAATTTTTTTTTAATCTTAATCAAAAGTATAATGCGTGAGAAAATTAACTGTAATATTAAAACTTTTCTCTTGCGTTTTTTTCTCGTGATATAGTTACTTGAAGTTAGCGCGCAGCAGCACCCGCCGAAAACGCTCCATACAAAACGGTGACGTCACACATCACGTTTCAGGTGTGTTTCGGCGCGTTTAATATGGGGTTAGCCAATAATCTTCAATTATCTCCCTAAATTTTGCGTTTAAGTACATATGTGTCATACAAAATATTGTTTCTTATTCGATATTCTATCTGACTGTAAAGTGCATTATATCCGAAAATGAAAAAAAATAATTGTTATTTTTCCCTGATTTCATCGTGTGATAAAACTAAAATAATAAATTTTTTTTATTTTTTTTTCTGTTCCATCATGTTTTTATAAGTGTCCGCAGCGATCAAGCTCAAATTCATCAAAATCGGTGACTTATGCATATTCCCTATTAGTACATACTTACGCACTTAGTACAATAACTTTTGAAAATTGCGCTAGTGTATCAAACGTAACTATAAATTTGTAATTATTTTTACTTTTCACGTATCTTTTTTAAATAAAGATCATTTTCATTAATTACATAAACACAGTCTCCTATTTATTTTCTCATAGAAAGGGGATGAAAAGTAGAGTATATGACTCGGGCGCAAAATATTTTTGGCGAGGGCGACATACTTTGAATCCCTCGCTACGTTCAGGATTCTACTGAAGAATCCCTCGCTACGCTCGGGATTCTACTCTAGAATCCCTCACTTCGCTCTGGATTCAAAAAAGCGCCCTCGCCGTAAAAATATTATTTTGCTCCCTTGTAATACAATCTACTATTTTAGCGTCAGTGGGCGGTAACAATACCTTAGAAAAGTAAATGTGCGCTCACACTGCGCTTAGATTATACCCGCGGCTTCATCTATCCTATTTGAGAGCCATTTATTACAGAGAATAACAATGGAACTAGCCAGTGGCGTGCCCAGGCCTACATAGTAGCGCAAGCCCGAACCCTCAAATCAAGCAATTTTTTTATCAGCTCAATACAAGCAAAAAACCAATGCATCCCACAATTTCTCATTACTAATTTAAGATTTTTTTCATACGATGATCTTCATAAATTAGTTCGCCGCAAAATGCTAGATGGCGTGGCTTTATCAAATTTAATTATTGTGTAATCAAAACTAAATTTCTCGTTTAAAATGTGTCACTCATAATAAATATCTAAATCATTTCACAAAATCATAGCGTCCCTGCTAGGCAATTCAAATCCTATCCCCTGCATTCCAAACAAACATTTACAAACAAACATTTAAATTTTCGTTCAAATGAAAGACGCAAAACTAACCTTACTTATTTATTTTTATAAGAACAACCAACAATGTAAAGAGTCCACTACAATATTACGATACATTGAAGAATATTATATTTCTTTGCAAAATACTCAAATGAAAAGGTTTATTACTTACGTTATTTTGTATTTCTCTTGGAATCAACTCGACTCGTAGGTACACTTTCATAGATCACACAACAGTTAATAAACATTTCAATCCATCACAAGGGACCATTATCAATCATTAAACTGAAGTTTTAATTCATTTTTAACATCAAAACACTAATAATGGCAAAACAGTTTGTTTTTTCAAAACA
This sequence comes from Agriphila tristella, assembly GCA_928269145.1. NCBI lineage: Eukaryota > Metazoa > Arthropoda > Insecta > Lepidoptera > Crambidae > Agriphila > Agriphila tristella. The sequence goes on along the minus strand of OV743450.1, from coordinate 14,989,559 downwards.
CCTGTCGTCACAGATTGAAGCAAAAAGCCAGGCTTTTAGTCGGCTTCTGTATTTCTCATAGAATCTATAGTACCTACAGCAGTATGCATATGATGCGGTAGCAGTTTTGTTAAAGTAAGAAGAGAGCGGATATATACAGATCGCAAAGCCCGGTTGCAAGCCAACGAGTGCGAGGGAGATGAAATGCATTTGTAGGGTTTATTGAGGAAAGTAACGCAGTTTAGCGACTTGTCTCTCGATCAGTTGTTGTAAAAAATGAATTTGTGGTTATTGATTATTGAAAATTAACATTCGTTAATAATATTGTTTTGTTGTTATTAATTACGATTCATTAGTAGTGCATGTAAGTAAGTTATTGTTAGGGCAAGCCGGGCTTTTCGGCTTGTATGGGGGTACCGCCACTGGAACTAGCATTATTGTACAAAAATTTGGAAATTTTCTTAAGTTATTGTTTATTTATGACAAAAGAACAATACGGGTCATTAGCACACCTGCGCCACCTTGGGATTTAAAATTCAATACACAAGCCAGGTAACGAATTGAGAATACAGTTACAAGTAAAAGCACGTCGGCACAGTGCGGGGAGTGATCAGGAACGGGGATCTTCGGGGCTACTCCTTTAGATGAAGTAAGTAAATATGGTTCAATATATAAAACGTTTACTTGATAAATTACAATTTGTTTAAAGAAAAGATATGAAAATACGTGTGAATGTCGTCGTAGTTCGATAGCAGAGGATTCTTTCAACCGGCTTCTTTCACAGACACCGCGGTTTTTCCTGTGATCGTTCGCTAGATGGCGCTAGTGGTATCTTGGCGGCGACAGGGAGTATGAGTAGACTAAAAAGTACTCGTACTGTGTACACCGCCTTAGCGTTTATTACTGACCAATCACTGTTAAAAAATTGTGTGAGTGAGATAGCGCTGCAGTAACTCGTTTCCGTGAACAGATTATAATACAGGCAGATACGAGACGCGTCGCCAAAGTCCCCCCGGTCACTCTACAACGTGTTAATGAATTAACGCAAAATGAGAAAACCGTTTCTTCGGACCATCAAACTGAACAACTTTTACTATGAGACCAACTCTGAAACCATGAAAAAAAATCTGCTGCTTCATACAAAAATTAAGAGGGCGCAGTCTGCACACTAGCGCCGCCAATGGAAAAAAAATCATAATACTCAAATAAAGACGAAATTGTGAATTACCTCTCTGGAGTGCACTCCGAACTAGCTTTGTGGTATTTTTTATCACTTAATCAATACTTTCTAGCCTGCCGTTTAGTTTAATTGACTTTTATTGCGAAAAGTGGCCACTTTTAGCAATAAAAGTCCATTAAACTAAACTACAGGCCCAAAAATATTGCTTGAGTGATGAAAAGTTTTCAAAGGTAAATAAGATATTGCCACACATTTCTCTAAAACCAAATTTCGCTACATTTATTCGTTTATCGACAAAGAAAACAGTATGGAACATAGTTTATTAATTTCCTTTGCCATAATATAGTCATATTTTATGTATTTAAGTCATATTTTATATATAAAATAAATATATATCTCATATATCGTATCTCATATAAAATGTATTGATTCGTTTTCGGATCACCTGTTTATTGACTTTGTTGTTCTTTGACATTCTATTTCTATGGTTATGACGTTCCTTTGAATATCAAAATAAGTCGACAGCTGACAAACACGACTAAAAAGTTACGACGACGCATTGCTTTGGATATCAAAATAAGATGACGTTGACAAACACGACTAAATGCTCACACGATTCGGCACACGAACTCTAGGGGTGGGGTGAGGTAATTGATTGTGGGGCGGGGCGGAGAGTTTCCTTTCTGTGCGGTAGTACTTATATATGTTACAGTCAAAACTCATATCCGGTCAAAACCACTTTTGACTAAAAAAATCAGTCAAAAGTGGTTTTGACCGATGCTCTCAGTTAAAAACAGTTTTGACTGATTTTCGCAGTCAAAAGTGGTTTTGACCAACGTTCTTAGTCCAAAGTGGTTTTGACCAACATTCTCAGTCAAAAGTCAAAATATTTATTTTATTTTTTATTTTAAATATAATATTGAAACTATGTCATTTTGATAGTTTTTGGAGGATAGAGCTATTTGCGTCCTTGGACTTTTACTTTAAATACCTACACCTGTCTTGTCTGGGTAGGGCTAAATGCAACAGCAACTGCGCAGTGGAGCTAGGTGGAAAGAAGCGGGCTTTTCACACATTTCAGTGTATGATCATCGCTCTTTTCCGCCCAGCTCCATATCAGTTAAAATGCAACCTATGCCATGCTAACTTATAAATTACTTTTAAAAATAAAAAAAATTAACAGGTAGTTTTTATTTTTATTATTTTTTAAATGCTATCTATACGTTAACATGGCTTAGGTTGCGTTTCACTGTTTCACTGATGTGAAGCTGGGCGGAATAGAGCGGTGATTATACACTGAAATGTGTGAAGTTTTAAATTACAATTACTTATATCTCATCATTTATAAAACTTTCACTTGTTTAATTATTAAATAGGCTCCCAGTCCCCCTCAATAGTAGTTTTGACTAACATTCGTGGTCAAAACCACTTTTAACTGACATAATTTGGTCAAAATCAATATTACCCATTATTTTTGCAGTTAAAAGTGGTTTTGACCAACGTCATTAGTTAAAACCAATTTTGACTGCAAAAATCAGTTAAAAGTGGTTTTGACCAACGTCCAGTCAAAACCACTTTTGCCTGATTTTTGCAGTCAAAAGTGGTTTTGACCGGATATGAGTTTTGACTGTAACATATATATTCTGTGGCCAAAGTCAGGGGTACTCGCCCGGTCTCGCGCGTCCGCCAGGCACGCCACAACCACAGATATGTACTAAAGCTGCGTACGGATACCGCGTCCCCGTTGAGTTACACTGTCCACGCGTACATTGGATACGCGTACAGCTCCTGTACGGATCGCCACGAACCTGAACGCGAAGTCAATCCATCCAGAGCACCTTTTTTATTTATTTATTCATGGAAAACAAACAGCATTTATGTATTAATAATTATAGATAGGGTATATTAATTAAAATGATACTATTCGAATTTTTAGTTCATTTGAAATTGCCTTCCATGCATCTTGGCATAAATCGTTATTTCGATAATTAATTAGTGTGCTATCCCACAAAACCCGGTGAAATTCTTAATTCTTCAATCTGACAATATTTTCATTACTAAAACTCGATGAACACGCGTGTCTATCCACTTTGCGAAATCCAAATATGGCGTACCCGGTTGGGCGCGTCCTCTTTGGCGTCCTCTTTGACGCGTAGCTGCAAGTATGGACATGGCGTTCCAGGACACGCGTAACCGACTACGCGTACCAGGGTAAGCGCTATCCGTACGCACCTTTACACTACATATACAGGCAGGTAAGCGTGGGCAAGTTTACAGGGATACTCAACGAGCTCCGCGTGCCCGTCTGGCACGCCACATCCATATGTGTGTAATATAAATTAACTTCTTATTTTCCTATGTCCCTTAAATGGGCTAGAAGGCGTCAACAATGATCTGTCGCGTTCAGTATTTAGTATCGCACAACCTATGTATTTACGGTATGTAATAAAATATTGAATTGAATTGTCAACTACAGTACGAGGCATATATCTTGAAATCGGGTGGGAATTGCGCGAAACGCGTATTTTGGGCATGTGTTGCGGTGAGGTACGCGGGCAGCGGGAGAGGGGCGCGCGCTATTGGTCGCTCACAAGAGCACAATCGCGAACTTACCCCCACTCCGTCGAAAAAATTTCAAGATATATGCTTTGTACTGTACAATGTTTGCAAAAAAGTTTAAAATGTATTCAGAACGTAATCGTTTTTGGACGTTCCGTAGCAATTTAAAGTAAGCTGAAGTGATCATTACGCTATGAAGTGATGTTGATGATAGATACGTATCGTTCATGACATATGAAATGAACTTTGACGTCTGCAGCGGCATTTTCATTCAAACTTAATAGCAGAGCTTTCTCACTTCGCGCGCGAGTATGAAGCGCTCGGCCTCCTCTGAGAGGATAAATTTCATACGTCAGAAAAGATAAGACCTACGCGATAGAAAGATATAACTACTAAATGAATGTTTTGGAGCGAAGGGAGCGCTGTGCGACCTGAATTGCACTTTATTGTGTCGGAGCAAGGGTCGCAATTTATTTAAACGGTTTTGCGGAGTAAGTTCTGTAGGCTACTACTATTATCTATTCTGTGGTTTTAGTGAACATTTTGGTTGCTATCACGTCGTTGAAGTGAGCAGTGATTTATACTAGTGTTGTTCGTGCAGTTCCCCGCGTCGCCTGCGGCGTTCGCGGCGGTGTCCCCCCCGCGGGGCGGCGGCGGTGGAGGCGGCGGGGGCGGGGCCGGGTTCGGGTCCCCCGCGGGGCGCGCCGTGTACTCGCACTCGCCCGCGCCCTACCCGCACCAGCCCTCGCCCGCGCACACGCCCCGCTACAACCACGACCCCTACACCACCCCGCAGGTAACTATACATGGTGAACTAGGTGGCACCCTTGTGGGACACCTTTGATGCCATGTGTTTGTTTAGGTTGATGTGTTTTGTCTTTGTGTATTTCTCCTGCTAGATTTTTTGACTGTTTTATTTACAAAATAGACAGGTTGTTATTTTCACTTTTTCAGTCATTGTGAGACTTGTGTATTTTGTGTCTCTGATTGCCAGTGTAATAGAAATATTTTCGCATTTTAGGCTTGAATAGATGCGACGTGGATTCCGTGCAGATTTTTTTGTTGAGCTAGTTTATGGAAAGAACAATGGCGACCCGCCATACATGAATTTATTTGATTTACAATTTTAGCATTTTAGAAATTGAAAACTGCCTACACGGTCTACAATATATTTTTGGGGAACCTAGCGTCAAAATTCTTAGTAAGAAAAGTCTGCAAATAAAGATATTTCATTTTGTATTTATCAGGCTGTCGAATCTCTCGTAGTAATAGAGTAGTAGTAGAAGTTGAATTAAATGACAAAAAATTAATTCTTCTGAACTCGGATATTATCCGTTCGAGTTAAACTGAATGTTGACGCCCATTCTACTGAATGGGCGTCAACACCGCCCAATGATGTGTGGTTTACGTAACGTGTGATGGGTGGTGTATTCAGACGCAGTCGCGGCCGTACTCGCGGTCGCCGGCGGCGGGCCCGGGCGGCACGACGCCGTTCCCCGCCGCGTCGCCGGCCGCGCTGCACTCGTACACGCCGTCGCCCGCGCACACGCCCTACAGCCAGCACTCGTCGCCCGCGCCCGCGCCGCGCACGCCCTCCTACAGCGACCCGCACGCGCACGCGCAGGTACACCACACACTACACATATTCACTTCTCAAGCTTACGCGCTCACCTGATATAAAATAAAACACTTTTTAACGGATACTAACGCGGTTTTATTGAATGTACTTTGGTAATAGGCTTGTTTCCACTAAGAATAAATCGGCTAGCGTAAGGTTTCTAATGATTAAGCATGTTAAATAGTAATCAAAAAAACACTTTTTTCATTAAAATAAATAAAGATTACCAATATTTACGGAAAATAAAATCGGTAAAATTGGCCATTTAATCACGTGACATTGAACACCAATCAGAGACGCGTGACGTCACGCCTCGCGAAACATTTGTTGTTGCTGTCATTTTCACACACACACAAGTGTAGGTGTGTAGATGTGTCAAACCATACCCTTCTTTATTTCCAAGCCGTGAACATAAGTTTGGCAACGTCTGTTACTGTCAGTTCGTGGTCATGTCGTCCGTCACTCTCCATACTAAATGTATGGGAATATTTCAATTTTAAGAGGTCGATATTTTTTTTCATAGTAATCGTGTGAGGTTTAAAATATGAAAATAATTTAGTTCTTTTATTGAAATGCTTTGTATATTAAACAATAAGAAAAATATCAATGTTGACCAGGAAAAAATAGCTGTCAAAGATGTCATCTTTTTTGTTGATTTTCTTCAGCAGGGAGTTGATTAACACGCCCTCTAGCAATAAATGATATATCATTAGAATGGTCTTTTAAAGACAAATATTTGCTGTTAATATACTTTATATCAATTGTTAATACTTTTGGAGTTAAAGGTTATTAAAGTATAAAAGTGGTTTATTGTCTATGGGAGTTGATCTACCACACCTATAGAAATGAATGATATATCATAAGAAAGGTTTTTATATGACAAATATTTGCTGCAAACATACTTTCTATTAATTGTTAGTAATTTCGGAGTTTTACGTCATTAATGTTAAACAAATTGGTCAAGTTTAGAGTGTTATAACTCTCAAAGTACTAATAGTTGACGTTTATAGTAATACAATAAAGTGTTTCAAATTTAAATACCTTTCCAATGATGTAAGATTTACTGCTAGAGGAGGCTTAGATCAAAATGCTCATCGTACTAAAGGACCTCCGAAAAGTTCAAATAACCTTATGATCTAATAAATAAATAATAATACTAGATATAAAACTTTATTGAAATAATCTTACATCACAATTTACAACTAATATAGTTATAGTGGTAGTCTCAGACCAAATAAAAAAAGTAAGACGGAGTCTTCCGAACAAAGCGGTGAGGCCTGTAAAACTACCTACGCCTTGGCTGTGTACATACACAGTTCACGCACACACGTGTAACGAAACTACGCCTTGGCTTTCCATATAAAACCCTGCCGCCCGGCCCCTGCCCGGCCCCTGCTCGCCCTTTTGTACGCACACATGTACTATGGGCAACAGCGACGCTTAACCAGTTTTAAATTATAGTGGTAGTCTCAGACCAAATAAAAAAAGTAAGACGGAGTCTTCCGAACAAAGCGGTGAGGCCTGTAAAACTACCTACGCCTTGGCTGTGTACATACACAGTTCACGCACACACGTGTAACGAAACTACGCCTTGGCTTTCCATATAAAACCCTGCCGCCCGGCCCCTGCCCGGCCCCTGCTCGCCCTTTTGTACGCACACATGTACTATGGGCAACAGCGACGCTTAACCAGTTTGCAACAGTCGACTTTGTAAACATTTTGATTAAAAAAATATATTCCGCTAATTAAGTAATGTAAAATTATCATCGTTGTATTAAACCGAGTGTGACGTTGGTGCTACATCGTTATCTCTCCTCAATTCAAGAAAATCAGTGCTGTTTTCTACAATTCAATGCGACCACTGAGTACGTTCACTTGCTGTAAGTTTTTGCGATGCTCAAGATGTGACCTTGTTCCTCCGTGCCGTGAAAATAGTGAATCGAATTGCAATGGAGTGCAGTCTGCTTTACGGTGTTCATGGGAAAAATTTACCATAGAATTACGCCTGTCTTATTGTGTTTGGAAGCGCCATCTCTGTAGTTTGACTGGAACAACGGACTATTAACAACGGATTATCGACATGCTTTCATTCTGCGTCTGCGCGCAAGAGGAAGTGCCAAGCATGGTTGATGGTCCTAATCATTGAAGATAGAGGGAGCTTATCGGCAATTTTATAAAGATCGATCAGTGGACATTGTCTTTTTATTTTATTAAGAAAGTTAAATATTAAGTACCTTTTGTGGTTGTTTTTGTCATGATGTGTTTTTAGTAATGTATTTTTTTTTGTTGTTATAGTAAATAAGTAATTACTTATTGTGCCTTTTCTCTATACAGGTAATTTTAATTTAACTTTTTGACATTTTATTTTTATAACTTTAAAACTGTTTTCGTGTTCCATGTTAGTGTTTGTTAAATGTAATAAAAATATATTGACTACTTTACTATTTTAATTAAGATTCTAGTTAAGTTATTAACATGCAACAATGGTCTAGTTTTATTGGAGTGGGTATTAATGAAGTCAAATGTTAAGTTGTCATGATTGTGTTTTATTAATACAATTTTTTTGTGATATTATATGCATTTTATCTGACTTGAATTGAACTTTATGAATGACATTTTATTTTTATATCTTTAAAATTGTTTTCGAGTTCCATGTTAGTTTGTTAAATGTGAATAAAAATATATTTACTTAAATATAAGTACTTTACTATTGTAAGAATCTAGTTAATCTAATAAGCACCAGTAAATGGTCTATTTTTATTGAAGTGTATAGATTTATTTTATGAATATTTTTAAGAGGAGTCATATTTCGATATTTTTACATTTGCAATATTTTACAGTTTTATTGTATATAGATTTCAAAATTATATTTCATCTATGTGTTTAGGTGTTCCTTTTTATCAAAAAATATTTAGTTGTCGTTCTGACTGCTTATATTGTGTACATGTATGTTTCCTGATGTATTTCGGTTTTATATTAGCAAAGTATAAGTAAAGTAAGCAAGCACCTACCTACCAAAATATTAAGAAACATTTTTGATTTATGTTATTCAAACTAGGTACTAAATAGCATAGTTGTAGATAGATTTTAGGCATGTCTTCGACATGTCCCCATTGCCCCGGATCGTCTCGCATATTTACTCCTCACGGCCTTAAGGTTCACATTGGACATATCCACAAAGATTTTGCCCAGGGACGGGCCCGCTCCCCATCCACACGGGCCGTTCCAGCGGCTTCAACCGATGGCGGAGGTGCACAAGACCCTCGGGCACGACTAGTTCCTAATGCTAGTGCCCTTCAGAATCTGGCATCTCTTAGAAAATCTGTGCGAGTCCTTCGTCACATACCTAAGGGAGCGCGAAATTTGGCCGCTGCGAAACTATGCGAAATTATAAACAAATGCATTGACACCAATGAAACGTCCGATTGGTGTGCGTTACTTACCTTCGCATATTCAGCTTTAAGGGCCCCGGGACCGCATGGACCGGGAAATCTTACTACCAAAGTGAAGGCTAACATTAATTCCACGTATAGTAGCATTTTTGATGACGTCAGTAATGATGCAGTTTCCGGCCAGGGCCGCTCGGTGACGAAAATAATTGAGTCCAAGGTGTTTGACGGGGACCTCAGAGCGGCCGTGCGTATGTTAATGTCTGATGACTCAGTTGCGCCTCCGGGTCCGGAGACTTTGGCTGCATTGCAGACGAAGCATCCACTCCCTTCACGTCCATTGATGTTTCCACAGGCACCTGACTCTTCTACTACTCCCTTAAACGTCAAAGTGGATGACGTGGTCCAATCACTGGCGACTTTTCATAACGGTTCAGCTGCGGGGTTGGACGGGATTCGACCAGCTCATTTAAAGGAGCTGACTTCGAGTTCTGCTGGAGACAACGGGCAGCGCCTGCTTGAGTCTCTTTGCAAGCTGTGCAATTTCTTGCTCTGTGGTTATTTAAACCCCGAAGTTTGCCCTTATCTATATGGTGCGGCTCTCTGCGCATTAGCCAAAAAAGAGGGGGGGATTAGACCTATTGCGGTGGGGAGCGCCTTGCGCCGCCTGGTATCCAAGATGGGGTGCCGGTCTGTTAGGGTGGAGATGGCTTCACATCTTCAACCATACCAGCTTGGTTTTGGCTCACAAAAGGGGTGCGAGGCAGCAATTCATACAACGCGCGCCTTCGCAGCGGAACCTGGCAACGCAGACTGTGTGATCGTCAAATTAGACGTCAAAAACGCATTCAACACAATCGAGAGGGATGTACTCCTGCAACAAGTGCGCGAGAAAATTCCTTTATTATACCCGTTCCTTTATCAAGTCTATCAATCTCCATCTAACTTGTTCTTCGGCGAATCGTTGATTCTTTCCCAAGTGGGTGCGCAGCAGGGAGATCCGCTTGGGCCGCTAGCCTTCAGTCTCGCGATTCAAAGCACAATATCATCTTTGAAATCACCACTCAATGTATGGTACCTGGATGATGGCACAATAGGAGGAAAGCCAGAGGAAGTAGAACAAGATTTGAGAGTGTTGCTTCCTCTTTTTCAAGGTCTGGGACTGAAGGTGAATACATCAAAGTGTGAGCTTTTCTGCTGCGGACCCGATTCAAATTCTTCTTTCCATGTGTTCTCTTCTATACTCCCTGGCCTTAAAGAATTGACTCGAAGTTCCTTTAGTCTGTTGGGTTCACCCATATTCCCTGACGCTATTCCGGAGGCTCTAGAGGCCAGGGGACGTCTTCTTGTTCTGGCTCAAGATCGCCTAAAAAATATCTCTGCGCACGTTGCTCTGGTTCTTCTGCGAACTTGTTTTGCGGTACCTAAAATTACGTACCTTTTGAGGACGGCTCCGATTTGGCTTTGCCCCGGCCTTGTTGATTCATTTGACAATACCTTGAAGGATGTCGTCGAAAACGTTTTAAACGTATGCCTCTCAGAAGATCAGTGGAGCCAAGCTACCCTACCCATACGTTACGGGGGATTAGGACTGAGGCGTGCGCGGGATCTAAGCTTGCCAGCTTTCCTTGCGTCGGCGCATGGCGTCGCTGACCTTGTCTCTAACATATTATCATCTCATGGAGGCAGGGTCGGCATACCTTTTGTCGACGATGCTTTGGTACAGTGGGCCGCGCTGTTTCCTGCGATACCCGTACCTCAGACCCCAGATGTACAGCGGGCTTGGGATGACCTGGGAGCGAGAGAGACACTTGACCGACTTATGAGTGGGGCTGCGGGTGCAGAGTTGGCTAGACTCAGGGCGGTGTCAACACCGGAGTCTGGAGCATGGTTGCACGCTTTACCATCGCCCCACATAGGAACACTCCTGGATAATGACTCTATGCGTGTGGCGGTAGCTCTTCGTCTGGGTTGCGATGTTTGTCAACCTCATTTATGCATCTGTGGATCCATGGTGGAAGCGAGCGGCCATCACGCTTTGAGTTGTTGTCGATGCTCAGGCAGATTCCCTCGACACCACGCCTTAAATGATATAGTCCGCAGGGCACTCATCTCTGCCAACATACCGTGCGTTCTGGAGCCGCCGGGTCTTAGCCGCTCGGACGGTAAAAGACCGGACGGGCTAACCTTGGTGCCGTGGCGGAAGGGGAAATGCCTGTTGTGGGATGCCACGTGCGTCAGCACCTTCGCCGCCTCACACCTTGGCCGCACGGTGCGGTCAGCCGGCGCTGCTGCTGAAACCGCAGCCGTTAATAAGTGGAGTAAATATGCGACTCTGGCCTCTAATTATATTTTCGTCCCACTCGCGTTCGAGGCAACGGGATGTTGGGGGTCGGAAGCAGTAGCCTTCATCAAGGAGTTGGGTCGCCGCCTTCGTGAAAGGCGATGCGACGCCCGCTCTGGTTCCTACTTGGCGCAAAGGCTGTCAATCGCCATTCAGCGCGGCAATGCCGTCAGTGTAATGGGGACCTTTGCGCCTGGTATGACCCGGGGTGGCATCTTCGAATAGGTTAATTAAGGAATTGGGTAATGTGAATTGTATTAGTGTAATATTAGTTGATTTTTGTGATATTAAAATATAATTCAAGACAAAAAAAATTTACAACTAGTTTAAACATAGATAAAATAGGAAAAACAAATAATAAATAATTTTTAAAATAATTTTATACTATGTGCTTGACCACATGCGATGTTTCCGTTCTGCTCAACTTCAGAGCTTGGAAGATATAGTGTAGTGTATGTACTAACGTATAGTGAAAGTGAAAGTGAAAGTGAAAGTGAAATATATTTTATTTAAATAAGCTCACATAATAAGCATTTTTAAATCGTCAATTCTTTTACCCTACCACCCATTATGACGTCTTTTAACTGACAAGAAAAATGGGCGCAAAAAACTTGTCAGCTTTATCAATCAGATGGAACGATATTTACAAATATGTATATCGTTTCCAGACTTTATATTAACAAAGATTAACAAATAAATAACATTATTGAATTAGCTCATTTCTTAATGAGTTTCAAATTTCTTAATCAATTTACAGATTTTAAGCTAAATTCAAAGTTTGAACTTGTTATTCAGTCTAGGCTGTTACAATAAATAAAAATAAAAGAAAAACATACAATTCAATATGCATTAATATAGGCAGTCAGAAGCAGACCCATTCCCACTGGCAGCACCAGTTCCCGAACATGACGCATGAACCAGCCATCTCTTCGCTCAACCATATTTGAGGGAACGTAACGACCCGCCTCATACGACACTACCGCAGAAATGATTAAAGATAGCATGACATACTAAGACTACCTATGTCAAGGCATCGAATTGAAAATTTATATCCAAAAGCTTTTCATAGGTCTTTCACTAAACTACTGACTATAGAAAGTAAAAATATTGCAATTAAATAAATCAAAACAAGGTAAGCTATTAAGAATTATATTTTTTGAGTAAGAAGTGCCATACATACAGACAATATAAAACAGATCTTTTATATACGAGTTATACGACGCCCTTAATACAAGCAGACAGAAGCAGACCCATTCCCACTGGCAGCACCCGTTCACGAGCATGACGCATGAACCAGCCATCGCTTCGCTCAACCATATTTGAGGGAACGTAACGACCCGCCTCACACGACACCACCGCAGAAATGTTTGAAGTGAGCATGACATACTAAAGCTACCCATATTAAGTCGTCGAGTCAGGAAGCCAGAAGTACGTATATGCACACACGCATCTCTCCAACCTCATCAGCTTCACAGCAACAACACTTTTCCATAATTTTTATTTAGATTGTTCATAACGATTGATTTGAGTTCATTTACGTGAAGAATTTATTTTCTTAATGATATTTTTATATTACAATTTTATTTTCATATTTATCAAGAATTCAAGAGTCTATAAACTAGACAAGTTTTATTTTAGTCCATTTAGCACCACATCACAAGTAGTAAAATTTCATAGTCTATATTTAACGATTATTTTAGTTTATAGTCCATTTTTTTTATTCACTTCATAACAAAACCGGCTGCACAGCGCCGCCGACGCAGGCGGCACTGGCAGGGTCGCCATGCAAGGAGGCGACCAGGAGACGTTGAAATGATAAACTGACTGCGATCAATAACTGATTTATTATGCACTGCATGTGTGCTTTTATATGAGGAGAGATGCGTGTGTGCATATACGTTAGTACACACACTACAATAGAAGGCTATGGTCAAACACAAATGTTTCGCGAGGCGTGACGTCATTTAAGACGCCATGACAGTTTTGGCCTTTTTCGATCTCATTTCGAGTTCATTTCTTAAAACGCAAAATTCATAGGTAAAATGACTTATTTTTCATAAAATAATATATTTTTGGGGTAAAATAGATACCAATCTTTATTTTTAAACTACTTTCCAAATTTTGTCAACAAAAATCTAAACAAAAAAGTATTAAAAACTGTGAAAATTGTTTTTCCGGCACCCACTAGTGTGATAACCGACAGAGAAGGAAATGTTAAATTGTAGCTTTTTTGGTACCGGGAGCGCCAGGATCGCGTTTCAAGTCAGCCACTATGTGTGATTATAAAAGCAATACCACAGATAATATAATAGTACTAACGTACAGAAGCCCATCCGCGCGAGGACAATTACATAATAAGCTACCCTCGCCGCACGTCCATAAGGTATAATTTCAAATTGCACAGCGCTGCGTGCTTAATATTATAAGATAAGCACTTATGAAGCGCCTCTTTTTCTGTCGCGTAGCTCTGTCTCAACCGACACAACTCGTGAATCGATAAGTTTGCTACTAGCTACTTACTAATATCATAGAAAAGAAAATATCCGTTATGTCGATGAATATACAATGAAATAAGTAAATATACAATAAAATACCTACCATAGTAAGTATTTAAGTAGTTTAGTAAGTACTTAGTTACTTGTGTGAAAATAGTATTACGTGGAAATAATGTAAGGTGATGTATAAAGTTCGAGATGATTTACGTAAAAGTTGTAAAGAATTAAGAACTGACTCGTTCGTGTTTTTGGCGCGCTTGTCGCTCGCAGACAACGCTCGTGTCGGCGCGGTGATATCGTTCGGCCATGGCTAGACTGAATGAGCCGCGAGCTTTAAGGCCGCGAGCAGTAGGCTAATATAAAAGTTTAAGCGTGGAGTGAGACCCCCCTGTTTTAGATTCCAATCATCCGGTCCTTTACATTCAACCTAGGATTTTTGCAAAGATCCGATTATCCTACGATATAGATATTCACTCGCGTCTCCCTTTCCGCAGGGCGGCAGCACGAGTAGTAGCGGCGGCAGCGGGGGCGGGGGCGGCGGCGCGAGCTCGTTCGCGGGCGAGCTGGGCGGCGACATGGGCGGCGGCATGGGCTCGCCCGGGCCCGTGTCGCCCGGCATGGCCGCGCTCGACTTCGAGCCGCCGCGCGACCAGCCCAGCCCCATGGGCTCCACGGACATGCATCCGGGCTCCAACTCCAACTCCTCGCTGTCCGACTACAACAAGGTACTGGCACACACACACACGCACACACACATGGCCGCGCTCGACTTCGAGCCGCCGCGCGACCAGCCCAGCCCCATGGGCTCCACGGACATGCATCCGGGCTCCAACTCCAACTCCTCGCTGTCCGACTACAATAAGGTACTGGCACACACACACACGCACACACACATGGCCGCGCTCGACTTCGAGCCGCCGCGCGACCAGCCCAGCCCCATGGGCTCCACGGACATGCATCCGGGCTCCAACTCCAACTCCTCGCTGTCCGACTACAATAAGGTACTGGCACACACACACACGCACACACACATGGCCGCGCTCGACTTCGAGCCGCCGCGCGACCAGCCCAGCCCCATGGGCTCCACGGACATGCATCCGGGCTCCAACTCCAACTCCTCGCTGTCCGACTACAACAAGGTACTGGTGAAGTACCTATACAGGGTAATTTTGCGATCTCTTTACAAATTCAAATATAAGTTCAAGAAAGTAATAAAAAAAAATTGGTGAGATAATTATGAATTATTTCTTTTTAAATTCACAGTATTCAGCCACTTTTTATGTCCAAAAAATTTAGGCACGCACGCTCACCCTCGCGCAAGCGGCGCGAGCGGGGGAAGGCGGGTGGCGGGAGGGGGGCTCGCGCGGGTCGACCGTGCGATGCGCAAACAGTGACAACAGTTTCAATTTGTGTAGGGAAAAGTTTGGGGCAAAAATGTAACAAAAATATTTTTTTTTTACTTCACAAATTGATTGTACTGCTGTTATAGAATGACCTGACAAAATTTTAAAAGGGGTCCAAAAATTACCCTGTATATTGCATTTTGTAATATACGATTAAGGAATTACTTAAAATTGAAACACACGCGTTGCACTCTAAGCAACTAATATTCGGAATGCTGACTAAACATAAGTTAATTCTATCTTGTAATTTCATATTTTATTATTCAATAAACATCTACACAGAAAACATGACCCTTTTTATCTTAACTAAAAGCATCGATCGTCCAAATAGATATTATTTCACTGACACACACACACACACCGACAAAACAAATAGGGAGCGGTGGGCGTGGGAGGAGCATGAGGCCTTGTCCTAATTGACCATCGGTCGTGCGATGGTGCGTCCGTCCGATGAAACTGGTCGTGCGACCGTGCGATCAAACCTAGTGATATCTATTGAATGTCCTAATTGACGGTCGCGCGATCATGCGATGCGTCTATAGTTCAGTTTCATCGCACGATGAAATCGCAACGCATGATCGCACGACCGATACCAATTAGGACAAGGCCTGTCACTACGTCTCTGCCTCCTTCCCTCGCCATTTCCCATGCCTCGTCGAGTGTGGGGCTGAGAGTATGAGTTTCATACGTTGTGTATGTCACAGACGGCGCCGGGCGCGCGGGAGATGTCGCCGGGCGGCGTGGGGGCGGCGGGCTTCCCCGCCGGCCTGTACGACAACGACCGCCTGCCCTACCACCTGCCGCACGACAACGACAAGGACCACTACCACTACCAGCAAGACAGAGGTAATGTACCATAGGGTAAATGCATCATACACAGCGGTGACACTCCCTATACGTGTGAGCTCTGGCGCCGCCGGTTACTTTGAGCTACTTCGGGGACTAGTTTTGTCTCTCTCTATTTTGTGGTTTCGTCTAGGTCGTTCTCATCACGCGTGACCCCACGGACCCTAACACATAGCCGCGAGCACTTTTACAGCACACATGCGTAAGTGTCGGTTCTTTTCGTGTAGTGTATATTTTCTTTGACCATAGGGTAAAGAATACTACTAATGACACCACGGTCGCGATCGAGACAGGTCTATCTAGCTGTCTTCGTGACGCGATAGATGCTGCGAGTAGCGTCAAAACTTATTGGCAACAACTTTTTGCAATAGTTACTAAGTTATATTAAAATACTTTAATATTTTCTTGTGCAGGAAACAATGTAGCAGACAGTCCCCAGTTAGACCAGATGCACCAACATCCCTCCATGTACCCTAGCAATTTCAATCGGTAAGTGCCCTGTAAAGTGACAGTTAGATGTAAATATGATAACTTCTATCAAAATTGTACAGCAAAGGAGAACGCAATTACAATTGAAATTGGATTCAGTGTTAGTTAAGACACCACTTAACTAACACTGAATCCAATTTCAAAACTGCAACACTTCACATTCATTATAAACATTTTTACAAACATCTGTGAGGTTTATACGTAACTAGCTTTTGCCTGCGACTTCGTTCGCGTGATTAAGATAGTTTTGCATTTCTTTTGAAAGTCACGGATTGCCAATATACTTAGGTATTTATCTGTAGACCTCATTTCACACATTTAAATCTCATAAAAATTAATGTACAAACTGGAACGATCTGTAGCACCCTGTATAACGGGAATTTTCCAAAACCCTTTCTTAGTTCTCACCTACACCATGAAAGGTACTGGCACACACATGTACCCTCCAAAAATGGTGTTTCTACCTTCAGCCTTATACAAATTCCCATACAATCTGGAACATCTTGTAGCACCCTGTACAACGGAAATTTCACAAAACCCTTTCTTAAAGCTCATCTACATCATGAAAGGTATCTACCCTCCAAAAATGGTGTCTCTACCTTCAGCCGTTAGGGCTCCACGCTTATCCCAACAATGAATGAATGAATCAATCAATCAATCAGTTCAGAGTTTTATATGTATACTTAGATTTAATACTTGTAGCTACTAAATAATCTCTTTAGCTTGTCGTATGTTTTTTTGTGGCTACAACTTTACGTTTTCTATATGAAAATATGGCCCGCGCAAACAATGTTTTCCTATCATGCACCCTTAATGTGCAGGTCGACGCCGCCGGGCGAGGGCGGCGGCAGCGGGGCGGGCGCGGGGGCGGGCGGCGCGGGCGCGGGCGGGTACTCGCCGCTGGGCGGCGCCTTCCGCCCGCCCGACGCGCACGCGCCGCACACGCCGCACACGCCCCGCCATCCAGGTACCACACAACACATTATCTATCTATACAATACACAACAACACCACATTTTCCCTCACAGCCACTCCGCGTCATGATAAACGATAACTTACAAAGTTAGCGGTATGTTATAGGACAGGGGTGTCAAAGTTACGGCCCGCATCCGGCTCGCTAGCTATCTCAGTGAGGATCTTAGGCGGCATTCAATGCCACCACGTATTATCAGATAATAAAATATTAGGTCTTTACCTATGAAATTGCCGTTTTGTTTGAAAAAAGTTAAAGTATTTTTTTTTCGAACTTATTTATTTCTTTTATTCAAAGTAATCACCCCTGCAATCAATGCATCTTTGCCAACGCTGTGGCAGTTTATGGATGCCCTTCTTGAAAAAATCAGCTGGACGGGAGACAACAACGACATCAAAGGCGTTTTGTACTGCCTCTCGGGAATTGATTTTTTTTCCCGCTAAAAAGTTGTCCAAATTTTGGAAAAAGTAATAGTCGGTAGGCGCAAGATCTGGTGAGTATGGCGGATGAGGGAGAGCTTCCAAACCCAACTCATGCAGCTTAGAGACGGTCTGTTGTGCAGTATGGGGTCGCGCGTTGTCGTGAAGTAGCAGTGGGGCACCCATCTATCAAGCTTTTTTATCTTGCCAATCTGTCGCAAATGGACCAATATTGTTTTGATGCTAACGTCAAAAGCTGCTGCCAGCTCAGCTGTAGATTGCGATTCATCTGCTTCCACAATCGCCTTTAATTCATCATTGTTGACCAAAGTTTCCGGACGACCACGAGGTTCATTTTTCAAGTCAAAATTCCCAGAACGGAACCGAGCAAACCAATAACGGGTTGTACGTTCGTTTGTACAGTTCTCTCAGTAAACGTCGTTGATGTTACGTGTCGTTTGTGCCGCGTTGGTGCCACGACGGAACTCATATTCCATAATTACACGAAATTACGAAGTATCCATTATGAGGAAAAATGTTGAAATGTAATGAAAATACAACGCTAATCAATAAACAAAAGACTGATTTTGTAAATAGAATGTCATATTTTTAAAACAAAATTAATTTGAATTTAGAATTCATAGCCAATCAAAACTTTTTTTTGTTTGAAAAAGTCTGTACTGCAATACGGCAATTTCATAGGTAAAGACCTATTATTAGACGTCAGGTATCTGGATCCTCAAGCTCAAGATAACTCCTTTTTATTATCTTTGTATGAAAATAAAGAATAAAGATTTCAATTCAGTATATGTTTGAGTTTTTAATTTTGAGTCTGGCCCGCTAAAACGCTCTTAAAAATAGCCCTTTTGAAAAATCAGTTTGACACCCCTGTTATAAGACATAAAATTAGCATTTAGTAATTTCTAGTCGCAAAAAAACAGAAAATCCTGTTTATTTTCGCGGTTCCAGAGTTGGTCCCATAGTAAAAGTTACTGCCCGCGACGGGTTGTCCGTCACGGGCAAGTCTGTCCCATGTCTGCTCGTGAATGCTAGGCAACGGGCACGTCGGCCCGTGCCCGCCGCCTGCCCGTCGGCCCGTGCCCGCCGCCTGCCCGTCGGCCCGTGCCCGCCGCCTGCCCGTCGGCCCGTGCCCGCCGCCTGCCCGTCGGCCCGTGCCCGCCGCCTGCCCGGAGAATCGCATTTTGTCTGCGCGGGAATGGTCGCGCCGGGCAGCCCGCCTGCATTTACGCGTTGAGAGTGCTACTATCCGCGTCAATTGGTAATGCGCCTGGCGGCCATGATTTTAACCTCAAAAACGAAAAACAATTGTAATTTTCTCATGTACGTAGACCCTTTCTTATTGAAAATAAGAATTCAATAATAAATATATTATATTACCTATTAGAATTTTACTGTTTTTTGTCATTTTTAGTTGCGGATGACGATGATGTGTATGTTAATTTGACAAGGTTCCAGCGCATTACCAATTGACGGGGATAGTACGAGAGTGCATGTTTGTTTCGAATATTTTGAATTAACGAAAATAAATAATTTTGGTAATCTTTCATTTCCATTTACCAATCACATCCTTTTTTGTGGAAAGTTAAAAGCTAGGAATATTTGATTGAATCAGGCGTCACTTGGCGGAAGTCCCAAACCATTTTGAGAAAAGAAATATATGTAGCTTACTTCCGCAAACAATATATGCAAGATGATCTCTTCCTCGCCATTGCTGCGTATTTTCTCAAATAATAATAATTCTTAAAATTAAATATCTTATTAATAAAACACATTATTTAATGTATATCAATTTATTTGTACACAATTTAAATTAAAATAATTTTTCCTTCCTTTTTCCTTTTTATTTGAAACTGGCAACATTCTTCAAACGCTGTCAGTCACTCGGTGCGGAGTGGGGAGGAAGAGAATAAATACGGTGTCGGAGGGCAATGTTGCTCATTCGGTGTTGGTTTACGCACGATCTAACTCCTGAGGATGCCCCGGGTTGGGGCGAAACACGTGTAGAGTAGCCTAATTGGTGAAGGTGCAAGGTGTGTTGCTGTCTTGCTAAATGCAGGTATTGTGCACTGATATTTTGTGGTGTGCATGTGCATATTATTGCGGGCGGGCGGGCGGTGCATCTTGCATATATTGTTTGCGGAAGTAAGCTACATATATTTCTTTTTTCAAAATAGCTAGGAATATATAAAAAGCGACCTAAGAAATGCTGCTTACTACGAATTTATTCTAAAGACGTAGGAAAATCAATAAAAATGCTGAAAAAATAATATAGAGAATCCATGAATTATCTCCGTCGTATTTCTACCATCGTTTTGTACAGTTGACCGAACTGAAGCTCACCGAAAGACTAAATGATGTAGGCATGTCGATTTTAAATCGATTAATCGAAGAATCGATTTTTTAAGGTCCTAAAATCGATTTTTTGAATCGATCTGAAACACTGAATCGATTCAGTGAATCGATCCAAGAATCTCCGGAATCGAACCGATTCACATCTTTAATGTTAAAGATCTAAAAATTGGTGAGGTTTACTGGTTTTTAAACCAAAGAGGACAACAATGCAAAAAATTCACAGATTTTACAGTCCCCGCAAGAATCGGAGCATTGAAAATGAACACAAAAATTTACGAAAAACCAAAATCAAATCAAATGCAGAGTCCTATTATATTTTTAAAGTTACCTAGGTAGTACCTATTTATTTTTACGATTGTGACACTCGGCTCCGCCTCGTGTCACAAAAGCGCCCGCTGACTGCCTCGACGCAGCCGAAATAATATTAACCAATTTTCAAAATTCCAACGAATGCACTTCTCGTCTGCTACTGCATCTTTTAACACTATTACCATGACGATCGGTCAATAATCATAGAAGCTACATCACTTTTTATGTACGGAAAGAGCCGTTTTTCTACAATTCCAAATCTAAAGGGACCACCTACAGGTCACAATTACAAACCGATTTTCAAAACTATTTCGCCATTTGATAGCTAAACTAATACCCTAGGACCCTTTTTTTCATTTTTTCTTAAGTCGGTTTTTTTTCCGAAATATTTACAATTTAGTAAACAAACATCCCCCAAAAAACCCGGAATTTTTGGAATTTTGCAAAATTCCAAAAAAAGTTACCAGTAGATTTTCAAAATTTTAACGTTCACATGTGTCTCGATAAATTCCTCAACTTTTGGTACTATTTTCATTTCGATCCTTCTAAAATCCTCGGAGATATGGCCAAAAATACGTCTCAGGCGATTTGCATCTGATAACCATTTTCAATGGTAAAATAATCGGCTGTACTGATTTAAATTCCTTTGTCTGCCCTATGAGAGGAGAATTTAAAAAAGATTGAATATCAGTGTTGCTAATTAAGGTAGCATATTATAATGCTATAAAAGCAGATTTTCTTTCTGTTTAGCATATTATTTTGCTGTTTAGCACTTATCATATTATTTAACATATAATATTATAATGGACAGCAAGCAGCACGTCAGACTTATCCAATCGATTTGAACTTAAAAATAACTAACGTTAAAGTTGCAATTCAAATGAAAAATATACACAGGTTTTTAAGTGTAGCTATGTGCACCATAAAATTGTCCTATTGTAAGTAATAACTGATATTTTTAACTTTAGGTTTGTTGCTGGACCTACCAATAGTGTCAAGTTATCGCTAGGTACTGATATTATTATTACTTATTATCGTCTTTACTAGGTATGTTAAAAAAATCGATTAATCGAAAATCGATTCCACGACGGTCGATTTAATGGAAGATCGATTCTTCTGCGTTCGATTCGAATCGATCAAAAAATCGATTATTTTTTTCATGAATCGACATGCCTAAAATGATGGCCCGCTAAGTGTGTTCTCAATACGGGCAAGTGACAGACACAGGCCGGACCGGGCGGCCCGCGGGCAGTCTGATAGTGAATTCCCCGCTTTAGGCGGGCCCTAGACGACACCATAATATTGCGCAATATTTAACCCTTTGTAGACTCGTGTATTTTTTTAACTCACTCTAAGGTTCGGAACGTACAAGAACTTTAAAGTTCATGGTAACTTTTCAAAAAACAGTTTTTATTTGATTTAGATTATAGGAAAGTTTAAATTATTCGTATTCCAAATGGAAAACGAAGACTTTGTACTATTAATGACATTTAAAGTTCTTGGTTGTTTCGAACCTTAGAGTAGTGAGTTAAAAAATTACACACGACTCTAAAAAGGGTTAATATATTGTGCAATATAATTGATCGTCTAGGGGCCGCCTAACGCGTCACGTGACTGTCAAAACTTATATTGAAAGACTGACTGTCGATGTGACTAAAGCCTCGATTACATATCCCGATTTAGAGCAACCAATTTAGAGTTGCCACCCGTATAAATAAGTAAAATTTTAACAGTAAATTTGCACAAATAACGGAAAAGTCAACATTTTTATGATTTTTTATTTTCGATTCTCATCTCAAATCTTAAACAATGTTTACCTTTCCGTTATAGTGTAAATTCATTTTTAAAATCTATTATACAATATTTTATTGTCAAGTAAGGGTAACAACCCGAAATTGGTTCCTAAAATCGGCGTATGTAATCGCGGCTTGACCTGTGTAAATGATTTGTATCATGTTTGTACAGGTTCACCGGGAGAGTTCGGCAACAGTCAAAAGCCGAAGTCCCAAGACGTAGCGTCCAAGTCCCTCTCCGGGCTGGAGTCCCTCGTGGACCAGATCCCGTCCATAGCGGAGGGCGGCGGCGGGGGCGGCGTGGTGGGCGGCGGGGGGGTGGTGGTGGGCGGGGGCGGCGAGCAGGCGCCCGCCGGCGTGGCCGCGCCGCCGCTGCCCGACTACGCGCCCGCGCTCTACCCGCCCTACGGGTATGGGGGCGCGCCTTATGGGAATAACGGGTGAGTCTAGTTCCTATGCTCGGCAACGAGTTTTACCCCTTTGCAGAAAAAATCGTCTGCAGTTGTCCACCTGACAGTTATCCTTCGACATTAAACTTTTTTTGAAATACTCCCAATTACGGCAGCCAAAAATCGATCAATGGGGAAGGCAACTGTCGAAATTCAGTAAGAATAAAAAGGACTTAATTTGGCTTTGAATTCCGGCACTTGCATTGTAGAATAGTCTTTTATATCCTTTTTGGGTCAATGGGTCTTTTTCGGTAAAAAATACCACGAAATAAACACCTATTTTCCCATACATTTTGTTCTGAACGTCTAGTTTCTTAGGAACTAGCGTACGCAGCGACATCTACAATTAGCTTTGCGTTGCCATTCCCATTCGATTTCAATACGTTTTGTGAGACTGCTAGCGCTATCTGTTGAGGCACTTTGGAACTACACTCAATGAAACTAGTAGAAAAAGTTTTTGAAAACCAACAATTTCTTAAATAAATGTCAACATTACTTATTCCCTGCACGAACTAAACGTATGTTAGTGACGTGCGGCGTGCAAGCGATTTTTAACTTAGAAGTGGCAAAAGGAAATGTTGTTGATAGTACATGTATCTAGCGGCGTACACGTTATTAGGCGCAGGCGTGTATGTACCCGTCTACAAGTACGTTGGTGCGCCTTATAAGGTGCGCGAGAATAACGGGTGAGTCTACTGTTTTGACGATCCACAACGTGCTTTTTTAGGGTTCCGTACCCAAAGGGTAAAAACGGGACCCTATTACTAAGACCGTGTCCGTCTGTCTATCTGTCACCAGGCTGTATCTCATGAACCGTGATAGCTAGACAGTTGAAATTTTCACAGATGATGTATTTCTGTTGCCACTATAACAACAAATACTAAAAACAGAATATAATTAATTTTTAAGAGGGGCTCCCATACAACCAACGTGATTTTTTTGCCGTTTTTTGCTCCATATTGATAACGACTACAGGTAGACAAATGAAATTTTCACAGATCGTGTATTTCTATTGCTGCTATAATAACATATGCTATAAACAGAATAAAATAAATATTTAAGGGGGGCTCCAATACAACAAACGTGTTTTTTTTGTCGTTTTTGGTACGGAACCCTTCGTGCGTGAGTCCGACTCGCACTTGGCCGGTTTTTTTTATGCTCAACGGGATAGTGCTTGGCCTTTACCTCACTTGTTGTTATGGCGTCAGACTTAGGTAAGTTGGCGATAGCTAACCAGGCGGACTTGAAATCGCTCAAATTCATCATTTCAATTTCTGCTCCGCCGCGAATGGAACCCGGTACCTCTTGCTTGGTAGACCGGTTGACCACTGCACTACTCAGGTAGTCAGTATGACATCAATCTTTAAATGTCTGGTGGTCAAGGTTGTTCGCCCAGCTATTTTTATTATTGTATACGATACGATGTAAATAATTGAGAAAGGAATGCTCCGGGGTGGTTTGGTCAGTTAGAGAGGATGAATGAAAGGTGAATCTCGAAAGAGATATATTGCGCGAATGTGGAAGGAACGATTGCACAAGGGCGTCCCAAAAAAGCCTACGCGGACCAAATAGAGGTTATTATAAAAAAGGCTGGTGTACGCAGTGACAAAAACCGCAGGGCATGTATGAAAAGATTGATGGATGTGAATGAAGCGAAAGAAGTGAGCAAGGATCGTACCAGGTGGCGATCCATAGTCTCTGCCTTGGGAAACAGGCGTGAGTATATGTATGTATGTATACGATGTTTCAGGTCGTCGCATTTCAAGCGGCATTGTCGATGTGTGTTAGAGCAGGTTCATATGACAAGCGCTTAACGTGCGTTTTAATAACGCGCGTTTACAACTACATACATTTCATTCAAGCCGTACACATGCTAACGCGCGTTTTGTGCTTGACTGTTCTCAGCGCGCGTCAATGCGTGCTTTGAGATCATTGGTTTTCTACGTTAGCGTTCAGTCAGATGAGCGCGCGCTTTTGACGGGGATAGATATATTTTAGGGTTCGCTCAGTTCATCCAGAAAACGTCCGAAATGGAAACGGAAGCTTTTAATACCGAATTATTGAATCTATATCGAATCACCATATAAATCACTGTCAAAACTGTTTCTATGTCCATCTTTGACAAATGTAGAACTCAAACTGAACCAGGGCAGCCGCGGCAACGCGCGTTCAACGCCTGATAAGCGCGCACCATGTGAACACTATACAAAAAATTTACGCGCGTTGAGCGCTTGTCATTTGAACGTACCCTTAGTTGAGTGTGTATATTGTGTTCGCAGATACGGGGGCCCGTTCGTGGGGTACGGCGGGGGCTGGGGCGCGGCGGTGATGCGGCCCACGCCCGGGTACCTGTCGGAGTGGCAGTACGGGTACGCGCCCGCGCCCGTGCCCGCGCCCTACCCGCCCTACAACGCGCCCTACTACACGCCGCCGCCCGCGCACCACCAGCAGGTACATTATACACACACATATTCATGCACGTTATACAGAAATACACAAATTATTCTTACTAATACTTTGCTTCTTTAGTCGTTTCCCTATTGGCAGAGTGCCAATAGGGAAACGACTAAAGATGGTATGCGTCATTTCTATTTAGCTGCAATAAAAGTGACACAGATATTTTATTTGTATTTGTATTTACAAATAACTCTTCGAAATTAAATAGGTACTTAAAACATAACGAGCCGATGAGGGGTGAAATTAAGGCAAAAGTAAACCCTTTTACAAAAATTGTATGAGATACACAGTGGATGGGGTGGGATTTCAAAAGATAAGCCGTTGGGAATCGGCTTATATAGATTCTTCGCCACTACACACTATACACAAACTTACACATATACAATATGCTTGGTTAGCAATGTCGGAGCTTTTAAAGGCAGATAATATGATCAATTTCATCGACAAACCCTCCTACATTTTATTTATTTAATTTATTTAATAGAAGTTCAACAGCTAGAGTTGGAATGACCGGCATTTTAAATTTGACTTTTTATTTTACATGGCCCTGCAGAAAAATATTAATTTCTCTGGATTTAAAAGTTCTATAGTTATAAAAAAATACTTTTCGAAAGCTAATAATATCACCTATCAAGTCAAAAAATTAATTATGTAAGTTTTTAACTTTAATATGTCATAAAAAAATACTAAAGTCAATTTTAATCCGTAATTAGAGTGCTTTTTTTGTTTTTCTCACAGATCAGACACATAACTAAGACATTAATGTGCAATTTTTTTGCATTTTTATAATACACAAGAATATTATTTACAATTAAAAAAAAACAAAAAACCGATGTGATGTGTCGTTACCGCTACAGTCAATGTTTTGCGCTTATCTTTTCTATATAGCTCACCATAAGGTCATTTAAAATCCGACCACATTAATAAAATATGTGAAACTAGCGGCCGCCCGCGACTTCGTCTGCGTGGTCAGTTTTTTGCTATCCCTCGGGAACTGTACGTTTTTTCTGGATGAAAGGTACCCTATGTCGATGTCCTATGTCCTTTTCTGTACCTCTAACAACGTCTATGCAAAATTTCATGATGATCGGTTCAGTAGTTAAGACGTGAAGGCGTAACAAACAAGTAAACAAACAAACAAACGGACTTTCGCACTTGATGGCTCGTGGCCTTTATCAGGATGATCCATTTTCGTAGATTAAAGAGGGGTTCGTGGGTTAGCGGGCAAGGAGATGAAATAACGTTCGTAATAGTCACTATTCTTATAATTAACTAAATCACAATCAACGGTAATATAAAATAACTCAAGATGGCATAAATTAAAACGGGTTCTATCGTCCACCAAGCACGTGAATGCGTGCGCGCGTTACACCGACTCAAGGAAGACTGACTGACAGCAACACTGTCCTTCAACCTAGACAGTGACAGCTGACTTTGACACTGTTACAAGATGGCCGCCTGTTCAGTGCTTGGTGTTCGTTAGTTAGTCTGTGGATTCAACTAATGCCTCGATTAGAGTCTGTCTAAAAAGTCAGTTTACCTGAGAAATTATTAAATTATTAAAAAAAACTTATACTGGTAACCCTGTCGGTGCTGTCAAAATTCTAATAGTAAACATATTTTTTTATTTATTTATTTAGATGGGTATTGGTGGAGTGGTTGGGGATTTAGGTGGGTAAAAAAAATATTTTTGAAATTACCCATGTAAACTGACTTTTTAGACAGACTCTACAAACGCCAATTTAGCTTCCTAGCTAGGAACCAATTTCGGGTTGCCACCCGTACTTGACAATAAAATATTGTAGAATAAGTTCGATTTTAAAATCTAATCTACACTATAACGGAAAAGTAAACATTGTTTAAAATTGGAGATGAGAATTGAAAATAAAAAATCATAAAAAATGTTGACCTTTCCGTCATTTGTGCAAATTCACTGTTAAAATTTAACTTATTTATACGAGTGGCAACTCTAAATTGGTTCCTTAAATCGGCGTATGTAATCGAGGCTTAATAGACGGCGCTGTCAGCAGGAATTATTAGCGGATGCGCCTACACATTTATAATATTAGTAAGGATGAGTCGATAGTTAACGTGTGTGTGTATTGTTCCAGCCGCACTACCTGTCAGCGCCGCCGCTGCTAGAGCTGCACAAGAATGGCGAGCACTCGGGCGGCGTGCCCGCCGTGCCCTCCGTGCCCTCCGTCGGCTTCGGCGGCTTCTGCTAGCCCACACCACCCGCGCCGCCCGGGGGGGAGCCGCCCCACTGCGGACCCAGGCTCACGCTCTTGTAGCATACGCAATAAACCACACTATTACTATTGTTACCTAATATCAAACGGACGGTTTTGTTTTGTATTTCAAATAAAGATAGCGGTGCTGTTATTACATTACGAAACTAGTGGCATTATAGTATATTATGATACAAATGAGCTAAGTTGCTCATTACACACGAGGTTGTTGGTCGCATCCCGAGTTGTAGGCGAAAGCGTAATTCATATCAATTGTGTAATGAGCAGAGCTCACGAGTTTCATACGACGTTTTTCAACACATTTGCGAGAAAAAACAAATATGTATTGCTTATAATATCTATACCTGTAATATCGTTTAATTATTAAAACAATTGGTGAACGTACAATTTTCAAATCGATATTGAATATTATTACGCACGTGTGTGTTATGGCCGTAAAAGCGATGCTCGCGTTCTTTTCGCGACACTGATTATAGCATACATTGTTAAATATTTAAAATTACTGTCGTGCAATTACTTTCATGTTACTAATTTCGTAATGTAAGGCTTAACATTCAAAATAAGGATCATTTTTCAAATCTTTGTAACAAACAATTATATTTTGCGTTTCGAATGTATGCAGGCATGCAGCTTGACAAAAACGTCTTGAAATGGAACTGGAGTTATTTTTACTAGCAACACGTTTTTGCATACAAAAGAGATTTTGTATTGCCATACGTTAGTGTGGATGCCGCATTTTTTTCTAGACTTTTTTGACAAATTGTATAATTATTTTATAACGTTGATCATTTCAAATAAAAGCAACTAAAAAAAATCCCTTTGAATCGACAAGAATGTGAAAACTAAGCCTGATTCTGACGTGATTACTTGTTCTTGTAAAATTACGATTTGCAAATTGCAATTTAGAGTTACAAAAAAATACAAGATATGCCTGAACAATTAAATAAAACTAATTTATGATCAACAAAATCAAATTCAAATCAAAACTAGTGAACATCGGAAATCTACATTTGAATAATCAAAACCGGCAGCGCAATATTGTTAGATGTGATATTTCGATGTTATAATACGTTGACACTATCATTTATAACTTATTATGAATTTCGAATTATAAAATGTACATAATTAGAGCAGATAATTGTTAAGGTTGCAAAAATCCAAGAGAAACGAAAGAAAATACTGATAATTAAACAATAATCGCATTTAAATTGTTAAAATAAAGAATTTAAATAATATTACAAATCAATTGCGCTGCCTAATATTTAATTAAAATAACGCCAGTAATTTTAAGTAGGTAAAAATTAAGAGCATTGAGGAAGATCAGTTTTAAATTGTACTGTGCTCTTTAGTAGTTAGGTAAGATTTTAATCATCATTTAAAAAGATGCACAAAATCATTTGACAATTATCCGATGTTCACGCTCTTCTATCAATATTGATTATGTCTTTGAATATTTTATTGATAACAATATCTCCTATTGCGTTGAAATGTGTCAGTCTGGAACGTCACAGATCGCCGGGCGCCTGTAGGAACCGCATAAAATTCGATAGTCTTGCCAAGAGTGTTTCGCGTTCTAGTCACTTACTAATTCGTGTCGGCTAGTCAAATTCGATTAAAACGCAATCGGTCCCCCCCTCCCCCTAAAGTCAGAACGGCCTACAGACTTACATTTGTACATTTTTTTATTTAGGTTTAGTTCCGCGTCGCGACGCGCTCTATTTATAAATTGAATTTTAGCATTTTTTATACGAGAAGCTGCGCATCGTCGCGACGAGGCGCCATCGACACCTTGCATTTGACTCGACGTTACCCGATCGTTACATAGCTTCGGATCGCTAGTGAATAGCATAATTTTACATAAGATTGTAACCTATATTTTACTACACGCGCGCCATTTTATCGGAGGCCACACCCCTCGGTCTCCGAGCGGCGGAGATAGGCCGCCGCTGGTTTTAAACTAAACTTGTACAAAAAAATCTTAAAATTAGTAAAATCGAATCTTTTCTTTGCACAAACGGTGAATAAAAAAATCTTAAATATAGGCTAAGGAACGAAATAACATACGTAATAAAGACATATACGTTAATGCTAGGTTACTGGAAAGAATTTATGGTCGCGGGCCCGGCGAGGCACGCGGCGCCCGCTGAGCCTTAAGCTAGTCCCTTACTTGACGTCCATTTGGTTGACGTTCAAATGGAAATACGTCCAGATTTACTTATGCATATGTTGGTGCGTCCAAATGGAAGTATAGTCAACGATGCTCCATAGCAGAAATCTGGACGAACTTCCATTCACGTCTGGCAAATGGACGTGTTATCAGTGGCTAGCTTTTAAGCCGCGGTGTTAGGGTCGCAATTCGCGCGGTTTCGGGGCGGGCTCGCAATAAGATTGTACAATAAACGCCAGCTCGCGGCCCCCCCGCCGAGACCACCAAATTGCCGGATAATTGTGAAAAATTAAAAAATTGTGTAATTCGAATACTTCTAGTCCTATAATTATTACTTTTTATACGAGACCGAGCGACTTATTTCGCCGAAGTACTTATAGACCGAAGGGTCTCCTTACGTGTTTTGTGATCGTGTGTTCATCGTTGTAATATTTGCGAGGGTGGTTATTTACGTTTAGTCTCTTTCGTTCGTCGTTCGAGGAAAAAATATAATTTAAAAGAAAAAATGAAATCAACAGGGTATTTAAGATCGCTTAAGGTTTATTATTTTATATTTATTGTATTTATTACGATATGTTTGTGGCTCGCGCGTCGGTCGCTGGCTGTACTGATTTGTTTAATGGCGAGGGGCGCTGACGGACTGCGAATCTTTTTATCGGGTGCAGTATTGCTACCTACAAAACAAAGTAGCGAGATTTGGCCTATTCCGTTGTTTCAGTGGGGGTTATCGGGAAGAAATGTAAAGGAAAAATACTTTTTTCCTGATACCTCCAGTGGTGGACAAAGATGGGGGACATCGGAAATAGGCCCGAGATTCGAATCCCGGATATTCTGGATGGCCGCCCGCCACCGCGCCTCGTGTAGGGCCGCCCTCGAACCGCCACGACTTTTGTCGACATAACTGATGTCGTCGCTGCGTTGCCTTCGCATCTCGCTGGCTGTGACCTGACTGACATCCAATATGTGAATTACCAGCTACACCACTCTTTGACATATCTACCGCGTAGTTTAGCCCATGTAAGTATGTAAGGCTTGACAGTTCTCTAAAGTACCAAGACCGGAGTGTCGTAAGTTACCGTGCGTGGTGGCGGTCGTTCGGTTCGCGGGCGGCCCGAGTCGTGGACCGACTTTTGATTTCATAATTTTATTATGTTCTCGGTATCTTCGCCTTTGTATATAATGAGTGCTTTATTACGCTTTTTTGATATTATATTTTTTATTTAAAAGATAATCTACATTTATATTTCTACACTTTTGCTTTTGTACAAATAACATGTGGGTGGGTGTGATGGAAACATGTTCGCTCGGAGTCGGCGGTCGTTCTGGCGGCCGGAGCCGATTTGGCCGTCGTCACGGCGGCGTTTAATGATCTGATACGGTTAAACTGGCATTTAATAGTACCGCACCCCGTTCCGAGTAGCACAAACTACGTTTACTATGTTCTATCTGTGATATGAGCCGGCGCGAGCTGCGCGGGCGCACACCAGACGAGCTGTGATCCGCTATCGAAATGGCCAGATTTAATTTTTTAATTTTCTCAATGGGATGTCAGAACGACTGTCGCGTAGCTTCGCCTGTTACGATTATGTGTTTTTTGTAAGTTATTAGGTGAATATTTATCATCGATATCGTTTGTAGTTTGGAAAGTATTCTTATCTATGTATGTAGTAAACATACCTATTTGGTGTAGCGTTCGCTACTTGCTCAAACGCGTGTCATGGATCTCAAGTGATAGTCAAGTGTTCGGTGCCGCTGAACGATATCGGTGATTGTATTTGAGTATTTATCAAAAACGGACCCCGGGTCGGGTGGTTATATTTTGAAGCAATTTTTGCGCACTTTACATGTTAGTAAACTTTACCGTTTTGGTATAATAAGAAAAGTCGAGAGACTTTATTCATATTTGAGTTCTGATGTATACCGATGCGCGGATGCGTTCGTTACGTTCAGTGTTATTTTAATGTGATATATTTGAATTGGCGTCGCCTGCCCTGGGTCCGCGTTATCGCCCAGTGCTATTAAGCCCGTCCGGGGCTCGGCCGGAACTCGCCCGAGGGCTGCCCGACACGACCCCGTAATATTACGCAAAACAAAATCTATGTTTACCACGTCAATTATGACTCCTGCCCCTCTAGAATGACCAAAGAAACGCGATATGAAATAGCGATTTATCACGTTTAACTGTGAAAAGACAATAGATTTTGACAGGTATCGATAAGACGCTATATCACGCGATATATATCGTATTTCGGTGGTCATGTTAGGGGGGTTAGCTCGTCTTATCGAAAACATAGGGATCTTGATTCGGTCCAGTTAATAGTTTAAAGTGAGTGCAGCCCTCCTCGCGCCGAGTCTAGTCCGTAACTGCGTCAAGTACAATAGATTAGGAAGGAAGTGCTACAGTCGATCGAAAGCGCCACCTAGTTCCGGCCAGCGTCGCGGGCTAGTGCTAGTTAAGTTCGCATGTACTTATGTAGTCTGCGGCACGGGAATATCAACATCGTGCAATTTATAGACAGGTTTTACTAGTTTTTTTTATACAAAGTACATTTAGTACTTGACATCGTTTGCTTTCAACATTTGGCAGGTCCAATTTTTTGTCATTATTTTGATGAAGTTTCTAGCTAATATTTTTGTTTATTCATCGAAGTAGATTGCTCGATATTAATATTCTCATGCGATAGTCAATATTGTTTATTTTATTAGTATGGAGGGATAAGTAGGGGCGTCGGGCGTCGGCGTGTCGGTTAGTGTAAGTCTCTATCAACGAGTTAGTGTTAGTGTGCGCGGCGCGCGCGCACCGCCCTCTGCCGGCCGCGCCGAGGAAACACTCTCGTTCTAATACGATTTTTAATTCATTCACTTTTTGTACTTGTTTGTACACACTGATTCCTTTTGATTTTGCAAAGGTAATTTTTGTTCAGTTTTAGATAGCAAATTAAATTATTATCCGGGTATATTGAGTTAAAAACTGCTATCAAAGTGAATACATTTTTGGTATTTAGTGGCCGAGACTGTTTCCGAGGCGCGATGGATGCAACCCTCGTGAAGTAGCCGGAGCCGCGGGGAGCGCGCGCCGCGGCTGTCGTAGGGTTGACCAGTGTATGAATTGAGTCGCTCAACTATTTGTACAGTATGTATATTTTTGTAAAATTCATTCTTACTGGTGGCAATATTATAAAATTTTAAAATTATCTCTAATATTAAAACTTAGTACAATTATTGTTATGTAATTATTCGATGACGAGTTCTGTTTTGTGTTCTCTCGTGACGCCGCGCCGTCACCTCCGCGCGTGAATGGGCGCGGGCGAGCGCGCGGCCGGCCCCGGGACGAGTTAGCGAAATACTATTTTGTTATAGAAGTCTATTTGTCGCTTTATCGAGAACTCTAGCACAGCATCTCTTCTTAGGCGCGGCCGCTGGCAGTGGCTGCTTGGTTGTGAATTAGTGTCGCTTGTTCCCTTCCCGCCCCACCCCGCTCCGCGTCTGCCGGCGCCAGGGCAGGTGCACCCGCAGTATTGTCGTGCCAAAACACACCTACGCAGGAACTCCGAGCAATAAACGTACTGTAGTCTCGAAAGCAATAACGACGATCGGACGCCGCCGTCGCCGACGCTCCGACCGACGTCCACACGTCGGTGGACAAGTTATATTCGACTCGCATCTCTACCGTTATCGACGTCGAACGTGCGGAGTGTGTCGGGCGAGGTGCCGCGACACGCGATGCGACGGAGTTCGGTCCTAGCTCAATTTTATTGATACTTAATTATTATTATTGATAATTATTATTACTTATACTTGTAATAGCTTGTTGTTTCCCGTTGAAGTAGTTGTTTTGCGCCCGTCGGGGTCGCCGGTACTCACTACTCGCATTTGTATTACGGTGCTTGTTTCTTGTGGCGGGGCGCGGCGGGGGCGTGGCGCGCAGCGAGCCACCACGCCTCCGCCGCGTCTCCGCGCTGCGCGTTATTAAAGTACAATTTATTAATACCTTAATCTCTATTATTAATTAATGAATGATTATACACTTGTCACTGTTGGGCGATGTCACATGTCCTCACTCGACCGAGGCCGGCACGTGTGTGTCCGTTTACAATATTTACGCTAGCTGTAACACTAAAGTTGATATGTTTGTACAGTTTTTAACGATACTTCTCGTAGTGGACTAAGAAAAAAATATTTTTAGTATAATAAGATCTAATCGAATTACATTTTAGTGTATCATAAAGTACTCGAGGTTTCAAAAGGTCGTTTTTTCAAAAATTCTTTTGACTTTGTATGAGAACTTTGTGAGTTTTTATTTAAATTAAATATTGATGTCTCATCTGAAACTGACTCCGTGGAATGTAATTAGATTTAAACAGGAAGAATTTTAAATAATGAAATAAACATAATAACGGTTAAGTAATGTATTATAAATAGTTATAAGGTAAAAAGTTATTAACATTGTATGGAAAAATTGTGACAAAATTATAGTCATTTGTAATATTAAAGTGTTGTTTCATTGTAATCCAAATACCCTAAGAGTAAACTATGTAGGTGGTAATGGTAATGTACTTAGTACTGTGATTCTGTAAACCACAATTAAAAGAATGTAGCAAGTATACACAAAACTTATGAAATAGACCCCTAATTTAATACTAATGGATCACAGTATTTAGCACGCGTGTAGAGTCTACTAGAGTGCTCAACGAAAGATGAGATTAAAATGACGGCGCCACTTTCGTTTAGAGGTACTTAAGTTATTGGAAACATGGCGCAAAATAGGGAAGGCAACTGTCAAAATGGCGCTGCGTACGCTTGTTCCACAAGAACTATGAAAACAAAGGACTTTTACTTTGAAAAATCGTTTTTTAAGCTTTAAAATGATTAATTTTTGTCTTTAAAAATGTTGGCACTTACAAAAAGTTCATCTCCAACCGAGTCGCATCTTTCGTTGACCAAACTAGGTGTTGCCTGACGGTTGACTTGAGAACAAAATTGCTGCGAAAAAAGGCAACACTGGCAAAAAAGTGCTACCTACTTGAAAAATAGTTACTTTAAGGGATCGTACACGGACGATTTTTTCAACGCGCGATTTTACCGCCTTGTTATGACGGTGTTCACATGAGCGTTGTTTTTAACGCCTGATTCTCCCAAAGTGCGAAGTACGGCATGGCATAGCAATCCTAAAGCCGTTAACAACACTGTAACGTAATGATTTTAGTCTCTAGAATCTCTTTTCATCCAGCGTGCGCCATGGATTCCGCTGAAATTGCCGCAATAGGAATTTATGTTGTAAGACGTCGAAAAAGAAAAAGAAACTTGTGGGTCCATCCAATTAATAGTGAAAGGTTATTAAAAGGCGAATTTGAGACACTTTAAGAACAATAATGAAGACAATATCCTGGAATTTAAATATTTCAGAATGTCAATTAATACTTTCGACGAATTAGCTATTGTGGGTCCTAGATTAACAATGCAAGTCACAAATATGAGATTGATTGTCACTTTGAGGCAAGTTAAAGGGTAAAAGTTAACAGCGCACTCAGTGTAGAATAGACAGATAGATGTCCAGTCCCCCTAGTATGACCACCGAAACAATATGACTAAATAGGCGATTATTATATGATATGACGTTCAACTGTTTAACGTTTAACTGTCAAATGACAATGGATTTTGACAGTTGGGTGTTGATAAAACGCTATATCAAGCGATATATATCGTGTTTCGTCGGTCATGATATGGGGGCAGGCAGACCCAAAAACTTTTAATTTGCGATAAACTGTCTAATTTGGCCATATTGGACGTATTTTGGAAGAATCTGGCGTTGAAAAAATCGCTTGTGTGAATATCTAGAACGTTTCCTCTGCGGGCTGATTATCTAATTAAAAACCACCTAGCGACTGGTTGCAGTTCACAGATGATCGTGATCCATTGCTACTTCTTTTTGGGTTAAAAAAAAACATACCAAAGAAAAGTGGCAATGTATGTCAAATGCAACCGGTCGCTAAATAGTGCAAGTTTTACACAACAATAAAACTTGTATTATTGAGCAGAGACGATGCACAGCATCTGTGGGAGAGTGCGCCGACTTCCAGTCTAGCTACATCCTGTCAAAGTAGTCAATTGACTTACCCTTTAAGCAGTTTTTCTGTCAAAAAATCGTAAAACAGACTTACTTCCGGTTGGCGCCATTTTTACTTTCACCTGTGGAGTCGTTGTAACGAAGTGTCCTCATAGAAGTCTCTCACCAGGAGACCTTAATGGGATGCTGTGCATCGTCTCTGCTCAATAATACAAGTTTTATTGTTGTGTAAAACTTGCACTATTATCGGCATGTGACGATGCACAGCATCTGTGAGAGACGTGTTTATTAACTCCTGGTGACTCCAAACGACGCTATGTGATGCTGTTGAAGGCATGATTAACTTGAGATAACTGAAAACACATTTCAATAAATTGAAATATTGATATAACATGTGTCACTCTGTATCAGAGTTATTAGCATAACTCACTTTTAAAAGCTAGCTTTGATTACTAAAGTCAAATCAAATCAAATCAATTCGAGCAGCAATGTTTTCGTCTCTATGAAGGCTACTAGTTGAAAAAACAATATTATTGTACTAATTTAGGGGGCAACGGCCGAGCCCAAGGAACCTGCAGCTACGGTTATAACTGCATCATTCACATGGTTTAATTTAGTTGTAGATTACTAACAGTTCATGAGGTGGCTAGGTGCACACGCTTCTAACATTGATAATATAGCCTTATTGCGTTCGCCTCATCGCCTCCGCCTGTGCGTCTCTGAAACCTTAGTTTTATAACTCACCTCAACCAAATACAGGAAATATATTAATATTGCTATGTTTTAATTTTTTTTAACCTGTCTGTTAAACACTGTGTCCGTCTTTTACCCAAGAGCTGGACTCAGGATGATGTGGTCGCCGGCATGGCATCGCTGTAGTGGCTCGTAGATACACTTAGAAAAGTGAGGTTGAGTACGCGCCTGTCAACCCGATGTTAGAAGCAGCAGGCACTAACCTTGCGTGAAGCTTCAAATAATGTGATGTAAGCAGCTGTCGGATTATGTTGTATTGTATCGAAGCGAGCAAACCACCCAAATCCAAGACAGGTGGCTCGTGGATTCTCTGCTCGCTGTTTTTGAAAAGGTACAATGTGTTTCATTAGAAAAAAAAATACATATACATTATTGCACATGACAATTTAAATGTTGATTCGTTATTTCTAACAATAATGCTCTGGATTTGTGTAATAAAATCATCCGATAAGCTAAATTCTCTTCAAAAGGCAGGTATGCTAAGAATCTAGCTAGATGGGCCTTTAGCTTCAAAATATTTATGGCCTAAATATTATCTCTACAAAATTCAACGTCTTTTTGTGTCACACTATCCCGTCACCAGTTTTCTGAACGTAGAGCTCGAACTTGAGGTGGTGGAAGTCTAACGATCTGGTCTAAGAACTGATTCTAAGTTCGCAATCTTATATTTTACATAGTATTAAACAAAATGTAAATCCGTTATTTGCATTAAGTTAAATTTGTAAGATTGTGTTGTGGGTTTTGTGATAATAAATGAAAATATAAAGAGCTCGTAGAAGGAAGTATAGAAGCAAAGCGGTACTACTACCAGATATACACTCTTGCCATGGGTGCCAGGTGGTTGCCAGGTGGTGGGACAGGCAGGGTACCAGGCTTCGTGATCAAAATTCCTATACTAGTCAGAACTACAATGACTACAGCAGGACGTGGGTCTTGTTTAAGGGCACCGCATAATACCGCATAGTAGATAGTTCAGTTCTCCAACTCTTATACGGCTGCGACAATTTGATCTGGAGGAACTCCGAAAACGTGGTGCTCACCACTGGTCGTAACAGGTGCCGTCCGGACGCTTGGCTGCCCCGAGACAGCCTGTATGTTACCTTTTTATACTTATCTGGCAGGTATTCTGCTGTCATCAAGATGTTCCAACGGTCAAGGTGAAGTAGAAGTCGTCACGTCATCTAAAGATAGGGCCTGATATGGTTTACCGCTGTGAATTTGTCCTCTTTGCGGTTGCAATGCTAATCTGAGTCCCCGACTCCAATTGTGGTCTGCTGCATCTGTTGCAAGGAATTAGAGTAGGGTGGAAACTTTTCACTACCTGATGGTACTCTTACGTAGTTATTTTTAAGTCGCGTTGTACTGGTTCCGATATGTTGTAGTGGCTGCTCGGAGATTCTCTTCGTAACACGCGAGTATTACGTTTGTTGAAAGTGCAGTCACTGGGAATAATAAAATTTGCGAGATTCAGAGTACCCTTGACCAATTGATTTCTTCCGTAGCGACAACATATACCAATGCGACGTGCGACCAGCACACAACACACAAACACGTGAGCAGTGGCAGCTGTGTGGTGCAGTTGTACTCCTGACAACGGTAGGTAAGGTCGTTCTGCGCGAGCAGCTTGCGCAGGTGACGCGTGGGCAACTTGGCGGTCAACGCGTGATGAGTACTTATCACTCTTCACCAGTAAGATAAGCAGTGTGTTCTATCTCTTATACAGTTTTATAAATTTCAGTTTTTGGCTGGGTTCGGTTCATCTAGACTATAGTATCTATTCTCTACTATCTATCTAACTACTATCTATCTAGTATATATCTACTAATATTCTGTTTGACTAGCGAGAAGTACAAGTAGACTGTAATTCGCATACCTTTTTCTGAAGGTGTTGAGCTACCCTGTTGGCCAAAGCGGTGAAATATTTCGGCGCGCACAATAGGCCAAGCGGTAGACAGACCATTCGGAGGACTCGGTGGTCGTAGACCAGCAGAAGGAACCTCCCTTG
Source organism: Agriphila tristella (assembly GCA_928269145.1). Taxonomy (NCBI): domain Eukaryota; kingdom Metazoa; phylum Arthropoda; class Insecta; order Lepidoptera; family Crambidae; genus Agriphila; species Agriphila tristella. The sequence continues at coordinate 14,951,243 of OV743450.1, read as the reverse complement.
GGCCTCAAAGGTCAAGCTTCGTCATCCAGTCGCCTATTTTGAAAGAGCTGAGGAATCTGTATCTGAAAGGTCAGTTTAAATGGTCAACGATCCGTGTCACTCCTCTCCGTCAGAAACCTGGTTGAGTGAGATGAAGTCGATTCCGACTTGTCACCGATCCACTTCCTCCAAGATACCTCGCTCAATAAGCTTGTGTATCAGCCGAGACATAGCGGGCGATCGAGGCGTTTCGAAGCTATAAGAAATACTTGCTGTCTGATGGACGAGCGCAAGCTTGGGGTAAATGGCAGGCGCATTCTCGTTTGACGAGAAGGGCCTACGGAGCACCGAAGCTAACCTGCCACTGCCTCCGATACGCTCAGAGGCAGCCCCATTAGTCTTATGTTAGTGTGATTGATAGTCACCTTACCTTATCGAATGGTCATTCGTCATTCCATTCGTATTCAGAATGTAAGCACACAGTAGAAACTAATCTCAACGGCTTCAAAAAGCATCTGATAAGGCAACGCCACTGTGTGTGACTGGAAACTTGTCAAACGAAGGTTTTGACTCAAGCAATTCCATGCAATAATATAATGGGCAGCACTACTGTTCGATCCGGAGACCTGTCACACTTCATTTGTTCTCATCGAATAAGTACTTACACTATGGAGGTAGCTTGCGCAGATCCTCACGAAGGTTTTTGTTAAGCCGCTTGCTCAGGATACGCTCCTGTTCCGGCAGCTTTCGATATATTTATAATGCCCTTATTTACGCACACTATTTACATAACCTTGTCATTAGTTTCTAAAATCTGGAGGTAGGTGAAACATACATAGGTCTGTACGTACATCCATGTAATTAAAAAAAATATTGCCAACAATATTCACTTCAAAATAGAATAAAAATGAGCTACGTGAGACATTACAAGAGGTCATACATAACATAATCACAGGTTGATCAAATCGAAATCAATCGCTGCTAAAAGTCAATCTCTATATCAAGTTAACAAAGAAATTTAAAGTCTGAACTGAAAATAATAAACTTAAGACTCAAATATTTTTTAATCATACCAGCAATATATTGGCAGGCAAGCAGATAATAACAAAATAATTTAAAGACTGAACTGAAAAGACGAATAAGCTTAGACTCAACTTAGTTAATCGTACCAGCAATATTCTTATTAGTAGAGATATTGACAGGCTTATTACCGGAAAAAGGCAACCGGTTTTAACCGTACAAGTTGAATAGTTCACCTCCAGGTCTACGAAACCAGGGTGTGCCTTTCAAGAGTCAAAATCGTATCGAATATTTTTCCGATATTACTAAATTTTTCTAAAATCCTAGGCTCTTTATATGCTCCGAGTGAGCAGGTAGGATTTTACTCTCTTTTTTTTAGTTATTATTTTATTATAAAATCAGGATTCAAGAGACTGGATTCAACGTCACTGGTATCAGAATCGACCACCGAGCGATACAATTGACGGTCAAAAGCTGTAAATCAGTTGGACCAAGGCACCGGTACTGGAACCACGTTGGTAGCATTGAGGTGTGCGTACCATTATTAGCGTCTGATGCAGGCACTGCATGCAAACTGGCCGCATTCTAGACAAAATTTTCATAAAAACCGACTAAGACGGTAATACAGCTTTTGTAGCAATGAGCAAATGTAACACTTTTATTTTAGTCACAAGTTTATTAAGTAGTATTAGATCATAGTTCGACTCACCAAGTCTCCTGTGTTTTACCTTGCGTCCGAAAATCGTCAGCAGACGGCTCCGGGCTACAGCTATACAAACGGTGTCGAAGTTTTAAGGCACGTCTGCTATGGCTAGGAAGACGGGACTCTTCGTCGACCTCACGCTCTGCGCGTTTCGGGAGGTCAAAGCACGCGTTTGTTTCACTGACACTTTTATTTACTATTACTAAAGCATAAGCTTAGCATAAGTAAAAACTTTTCACTTTGAAATCATGAAAAAATTTCGTAGTATTTCAAAATAGATGTTGCTTCGACGAGAAGTAACGACGCTATGAGGACACTTCGTTACAACGACTCCACAGGTGAAAGTAAAAATGGCGCCAACCGGAAGTAAGTCTGTTTTACGATTTTTTGACAGAAAAACTGCTTAAAGGGTAAGTCAATTGACTACTTTGACAGGATGTAGCTAGACTGGAAGTCGGCGCACTCTCCCACAGATGCTGTGCATCGTCACATGCCGATAATAGTTTCTTTTTAGATAATCAGGGTGCTGTGTTGCATTTTGTCTGCGCGGCGTTATCCGCTTGGGATAAAAAAGGGAAAATGGACCTTACCTTCTCCCGTGGAAGGTCACATTGTTGCATTCGAAGCGTTAGAAAAATCGCGAAATACAACGTCGAAAAGTCGCTCGTGTGAACGAGCCCTAACTTCTAATGTACCCCTAAACGGTCAAGTATGGCTTGTCAATCACATTTTGTTCGTCTAGGAACGAGGCTTGACGGCTTGACATCAAGTACGTAGGTACCATGGGCAACAGCGACGCTTAACCACTGCTAAGGTCAAAATCGCTTGCACGCCGCGCCGTCACAACCATACGTTTAGTTCGTGTAGGGGCGATACGCGCGCACACGGATTTTGTTGAAAACTGGTTAAGCGACGCTGTTGCCCATAGTACATACCATCACTAATGAGGGCTTTAAGAAGTGACATTTAAAAAATAAAATCGTAACTGTTTTCCTCACCAGATGGCGTTGTTGGAAAGAGAAGTGTCGAAATGAGGGCTTTTTAAAATGACAAAAAGAAAGTACTCTTCGAATCTTAGTAAAAAAAATTACATTGACACACATTTTTATCAGCACCATCAAGAAGCTTATAGTGGGTTTAAGCTTCTTGAGCACCATCTATCGAGCTACAGTTTTTTGTCATTTTTAAAAGCCCTCATTGTTAACGCGGCCTATCAAAGCCCAAAGGTAGGCCACGCCACGCTCCCAAATGGTAGTGGTGGTGGTAATCACGTGTCCGTGCTTCTTGACATGCCATGCTTGATCGTATATAAGGGGCTTAGGGCAACGCGGCTTCGGTACGGAAGCCACGTTGCTCTCAGAGAGGGGGTACATAAAAATATTCTATTATAGTTATTTTGTAAGCATGTTTATTTTTCTCGAAAATGATTGATGCTATTCACCCCACAGTTGCTAATAAATCTAAAGCTTACCGGTAAACACCGGTAAGCTTTTTAATCTGTGATTTTGCCTCTGACAAAGAACGTCAAAACCAAATAGACTTTTTTTTTAAAGTTTGTAGGTTCTTTATAAAGTCCTATCACAAATCACACAGTTGGTTATATTTTGGTATCAGTTTAGTCAGAATCGGGTTCAAATGTGAGATAATTAATATAAAACAAAACAACCCATATAAATACCGAAAATTGTTTGGTTTGTGTTATTACCAAAGTGGCCAACTTTTTTTTACTAAATTGATAAAGAAGAAAGACACCATAATGTAAACTGACAAATTTTGTGTAGACTATAAAGAACCTAATTTTGATGGCTTTCAAAACATAGACAATTTGAGTTGTCGTCTGTCGAGGAGAAGTGTAAAAAGATCGGCGGATCGCCTGTAGAATTCGGTGTGGATTGAGATGTCGGATATCGGCAGCGGAGACGAAGGGATTTCTAGTCAGAGTACGTATTTATTAACAACGGCTGAGCGTCCCTGACGCGGGCCTCTCAGCCCCGAGGCCGTATAGCGCTGCAAACGACGTCCCGAGTCGTCCTAGCGTTCAAAAGTAAATATCTCATTGTTCCCGTTTCAAAATGGCGAAGCGGGCTTCGCTTTGCGTCCGGTGGTGAGGGCTCCGAGGGCTCCACGCGCGGGACGGGCCCCCGGAGAGCGGGCGGCGGCGCGACAGCGCTCCCGGGACCGGCTCCGACCGACCGTCGGCGGAGGTTGACGACCTATCGATTTTTTTGTCTGCGACCTCTCGTCGGCGGGCGGACTGTCGTCTGCAGCCAGGCGGCGGGCTGCTGGGCTGCTGCGGTGCGAGCGCGGCCGCCGCTCGGCGTCTTTGTTCGCCGCCAGCTGGCACGTCGGCCATGGCAGGTCAGTCGCCAGCGCCGGCCTCGGAGCCTCTGACCTCGCCCACCGACCTCGCTAATCCTATTACAGCTGCTACTCGAAGGGCACCACCTCTTCTGATGCCCTAATCAGCTGGAAATGTCACACAAACACTAGGGGTACAGTGGTTCTTTGTTCTCTCATTATGTGAATGTGAGTGTTCCATCTAGTGTCAGAAGTGTTCGTTGAAGTGTAGTGCAGTGCTTTGTGATTCCTGACTCTCTGACCAAAGTTACAGTTAATATCAAAGTTTTAGTATATGAAATCAAAGACAAAGGAAAATGGGTCAGACAGAAATGTGTACCAGATTGTTCTTCAAACAAAGGGATCATATGTTTTACTGGGTGTGCTACAAATCTATATAATGTGATGCTATTTCACAAGATTACTTAAGTATGAAAAGATTAAGCTGGAAAAAATGCACAGTGGAATTCCTGGTTGGTTAAACGAAGCAGAAACTTACTCAGCAAGTAACAAACAACAGTATTACTATATTTATGCTATATCAGGATAAAGGTATGTATTTCCCTCATTATCCAAGAGTAGAAGTCTCAAAAGGTAAGCCTCTATAACCTTTATAGCAAAACTGGTAACAGCTGGTTTAATTATATTGCGGTAAAACTCATAGTACAGTAGCCCGTAATACATTTAAATTACGAAAAAGGTTACCGCTCGCCGTTGTGATATAGTTATTTATTACAAATTCACACAATACTAAATAATATACTAGAAAAAGTATTACTTGCATCACATAGTTTGACTAAGGTGTAGAGTTTTTGAAGTTAGGGCTTATAGAGTTAGAGCGCGTAGAGTTAGAAGCTTGGCTCTACATGAGGTCTGATAACTTTTTGACAGTGCGAGTAATGTTGGCACATTATACATGAATTTTTTTTGGTGGGATCAATAATATTTCATTTAAATCTAAGCATATTTGTTGGATGAAATGAATATCTAATAAAAATTGATTTATGGAAATAATGTCAGCTTAAGCTGTCTTTATTACTCTAAAATCTTCATTTTATTATCTAGCAAATGCTACTTAGTCATGTAGGTTTCTTAAAGATTCTCATTTTAATAGAAAAAGTATTCTGTAGTCTTCAATATTGTGGAATACATGCTAATGGTGATGGAATGTAAGAAATGGTTGAATTAAGTACATTGATATTTGTAAAATATTGCTAACTATACAGAACAACAAATAATTGTAGAGATTCTATAATTATAATAGCCTTTAGCATCAGACATTCTTTGTTTTAGGTCAGTATTTGGGCTTCGCTTATTGTTTGCAGGTCTGATTGCCCAAAGGCAATAGCCTCCGCCAATGTTTTCCATTCACACCGGTTCTCCGCCACTCTATTCCAAGTCACTGCTGCGACTTCTCTTATATCGTCATCTCACCTCTTTTGTGTCCGACCTCTCCTTCTATGACCCTCTGGGTTTGACAATTTTACTCCATTTATCCCTTCCTCTCATCATTTATGGCCTGGCCATCACCATTTGAGCCTTCTTATTTTATAAGTAACATCTTATACCTCATCTTGAACTTGGATGAGATTCTATAACCAAATTAAAAGTATTTAGTCTACTACACTGTCAGTATTTAAGGATTTCGTAATAAGTCAGTTTGGTGTGCAGCAATGCCGCTGCCATTGGCCAATCCTTTCCATAAGATTTGGGTTAGCCTTGGCATCATTTCTGTAGGTATGGTTTCTTGAGCTAGCAACGAGCATATTTTATCATAAAATCACCATCCCATCTTTATATGACCTTGTACTGTATCATTGCATTTAACACTGACATGTGTTTCACTAATGTGATTAATATTAAAGTATGTTAATACTTGAGTTGTAGAAAAATACAAAAATTTTAACCATTCCTATTTTTGGGCCTAATTACTTTCATTTTGTGACAGTATAAGCATTATTATTCTAGATGTTTTTATTAAGGGAGTCCTAACAAAAGTAAACTGACGATGACTTCTGAATACTCAAAGGCTTCTTAGCTAAAATCTCAGGGTAAGGTCTCCTTAACTTTAAGCTGGTAGTTTCATAGAGTTTATGTCAAATCTAACAATTATTTTGATTTTAAGGTGGCCTTAACTTTAAGATTTGTTTGAGTATTTGGCCGCAAAACTTTTCCTGGGTTTAATGTTTTGTCCATAGATTCAGATTCAGGTTTAAGATTCATTCACAGATTATAACACATCTTTTAGCTTAATGTAGATTTCGAAGGGCTTCCATCCATATAGGCATCCATATAGACAGGCTGCATTAGTACTGCATACCAGCCATAGGATCTGCAAGCAAGTCTGCTTGCAGTAGCGCAGTCCACTTGCTGTAGGCATGCAACTTCTCATCTCACTGGCTGCATCCAAACTGTAATTTTGCAGTTGACATTCAGTCAGGGGTCTCACTCTGCGCTTCAACTTTTATACTAGCCTACTGCTCTCGGCTGACTCAGTCGAGCCAGCACACGAGAGATTCATGTGTTGGCTGAGACAGAAAGAGAGGTGCTTCGGAAGTGCTTATGATGAAAATGCTGTGCAATTTCAAATCGTGCTTTGTTTAATTTAAAAGTAGTAGTAGTAATTTAAAAGTCTTAATTAAGAGTAGTTTATTATTTGATTGTCCTCGCATGGATGGGCATTAAGGACATTAAGTATCCTTACTTATTCTTACTAATATTATAAAATGCGAAAGTCCGTTTGTTTGTTTCTTTGTTTGTTTGCTTGTTACGCCTTCACGTCCTAACTGCTGAACTGATCATTATGAAATTTTGCATACACATTGTCAGGGGTACAGAGAAGGACATAGGGTACCTTTCATACCGAAAAAAGTATAGTTCCCGAGGGATAGCAAAAAACATTTCCACGCAGACGAAGTCGCGGGCGGCCGCTAGATATACTATAAATGCGAAAGGCCGTTTGTTTCTTTGTTTGTTACGCCTTCACGTCTTAACTACTGAACCGATCATCATGAAATTTTACATACCCCTGACAACGGGTGCAGAAAAAGTCATAGGGTACCGTTCATCCCAAAAAATATATTGTTCCCTAGGGACAGCAAAAAAACTTTCCACGCAGACGAAGTCACGGGCGGCCGCTAGTTATATATTCTGTGGTTCAGTTCTAATGCTGCCTGTCTGTATCGAGCCAAAGAGCTATTTGTTATTAGAGATGATAATGTGAAAATTACATGAAGGATTTGAAAATCATTGGTGTTGATGTTTTGAGACCTGTTATTACTGTCTGATATTTCAGATCCCATATACATAACAGTATATCATTAGGTCTTTTAAGTGATCACATTTTGCTACAGCAATGAGGATCAGTAACAGGTTTGAATCCTATAGTTTTATTGATATAATATAAACACATATTGATATCTATGAAACCAAGTGAAAGAATTTTTGAAATCCGTTTAGAAATGGTTAAGACTAAGTTAAAAGGGTTTGAAGGAAATGCCAAGCTCAATGCAATATGTGCTTTATCACGTACGACATAAGGTTCGCGTCAGTCGCCATGACGTCATAAGGACCCCCAAAAATCAGTGTTTTACCTCTTATAACTTCTCAAGTTTAAGAGATATCGTAAAAATATTTTCACAGTTAATCATGTGGTGGCATTAGCTTTCTTATTAGCAACTAAAAAAAAATCTTTACTGATCCTCATTGCTTTTCTTTTAATGTTAATGGTACTCAATGCAATGGTGGTAGGAAAATATAGACGATTCAAAAGTACTTAATAATTAAGTTTATTTGTATAAAGCTTAAAAAACAAAGAATCATTTCTTGTAAGCAGTTTAAGATGTTTATACTAGTGGCTCGGTGAGCTGTACAAAAATAAAATGTTACCATGAGGTTTTTAAAGCACACAGTACGTGCTGTTTGGTATATTATTTGGAGTATTCACAGCTAAATGGTGCTTCTAACTTTTTTTTTTTTTTTTCTAATCTTCTACTATTTGCAATCGGTCACCAGACCATAAGCGAATTGGTTGGAAGGAAGAATGGACGAGTATAGTGAAGCGGCCATCACCGCTCCTCCTAATCAAATATGTGGTCTCTTTTTAACCTTTTCACCACCATTGTCGGGTCTAACAACTCTGTAATGAGAGGGTTTGGGTGATTGTGGAGGCGGTCTTTGTGTCGTTTCCGATATAGCTCGATCTCAGTCGCTACAGTTGGCATTTTAAGATATTCGTGGATTTCGTCATTCCTCGCGAACCAAGGAGCGTTTACTATTGCCCTCAGGATGCTATTCTGTACTCGCTGGAGGCAGAGAATATTTGATTTGCTGGCAACGCCCCATAATTGGATGCCGTACGTCCAAATCGGTTTCAAGACTGAGTTGTATATCAACAATTTATTGTCTACTGACAGCACCGAGTTTCTTCCCATTAGCCAGTACAAATTACGAAATTTAAGGTTGATCTCGTCTCTTTTTGCCTTGATGTGATTCTTCTGTGCTTCTAACTTAGATAATTTTTCGAAATGGGTAAATATTATTTAGATAAATTTGGAAAAGCTGGCTCGGCTAAATAATTCTAGATCATTATCGAACCTGCTCACAAAATTTCACAAGAATCTGTTGAGAAAAGTGACCTGGGGGAATATTACAACCTCTTAAAACTTGCCAGGTTTATGAATTGCTATGGTTACATCTCTTTCTCGCTGTATAGCAAATAAAAGAGATGCATTGATAGCCATTCAGAAAACTGGCAAGTTTTAAGAGGTTGTAATACGGGGGCTGTAGGTTGGAACAGACAGCCGGACATACGAAAGATATTTTGCCCAAGCTGAAGCAGAGACGCTTCGCTCGCACTTAGTGCTCGCTCGGTCAATTAATGGCATGAAAATCATTTCAAGAGATTTGGTAAAATCACACAGTCACCTGTTCTATTGTTTATCGATATGCAACAGCTTCTGGCAGTTATCACATTTTTTTAAACTATACATTTTGTTAAGTATGTTTAATTCATTTTTTCGTGAATCAACCACTGATTATATTATAAATTATTTATTAGCGTTTTGCTAAATAGGACAAGCAAGAAAAAACATAAATTGCCTTCACATTTTTTTCTTGTCTTCTTGCTACTTTTGATCCTGACATAGGTAGCTACTTCTCTTTCTTTCTCATTCATTGACATACATATTATTTCTCATTCCAATTGACATAAACTTTTTGCACTGATCAGATTTGAGTAAGCATAGCTAGACTTATAGCAAGGCCTCAGTGCCTATGTCAATTGACTATTAAATATCGGATGCCGCAACAGCACGCGCGATGTGAAATCGGCCCACAATGACCACTGACCGCATCCAACTGTAATATGCATTTTCTTCCTATTTATAGGCGGCATGCGCGCTTCATTGAGTACCTTACTTATATACAAACCGCCTCTGTGCGATGGTCCTAGTGGTTCGTCCACTCGGGTTCGATTCCCAGGGGAGGTACAATTTGTACTCGGTTTGGTTGGTGGTAGAGCTTATTTCAAGTCCGCCTGGCTAGCTACCACCATCTTACCTAAGTCTGACGCCATAACAACAATTAAAAATTGTTGTGTTCCGGCAGTTAGATAGCCAATTTCCTCAGTGGTGAGGATTCCAGGTGTCCATCGAACGGAACGTTGTTGGCGTATGTCCATCACACTGTTGGGGCACAGGCCTTCCTTATGGGTGGATAAGGAGGACGGGCCATAACCCAGCACGCGGGCCCAATGCAGATTGGTGGGTGTTAACGACTGCCAATGCAGCCGGCCTTCCGAAGCATGGAGGAGCTCGAGATAATAAATTTTTGGTCACCCATCCCATGACCGACCCTTGCTAACGTTGCTTAACCGCCACCGAGCTCCTGTCCACGTTGTTGGCGTATACGGTATACTAATCAGGAGCAGGACCATATTGCCTGAGGTATCAAATTATCAATTATATTTTGGTACCCCTTTTTTGCGTATGGATCTGTGTTACCTTACTTCAAAGCTGGAAGTGAGAATCCCGTTTGCACATGGCCTGGACAAAGTAGTTCACAACTTGTAGCATCTATTATGGTTCCTAATCTTATCCAAAGACATTGTGTGATAGAAGGTTTCCTAAGTTGCGTGTCGTGTTGTGGAATAGTTAGATATACATTTTCGAACTGTCCATGGCGAGGACAATCATCTTCGAATCCAAACGTAATTGGATCATGTTCCGATTTTCGGAATAATAGATTACAATTTATTTAAATACGTCAAAGCGCAATTCCAGCAGATGACCCGATTTTTATGCAAAGAAACTGTGTGGCTTTGCACAGTAAAAACCGCGGGTATTTAGACCAAATGGGTTGCAATTATATAGATTAATTTATCTTTTTTTGTAACAACGCATTTTAGAGACATTGTACAATAAGTTAATTACATAACAGAAAGGTTAATCGTATTATAGCATATTTTTTTTACGCCGAAGTCTATTCCCATCTTTGATTTGGTAGGAATCTTTGTTCTGCCAAAAAGGAGAAACATCCAAAATACAGAACTTATTGAATATTGAGGTCACAGCCGGCGTTACGGTATTTAAGTAACATCCTGGTCAATATTCGTGTTGAAGGAATTGAACAATATTTCGACCGAATAGGAAAAGTCTAGACGAGACATAGGGTTGTCGCACGACCCTTATTGTCATTGACTAAGTTTGTCTTTTAACGTGTATAGGTACTGTATAGTTGAAGTAGTACCATGAATTATATTATCTCCTTCAAAAAAATTGTATAAGCTTTAGCACTTCGATTCAATAATTGACCAATCAAACAAATTTATCAAGTGTAGTTCGATTGAGATGATAAAGTGCGCAAAAGCGATACGAACAAATTGTACATCATAGGGGACGAGACAACAAGTGTATAATCGTTAGTGTCTTGTATTAGACCACACTAAACCACACTTTGCCAAACTATTTTGGGCAAGAGCCCCTATTTCCACAATGCAGTGATACCTCAGACCCCCATAACCAAATTACTCTTAAAATCCTATTAAATATCAAGTGTAATTGATAATTATTATGTCGGTACCCCTGGGAAACCGCAACCCCAAGAGCTCGATATCGATCACCGGGAATCCCAATTAAAATGTCGAGCTAAAGCAAGAAGCAGCAGCCCTGTAGGCTAGCGTGACGTCGCGATTCGAGGCTCTCCGCCGACCAATAGTACGGCTGTTACGAAAAAACACAGGTTTCACTTTTTTGCGCGTCTGGCTTCGGTCTGTTCCGATATGTGTGCAGCCAACGACCTGCCTTGAACCAGCAGAGGTGTCTCGCCGACTGTTCTCATTGGATGCTCGGCTGGCCTTTCATTTGTGACCCTCGCTTGTAAATAATATAACTCGTTAAATTACGCTTGTGTTGGTGCCCATTGAAGTTTAGATTTTGGCCGCGCAATCTCGATTCGGAAATTTGTCAATGCTATTTGATTATGGTCGTTGCGTGATCGCTGATCGACCGAGGTTGAATATTAACACTTCCTCTGAAAATTCATGTTTTTGATATGTTATTTAAAAAACTGGCCAAGTGCGTGTCGGGCCACGCGCCGTAGGGTTCCGTAGTTACCTTATACCATACGATATTTAATACCACTATAATTTTTTGTCTGCAAGAATAACTTTGTTTTTCACAGTGTTGGTATGAATGACAAAGTTATGTTTGCGGTTTTGGAAAATGTGCTATATCTCAAGAACTACTTATTATACCTTGTTCAAACCAATTTTCGATGAAAGTATTTATTAAGATCTACAGCATATACTTTTTTTAGATTTTTCACTCTCTTATTTTAAAAGTTAGAGGGGGGGGGGACACACATTTTACCACTTTGGCAGTGTTTATCTTTCAAACGGTTGACTTTGAGAAAAAATCGTCTTAAGAACCTCAAATCTACCATACATATTAAACCTTTTATAAAAATTGCGTCGTCATCGCGATTAAATTTTTGCAAACGCCTAACTTCAATCCTAATAATCTACGCCTAATATTAGAAACTCTTCGCTCTGTCGTTTCATACAGAAACGACAGAGCGAAGAGCAGTTTTCTAATAGATAAGGAAACCAAACGAGCTATTTCCGTCACAATTTTTTACATTAATCCCTTTCAGTAACGATATTTATATTAATTTTATATTTTTTCTTGGTGTCCAGACCCAGCCCGATAATGTATTAGTAGGCCGTCTGTTATCGAATACTTACAAGCGCCGGACTTACACGTGCCGCCAATTTTTTGCTCAAAAGTGTAACCTACTTACGCATAATATAATGTAATATTATGTAAATAATTTATGGCAGACATAAACAAATGTTCGCCTCGAGATGACACGTTAATGCTTATTTGAGTAAATTAACATAATCAAAACGTTTTTATTAAAATCTTATTATTTCAAAATGCATAACTTACGAGTTGCCAGGCACATGACTATTTGAGGAGAAGAATATGCGTGGGGAGGAATAACTCATTCGATTCGTTGTTGCTTTTAATTTTGTCTGTTTGTTTATCTTTCTTTTTGATGGGAGAATGCTTTTTACGCATACCCCATGCCTGGCAAGCAACGGGGTTATGCGGGGCTCGTCCCGGTTGGAGTCATACAAACTCCCTACTATGCCCTCGAGGCTACCCTGGACGAGCGGGATTCGGATCGGCCGCTCACCATTAGTTATCAATCGGGAAGATCGATTGTAATAGGATTTTCTTTCACCGACTTCATAGTCGCTGACGACCGCTTGGCACAACAACGGTTGCGACTAGCGTCAATCAACAGTTCCTGGATCCAAATCCTGGATGGGGTTGGGTTTGTGTGATGAGCATAAGCACTGAATCATGGGTGTTTGTTTATACTTATTCTTTATTATGTAATTCTTCACGTCAGTATAAAACAAGTTGTTTAGTTTGGGACGAATTGATTTATGACTTGTCTTGTCTGTGATATATTTCACTTAATAGTTTTTTAGGTATACTGACTTTAAAATATATGTCCTAATAACCAGTTCTCTCTTCGTCATATCCGTCATCACATTCCGGGGTATTGGGACTGTTTGAATCAACCACAACTGATCTGGAAAAGTGGCACAAAGCTGTTAGCGCCCCCGCACTCGTTTTAATTTTATGATGGAGAAGACCTAATTTCTCGGGGACTGCTCCTTCCACGCCTTTTTTATCACCTGTACGTCGAGAAACTGAATTCGAAATACCTTGCCTTTTTATGTCTCAGTAACTTCGAACTGAAACTTAATTATAGTATCTAGTCGCCGCGGATACAGGGTAACATCAAATTCCCATTGGCAGAATGAAAAGTTAATTTGATTTTTAGATAATGTTGAAGCTAGGCTTCCTATGTCATAAAAACCGGCCAAGTGCGAGTCGGACTCGCGCACGTAGGGTTCCGTATCAAAAAAACAGCAAAAAAATAGCGTTTGTTGTATGGGACCCCCTTAAATATTTATTTTATTCTGTTTTTAGTATTTGTTGCTATAGCGGCAACAGAAATACATCATCTGTGAAAATTTCACCTGTCTAGCTATCACGGTTCATGAGATACAGCCTGGTGACAGACACACAGACAGACAGACAGACGGACAGCGGAGTCTTAGTAATAGGGTTCCGTTTTTACCCTTTGGATACGGAACCCTAAAAACGCGCTTCAGATTCAAGAATCTTGAGATTTCGTTAAAAAGCGCTAAATCACACAAGACATCTATTTATGAGATTTATTTACGCCGCGGGATATATTATTAATGGTCCTTCAACCAACTAAACTGCCGAAGCATCACACACACCCCGAGTTTACACAGGGAGTAACTTTTAGCTAACTTTCAAACGATTAAATTCAGAATTATAACAATCTGTTAAACTCGCATATAAAGATTATGACCACGGGGCAACGAACTCTGTATATTTTTATAATGTTTAGAGTAAACATTGCTATCGCATTTTTCACAGTTTTATTACTGGAGAGATGTTTGTTTACGCAATCTCTACGTTGTTATGGATTAACAATATTAATGGACCTCATTTTACTAAAATATGTGTCAACTTCCGTTGACTATTCATATTGCGCATTTGTGACCTAATATTTTTGTCAAGTCGCTTTGTATTCTATTCTATATTCATGATAGGACTTTAAGCTGTTAACAGTCCAAATTATATTAAAATCCCTTATGCTACTACTCCACTTGCGTCTTAACGCGTAGCCTAACACGTTAATCTAGGCGTTACGCAGATGTGGCAACACCTTAACGTGTTAATTTACAAATGACAGTACTAAAAATATATAATGCCTTAGCTAACGCGTAGTTAGACATTACCATTAACGTTAACATTAACGCAGGTGGAGCCGTAGCATTAGCCGCATCGCATTAAGAATAATACGAAGTTAGCCACGAATGGGACATTGACGGAAACCCCGTGTCATTATTTGGCCTTACATACAGCACAGATAATAATAAAGATGGCTGACAAGTTCAATGACCTTGCGATGCGATTATCCTTCTTTCGGTCGTTCGTTTATGCAATCACATCGATATGAGACGATGACGTGACGCGACTACAGAAACTCCCAAATACAGTCACTCAGCTGATAGTGCTAATGTGAGTGTATAAAACATTTGAAGTTGATTGAAAAGTGTACATACGTTCGTTGTTGTTAACCAAATATGGCTGATATTTTTTACAATGTTAATGCATTGATTGAAAGGCTAAAACATCTCTTGTGTTAACAATAACCCCTCGTGTTAACGATATCAACCAGCCCCCTGATTACGTAAATCTGTTGCTAACAATTTCTCGTTTGAAATTAATGCAGTTTCTAACAGAGGCCTAAATAGCACTGCTAATAAATTAATCTGTCTTTCAAACGATTTCAATTGATTTTAAATGAAAATTGTTAGCAACAGAGTTACGTAATCAGGGGGCTGGTAACAGTGTTCACCATTTCCACCCTTTTATTAGATAAAAAAACAAAGAATGGTTTTCATCGTGTCTCTTGTCTTAATCAGGTGATTGGAACAACCTCTTCCATACAAGGTTTCTTTACGCAGTGTTATGCGAATTGATTCGTTATCGAACTTTCTTGATTTTACGTCAATGATATGGTAATCGGTGTCGGTAATCCGAGTCGATCAGGCGCATTGCAACAGCAGGTCTGGTGGTAATCAGGGCGGGCGGCGGCGGTCCACTGCGCCCGAAACCTGACCGCGCCGGCGCCCCAGTCGCGTAAATACAAAGGCGGATGGTACACAGACAGTAGCTGCTCTGTAACGCAGCTGCGTCCGTATGAATAAAGTATTACAATCACGGCTGCACCGTAGACATTTGAAAATTGTCTGCAGTGTGATCGGCTTCGTAAGGCATTGTTTTAACTAATCCGGTTGCAATGCAGCCGCTCGCTCTGTAATTATGATATTACAAAAACGTCGTTTCTGCCGTTTCGCCGGCTGCTACCGCGGCACGCTCAGTCTGCTCGCTCGGCTCGCGCGTTGGTCGCAATACTAACCTAACCTAATTTAATAAACACTTTAAGACATTTTTAGTGTCTACCTCCTTTTATGTCTATTCATTGCCTTATATAACAAATGCGGCCACTACAAACTGCTGTGTTACAGCTGGGTTCGGACGGACTATTACTGCTCGAAGCCATTCGCAAGATAATGCAGCACTGACTATGGGTATCTGTGTTGGATCCGCCTTTGCATATCTTATCCAAACAAACGCGGCTGCACTACAGGCCGCTGTGTTGCAGCTGTGTTCTGAAGGACTATTACTGCTCGAAGCCATTCAAAAGATAATGCAGCACAGACTATGGGTGTGTGTTGCATCCGCCTTTGTATTTACGCGTCCCGGTCGCCGCGACGCTTGCTGTCTTTGGAGGTTCATTGCATTTTCCAACAGCTATTGTTGAGCAATCGGATTATCAAACCATGTTCACCTGGTAGCAATAGTTCAATACTTGACGTAGGTATTCCTTCACAATTTATTTGTTTGTGAGGATAATTTCCGGAAGAAAGCGGGCGGTACGATATATCCGAATGTGAAAGTGACGATCAACGGGAATACTTGTTAACCTGAAGAGGCATCATTATTCATTAATAGGTGTTCCACGTCTCACTATCTCTGGGATAAATTTATTGGGACCACTGCTCCTACCTTTTTTGATCCTTGTTAGACCTGAGAATATTGTCAGCCTTCATCCTCCCATCCCACCCAACTCCAGTCTCTTCCACTTGTTCTCTCGAGGTCACCGCCTAGATTAACTTGAGGTATTCTAATGGTGTAAATTTTCATATATAGTTAGCGGGGTCATCGTAGTGAGGACAGACGGGGTCACCGCACCGCTAAACTGCGCCCAAGGTGACCCAAAGACAAAATACGTCGTGTAGGACGATAGTGATTGATTGATTTAACTTCAGATACAGCTATGACACTCTTTTTAAGTTCTTTTAAGTGATAATCAATCAGCAATGCTTACCCTTCACTTGACATTTTATTTGCTATAAGTCTAGCCTTATGTTGTACCAGCTGTTACCAAGTATTTGCAAAATAATTGTGTTAATAATGTAGGTAAGTTAAGTAACATATTACATTACACATGGCATTCATTATTATAATAAGCAAAACGTCTCGTCTGTTGTCATGCTCATCTTAAGAAAGAAAAAACATAGTCACAGGGAAAACAAAAATCTTCTGTATATCACGAGATGTAGAGTAGACATAATGAAAAATAAGAGTATTTCAGACTTTCAACTTAATATTGTTTTGAATGAAAGAAAACTCTACATCAAGACCGCTATGATTTGGGACAATACCTCCAAACTCGCAAATAAAAAAGATAATTGACCAATACGCTATGAAGAGAATGCTATTTTCAAATAGTAAAATGAAGTGAAACTTTTACGTCGATTGTTTGGTTGGTAACTGAATCGGATCGAAATCTTGAAATCGCCCAGACTTCAAGCGCTCGGCGACTGATATGACGATGAAACGATACCTGCGTTTGATTGCGTAAAAATAAAGAAATTACACGACAAGGACCTATTAAAAAATATATTAAAATTAACGAGAAGGAAGAATACGAAGATAAAGATAATTAATAGACAACCATAATTATGCATGGGAGATTTCAAAGTGCAGAAAGACAAGATGCGACGGTCGATGGAAGCCGAATCTAATCCTCGCGCCGCCCTCGATACAATGGCTTCACAACTGGAGGCCTATGTTCTCTATATCTGTATACTCTTTGAATTTGAATCTAATCTCATCTTCTCAATACTTACATTATTCTATTAAGCTTTAGATGAATCGGTTGTGGGTACAACTGACAAATCACATTTCAGTAGATTTGTAGCTGATTTCGTTTCCCGTAGTAATGAAGATTTTTCTGCATAAAACTACCTATGTAAGCGATACTATAGTTGCAGTTTATTCGCTTATTTTAACAAGACCAACTGAAAGAAATTTGAAACGTTACACCACGCAAATTAGAAATTCATCCTCAGCATACTCTACTTATGCAGTTAAAAAATGCATTGCGTGTGGCGCGCTAAACGTTGGCTGCCCCAGTTATGAATTTCAGGCTTGATTTCAGGTTCCATATATAACAAGCGAGTGGTTACGAAAACTTGACGTTACTTGCTGAATAATTGAATAACGACGTGTTTATTGAACATTCTGATCTGATTTATTGCGAGAGGCGAATTTAAATTGTAGCAAAAAATTTGAGCTTCTTCCGACAAGGTGGAACGACGATCTGGTGAAGGTCGCGGGAAGTCGCTGGATGCGGGCAGCGCAGGACCGATCGTCGTGGAGATCCTTAGGGGAGGCCTATACCCAGCAGTGGCGTGCGGCTGATATAATGATGATGATGAGCTTCTTCTTGTCTAAGTTTACTGCCAAACCTTTATAATTGGTGCATGAATCTTTGTTAATACGAATAAATATATCTTGTATGTAAAGTGCTGAATTATATATCGTTTGAACAACTTTATTTTTATTTTACGAACCCTTAACTTCCACTACCCATGTAAAAGTGTTAAATGGTATTATAATTTGCTGTAGATTGTTAATTTTTATTTATTTAATCTTGCCAGATGTTATGCCTAGATCTAAGATGTTAAAATTGTCCTGAGCTCAGTCAAAAGTGGTTCAGAAACTGTCAAATATATTCATGATTGTGTTTGAATTTTACAGAATATCATGGTCAAGGAATGGACGCGGGTGGGAACAATTTTGACTCCGGTAAGTGCCCTAAATAAATATTGTACCTATTTGAAGTATCTGTTTTGTAATTAAACTTTATTTACTGGTTGATACGACACTTTCTTACCGGCTGAATTCGTTGAAACATAGCAGTGAACTCCGTGAGCTCATTGGCGGAAAGAATCTAGACATTTTGGACGACTTCAAGCTTTCCTGCCAATCCTAAATAAGCACGGGGAGATTAAAATGAAACGACGAATGCAGTCAATATACTGATATGACGTGTGGGTGGCTTTTTCATTCATTCATTCTAGACCCTAAGCTATGGCGCACGCAATTAAATAAACCCCTGTAAGCCTGTACTCTTAAAAAATGGCAACAGCCTCAGCTGCATTTCCGGCGTAGATACTTCCTGTATGCAGAAGTGAGCGTGTCGTAAAAAAACGATAGGGCCGGCTCTCACCTGTAAGGTTGTCAGAAGCATAGAAAAATCAAATAAGTAGGCCAACTGGAGCTGTGAGCGAGCGATAATAGCCTAAACACTGGCTGACTGGTAGGGCTGTCGCTTATAGTTTATTCAATCGTCAAAATGCATATGTAAGGCAATCTTTATGTAAAACAATTTTCCCCTGTAGGGTAAGCATCAGGGATCTATAATACCTATATTTTTTTTTTGTACATAGACCAGGAGCTGACTACAATGTTTTCATTACCTACGTCATATTATATGATTATTGAATTGAAAAATTACGATGGAAGTAGGATTTATTAAAACGTGGCTTTACTAAATCATGTTTTTATTAAAATAAAATAATTATTATGATATTGTAGTTTTTACACTATTAACGATTTTTTTACTTTTTCATTTACCTAAATTATAATCTTCAAATTAGGAAATTGAATAATTTTACAATAACTTCAAATAATAGGCATTAAAAGTTATTTTTTACCCGACTGCGAGGAAAGGGTTAGGTATTTTTTCAACGGTTGTTATCTAATTTGAAAATTTAAAACGGAATGAGGTACGCACGACACAGCGCGGTTAGGTAAACAGTAAAACAGTTGAATTACGAAAACAGCTCTTATTACGCACGACATAAAGACGGTCTCAAGGTCAACATGTATAGTCTGACGTGCCGTTGACTGTACCTATTTTTTTTATACGTAGGTACTCATGACGAAATAATAATAATTAACCCGGCTCTCCTATGTAGGTACCTACGTTTTACCGATTTGTTTATTTATATGTAGGTACCTAATTATGTAAATATAAAATGCAATATCAATCGGAAAATTTTGACAGATTTGCGTAGGTTGATAACCAACCGTGTGAGGTACACATGTTAACTGATGAAACATAATTAGGTAAGTACCTACCTACCTACTCAAGTTTATTGCTTATATACCTACCTAAGATTTAGTTTGATTTATACAAATTTCTACTTAAGTAATTGGTCCCTTCTTTTCGCGGTGGGGCATACTTAGTGATCAATTAAATCAAACCACAAATTGGTATCTGGTCAATGAAATTCGGAGCAGAACTAGGCATTTCCTAAACACTTTCAGTTATGTATTATGTACGTTCCTACGTATGATATAAAAGGGTAGTAGATTAGATAGGTACTCACCGTTCTTGTTCACTAGGATTACCTAGCGACTAGGATTACCTACCTTCGCATTAGCGAAGAAAGACAATTCCGGATCAGACAAACTGCTATTTAGACATCCATAAACACTGCAATATTTTCTAGAGGTCATCTTCACGAATTTGTATTTAAAGGAGGTAAGTAGGTAGTGTACATGTACGGCGGAGCGTGCGTGAGCGGCTGAGCGCGGGCGGTATTAAGTACGGCGCAGCCACGACTGACGCACCGCTATCACCTTTAAGTTGTGTCAGTGTGTGCGTGCGACGACGCATACGTACGGCCGCGCTCACATACAAACCGCGTTCGGGCGTATAATGAGTAAGACGACTTACTTATTTGATTTTACTATGTCAGAAGCTAGGATAAGGATCAGCTAAGCTAAGTTGTGCTTAATAAATAAATAAACTTTCGATAGTTCGATAGACGGGCTTATCTCAAAGGACTGCTTTTATCATCAAACGTTTTTGATGATCAAAAATAACTATTCACAAAAATCTTACCAATATTATAAATGCGAAAGTCCGTTTGTTTGTTTGATTGTTTGTTTGTTAAGCCTTCACGTCTTAACTACTGAACCGATCATCATGAAATTTTACACTCATGTTGTCAGGGGTACAGAGAAGGACATAGGGTACCTTTCATGTCGAAAAAAGGAACTGTTCTCGAAGGATAGACAAAATACTATCCACGCAGACGAAGTCGCGGGCGGAAGCTAGTTTATAATAAACCCTCCAACGCCATAATTCGTAGGCATGTACCATTATTTTTTATTCTTTTATTGTTTGGGGACACTAAAGGTCATGTCCAGCTCTATCGTTGACCATTGTGCTATTAAAAAGCCATAAGTTAGTGATAAAAACCAGTATTTATTGATAGTAAAGTGTAATTAAAGGACACTACGTGCCAAATTACGGGTTTTTCGGTTCTCTGCCACTTGGCAACCCTAATGTTTTCAACGTTGCCACTTGACGACCCTAATGTTTTCAACGCTCGGCGCGGCAGAGGAGCAGGACCCAGTTTTATTGCAGCTTCATTTGCGGAACTCACCTGATTCGATTAATTTCACTGCCCTCGCTATCGGTATACGATTCCTCCTAAAATCTATCTTATGAAATGGTTTCTTTTGAAATGAGCATCGCAGCTTATTTTCGTTATTTGGATCATTCATGACGAAAACTTTTGTTTTGTTACAAAGGAAGACTATCGTTTAGTTCATGGGTCGCTAAACTTTTAAACCTAAGGGCCAGACTAACTTCTCCATGAAGTCCCAAGAGCCAGGACAGAGCTAGCTCATCGTACCTACCAACATCGGGTTTTGGGTGATCGCGGGCCGTAGTTTGGAAACCCCTGGTTTAGTTTAAAGAACTACATTTGTATGAACTTACCTTATCTCGTAATGAATAAAATACGAAAGCTTAAAGGAATGCAAGGTTTCCACCAAGATATTGTTCAAAAGACAGCGCTGAATAATAGGTACTGCACCACAAACATTCGTTTACCGTTTCACTGAATAAATTATCCGCCACAACCCTGTCGGGTTGGAAAATTCTATGACATCAGCTGCATATCCAGGCAAGGAGTGGAATTCCCTGCTTGTATTCCCGCATGCATACAATACAACCCTGTGATATTTAAAGTCCGAGTAAACAGGCTTCTTCTGGGCAAGCTCGCTCCATCTTCAGCATCTTAGCCTTTTGGTTTTCGAATGTGACCAAGAGTAAACCCATTTAAATGTTAAAAAAAATCCCATTAATCATAATTCGTGAGGTTTACGAGATTAATCCGAGAAATCCTATTCAAATAATAAATACATTTTAGACAATTTACATCACAAAACGTGTTGATAAGATTCCAAAGTAACAAGCCGAAGAACTTGTGTTATGGAAATCAGAAATAATGCGGCACCACGAACACCTTGATCTGAGAAAATACATAAAATTTTGTAACTCCATGAAAACTGGTGTAAAACCCACTTGACCACGGAGGTCGTCAAAATGTGAATGCGATGTTACGTAGCCCATTACGCTCACCAGGAATTCATGAAATGAAAGCAGCGCGTGCGGCGTGCGTTCCCTTGCGTGTTACACTACTTAATGTGTTAGCCCTCGTCATTACGCACCAGACATCGATCTCTATTCGGCTAATTAATTCGCATTCGTTTCCGAATCCAGCAATGTTGCTCATGGGTACGGCTAACTACTGTAGTTATAGCTACCAATTTCGCCGGGAGAATACCATAGCCTTCGTTTAAGAAATTACAAAAATATTCCCTAATTTTGTTTAAAACTCATACCAGTCTTAAAATTTCGGTTATTGTTTTAAATAAAGACAGAAATAAATCATCAGGATGGAAGAATTATTATTCAGCGTTTTGTCTGTTTCCTCAAATTCAGAAAGACGTTTGAGTGACGTGAATGAATGTAACGTGATGTAACTGTTCCAAGCTGATGTTTTTGTATGGAAGGGGTAACTTGGATAAGTTGTTTATATCTTGTTTATCATGAATAAATTGTAAGTTCGTCTTTTAGACAATCTGTTTGGGTAAACAGCTTCCCACACTCTTCTTCAAAATTCTTATTTTCTCCTCATCTTCGTTAATGGCCCTATAGCCATCAAAGTGTAGCCCTCATCTTAATTAAAATTGCTCGCTAGTACATAATCGAAAATTCATATGCACAGATATAAGCTAAGTTTCTATAGTTTATTTACAAACAATAACCGTAGAAAATATAGTTAGTTGCAGAAGTAGTAGGCAAAAGAGCGAAAAGTGTCAACTTTCGGCCACTTTTTGCTTGTAGTAACTAGAATAGCTGATGTTAACGATGGTTTACTTAATGTTTGTTGTATGATTTCCAATTGTCGATGGTGGTTCGGTGCGTGGCCTTTGCACCACGGGGCAGTCGGCAAAATAGCAAAAAGTGGCCACATTAGCTGATGTAAATGATGGGCTGCTTAATGTTATATGATTTCTGATTGTCTTTGAGCTTCGGCGCGTGGCCCTAGCACCGCGGGGCAGTCGCACTCCACAGTGCATCCTCGGCGCATGCCGCCGTCGCTCGCACTCGATCGATCGCAACGTTTCTAATTACGCATTCACATTATTACATTATCCAGTTACTTGGGCTACAGTACAGGTTGATTGGCCGAGTTACGGAATCATTAATAGATGACTAATTAAATGATTTATGAAGGACCCACTCAAAACAATAATCTTCATGTTTGGTGGGATGACCATGATTTTTTAATCCTATTCAAGTCATATTGTATTTCTATTAGTCATTGAAAACCAAAGACTTCTATCTTGTTTAAAAATTAAAAAAAAACCTTGAACAAAAAAAAAACAAAAGTAAGTCACCGAGCGGGATTCGAACCAGTAACACTCGTTTCTTGCCGTCCGCGTCTTAACTAGCTGAACCAGACGGATAGTGGCCGGCTGGACGAAATTAGCAACTATATTCTGCGTCAACAGAAAAACGCATGAAATCTCGAAAACACGTGTTTTCCCAAACATAATACTAATCTAGATCGATTGTTTACCCTCGAAAACCCCCATATACTAAATTTCAGCGAAATATTTAAAGCCGTTTTCCGAGATCACAGAAATAAATTTATATACATATACAAGGAATTGCTCGTTTAAAGGTATAAGATATTAAGGCTATTGTTTCAGGTACCTAACGTTTCTAATTATTCTAAGGTTTCTAATAAGAAAGTAGGTGATTAAATTCTTTCTAGTCCGCTTTTAATATATTTTAGTCCGATTTTTATATTAAAGAGTTCCTGTGGTCTTCTTTCTGCTCCATCATCAAATCCTGGACACTGTCCAGAGTACTCGTCAAGATCAATCAAACGAGCTCAAATTTGATGAGGTTACATGGTTTTATTACAGACTTCCTGTGGTCTTCTTTCGGCTCCATCATCAGATCAGCTCAATGACACCATAATATTGCATTGTCTTCGAGTTTGAAGTTTCAAGTCCCAGTTTAGTTAGCTCATCGATCAGGAGGTTTAGTTCATCGGGATGCTAGTTTTTATATTATTTAGTTTTCTTATTATTAGCAAAATTTTATATTATTTCCCGGCTATTTAAGGGCCCGGCTGCTGGCAGCTGGCAGCTGTATCGATCAGTTATTTCTTTAATTCCGAGAATCTCTACACGCGCCCTTCTTCAGAGATTATTTTTTGCCTTTGTTTTGTTTGTTATTTCTTAACAATTAGCTTTTATTTATTTTGTACGCGTCCTAATTAGTGGATGTTTACATTCGTTTCTTCTTACACTTCATCGGGATTGAGGATAAGAATATTTGATGAAGCCTGAGGTCGCTCTCTTTTTTGAAATATAAGCGGCTCCAGTTTCTATGTAGAATTTACTAAAGCGAGATTTTTATTATTAACTAGACTAGAAGAACATTAGGCGTTTTTTAACAATGTAAGTGGTTTTTACCCACGACGGACAGAACGGAACGGAGGCGGTAATATGCGTTTGGGGTTAGAGGATGTGCGTTTGTTTGTTTTTGTGTTTGTCTGTTACCATTTTCCTCTGAAACTACTAAGCTGATTTCGATGCGGTTTTTTGCATTCAAAAGGTTTCATTTCAGAGCAAGTTTGACATGTTTTATAGTGGTAGACCACCAGGGGGCGCTGCAGCAGCCAGATAAGTCAAGATTGTCTATTACCATTTTCCTTGGAAACTACTGGGCCGATTTCAATGCAGTTTTTTGCAATCAAAATTCAAAGCAGATTCTTAGATATGTTTCATGGTGGTAGATCACCAGGGGGCGCTGCAGCAACCAGATAAGTCACGCTTGAAAAGTTCTCAAAAACTACTCAACTGATTTGGATGCGGTTTTCTGTAATGGGTTTGTAGGTTATCGGCGATGGTTCTCAGGATGTTATAGTGTTTAACCGCTAGGGGGCGCTGCAGTTATCATTTTCTCATTTATCTCCAAAGCGGTTCGACCAATTTGGATGCGGTTTTCTGTAATAGTTTTGTAGTTTGTCGGCGATGGTTCTTGGTGTTATGGTGTTCAGCCGCTAGGGGGCGCTGTAGTAATCATTTTCCGAACGGTTTGACTGATTTAGATGCGGTTTTTAGAGTAGATAACGTATGAATTCTTTTAAAAGTTTAAAATAAAATGGCCAAATTAAATTTTTTGAAAAAAACCACGATGTTTAAAATTGTTACTCTTTATTTAAAAAGACTAAAATAAGTTTTACAAAAATCCCTCGACTAAAAGTAATGTAGGTACTATACATACTTTATCTACCTATTCATAAATTACAAACGCAAGAAAAATCCGTCGGGGCCTGCCATTGCCATCTCTCTAAAGTAACTATAACTGAAAAATATTTGTTAATTTGGGGGCAGGTAATGGCAGCCCCAATGGATTTTTCTTGCGTTTGTAATTTATGAATAGGTGGATAAAGTATGTAAAGTACCTACATCACTTTTAGTCGAGGGATTTTTGTAAAACTTTAGTCTTTTTAATTATTGTTGAGGTTAGGGGAATCATCATTGATAGTACTACAATCTTCATGAAGACGCATGCAAGTTGCTATCTGTTTTGCGTAACGTATTAACCTGAGAGAACATTCGAAAAATGCAATTACCTGACGTTTAACGATATTTAGGAGGACCTCAGTCGTTACGTTCAATGAATCCAGCAGTTTTAACAAATTGGAGGAAACTGTAGGTACCTAAACGAGCTTGGAGTCAAGATGGACTTATTCTGTTATACTGAATCAGCAGAGCGATAGGTATGCAACTTGTGAAAGAGGAGAAGTAGGTATGTCCATTGTCCAAGCTTAGTAAAATTTTTGGAAGATTCAGATTAATTTATTCACACGAAACACGGGAAGTAAATAATGATTGTGATATCGACTTTACTTAAAATATAATAACCCAAAATATATAAACAAAGTCGCAAGCAACATTTTGTATTTACTAGAAGACACAGCTGCTACGGAGTCGTTCATGTATAAATTCTAAGTTTAACAAAACTCCCGCTTATAATGGAGACGAGCAATTTCCTGCTTTTAAATTAAATCTTTTCACGGTTGGTTGATCTGAGAATTTGAATAGAATCTGTCTGTCCCTAGTCATAGACTTAACTTTTTCAGAAAGAAATTAAGTGTATGGTATATTGCTAATAACACCGCAGAGTAACCTTAAAGCATAGAACCAGTCAATTTGGTAGGCGCAAGTCGTCTCAATACTCCCAATGTAACTCGTCTCACCGTTTTGATATTTTTAATGGCCGCAGTTCTAAACTACAAAACAATCCTACAATCGTAAACTAACCCTATTAATAGTAAATTTACCCTATCCCCTTTTCTGTACCCCTGACAGCGTTTATGCAAAATTTCCTGATGACCGGTACTACAAATAAACAAAGACACTTTCGCATTTCGCACACTCAACGTCAGAAAAATCGCACCTCTTCGAAAATAAGTTTAGACTTGGCCACCAGCTATTGCTAGCTAACGTTTTATTGTGTAAATGTTGATATCTATTGAAAGTACATTTAATGAGCTTTCAATTAATAATTGTTTAATTTAATTAACATGACAGTTACCTTAATAATAAAACAAATAATTAAACGCTTAAAGCGTTTTTGCTTGCGCCGCCATAAAAGGGAAATAAAAGAGGCCAATTCAGGTAATGCGGGTAAATTCGCTATGGAGATGATGGGGAAAACACACTTCCAACAGTTCAGTTAAAAAAAGGAATACCCAAGATGCTATTGCCCATGAATTTACTCAAATATTGCAAAAAAAGAGGCAATGTAATGTTGCTCGGAAACTGAATCTCAGTCACATTCCGTTCGACGAGTATTCCAACGGTTTCTAGAGACTGTTGGCTATGTCCGAAGGCGAAGAACTATATAACAACACTTACCATTAAATGGGATATTATGATTAAATTAACTATGAAGAAACTTTTTAAAAGGTGCGATTTTGTTGACGCCGAGTGTATTATTAGTAAGAATTTTTCCCCACTGCGCGGCTAAAACAGGGGGTTAAATACGAACGAGATACTGAGATCGCATTGGTATCAAGTAAACCTCAAAACAGTAAAATTGAAACCATTGCAACCAATTCTCAATGTACTAAATAAACAGATTTTTGACATTTATTCGATCCTGATGTGAACCCGGATCTCGTTGATTCCCGCTGAGAGTAGGAGGGCAGCTCTTTGTGAAAGCACTGGCCACTGGCACTGATGAGGTGTTTCCGGTTGCAGGTCAGCAGCCACAGGAGCAGGAGTTGGCGACGAAGATGCTACAGATCCAGTCGAAGCGGTTCTACCTGGACGTGAAGCAGAACCGCCGCGGCAGGTTCATCAAAGTCGCAGAGGTATGGGCAACACATAATTTCCTATATTCTCATCGAGTCACACTGAACTGAAACGAGTCACACTGTGACTGGTTGAGAAAAAAATTCGCAACGAGTAACAGGGGTGACTCGTTGCGAATTTTTTTCTCAACAAGTCACAATGTGACTCGTTTCAGTGTGACTTTATGAGAATAATATATAGGCATAATTTTGGTACATCTTATATTCATATAGAATTTCTGTAAAAAGAACAAGAACAGAAAGTCTTCACTACACTATGTTGGTAGTGAAAGCGTAAGATCTGTATCTGTAATGAATAGGGCTACCAATACTTCCCAGGGTAGCTGTAAAAAATGAGGCCATGTTTGGTAACGATTGATAGCCCTTGTGCCGGCGAGCACGCTTCATCTGCCGAGTTGTTTGCTGAAACAAATAAACTTAGGCTCGTATTATACTCAAAACATAATTAAACTCAAATATCTGCTTGAATACAGTTAGAAAGGGATGGCGCTATATGCGATGATAGGACCATCCCTTTCTAACTGTACTCTAGCGTGTGGTTCTTCCTGCCACGACCATTGATGATTTTCTCATATCTTTAGGTGGTAAAAAATTGCTTGGATTTTCTACTATTTATTACCCCTGTTTAGATTTTTTTTACCTACTAGATCTAAGAGATACACTGGTCGTGCTGGAAAGAATGCTTCCTAACACGGCCACGTAGACTTCCGTGTTATTCTTGCATTTTGAAACGGCATAAAATAGTTTAGAATATTTACTATTTTTACACCCATTTTGGAATTTCGTACTAGTATGGGTGTAAAAATAGTAAATATTCTAAGCTATTTTATACCGTTTTGAAATCCCTGAATTAATAATAGTTTAAGCTTGGTCGTGCTACAGAGGTATCCTTACCAGCACGACCTTCATTTCTCTATTATCCTTAAAGTAGGAAATTCTTAAATATGTGTAAAAAATAGTAAATATTCTAAGCTTTTTTATGCCGTTTTAAAATGCAAGAATAACACGGAAGTCTACGTGGCCGTGTTAGGAAGCATTATTTCCAGCACGACCAGTGTATCTCTTAGATCTAGAAGATTAAAAAATTTCAGAACAGGGGTAATAAATAGTAGAAAATCCAAGCTATTTTTTACCACCTAAAGATATGAGAAAATCATCAATGGTCGTGGCAGGAAGAACCACACTACTCTAGCAGACATTTGAGTTTGAGTTAGATTCTATAATACGAGCCTTAATCTATTCTGTGGCCTTACTCTAGCTGAGAATGGAAATATTTAGCAGAAATCCATTGAATACCCTTAGAATAATTACACCGAGAAGCCGTGTCCTCGTATGCAAAGTGAGGCAACTAAGACTGAGCCAAAATGGCTCAGTTTTAGATTTATATCGTTCATACCTTACCTAATCGTAACTAAAATCCAATAATATAGTAACTAATCTCTTTAAGGTAGGGAAACTGAAAATGTTTTGTACTTATTAGGTAAGATTATGTAATAATGGTCAATAAACATCTGAAAACGGCGTCATTTTGGCTGTTTTAGTTGCCTCACTTTTGACAGTGCGCTTTGTAGGGAATGATCGTTCTAGGTGTAATTATTCTAAGTGAATACCCTAAAACAGTGACATCAATTTAATGAAATATCTGAATTTAATGATGTTGGAAATGGTTCCAATGTTCATACATTTTGTACATCTACATTCTTAGTTTTTTCTCATCAAAATGATTAATGAATTGTGTTTTTATTAAGTACTTACACTTTTTGGGTTTTCATAAATCCCTGACAACTACATTTTTTCCCTATTTTCCTGACATTCCTGACATGTCAGGAAAATTCCTATCATCTGGTAAACCTAGGTGGAGCACCAATCACGTTACCTCGCTCTTGAAATAACGAACTGTAATCTTAACTACTGGTACTTAGTTAGTGTAAAGCACACTTTTAACTTCCCGACGCGACTTTCAAACCAAATATTAATTTATCAGCGGACATTTTAGACCGCTCATAACGAAATTGGCGTCAAATGAATTTGCGTATGTTCAAATATTAGGCATCCTTTTATCGAGGCCTCATACCGTTACACGAGGCCTCTTTTTGTTCGAAAGCTTTTGACTATCCATGTTATGTAAACTAACAACAAATAGATAAGATAACCCAGCTGATCTGACTGAGATCGATAACTGGGAAAATTCTATAGTAATGCTAATTTTTTAATTATTTTTTTTTTTTTTTAAATAAATAAATAAATATTTGACAACATCACATACATTGCTCCAATCCCAAAGTAAGTAGCTATAGCACTTGTGTTATGGAAATCAGAAACAACGGTGGTATGACACACACCCAGACCTGAGACAATATTGAAAAGTTCATTTTCTACATTGACTCAGCCGGGGATCGAACCCAGGACCTCAAGAGATTGTGACGCCTTGAAAACCGGCGTGCGAACCACTCGACCACGGAGGTCGTCAATGCTGATTGTTCTCTTCTTTATACATTACGCGTTTCCTTTCCTTAAGCTTTTGGAAAAGCGTTACGCAGCCAGCGATGTAATTTGGTTTAAGCGATGGCGTCCTAGATTCGAGTGGCTGGGTGGAAGGCTCTTTGTTTGAGACAATTCGGCGGTCGGTGACCCCGTCATGTGATATTTATGTCCTGTAGAATCCTTGCGGCTAATAGTCTTGTAAATTATTTATAAAAGTATTGTGAAATGATATTGGGTTTTGACTTTGTATATTAGCTAAAAAGGATTTATAATAAACCTTTTCTTAATAGGTACTAGGGGTACTGTTAATTGAATGCGAAATATAATGTTTTTAGAGTTCCGTACCCAAAGGGTAAAAACGTAACCCTATTACTAAGACTCCGCTGTCCGTCTGTCGGTCTGTCTGTCACCAGGCTGTATCTCATCTCATAAACCGTGATAGCTAGACAGTAAGACAGTTTCACAGATGATGTATTTCTGTTGCCGCTATAACAACAAATAGGTACTAAAACAGAATAAAATAAATATTTAAGGGGGGCTCCCATACAACAAACGTGATTTTTTTTTGCCGTTTTTTGCTCGCTATTAATAACGACTGCAGGTTGACAGTTGAAATTTTCACAGATGATGTATTTCTATTGCTGCTATAACAACAATTACTAAAAACCGGCCAAATGCGAGTCGGACTTGCGCACGAAGGGTTCCGTACCAAAAAACGTCAAAAAAATCACGTTTGTTGTATGGGAGCCCCCCTTAAATATTGATTTTATTATATTTTTATTTAGTATTTGTTGTTATAGCGGCAACAGAAATACATCATCTGTCAAAAATTCAACTGTCTATCTAGCTATCACGGTTCATGAGATACAGCCTGGTGACAGACAGACAGACGGACAGTGGAGTCTTAGTAATAGGCTCCCGTTTTTACCCTTTGGGTACGGAACCCTAAAAACAGAAAAAAAAATTTTAAGGGAGGCTCCCGTAAAACAAACGTGATTTTTTGCTGTTTTTTGGTACGGAACCCTTCGTGCGCGAATCCGACTCGCACTTGGCCGGTTTTTTCTTATCTGGACTTAAAGAATGGGGTTCTGGTAATAAGACGAACTCCGTAGTCGAGTGCCTTGTACACTAGTTTTTAAGGTGCGTCGCCATTTCTCGGGTTCGATCCCCGATTGGGTCAATTAAAAAGAAACTAACTTTTCTGTTTTCTTAGGTCCGGCTGGCTGAGTGTTTGCTTTTGGGTTTTTGTTTGTATTTAATTACATAACCAATAGTCAGAATAACCTTATATGAGAGCAGTGCATATTTTGCTATGTTGTATGTTTTCTTGAATAAATAGATTTTTGTTTTTAATGATAATAGTTATTTGTTATACAAGTGACCAAAATCAATTTGTGCTGCGAGTGTCGACTTTAAATCACGAACTAGCGTAGCGAGTGATTCTAATATAGACTACTGAGCACAGTGAGTGATTTAAAGGCACGAGGCAGAACAAAATTTTGGTCTCTTGTTCTCGTGAAAAATTGTTTTCACCTCTCCAGCACGAAAAGGCTTTTGGCTGCTTTTGGCGAGTAAAAACTCGCAGCAAAATCGATTTTTGCTGCGAGCGTCAGACAAAGTGCTTTTTTAATTTGTAACACCAACTTTTAAAATAATAAAGAAAAAACAAATAAAGTGACAAGGATGACACTTGTAAAATTGATATGTGAGAAAAGGATAGATGAGTGCTTTGTGGTGTCATACATGGATTAAAAAGCAAAAAAAATAAAATGCACGGATATACCAAGGAGTTTTAAATAAGGATTATTAAAAAAGAAGGTTGATAATTCGAAATAAAGAGTATGGACGTAAGGTCGCATGTATGAAACAAATATGAAATAAGAAAAATTAATGAAATTCATTAACAAATTATATGTTTTATGATGATAAATAAATAAATAAGATGGGATATTGATGAATAAGAGAAAAACACAACGCAATGTAATCAGAACGACGGGAATCTACTTTACTGACTCTATGCATAAAATTTTTCAGCATAGGTTTGATCGAATTATTTTTGTGATAATTTACAAAAATTTATGCGTCCAACGATGAAGATAGTTGTCTAACTCCAAAAGAGTTAGACAACTATCTTTACTTAAGTGAACAAGTTTCTAATGCTGAATTAAGCTTTTTACCCTTAAGTCTCGTGACAATTTTCTCGCTGGTAGAGGTGAAAAGTTGTATGTTTTACACGAGACCAAAATGTTGTTCTGCCTCGTGCCTTTAAATCACTCACTGCGCTCAGTAGTCTATTTTAGAATCACTCGCTACGCTCGTGATTCAATTCTAGAGTACTTCGTTAGTTCGTGATTTAAAGTCAGCACTCGCAGCACAAATCGATTTTGATCACTTGTATAACAAATAACTATTATTTAACTATGTGTCTCATTGCATTTCAGCAGTAGATAATATATTTTTTTTACTTAATTTTGTAAGTAAGTAGATTTAGAATAGTTTATTGGACAACCATTTCCATTCCTGCTGTCTGTAAATACAACAGTACTTTGTTCATTGTAATTTGATTCAGATAGAATAGGAAATAGACACGCCCCCCGCCGCGGCGCGGTAATGGGGAGGCGAAGGCAAAGTGAATTACAGATGGCGCTCAGTCTTTGGAACAATTGTCAGTTTGAGCTTATAAAGTGAAAGTGAAAGTGAAAGTGAAAGTGAAATATATTTTATTTAAATAAGCTCACATAATAAGCATTTTTAAATCGTCAATTCTTTTACCCTGCCACCCATTATGACGTCTTTTAACTGACAAGAAAAATGGGCGCAAAAAACTTGTCAGCTTTATCAATCAGATGGAACGATATTTACAAATATGTATATCGTTTCCAGACTTTATATTAACAAAGATTAACAAATAAATAACATTATTGAATTAGCTCATTTCTTAATGAGTTTCAAATTTCTTAATCAATTTACAGATTTTAAGCTAAATTCAAAGTTTGAACTTGTTATTCAGTCTAGGCTGTTACAATAAATAAAAATAAAAGAAAAACATACAATTCAATATGCATTAAGATAGGTAGTCAGAAGCAGACCCATTCCCACTGGCAGCACCAGTTCCCGAACATGACGCATGAACCAGCCATCTCTTCGCTCAACCATATTTGAGCCTCATACGACACCACCGCAGAAATGATTAAAGAGAGCATGACATACTAAGACTACCTATGTTAAGGCATCGAATTGAAAATTTATATCCAAAAGCTTTTCATAGGTCTTTCACTAAACTACTGACTATAGAAAGTAAAAATATTGCAATTAAATAAATCAAAACAAGGTAAGCTATTTTTGAGTAAGAAGTGCCGTACATACAGACAATATAAAACAGATCTTTTATATACGAGTTATACGACGCCCTTAATACAAGCAGACAGAAGCAGACCCATTCCCACTGGCAGCACCCGTTCACGAGCATGACGCATGAACCAGCCATCGCTTCGCTCAACCATATTTGAGGGAACGTAACGACCCGCCTCACACGACACCACCGCAGAAATGTTTGAAGTGAGCATGACATACTAAAGCTACCCATATCAAGTCGTCGAATCAAGAAGCCAGAAGTACGTTTTTAAGTAGGTAGGATATATTGTCTTGACTGTGTATTACATGATTTTACTTTCTTAGATTGTATTTTTTCGGTTTTGCGGACAAACAATGTATTCTATGCTAACTTTAGCTCATATAAAAGAAGAATTACGGAAAAGAAAAGCCAAAACAACAGGCAAGAAAGTTTATAGCAACTTACAAAAAATTGCTAACAAGCATTACATTTCTTTAAATTTCGTGTAAGATTTACAAGTAATCTTTTTATTTCAGATTAGAAGCATATGATTTAAATTTTAACAAAGCAACTGAGTGTGAATTTCCGTGTTTATAGTTGCCTGATGATGCCTTCTGTGCAATAGTAATTTCAGGTTTCTGTACTGGAATTTCTGTACCATCCAAAATTACACGAACCGTTTTATCATATTTATTTTATTATTCTAAGTTTCTTGAATGACTCTGGCATATAAAATTCTATTAATTCTCTGTTTGGCCCCAATATTGGGCTTATTCCATATTTGATATACCTATCAAATTCATCCAAGTTATAAATATGTTAGAAACTGCTGAGGTTGAAATATTAAAGGACAAAGCTGTTATAATTCAAATGTTGTTTTATTTTGGCGAAGCTTCATTAAATTCATGAAACATTCCTTTTGACTTATAATGTTTCTCAGGCTCCGCAAAGGAGAAAATCGAGAGAAAGACATATTTTTTTGATATTTTTTTGCCCACTATTTTTTTTGTTACTGGGAAATCGATGAACTCCAATATTTTACAAGTTACATGCATAACAATGCGGCATTTTCTCAGTATAAAATTAAAAAGTGCAATACTCCAAGAGATTCCCATATGTTTTGACACTTTCTTTGAGGCGGTCGTGTACCAAAGACCGACGCCACCTATCGGGATAAAACTGCGCTTTTCCTCCCCATTCAGGCAAGATGGCTGACAAACCAATCGGGTCATTGTTTCCTTCTAAATGATTAATATAGAAGGAATTTAAATACTAGTAACTCTTTGAGCTGTAGACTTTGCTTTAACACAGGTATCTCCGCCATTTTGAAAAAAATCGAAAACTAAATCGACTAAACAATTCTAATTATCGAACCTGCTCACAAAATTTCACGAGAATCGGTCGAGAAATGCGACCTGTAAAGAACAGCCGGACGCCAGACGTACAATGAGCATTTCTGCCCAAGCTGAAACGAAACGCTTCGCTCGCGCTTCACGTTCGCTCGGTCAATTAACTTTGTTTATTCGTCTTCTTGACTTTCTCTGTTTGTTAAAGAAATAATAAAATAAATATTATATGGGAAACTTCGTCGAGTCTTTGAGTCGCCTATTCCACAGAGTTTAAAGACGAAAGCCTTCAACCAGCGTCCTGCCTCTCATGACAGTACGGAGCCGAAACGTGGACACTCACTGTAGGGCTGGTCCACAAATTGAAAGTCGCGCAGCGAGCTATGGAAAGGCCTATTCTCGGAGTTTCTCTCAGAGTTCGGGTCTGGAACGAAGTGATCCGACGGCAGAGAATGATAACGTTATTTTTAAATATAACGTTATTTCTTACTTTTTTACCGTTAATTTTAAAATTAACGTTATGTCAATAAATAACGTTAATTGAGATAACGTTACATTGAAATTAACGTTTTTTCAGTAAATAACGTTAATTTTAACGTTATTTCATACTTTTTTACCGGTAAACTTAAAAATTAACGTTATTTCAATTAATAACGTTATTTTTTT
Organism: Agriphila tristella; assembly: GCA_928269145.1. Taxonomy (NCBI): domain Eukaryota; kingdom Metazoa; phylum Arthropoda; class Insecta; order Lepidoptera; family Crambidae; genus Agriphila; species Agriphila tristella. The sequence goes on along the minus strand of OV743450.1, from coordinate 14,916,135 downwards.
AGCGATAATTTTACCGGTATTTTGTACCGGTAAAGTTTAACGATATATTTAACGCAAATTTTACCGGTAAAATATTTTTAACGTTTTTTTTATCGGTAAATTCCGATAAAATGTTTTAACGGTATTTTTAACGTTATATTTTATTATCGTTATTTTTTTTAACGGTATTTCAATCCCTGTCCGACGGAGAACTATTTGTACTTTTTAAATGGACTTGTCCACCCAACTTTGAAGGGTCATAAAAAAATAGTACCTACCTCTATAATGAAATTGTAGCAGCATTAATTTTACCTGCTTTTAAATTATTAATGAAATGTGTAATTGTTATTTGTATGGACACTGTCTGAAGTAAAATGATTTTATTTTATTTTTATAAAACAAATAATACGCGATATATAAAACCAAGAGGTAACAAGCTACTCTAAAAGTTTAATATGTTTACGATTTTTATTAGTATTTCGTTATTTTATTCATTAGTCATCATCCCTATTGTGCTAAAGATAATGATGAAAAAACAAGGAAAAACGTCGAAAAAGTGCAGAAGTGAGGTTATTTTCCATACTCTTTACATGTAAAGAAAAAGACAGACAAATGTTTCCGCATAATCGAGCCTTAAATAAAAAAAATCTTTTCTGTATGTAGATCGGCGCGGACGGGCGGCGCAGCCAGATATTCCTGGCGATGTCGACGGCGGCGGAGTTCCGCGACCACCTGTCCAGCTTCAGCGACTTCTACTCGTCGCTGGGCCCGCCCAACCCCGACAACGTGCCCGAGGACGGGAAGCTCAAGTCAGAGATGATGCTCAAGGTAACATCATCATCATATCAGCCGCTCGACCCCACTGCTGGGTATAGGCCTCACCCGCAGATCTCCACGACGATCGGTCCTGCGCTGCCCGCATTCAGCTTCCCGCGACCTTCACACTCCCGGAGGTCCACCTTGTCGGGGGCCTACCCACGGAGCGTCCGGTGCGCAGTCGCAACTCAAGAACCTTCTAAAAGATACAAGGATCAGAGTTTTCATTTTCAGGATTTCCATACATTTTTATGCTAATTTTGCGGTCTTTTAAAACATACCCTTATATCTCTTAGAATGCTGATCAGTTGGGTGTTTATTCAAATCAAAACTCCGTCATTCACTCCCTGGATAGCCATCATCAGATCACAGCTACGTTAATCCTTGGCGAAGAACCAAGGACTCAAAGTTACCTCGTTTCTATGAAAATTAACTGGTGTCTTTATTATGTGACCGCCACTGTATATTGTTACCCCACAGGACAACCGGCGGTACTACCTGGACCTGAAGGAGAACTCGCGCGGGCGGTTCCTGCGCGTGTCGCAGACCATCACGCGCGGCGGGCCGCGCTCGCAGGTGGCGCTGCCGGCGCAGGGCATGATCGAGTTCCGCGACGCGCTCACCGACCTGCTCGACGACTTCGGCACCGACGACGGCGGGTGAGTACGAGCCTGCGACACTCGTCACAGACCATCGCAGGTGGCGCAGGGCATGATCGAGTTCCGCGACGCGCTCACCGACCTGCTCGACGACTTCGGCACCGACGACGGCGGGTGAGTACGAGCCTGCGACACTCGTCACAGACCATCGCAGGTGGCGCAGGGCATGATCGAGTTCCGCGACGCGCTCACCGACCTGCTCGACGACTTCGGCACCGACGACGGCGGGTGAGTACGAGCCTGCGACACTCGTCACAGACCATCGCAGGTGGCGCAGGGCATGATCGAGTTCCGCGACGCGCTCACCGACCTGCTCGACGACTTCGGCACCGACGACGGCGGGTGAGTACGAGCCTGCGACACTCGTCACAGACCATCGCAGGTGGCGCAGGGCATGATCGAGTTCCGCGACGTGCTCACCGACCTGCTCGACGACTTCGGCACCGACGACGGCGGGTGAGTACGAGCCTGCGACACTCGTCACAGACCATCGCAGGTGGCGCAGGGCATGATCGAGTTCCGCGACGCGCTCACCGACCTGCTCGACGACTTCGGCACCGACGACGGCGGGTGAGTACGAGCCTGCGACACTCGTCACAGACCATCGCAGGTGGCGCAGGGCATGATCGAGTTCCGCGACGCGCTCACCGACCTGCTCGACGACTTCGGCACCGACGACGGCGGGTGAGTACGAGCCTGCGACACTCGTCACAGACCATCGCAGGTGGCGCAGGGCATGATCGAGTTCCGCGACGCGCTCACCGACCTGCTCGACGACTTCGGCACCGACGACGGCGGGTGAGTACGAGCCTGCGACACTCGTCACAGACCATCGCAGGTGGCGCAGGGCATGATCGAGTTCCGCGACGCGCTCACCGACCTGCTCGACGACTTCGGCACCGACGACGGCGGGTGAGTACGAGCCTGCGACACTCGTCACAGACCATCGCAGGTGGCGCAGGGCATGATCGAGTTCCGCGACGCGCTCACCGACCTGCTCGACGACTTCGGCACCGACGACGGCGGGTGAGTACGAGCCTGCGACACTCGTCACAGACCATCGCAGGTGGCGCAGGGCATGATCGAGTTCCGCGACGCGCTCACCGACCTGCTCGACGACTTCGGCACCGACGACGGCGGGTGAGTACGAGCCTGCGACACTCTTCTTCTTCTTATTTTTGTTTTGGCAATCTACTTTCCTCTTGAAAGTAATTTTTGCCAGTGTCAAGTGTTAAATAGTTCAGTGGTAGGTATTGTTTCAATTTACATTAGAATGCAGGTGCGTTGCATTCCAATGCTGCTTAGAGCATTTGGCACCAAGTATATCAAGACAGTTTACTCGGTTAGTTCTGTCGAGGTAGCCACCACTACAATAAAAGTCTCAGCTTCACACAACCAAGATCGCGCCTATTTCAATTATTCCACATTTTGTTCAGTTGCGTAGTCACTTGTACCACAAAACTGCACCAATTTTTACACACAATATCCACTATGAATCAATTTGCAAGTAATTAAAATAGACACCGAACTAAACTCGACAAAATGGCGCCAAAAACTCGCCTTTACACTCATCACTGGACATATGCGGCCTCTACACTACTCGCGAAGTTGATTGAAGTTGGGCGAAGACGAGACTGTAATAGTAGAACTATAATTGATTCGTTTTAATATTTTATTTCCTGGTTGGCGAACTGTTTGTTAGTCCGCCAACCAGGAAAGTCTACTTTTTTAAATTTACTTGGTGCTGTATTGTCATTGTGAAGAATACCTTTAATTGTATACGAAATAACTTTATACAGGGTGTTCAATTTGGTAATACACTTATAGAGCCTAATATGGCAAATACCCATGCCATACAACCCCTAAAAATATTATAAACCCTGGACTCCACCAACTTTTTATTTTTTTGTGGCAACCCTAGAACGACATTGTGATTTGCTTTCGCTCATTAATGGGATTGATCATCGAAAACAACAGCTTATTTGCATCTAGGGTTTTCACTTTGCCGTTTTCCATTCAATTAAAAAAACAGAGGTGCTTTCAGGAATTGTAATAATTTTCCTGGGTTGTATTGTATGCATGGTATTAAATCCTCTGCCAAGACTTAAATTAGGTACTTAAGAGCGTTTATACTGCGCACTGGCGCCGCCATAGGAAAAAAATAGTATGTACTTAAAAAGACGACATTGTGAATTGTATTCTTCTGTGCACTCCCAAGAAGCTTTGTTAAACAATATTTTATAGCCTGTCTTTTAGTTAGTTAAATAGAGTTTTTTTGCGAAGAGTGGCCACTTATAGTAAAAAAAAACACCAACACAATTTATAATTTCATCTTTATTGATGCACCATGCGCGCACACTATGATTTTTTCTAATGGCGGCGCTAGTGTGCTGTGTAAACATTCTTAATTCAATATAACAAAAAAAAATACCTTGATCTCTAGAATAGATAATTTCGATGAGTGTGATTTTGAAAATAAATTGTTGAGGCGGTTACCTGGTCGAAAGTGGCGCCGCGGTGAATTTTATTTAATATTGTTATTCTAATACACAATTTGAATAAAACTTTACGTTGAATTTATAGGGCCCATAGTCTAGTATTATTTAGAAGTTATCACTACATTCCCTTGCAGTCATTAGTAGAAGAAGATAGCAAACGTGTCCATGAGCGTAGCCAGCCATGGGCTCAGGGTGGGGCAGCAGTCTAAAATAATAAGTAACTAGCAAACTATACCCGCGGTCTTACCCTGGTAATATTTTTTCTATGAATTTCCATGCATATTTTGTATTGCTACGGGCCTATCTCATTAATTCCGCGTCATTTTTATATTTTCTTACTTAAGTAAGATTAGGTAGGTACCTCACAGGTCAGAGCCAGTGAAGCAAGCGCCCTTGCCCCACCCTGCCCCATGGCTGGCTACGCCCATGAACGTGTCAAAAACGGCCACTTTTAGCAGTTTTGCTATCTACTTCTAGCAGTGACTTCGAGGGAATTTAATAATCTAAAAATACCAGACTATGAGCCCTAAAACTTCCATGTATTTTTTTGTTAAGTGTGTATATGAGTTATAATATTAACGGCCGAATACTCAAAGGCTTCTTAGCTAAAATCTTAAGTTAAGGTCTCCTTAACTTTAAGAAGCTGTCAGTTTCATAATTTCTGTCAAGTCTGACAACTTTTTTGAATAAGGTGGCCTGAACTTTAAGATTCGTTTGAGAATTTGGCTTTAAGGGTCCATGATAGGAAAACATGGTTTGCGCAGGCCTTATTTTTATATAGAAAACGTAAAGTTTTAGCCACAAAAAATATATACGACAAGCTAAAGAAATTATCTACTAGCTACAAGTATTAAATTGCATATAAACCTCACAGATGATTGTAAAAAAAATCAGAATGTCATCTAGAGCGCTTGTCGCGGGTCATATTTTGGCGTAAATAATAGCGAAAAGGTATCGAATCCTACATCAAAATACTCTTTTACTGTGAAGTTGCTCCAATAACTTTTTTCAAGAAAGATAATTGTGCTAAAGATAATTATGAAAAAACAATGAAAAACATCAGAAGTATGGTTATTTTCCATAATCTTTTCACGTAAAGAAAAAGACAGAGACAAATGTTTCCGCATAAGCGAGCCTTAAATGGAATTTCACCGCGGCGCCACCTTCGGTCAGAGAAGTGCCTCAATGATTCTAGTTGTGATCAACTCAAGTAGTTCCGTTTCCAGCTTCAAGGGGGAGCTGCCCGAGGGGCGGCACCTGCGCGTCGACAACAAGAACTTCTACTTCGACATCGGCCAGAACAACCGCGGCATCTACATGAAAGTCAGCGAGGTGGTAACATCGTTGCAAGTAATTGTAGCACTATGCATCTAACCGGCGAACTAAAATCTGTGGAAGTGTAATGGCAGGGTCATTTGGCTGATTCACAAATCGTCTACTAGTTGGCGCTAGTGTAGATGTAGAACTGTCATTTTGTTGTTTACTATGGCCTAGTTTCAGATCACGTCAACAGCGTTGTTTAAATGCAGTAGGTATACAAATACCATAATTATGTGACTATTAAATTTGGTCGAATTCGCGCTGCCAGCGTGATTCGGAACGCGGCCTATGTGTTTGCTATGAATTTTTGGATGTTGGAAGCAAATTTTCTTAAATATTATTTTTTCTTTCAACGCTTTCTTCAATATTTAATTCATTTACGGTGCAGCTTCCATAATAATAATTATTAGTATTAACAATTTTTTGATATAATTTAAAATAAATGGAAAAAATTGGGGTTATATGCCCGTAAAAAGGTCTCAGTTCAGTTCTCAGTACAAAGCAGCGATAGCGCCACCAAGCGGGACAAATTTTGTGACATCCCGCCATTGCAAATAAATATTTGCTAAAAAATGGTACCACGAGGCTAAAAATGACAACCCGCACAGCATTTAGTCGGGCCATCCACGCGCCCGGTGACTGACGTTAGCGTTCTTTACAATAATTCCAGTTTGTAAAGAAAAGATATAGTAAAAATGCATTAAATATTTTTGTTTTAAGTACAAAAAATATCGATGAGTAGGTATACAAATTATGGTCGCTTTTATGGAATCAGTGTTCAGTCGCTTTGTGCTGCATAACTTAATGCCAGCATTTTTAGCCCTGCCCTCTTTGTTATCATTTTCGTGTGGTGCCATTTTTTGAGCGGAATGCATGCTCCATAGATTTTAGTTCGCTGCATCTAACTCACGCCCGCCTGCAGCAGTTAGTTAAGCCATTGGTCCCGGCTGCATTTAAAGTCGTTAACACCCATCAGTTCGCATTGGGCCCGCGCGGTGATTTTTTGACATTTGGAAAGGCTTATAGCATTCCAATTATTTATTAGCATAGTTTATAATATGGGTACATAATAAAATTGTAGGTTATCTACGCAATACATACAATGTTATGGATGTCAACTCCTGGAAAATAAGGCGTATTAACATTATATCAGCGTTAGCGTTCAAACGGAAATATATTTTGCAATTTAAATTAGGTTTTTTTTTCAACCACAACGGGTTAGTGCTGGGTCTTGATCTCATCTGGGCACTATTTCACCAATTCGACATTTTGTCAGAGATATAATGTCGGTGAATTTTTCAACTGTCGTTGGCACCAATGACGTCCATAGAATGGACGTCAGTGGTGCCAATAATGTTGTGAAAGTATAATTTTCACAAGTAAACGTATTTGTAGATTTGTCAGTAATTCTTGACATATACTTGGAGCTGTGTCTAGTGTGCTTAACAATAATTGTAGACTTGTAAACATTATCCCCGTTTCACAACATGATCGTTCCTAATAAAAGCAATGTCATTTATAAAATTCACCGATATATTATGTCACTGACAAATGTCGATATGGTGAAATAGGGACCTGGGCCCGTACCAACTAAAGCTTCGAACTTCGGCAAGTCTGCCGTCAAATTAAAACAGATAAATCGAGCCCCAATGAGGGCTATGTTTGCCATTTCTCCCACTGGCGGCGCTAGTGTTTGTGGAGACCTGTCAAACGTGATTTTGGTTGTTGTCGTTATAATTTGAAGTGATTTTTTTTATAAAATGAGTGAAAATATGGTTCATGGACTGTTGCGGAGTTAAAATTAGAACTAAAGAAGCGTAATGCAAAATCTACAGGCAAGTTGCTGGAGTTTCTTTAAAAACCGATCTTTTTCTAGCTCTTTCTGATCTCTGGATAGCAGATTTAGAAGTAGGTTTGGTCCACATAAACAGGCTGGGCACTGCATCTTTTCTTAATATAAGCTTGGCTTTAAAGGAAAATAAATTAATAAGTTTTGGTTATAAATAAAACTTTTGACAGGTCTCCAGAGACAGTGGCGCTGCCCAAGTGGATATTTTTGGAACTACCCAGAGTAAACCCCATTGAGCCAAAATGGTGATCCCCAATTCATGATGTTACACGAACATCGAAATAACTTTGGCAAAAAGTACAATACGAAACTCCTTACTTTGATTTATCTGTTTTAAGTTGAAGTGCGGCAGACCCGACGAAATTCGAAAAGTTAGCCGGTAGGGCCCCAGATGTTAAGTGTTGATAAGGCAGGTGGAAGCGCACTGGCCACGGAATCCTCAACCGTTGAGGAACTGGTTCAGGCCGTAAATGTGTTCATACCTGCAGGTGAAGAGCAACTTCCGCACAGCGATCACGGTGCCCGAGAAGTGTTGGACGCGGTTCCGCGACATCCTCGCCGACTACTGCGACAAGATGTGCCGCGCGCACCACCTCCCCGACCACCACCCTGTACGTATGCACCACACTACACATACACTACACATACACTACACTACACATCAGTGGCGAGGGGTCAATTTATTGCGAAGGTAAGCCGGGGACCACAAAATTAGGTAAAAAGTAAAAAGATAAGATAATACAAGAAAAAATACATAATCACTTTACCAAACACGCACGTAAACAATGATAATGGCGCACACATACTACTAATAATAACACTAAATTCCTTCCTTCCGACGACATCCAACATCTGGTTCCGATTCCGAAACAAATCGAACAAAATTATACTTCTAAATAAAAAATATCCGATATGCGGTATATTTTCTTGTATCATTCTTATTTTGTTTCTTTTTTCATCATAAATACTCATTCATCTCTCCAACAAAAAGATAAAAGAAACTTTAAAATTGCTTCAAATAGAAATACAGAGAAAACTTAAGCCGGCCTGTTGCGGATTACCTCTCACTATTTCCAACCGAAAGGCACGCGACTGTGTGCATTGGTGAGAAAGAGACAGAGTAATAACAATCAACCGTTACCCGTGGCAACCACGCCAAGACACAGTACGAAAAGGTAAGCTAAAGGATGTTGGCTTGCCTCGAGGTTTTGTGCACCAACGAATTTGATACTCCTTATGCGTGCTCCTTGCGCTCGGCGCGGCGCGCGATTGTTTTTCGCCGAGCGTTTTTACACTTAGAAACCCATAAATATTAACCGTAGGCATTACCGAAATGCTGAAAATTAATTAAGTAATGACATGTATGATAATAATATGAACTGCATGGTGGATCGGTGGGGTGGGATTTTGAAAAGGTAAGCCGATGGGAATCGGCTTGTATGGACCCTTCGCCACTGCTACACACTACACTACACTACACATTTATTTATTTATATTTTTTATTTATATTTATTTATTGCATACATACACTACACATACACTACACTACATGTACACCACACTATACATCAATATACTGAAGTGCAAGCATGTGTCCTCACATCCTCGTCGATTACTACCTTGTTTTTATCATTTTCTTATTGATATAAGAAAATGATAAAAACAAGATCGAAAATAATAAACTGACAATGATCACTTTTGTCAGTTTATTTACATAACATAATTTTATGTAGATGCAAATATAATACTTCTAATATATTATGATTGAATAATTTGTTTCCAGGGCGGTGGCGGACCTAGTTCGCAGCCCCCTCGCTCTGACATAGTAAGTATAAATACACACGACAATTTTTCATTAAACTAAACGGATGATTCAGGGTTTTGATAGTCAATATATTAGTTTAGATTAGCTTTCATGAAACTATCTCAACTTACCGAATATTTAATTTAAAGTACACAATTATAAAAAACCTACTAATAACACTGTTACACTATTTTCATTGTAAGTACAGTCAACAAAGTTATATAATTTACATTTTGAAAACGAATTCTCTTGCCCTATGACACTAAGAGTTCGTCTTTTACCTGCCTCCATTGTTTTTATACAAAATATGATTTTGTTCTCTCAATTTTATGGCTTTTGGGTAAATGTAAGACAATACAGACCACTCAATCTAGAATTAACCTTAAGGGGATACGTGTATTTTTTGATGTAATGCCTTAGGTCGCGGAAAGATCCTAGAGATCTGAAATTAAGACATATATTTCTTTATATCCTTCTACAGACACGTATAGAACTAGAAACCAGATTCTGTGATTATGCTTGATACAATTTAATTTCGAAAATACCTATTAAAAATTCTTAAATTAGAAATTTAGAAACAACATTAGGTATTCAAATCAAACTTGTTTTAAATAATTTGTATCGTCAATATTCAGAATCGTGTAGAAGAATTTCTCTTTAATCGCTATAGTTATTTATTTTATTACGAATTGATTTAGTGATTTTTGTGGCAAATCTGCCAAATCGGTCTCGCTCCCGCGCGCGTCGTTTTCTCACTTCTATCTCGCTTTACGCTTTATTCTTGACATAGCCCCTTAAGTTGTGCAGCCCATAACTTTGTTGACTGCACATTCGTTTCACGTGAATTGACACTTTATTTGTATTCCCATAGGACTCATTACCGGGCGGCGGCGCGGGCCGCATTTGATGCGAGCGCCCGCACTGAGCCGGACGCCCGACCATCTGTATATAGTATTTTATATACGTATATATTATATATATTTAGTAGTTTATGTATCGCCGCGCTACCGACCGTCACATCTACTCAGACAATTACTCAAAGACCACTTGTACAGTTTTATTATTTTCACATACTCGGTTTTAGTATAGTTTGTAATGGAAAAGTTAGCCGACCGCATTTTGAAGAGTATACGTATAGTGCAATGTAACTCAAACCCGACCAAAGACAATGAGGTTTGCGCACTAAACATTGCTTAAAATTACTACTGCGCAAGTCACGTGGTATTAAAACGTAGGTCAATTTATTTTGTACGAAAATTAGCGAGCAGTCCCGATTACGGATACATTATTTTTACGAATATGCGTTCGTCCTTGTCATATTATAACACGATGACAAAGACGGACAGTACACTGACGTCATAAACTTTAGTAATTTGAAGCAATTTGAGCCTCAGTTGGTGTACGCCTGCAGATCGGTAAAATTTCGTTGATATAATTTTTCTTCAACCATAATATCCAAAGTGCGGTGGGCCTAATTTCCTAAATACTAAGAATCGCTTTGTACTTTGTCGTTAAAACTGTGTGAACGTTTCGTTTATGTTTTGAACGGATACGGTACTTTGACATGGTACTTGAGCGTGCTGAAAGCTTTGTTAACTTATATAAATATGGTTATATAGTATTTTAATGCGACTGTGTAGTGTAATTATTATGTGACTATAATATTAACTTAAATTCAGTTTTATTAACACGCTGTGGTTCAGAATGGGCGATCAATGTAGTGTTTTAAAGAATTTTTTTAGACCTATTTTATTCGTGCTTTTACTGTAGAGTTTAAGCTTTTCTTTGATGTATTAAATATCTGTTTTGAACGACGTTCATTCTGAACGCGTCGTGACTGGCAGCTATTGTAAACACTTTGACATTGACGGTCCCCTTAGATCATTTTTATAATTTTCAATCGAGAAGCTTTAAGATAAATTAGCTTATATATTGTTAGCTTTTTGACTCATGGCAATACTCGATGTCAAATTGTTTTTTTTTAGTGTGACAATGTAGGCGTGTCGGTAGCCGCGGCTAGCTGTAAGGTGATGTGATAACATGTTTGAGCTTCGTCGTTTATTTTCCGACCGGACGCGATGCGTCTGATGGTACTAATGTTGCACTTTATTTCTTGTTGATCATTGTACTATTGTGATAGGGTTGCGTTTGTTACGTTGGCGTCTGTGCGGTCGAACGGTGTTGCCAGTGACGAGCCTGTTCGTGGTGCATTTTCCCCGTTGGCAACATTTGAAGCGCGGGCACATTTGTCTGACGCCACGTGTTAACACGTCGTATTTATATGGACGTCTTATAAGTGTGATCCTAGTGCATACATTTACTATGAAAAGCGATGTCATCTGACGGCGTGTTAACACGTGTTAACGCGTGGCGTCAGACAAATGTGCCCGCACCTTAAGGCCCTCCGCACACGGATCGTAAGCGTAGTCGTCTCGTAAGCGTATCGTCAAGACGCAACGAGTACGAGACGAGCAGAGTTCTACACACGAATCGTCGCGTAGACGTAGATATTGTTCCAGGATATAAACTAGAGAAAATTTATCACCAAACGTATAAAAAGTATTTTCTACGCTTGATTTTTTACGCTAGTACGTTACGTACGTGTATCGTAATGACCAATGATATTAAAGCGCGTCAGCTGTCTCCTTCACTCCCACACGCCAAGCAGACAGCTCGCTCTTTGTACAATATGGCCGAATAAAGTAATAGAAAATACATATAAAAATATTATTTTTATTAAATACAGTACTTACGTGTGAAATTAAGCATTTTTCCCATCTGACCGTTGCTGTATAATTTGTACATCGTCTAAAGACGCAAATAGACATTTTTTTAATGAAATTTCACAATTTAATCGCGTGTGACTGACGAGAGCCGCGTGTGTTTCCGTGTCGCGAGACTGCCTAATTGAAAGTCGGGCAATTACCTGACTTTCGTCTTGCCATTTTGGAGTGCGGGTAACGTATCTTTACTTTTAATATCATTGGTAATGACAGTAAATATCTCATTTGATACGCTGCAGCACCGCTTCGTGTGCGGACTTCTGTGAACATGTACGAGCTCGTGATGCTCTCATACGACGCGCGTATCACGATACGCTTACGCTACGACGTCGTGTGCGGAGGGGCTTAAGCTTCATTTGCGCGACCACGAACGGCCCGGGTGAAATCAAATTTCAAAATTTCACATGTATGTGGCCTTTTAATCTAAATTATTACTTGTACAGCGGCTCGAGGGCCGTTTTTTTCTGAAATTAACTTTAGGCTTTGAGCTTTATTTTTTAAATTATCGTTTTTTGTAATTTTTATATTTGTCTATTTCGTGTAAATAGTTTGGCACTTGGCACATGATCGGGATTATGAAATGTATCGAACGGTAACACGTGAACACGGAATCGTAATTCCAATTATGAAGTCATATATTTATGTTAAGTTATATGATATTAGGAAGTCAGACTATGTATGTTAACCGGCGTTTATTTGGCTTTCGACATACGACTAAAACGATAGTACATGTCTGACTCGTTATCCTGTAAGAACATAATAAAAATTGAAAAAAAAAACTGTTAAATATAAAATGCCACTTATCTAGTTTGTAGGTGTATGTGTTTTTAACATGGATTATTTAATTATAGTTTTTTTTGTGTACACTTAAGAATTTAAGATGCATACGGCAGGCACAAGATGTATGCGGAAGGGAGATCTGTGCGGTTTAATACAAAAATTTGGTTTGTCTTTGAAACGTGCCAGCGTTAAATAAGCTCTCATATCACCACTTTTTCTATAACCTTGGATCGGTATTGCATAGATCTTTCTTCTATAAATTTTAAGCACCGGGTGTTTACAGGGCGTGTAGAGCGACCGAAATAGCTCGGTCCCCCATAGCATGACGGTTGCATGAAGCGGGGGACCAAGTTATAGCGGCGGTCATCGAATCAATAGGCAAGTGCCGCATAGCTGTGATATATTGGCGTACGATCCGACCGAGTTTGAAAGGCATCGTACAGAAAACATGGCCGCCGCCTATGTGTGTATAAATTGGCAGGATTATTTCATAAAATTTTGTAGGTACTATTTGGCTAGGTTTTTTTTATCATCAATTTATATTTCTAGAAGTTAGGAGTGACTGGAGTTTTATAGATTATTGGTTTTATAGATTTTTAGAATGTCGATTCAAAATCATGAGTGAAACTCTCTATATTATGTGATATGATGAAATCAAAATTTCCGAGTGTGACTCGCTAAATCTTTTAGGTAAAAAATTATATTCTATCAAATTCAAAATTGCCTGCAGATCTAATCGGTAGATTAAGCAAGTGTTTGAGCCATAAGTTAAACTTGAGGCTAACAACTAGTTTATTGAATCTAGTGTTGTTTAAGTGCCAACCTTACGAATAACGCTTGCATTTTTTTAAATCTCAAAAGTATCGCGATTTTGATGTGAGGATCTGCGTCATATCCGCCTTTAGTTAGAAAGTGAGAGGAAATAAGAGAAAGGAGGGAGATTGAGGGGGAGGGAGGAAAGGGGAGGTGGGGCGGCGGCCGTTTCAGAGTGTAGGTTTAAGTTTGGTTATGTAAGCACCCTGTGTTTTATGCGCTAGGGGGTACCACTATAATGCTGTTTATAGCTCGTTTTCGTTATTAAAATTGCTTTTAAATGAAAGGAAAATAAGATGAAAAAACGTGTTTTGTTTTATTTTAATAAAATATGTGGGCTATTGAAAACTGTGATTAAGTGGCAACTGTAGTGGCTCCCTCTATCGATAGTGTGTGAGTGTCTGTATATAGTGTGTGCGCGGGACGCAGTAGCTCGCAACTCTGCACGGGCCGAGGACGTGCCTTTTCTTGTATTTATGCATTTTTTTTTACTATTTTTGTGTCATCAACATTACCACTTTTCACCTTTTAGTTTTGGCTTAACGCGTCGCGAATTTTATGCCACGTTTTCACTTAGCAACGGGAGTGATGGCTGTGCGATGTTTCCCCCCTAGTATGACTACCGAAACACGATATATCGCGTGATTTAACGTCTTATCGACACTTAACTGTCAAAATCCATTGTCGCTATATTACATCGGTGGCCATGCTAGGTTGTGGCTTTGTTGTACAACCTTTATTAAATTGAAGTAACATTTTAACAATTTATCAAAATTACAAAATGTAATAAGATTTATTTGCATGTGCCGAACTCAGTTTCAGACGCTTTTATTGAAGTTGTTTATTGTTTTAGCTGATTGTATTTTTGTGCATTTTTGTGTGCTTTTAAACATGTTGTGTGTCTCAGTTTGCTAACTTTGCTAAGTGACTTCGTGGCGAGAGCACGCTATTGCGATGCAGTCGGATTGAACTAACTTACATGATTTCGGTATTCGGTTTAACACTTTAGGATTACAAGAGCTTTATAAAACAATAATAAAGGTGATGTCCAAAAATGTATGAGGTCTGGGCCACGTCTTTGTACAGTATACCAAAAAATAGATAAAGACACGATAAACAGTTTCTAATTATTCAATTTCTTCAAAATCGCTTTGTTTTCTGGAAGGAACATAAAACAAAATGCAAAAACGCATAAAAAAAGCATCATGGCGGAAGATGTTAACAACTTCTTATACGTCTGTGTTAACAACAACCCACAGCACAGAGTAGGTAGAACTCAATGACAGTGACAATGGGCGCATTCTGCCAGACAAATCTTTGAGTCATCGATCGCCATAGAGAGTACATTTTAACCATGGATAGTAAAATATTGAACAATACCGGCAGCTATACCGCCTATCTCAAAGCGAAAGCAATGCTCTATCCGTCCTTGTCATATCATAACACGATGACAAGGATGGACAGTGCACTGACGTCATAAACCAAAAAATAGACAAAGCAATCAAGCCGCAGGCCTCCTACACTCGCTCGTCGGTCGCGCGATAAGAGTGCTGCACGGTGCATGTATCTTGAGGCACGGTTTACTTGCGCGGGTGTACAATGCTATGGAGCTAGACCCGCTTTACGTGTTTCCACGCGGGGCATGTAACTTGCGCAAGTGCTCAAGTTGCGCGGGCTACTTGCACCGTGTAGAAACACTCACTATCGCTATACTTTCCATGGTTAAAAATGGCAATCGATGACTCCACGATTTGTCTGGCAGAATGCGCCCACTGACGGCTTTTTAACGGAGAGTTGCCATATTTGACGCTTTATTTCAAGTAAAAAATATTGATCTGTTTTTATTAATAACCATTTAACCATGCATTCTATAAAATTATTTGTATTTTTCTCAGAATCAGCATATTTTTCTCCATCTTTGAGGGTGGTGTACATAGACGTGGCCCAAGTTAGGACATGTCCTTTATGAACATGCTTCAGTCAATATAAAATTCACAAGATCAAGTTAGCTCATCTGCCTGTATTTAATTTCTCTTACATTTGCATCCCGTCGCTAACAGAAACGAAATAAAACCATTTAAGTTGATATGATAAGTGACTCGTGCATCCATATTCTTTACACATTTTGTATAAATCATACGAGCCTATTGTACATAAGACCTTCCCCGCTTAGCGCTTAGAAGTGCCTGCGTAGTTACTGCCGATTATTTTTTTATTAAATGTAAAGACATTTTTTCATATTGCAACACTTTGATTTCTAAATATATTTTTTTCATTATTTCGTTTATTAAGAGATCTAGTGATAACGTTAACTTGTTCGGTTGCGACGTTTTGTCTTTCACGTAATACTTTATAAGAACAAGTCAAAGCGATACTCATAGGAAGTGGTGTCGTTCCACTGTTGGCAGTTCGCTCGTTGAGCTCGAGTTGACAGTGAAGTAAGCCCGCTTCGCGATTGTGAACTCTACTACCTACTGTTAATGTTAAATTTAGAATAACGTCTGTTGACGATCGCACGGAACCACGGCGTAGTTAAGTTGTAGTCCGTTGCGGTCTGACGCGGAACATTTATGAACGACTCTCGGCAGGAAGGCATTGCGGATGTTTAAACAGAATAACATCTGGTTAACTCATTTTACAAGTCATTTAGATGGATAGAGACATATTTGAGCGACGCTTGCCGGCATTCGTCGCCGAACTGCGGGAGCCGTGTAAAACAGTATCTGTAAAATAGTGTAATCACCCTTACGGATCATAGAAATAGTGCGACGTTTTAGATTGCCACCTACCGTCAATCTAGCGCCTCTCTTTAGTCTAAACCGGTCCTAACGTAGGTTAATTTACAGTACATTCTCCTCTGACCATTTCATAGCGTGACATAAGTCGTACGTCCGATAAAGAGTTACATATAGTAAAGAAAAAAATAATACTATTTAAAAAATCTCTTTCTATAATGAGTAAAAATAAATAGAAGTATATTAGAAAGGGGGCGGTGCGGTCCATACTCGTATTTGGTAAGTTAGGGTAGTCGGTAGCTCGGGTTCCTTGCGGGGGGCCGCCGCGCGTCCTAGTCTGTGTTCCGTATCGTCTGTGACGCTCGCGAGGAGGCGCACTATTCATGGATTAGTCATTCTTCACTTCAGACCCCCTAAAACGGTCAAGCACGTAATTTCTTCTGCTTGCCAATCACATTTTGATCGTATTCCTATACAATGCTCGACAAGCACCACAGAATAGATAGATTACATTGCCCAAGCAAATTGCTTGACAAGAATCACGTACACGTAACCTATCATTTGGGGGCGTTGCCTACTTTTGATTGGCCAATGTAATATGACTTTTCTGTGTTGCTTGTCAAGTATCGATCCTAGACGATCAAAATGTGATGCTTGACCGTTTAGGGGGTACATTAGACCCACGGCCGGGTTTTCTGTTATAATACTGTCTATACAAGCTGTGTTTTTATTCACTCCAAATTTAGAGGATGTGTTCAATCCATGAAATTGAACAACTTTCTCTATGAAACATAGGACCAAATATGTAAAAAAAATACTATCCATAAAATAAAAGAGATCACTTGATCAGTTTAGTAAGGGATGACCAAAATTTGGTGGCGTATTTCAAACACATGTTTCTTAGAGAAAGTACAGTTTCTTGAACTGAACACATCCTTAAAATTTGGAGAGTGAATAAAAATACACCTTGTATTTTTTTAAACTCTAAAGTTAGAATTTTCTAAAAAAAACCTTATTAAGAACAATATCCAAAAAACCCATCCATGGATCTAATCTAAAGCGTCTAAAGAATTACCCTATACATCTTCTAACGTCACTTCCTAGGTATTAAGATTTCGGTACTTCAACTTTTAGTGTCATTTCGATCGAGTTCCTCAGAACAAAGTGATTTTGAACTAGCATACTTTTTTCTTTGAAATATTTGTAGTTTTTATCTTGTAGAAAGATTACGTTAAAGTTAAATACGTTAAACTCATAGTCACACACTTAAGTTGTTGGTCACGTGGTGTGACATAGTCTTAATGTTATCGCTATAACGCGCCCTAACTTGCAACTTGTGACTTGTAACTTGTATTGTAACCCCAAACGTAAGGTTGTAGTTGTGCCTCCCCGCGACTAGTGGCTTAATTTTAACAACAATTTTATGGTACAAAAAGTAATTTTAGTTCCATAGACATTTAAGAACTACAGAGTTTATATTTAGAATATAAAAAGAAATATATTCACCGGTCGCGTTTCTCTCGATCGACGGTCAATAATGTACTTATATTAACACTATGCGTATAAAAAGTGTTCAAAGTGAAAGCGACGCAGGTTTCACAACTGATATGCAACCTCATAACAAATTAATTTTATCTTTATTTTTAATAACGATCGTCTTTTATTGACAGACTCGATCAACATAAGACAATCGTAATTATAAAAAAAGTAAATGTTATCTGTATTAATAATAAACAGTGATCGGAATAGCTAGTGCAATTTTGCGGGATTTAGTGACGTTTTCTTAATATGGATATGCCTTTTAATCCCGCTTGGTAGGGATTATATCCCAAATCCCGCAAGTCTTATCCATATTAAGAGAACGTCACTAAATCCCGCAAAATTGCACTACCTTACCAATTCCGATGACTGGTAATAAGGTTGCGAGGTATGCAACCAGTGTCGCTCGGACTTTGAACAACGAAAATAAAGTTAACATTATATTTAATAGTGTATACGTTGTGAAGCTAGATATCGCGTGGGTCCTTTAGTCGGCAAAGACAGCAGTGCACGGTTCGTGGGTGTTTTTCTGACGGGATAATTCAGTTCCCGAGATCTCCGTCGTGTCAGGCCGGCGGCTTTAAGAAAAAAACAAACTCAATTTTTCTTTGTATTCTTCTATTTTTATGAAGTGGCTACGTATAAAATCTAAATGTCGCGTTTTTCCGTTTCGTCGGTAATAGTCGTGCGTTTCCGCCGGCCTGCGCGCGCGCGTCGGCCGCGGCTCGAGTGCTGCCCTGTGATACCCGTGCGGCGCCCCCCCCCCGCCCCCCTCCGCACTTGGCCAACCCAATCACAAACGGAACTAATCCATCCCTTTCTTATTACGTACGCATCAAGAAATGGTCGTCATTGCATTAGCTTCGCGTTGTATCATTTTTTTCGGCACACGCCCCTGGAAAACGCGCATGTAAAAATCTTTCAATGAAATAACTCGTCAAGAATATTCATGGATTTAGTAAGATCATTGATTCAAATTTCCGTGGTCTTTTCTGGAAGTCCTGGCGTGTGCCTTGTTCGTTTGCGTCGTGGTCGCGTGGTCATTTCGCGTGTCAGTCTGAAGTGATAGTCAATTATTGTAATCGTAATCATTATCGCGCCGCACGCCGCCGCCACACTCCCGCGCGCGATTTATAGTTCTTGCTTCCCCAATATCTCGGTAAGATCTTCGGACATTTTGTCAAACTACCTAATAAACGTAACTGAATTATGCCAAGCATTTCTATATATGTACCTATATTCCCTTTCTTTGCTTGAATCAGAAAAAAATACTTTTTAGGTTGTATTTAACATGTAAAAAGTATCTGGCATAATTTTGCTTGTCGTTTATGTATGGATGACATCATCATCTTTTTACTATACATCGAAAAATATTTTGTTAATAAAACAAGGACAGAGTGTGTCAGCGGCGTTGCCCCCCCGCGCCGCCCCCTCTATAAGTGTTATACATACATTAAATAGGTCATTTAGTTATGGATTAAATACAAAACTGTGAAAAAAAATCAGAGTTATAATAGTTCGTTAGTTTTAATTATATTTCTGATATTAATTGATGTTTTGCTAAAAGATAATTTATCTGTGCGTTACGTTTGATGTCGCGTGGGTGCGCGTGCGCCGGTGTCGCAGCGACCGCGCCAACACTAGAGATGGCCAAAAGACCCGATTTAAACCCGACCACTGGGTTTAAACCCAATAAAAACCCACATTGTATGTTATAGAAACTTATACTTACCATATACTACTATATGTCAAAAGACAGCAGTAGGCAAAATGTGTTCTATAACTTTTCGGCATCAGTCAATTTGTGTTCTAGTAGATTTGAGTGTTTGATCCATTATACAGTAGTCAGTTTAAGCTCTAGGCAAATATCAAATGTAGTCAAATTGTGTTCTAGACAGTCCATTGGTCGGTCCGAATGTGACGATGCGATGGAAACAATTTATTGTTAATTATACAGAAAAATATTCAGAGGACGCAACATCTCTTATTTCTGAAGATTTTATTTAGTTCATCTAAATGGTCTATGGGCGTTAACTGGGTTTAAACCCAGCAGTTAGGTCAAAATCGGATCCTTTGCCCATCACTAGCCAAGACTCGTTACCTACAGACAATATTCGTTAGTTTACAGTTCCTCGATCCGCTGCTGTATCGTATTGCACCGGCCGGCCGGGCCCTGTGTAATCTACTCCCATACAATTAACAGGGTTTGTGTGAAGATCTGTCTATCTGTACCTATTTTACTACGAAAGCAAAAAAGTCGTCGAAGTCGAGACTCGAGCGCACATAGCCCGGTTGAGCTTTAGAAATAATTAACCCGCCACTTATGTAACCTCAAAAATATTATATTACATATAAGCAATACCACAGTACCTGAAATTGATAAAAAGGAAATATATAAAAATGTAATAGTTCGGGAATATTGATTGGATACAGAATAATGATAACTTGGCGGTGTTCGATGAGCAGATACAGAAATAGGACAGGATTTGAGTTTCAGTGTGTGATCCTCGTGTGTGCAGCGTCTGCTCTGGCGCATTCAAAAAGTATGACTCGTGTTTCGATCGATGAGCTAGCGCTGAGCGGACGCGGCCATCACGGGACTCCTAGTTCAGTTTAAGTTTAGATGTCGATTGATTTAATTACTATGTGCGTTAGTTTTGCGGTTGATCGTACTAGGAAAAGGGGACGCGTGGAAACGACAACTTTATTTGCTTTCACGCGCATTTCAAACTTTACTTGTCAAGCTTGCGTTTCCCGTGCCCCCGCGGTTGTAAATACAGGCAGGCTATTATAATTCAAGTTTACATCTATTGATCCAAACGCTTGGGAGAGTGCTGGTCGTAATTTCCAGTGGCTTGATTCGGATGTCAGTCGTCGGTGGTAGATGTAACACGCGAGTCGAGGGTCGCGCCCTCGCTGTTTCTCAGGAGCTCCCAACTCTTTAGGAGTGGGTGAACAACAACTTAGGTCCTGGTTAGGGTAAACGGTTGAAGGGATCATAAGCGAGGTGATAGGACTTGTTATTAGCGTAAGGATTCCCCGCACTGGACTGGTAAGCGTTCATGTCGCTTATCAATTTTCTGGTTTAACGAAGAAATGAAATGCACTCGCAGTTGCGTACCAGTCGAGAGCGGGCTGTAGGACGTGCCATACGCAGGAGTCGGGTCATCATCGCCGGCGCCGAACGGTTGGCAGCCATGTCGTATGTCTGCCAACCGTATGGCGTTGACGCTATGGCGTTTCGTTTCGAAGAAGGACGGATCGTTCGACATCCAAACGGTTACTTTCATATTGTACGAGTTTGTAATAGGATATCCTTTGTATTAACGTCCAGGAGATGGTGGGAAGAGATGGCTTCTGTTTTATGTTCGTATTATCAGAGTGCCGGGCGAAGTGAACGCGTCAGTGCAATGGTTGTGGGCTGTTCGCTGCACGTTCAGTTCGGCCGGGCTGCGACCTCGCGTCGGTTTAGTTGAGTCGCACGTACGTAAGCGATACGGTAAGCGAGCCGCAGGCTCGATCGATCACGTCACGAGTGATAAGCGAGATAAATATCATGAGTGTGAGGTGGAGGTGAAAAAAAATACTGCCAATCGATTGTAGTTTATAAATATTGGATAATGATTTGTAGATTAAAACGATTTCGAAATATTGTGTCCTGAATATTTCATATTTTATGTATAGTATCGAATACGCGATCGGTGTTGTTCAAACGTCGCCGGCCGCCCGCGCCGCCGCGGCGTGCAGTTTCTTTCGTGCCTTTGGACTTCGGTAAACTTTCGGACAATATCATCGTACTCGGATATTGCTTTCCAACAGACGTTTGGACACGACCGGCCGCCATGTAAATGTTTCCTTAGGGCGAGGACGATGGATACAAACTGTGTTCTGTAGTGTACCGAGCGACAGGGCGTTGTCTAGATAGGTTTGCACTTGACGCGGCGGCCATTTTGTATAGCACTTCACCGCCGGCGATGCCGCCATCTTTGTGAACGTGTGTTGCACGAAATGGCCGCCGTCACGTAATTAAGGGCGGACATTGTTCGCAGAAGCTAAATTGTAAAAAAAAATAGATTGCAATATAAATTGTGGTTGTTAGGTGTAAGGAAACGGCATATTGGGTGTTGTGTATGAAGGGTTGGGTTGAGGTTTTGCGAAGGGAACGATTTGTCAAAGTCCCATAGCGCGCTTAGACGATAATCTTAAGAAACAGCTGCAACTGACCGTCGATGCTTTCTAAGATTCAGTCTTTAAATGCACCCAATATACCGGTGTAGTTGTTAGTTTTGATATCGGAACTGTGGGACTGACAGGGCTCATGTGATGAGGATAAAGTTTTTTGTATTATTTGTAAACGTTTCGTGTGTAACACGGTTTGTCTTGAGACTGGTTCGGTGTGAGCGGGGCGGCGGCCGTTGCCGGAATATTTGATATTCAGGCGCACTCCATCGGGCCGGCCGCCGACCCCGAAGGCACCCTCGTCGCACAATCTGTGACTAGTAGCTCTACCATGAGTTGATATAAACTGAACAGGGGGTCAAGCTGCTATTGTTAACGTCAAAATCGTGGTTCAATGGTGTTTGAATGGTATGCTTTTTGACGCAGTTCTTTTTTCTTAAACCCAAAATCGAGACATAATGTGTTTCCGTTTTGGTCTTAAGAAACGCAATATTGTTTCGGTTTTGGAACTGTGTTAAAAAGTATTACCATTCAAACACCATAGAACCACGATTTCTACGTTAACATAAGCAGAATTGACCCCGTTTTCGTTACCGAAAACAATTGGGTATACTGCTCACAGTCAAAGCGAGTGACAGAGAGAAAACAGTTTACATCAACTCATGGTGGGGCCATAATAGTTCTCTCACTAATGTCTTAATTAAACCCACTTGTAACGGATTGTGAAACGAGCGCGCCGGTGAGATTTGTATCCAAAGATTGAATAGTGTGATGTATAACTTCCTATAGGTTTATTATTATACTAGTATTTTATATACTTACTTGTTGTTTTTTCTATTGTTTGACACTAGTTGGTAAAAATTTATAAAATTGACAGATCTCCAGATCGAATTTTGAAACGAAATTAACACGTGTAGTTTGTATTGTATGATGTAGACACTCATGACGTGATGGGCACCCGCCGAGGTGCGCGTGATCCGAGTTTGTATGACGTGATACTAGTTCCAGTGTCTGTCACGTTTATTATATTACTATGTATTTTGGAACGTGTGGTAACCCGCGCTCAGACCTCAGTATTTGATACGAGTCTTTATCTGTTCCTTAGAATAATTACATATAGAAAGTAAGTCCGCGCGCCCATTTTTAAGCACTTTATTTCGGAGCCAGATATGGCTCCAAACGCCGTATTTTTCATGTACTTACGGAGTTAAGAGTGTACGTGTGTGTGTCGCCGAGCGCAAGCAAGTAATCGTCACGCAAGTGTGAATCGGTTTAGTCTTCGATCATCTATACCTGTGGATATTGCATGACAATGGCATTTGTGGGACACTTTTAACTCCCCCAAAACGCAGCCCACTATGAAAGTCCCCCAAGACTTGTCATACAACTTGACATTTAGTGTCGCGTGATTTGTCAAACGGCATGAGCCACATTTCAGCTTTGTTATTGTATGACGTGCTACATCCTCAGGTACAGATGACCGAAGGGTTTAGTGCTTCACTTTTGACAGAGCGATTTTATGAAGAGTATCTTTCTATACGTAATTATGCTAAGATCCGCTACTTGAATAGTTGCAAAGCAATATTCTCATAGTCCGAGCGCGGGGGTAGATATCAGAGGGAGGAGAGGCAGTCAGACTGCGCTAGATGGTGCTTGTGTGTACTTACGATGGATATCATATTGTTATATTATTTCTATACTTCAGAAAAATGCGCCTATTTATTTTTACTTTAGTAAAACGATGTGTTATTTAGGTATCTATCTCAAATTCTTTTGTCAATTTGTATGTATTTTGTGAGCGGTACACGTCTCGTACGCAGCCATCTATTGTCGAAATAAGGAAAGTTACAGAGTCATCTGTTGTCGAATAAGGTAAAGTAACAGTGCCATCTATTGGTGGCGATGGAACTGAATAGTACGGGAGGTGTAGCGCGGGAGCCTGTGACGTGAGGGCGAGAGGGTAGAGGGAGTGCCACAGAGGGTGCACTCGACATACACAAGGCGGAATATTGGTGCGCGACTGCGACGCGCGGTGTGCCGTAGGAAAGTTTTACGATAAATGGTGAAAAAATAAAGAAACTACAAAAAAATACTGTTTTTTATTTATTGCATTCCTTTCCTGAATATTATTGTAGGTAAATATAATTTCATTTAATTTCATTAATACTCATGTGTAGAAGTTTCTGAACACTTACAAGATAATTAGTACTTGATGCTATTGCTAGGTAACACCCCTTTTAAGGTAGGAAGAAGCATAAGGCTGGCCACATACAGAGGGAATTCCGTTTCGGAATTCCGTACATACAAAAATATATGGACCTACCACACACATGCGGGATTTTTCCGTACGGGAATTTTCATACATTATCGATATTCCGTTCGGGATTCCTGTATGCTTAATCTGTCTTCAATGAGCGAACCGTACCGTAATATTTTTTTTGCACCACCGCATTTGATAAGTGTTTAAACGGCATACAGAAGAGTAATAAATATACAGAATATCAATCCCAGACATTCGCTGAAACTTAATCGATATTCGATTCGAGACGAAGTTAGATTAATGTACAGTCAGCAGGACATCAGGTTATACAAAACTAAAATCTGCAATTTATTTTGAACCTCAATGTCTTCGCATTTAAGCATATAATTGATCGAATCTGATTAACCTGTCGTGGTAGTTGACTGTACCTACATCACGTGTGTGTATGTAACACTGAACTTGTCATCGGAAGCACTCATTCACATTGACCTTGGTCCAAACACTGATATCGCATTACCATTACTCAATTGATCCAATAATTGGCTCTACTGCAAATATTTGCCCATTCGAGGGCCTTCGATTGTTTGTTTCGGTCATATAAAGATGTGGTATAAAAGCTGGTACCGTTTAAGATCACCTCATTCTTAGTTACCTACTCCCAGATCTCTATAAGAAACTTTAATTATGAAATCGTGTGTCGTATTTATTCTGGCTATCGGTGCAGTCTCGTCATTCGGTTCTGGCCCTTATTTACCAAGTGGTTGGAGACCTAAAGGACCGGCTTTCGTACTACCGACTGAAGTAAAGGACGAAAAACCTCAAGAAAAAATTTCTGAAGCTTCTGAAGCCCTTAGAGAATACGGCCCTCCAGCTGTTCAGGACATTTACCAGGCTGTAACCATACAAGCGCTACCGGATCTGTATACAGAAAGAGCTTTTGCTGCAGAAAATAAGGCATCTGAAGAGGAAACTGTATATGTTCTGCAGAATGTGAATGTTGGACTCAGAAGCAATGTGTTTGAAAGTGTAGATAATGAGATTGAAGCTTTTAAGCCTACAGAAGCTGGAACGACAGAGGTAACTGAAGAAGAGAAGTTTACTATAGTTGTAATAGAAGAAGAAGTTAAAGAGCTAAACTTAGAAAAATCTGCAGGAGATATCGGAGTTACCGATAGTACTACAGCTGGTATACTGAATGAGACTACAGAAAATGCCGAAGAAGTTCAGACTACGGATCAAAACTTACTTATCGGTGACGAATCTTCAGAACTTATAACTAATAATGAGTTAAGAATTAGTGGTGAATACAATGTGTTAAACCAAGATAAAAAAGCTCATGAAAAAGGCAGTGGATCTAAAGTTGCTGAAAGAGTTGAAATACAAACTGTCGGTTTCAGGGAGTATGGTCCACCTGATGCACAAATTGACGAAAAGAAGGTAGAATCTGATAGAATAGATGCTAATGAAACTAGGAGGAGGAGGTTTTCGTCAAAATTCACAACAGCCAAGAAACATTAAATAATTTAACTAAAGAAGGGCCGCGTTAATAGGTCACGTTTGAAATTTGTCAGTCCATCACTATGGACTTACACAAAATTACACTTAATTTGTCAATGTTAATCGTAAAGTTTTCTTTCCTGATTATTACAATAAATATGTATTATTCACTGAAAAAAGTTTAGCAATTATGCCTTCGAATAAATAAATATTGTGTGCCCACTGTTAAAAGGTTACGTTGTTGAGTTTTGATGAAGTGTCAAATGTGACCACTTGCTAGTTCTGATTTACTTATCAATCAACTCCTACATAACTTCTTTTGAAATAACGGCTTAGAGAGATAAATCTAGCGCACTACACTACATACCCTATCTTAATTTTAATAAGTATTGTACGCGTAGGTACTGTCGAGTCTTCGGTGATTATCTAGAAATAAGTAATTAAAATAATAAGTTTCATCAAAAATAAGTATTTTTGCGTTTTATTATGACCTCAGAATTGATAGTGCATTGATAATGATGTAATAATTGGTAGTGCATTGGGCCGGAATCCTAAGGGTGCGGGTTCGAATCCCGTCTGAGTTGCTACGGGTGAGTCGATTTTTTCTAATATTTTTCATTATTTATTCATCTCAGAATTGATATCTATAAATTTTATTTTTTTCAAGATTGTGCCGCTAGCACAATCTAAAAATAATAATAATAATAAACAACTTTATTTATTTACAAATATCTATCATCTTATGGAAAGTAATCATTTCCCTCTGCACTTATAGCTTTTATGTAGGTTTGCACTGCACTTCCTTTTAGAGCTGTCAGCTTCCGCGATAATGATCGCATCGCTGCAGTGACGCATATCTGCAGATGTGATGATATGGTGCTATCACTTGTGATGACGTGACGAGAGCGCCCCCGTTCGCTCGACGATGCCTCTAGCGCCCCTGGATTGATAGCACTTGTATGGTATAACGCTACCATTCCACATTGGGTGCATATGCTTGGGTTAAATTTATTTAACAATTTACGAAGTTAATGACTCAAGTACTTATCTAATTTAAATAGTCTAATAATGTAGAAGTTAAAATAAGTTTTACTACTGTGTGCCTACATAAAAAAAATAAGTAAATAGGTTGGTAGGTAAGTAGGCTATAAGAGAAGTGTAGTCACTTCTCTTTTTCAAGGAATTGGTTGGAAAAGTTATTGATGATCCGTCTTTACTACTCGACCGATCATCATGAAATTTTGCATACACATTGTCAGGGGTACCGAAAAGGGCATTGGTACCTTTTGTCTAGAAAAAATGTACTGTCCTTGAGGGATAGAAAAATAACTGCTCACGCAGACGAAGTCGCGGGCGGTCGCTAGTATGCGTATCATTAGTGATACGTAAGTACTATAATAATAACGTAATAAACAGCGAAGAGTAATCAACTATTTCGCAAGAAAAGCATAAGCCGGTAGGTCAACCGCCTCTGTGGTCTAGTGGTTCACCCACATGTATAAGACGCAGGGGTTCCGAGTTCGATTCCCAGGAGGGGGGTACAATTTGTACTTGGTTTGGTTAGTGGTACCTAGTGCTTATTTCAAGTCCGCCAGCCTGCCTAGCATGACCGATTTATTTCGCGTGATATAGCGTTTTATCACGTTTACTTAACTGTCAAAAAGACAAAGGAATTTGACAGTTGAGTGTCGATAAAATGCTATATCACGTGATATAAATCGGTCATGCTAGGCAGGCTGGCTATCTACCACCATCTTACCTAAGTCTGACGCCATAACAACAATTTAAAAATTGTTGTGTTCCGGCAGTTAGAGGTAAGATAGCCAGTTCCTCAGTAATGATGATTCCGGATATAGTGCGCTTCCACCTTCGGCCTTATCGTCACTTAACATCAGGTGAGGTGAAGGCCAAGCACATTCACGTTGTGCATAAAAAAAAGGATGCAGTAGGTACTTACCGATGTGCCCCAAGTGAAGTAGTCGTATTATACCGGCTGAGCACACGAGGGCAGGGGCGCAGGTTCCCGAATGTCTTTGATTTCCGCCACTCCACGCTCTCGCTTCTGCTTATTTGCTTATTAAAGGATTTTCTTAATTGAATTGACTTCTTTCGCTGCTTTGATGGTGACGCCTTTGCTTTTATGTTTTTCTATGACAAGTCCTCGATAGGCACTTACAAAATGTAGAATTAAAAACAAATGGTGACTTGAAGTTCTAATTTAGTTAGCAAGCACTCAAATAACTCAATAAATAAATGTATTGAAACAATTTATCTAAACATCAGTACCTACCGAACCTGCTGAACATAGGCCTCTCCGAGTGCACGCCACTGAGCTGAGCACGATCCGCGGCTACACTCATCCAGTTTATGCCAGCCACCTTGCGAAGACCGTCGCTCCTTCGTACCTACTTTATTATTGAATGTTAATTTCATGAAAAATTATACATTTCGAATACCTAGCCTATTGCAAAAATCCCTTTCAAACTAATAATTAAGTAATTTGAATTTATTTAGAAAGGTAAATAAGTAGGTACCTATAGGTAGGTACCCAAAGTGTAAAATGCAGATTATGCAGAACAGTTTCCGAGGCACAGGTGCTGTAGTTTGAAGATTTTACAATTTGCACTTTATAACGTGTGCTGAAGGTTTATTTTCCGATTACACTTCGATCAATGAGTAAACGCTTTCCATTCTTTTGATTATAATAAACCCTGCTTAGCAGGAGAGGCGGCGAGCGCCCTCTAGCGGTGCTTCGCATAAATTAAGACAGTTTTCTTTTTAAGATGGCGCGCATAATCGTAGCTTTGTGCTTTGATATTCAAATTAAAATTGTATTTGGTTAGACTGACTGCTATATTTTATGTGTGACTGTGGGCCCATGCGCCATGTCCCAGCGTTGCCCCAGTTTCATTTATTTAATTACCTACTTTCTTTAGGTAGGTATCAAGAATTGTTTTATATTTAGAAAAACAATTACAAAAACATTGTTGTTTTCTGAAGTAGGTATTTTGTGAAAACATGTAAGTAAATAGTACTCTAATGACATCGAAATATGTCTAATGATAAAAAATTGTGATTTAAAAGCGTTTTAACTTAAAAATCCCACTTTTTAATACAGAAAATAATTATCAATCTGATTCTAGAGTAAAATATCTACTCTGACATACTACTTTGATTAAGACGCGATAGATTCGCATTTTTTGAGAATGGTGGGGCAAATGACATAGGCGCGATGGGACATGTCTTTTATAATTTTGGCATATGGATGCAAATCTAACTCAACTTATATCGTTATTGTTAGTATTTCAACCATTATGGGGATGAAATGGGGGCGAATCATCATCAATCAAAAAATATTATTTTTTCTAAATTACAGATATTCAAGAGAGGATATCTCAAAAACTATACAAGATATCGAAATTTTTTACATAATAAATCTTGTCTCAAATTTAATCAGCTTTCATTTTGTAAAAAAAACTCATGTCGCTGGAATGCATAGTTTTCGAGATATATCTGAAAAACCGAAAAATGGGACCTTCAAAAAAATATCACCACAGATATAGACGAATCATAATATTGTCATTCAATTTTTTCGAGTAATCGTCGTTAGGCAAAGGAATCGCGCATCAAAGAGCCACTCGAGACCCGCCGGTGCGTGGGCAGCCCGACTCAAAGGGAAACAATCCATTTGCTGGCTTCGAGTGGCGGCATCCTGATTAATGCGTTTTTATTTTTTATTTTATAGATATGCGGGTGACTCTCGAGCTTCGAAATATTGTGATTTTAAGTGGCGATGGGATCGGGAATTCCGTTTGATTGACTGTCGTTAACTGTGATTGGGAAAAAATATTATATTTTTAATGCAAAATGAAATTTTTGGTTTGGAGCCTTTTCGAGAAAGGGATGGGTGGTTAATTCGTCCAAGCTTGGATCTTAACTGATTTATAAATATACCTACTTAGATGAAAAAGCACTAAACTTAAGAATAGGGAATATGCATCAATTTTTTTTTAATCTTAATCAAAAGTATAATGCGTGAGAAAATTAACTGTAATATTAAAACTTTTCTCTTGCGTTTTGTTCTCGTGATATAGTTACTTGAAGTTAGCGCGCAGCAGCACCCGCCGAAAACGCTCCATACAAAACGGTGACGTCACACATCACGTTTCAGGTGTGTTTAATAATAATAATAATAATCTTCAATTATCTCCCTAAATTTTGCGTTTAAGTACATACGTGTCATACAAAATATTGTTTCTTATTCGATATTCTATCTGACTGTAAAGTATGCATTATATCCGAAAATGAAAAAAAAATATCGTTATTTTCCCCTGACTTCATCGTGTGATAAAACTAAAATAATACATTTTTTTATTTTTTTTCCTGTTCCATCATGTATTTATACGTGTCCGCAGCGATCAAGCTCAAATTCATCAAAATCGGTGACTTATGCATATTCCCTATTGCGCCCGCTAACTGCCTCGACGCAGCCGAAATATTATTAACCGATTTTCTAAATTCCAACGAATGCACTTCTCGTCAGCTTCTGCATCTTTTAACACTATTACCATGACGATCGGTCAATAATTATAAAAGCTACATCACTTTTTAAGTACGGAAACACCCGTTTTTCTACAATTCCAAATCTAAAGGGACCACCTACAGGTCACAATTATTAACTGATTTACAAAATTATTTCGCCATTAGGTAGCTAAACTAATACCCTAGGACCCTTTTTTTAATTTTTTCTTAAGTCGGTTTCATTTCCGAAATATTTACAATTTTGTAAACAAACACCCTACAAAAAACCCGGAATTTTTGGAATTTTGCAAAATTCCCAAAAAAGTTACCAATAGATTTTCAAAATTTAAACGTTCACAGGTGTCTCGATAAATTCCTCAACTTTTAGTATTATTCCTATCTCGATCCTCTTAAAATCCTCGGAGATATGGTCAAAAATACGTCTCAGGCGATTTGCATCTGATAACCATTTTCAATGGTAAAAATAAGTCACAGCAGTCTAGCTGTCATTTTGACCGAACACTGATTGGTTTTCCTTATCGGTGAGGCGCTGAGGCGAAAATATGTGATTTTGAATAGTGTTTTGTTGACTATAGGTACATATTAAAATGATACTTGTGTTGTGTTACCTATACCTATAGATAATTTAGTTAGTTAAGGTACAAAAAACGATTCGAACTATTGCAATATAAAAAGTCTAGCGGCTGTGACTTCATTCGCGTGGACCACTACAAAAAGGTACTGTCACGCGGTAATTTGGGAATTTGAATGAAATTAATGAATATTTTTGTAAATATTTTTTTATTTTATTTATTTTGGCACATACAGTCATTACAAAAAAAAACAATTAAATAAAAGAGTTCATGGTGTAGACAACGAGTGCCCAAAATTAAACATAGTGAAATGTTAGTTGCAGACTTACAGCTAGTTTAAATATTTGTAAATAGTAACATGCTATTAATTTACATATTATTTGATAGGATAACAAAATGTAGTGTGGTACAGTCAACGGCACGCTGGTCAAACATGACTGGTTAATTAAATTCAATAAATTTTGTGCTAAAATGCGAAGACTACGAATTTTTTTTTTTAAAAAAAGCAGATTTTTGACAATTGTATAACCTGACGTGCTGATGACTGCCCATTATAACAGGTTCTGACGTTTTGAGACGGAGCTACACAACAAGACAAAAACAAAACAAAATAAAACAAGACAAGGCAAAACAAAACAATAGGCTCACTTTAACATGTTGATTATTTCGGATTTAATACCAGTTAAAGTATTGCAAAACAGATCTAAATTTGAAAATTGGTTATTATACATTCTTAGACAGCGAGAGAAGTAACTATTGCGAGTATATTTTTTTCGATAGGATGGTGGTACAAATATTTTTATAGGGCGTGAAGGGCGTGCGGGTAGTCGCGCTTTAATTATAAGGTTTACTTTTGATAAAAGGACCGGGCAATCTATTTTGTAGTTTATTAATTTAGTAGTTTAAATATTTAGCTTTAAGTCAGGATGGAGGGTGGGGCAAGTGCCCCACCTTGCCCCAACGTGGGTACGCCCATGGCGTGGACCTTAGGGAACCTTTGACCAGGATAAAAAGTATTGTACTTATGTTATAATCCAGGTTATAAACTATCTGTGTGTCAAATTTCATCCAAATCTGTCCAGCCGTTTAGACGTGAAGAGGTGACAAACGTATACATACACTAACACAAAAACTTTCGCATTTAAATATTATATCGGGAAAAAACCGGTCAAGAGCGAGTCGGACTCGCGCATCGAGGGTTTCCGTACCATTATAATAAATTTCACCACACTAAAACAGGCGATTAAGTTTTAACAGTATGTTTTTGACGTTTTTATGTATGGAGAAAATGTCAAAATCAGTACCCTTAGCACGAACAGCTATCGAGAAAAATAACGCGCGTAAAATTACTCGATAGAGAATTCTCTATGGAAAATTTAATTTCGCTATTCGGCGGTAGATGGCGCTGTATTAATTTTTCATACAAATATGCACTATCGAATGATTTTTACGCGCGTTATTTTTTTCGATAGCTGTTCGTGCTAAGGGTACTGATGGTTAAAAATTGATCGGCTGTTAAAGTAGTTGGTGAAATCAGGTCTCAGAGTAGAATAATAAAATTATTATTGCAGTTTAGGTCAGCGCCATCTCTTGACCGACAGCGGAATTAATATTAACTTTTTTAGAAATTTTGATAATTTCTAAAAAGTGTGCTATATTGAGACATCGTTTTATTTTTCCTGTAATCTTTAAATAAACTACTACCACATAGAATTATTGCAGATTTTTCTCTTTTCAAACTTCGGAGATAAGGGGGGAACTGTTGTTTTTACATTTTTCATCATAAGTCGAAAACTAATGCGGCCTAAAAAAAATGATTGAAAATATGCAAACAGCGCTCTTTCATATGATACCCCACATGCCCTAGTAGCCCCACTTCAAAATTTTAAGACCCCTTTAAGCCCCTTTTCAGTCCCTGTTGTAAAAAAAAACTTTCTTATTTGCAAAATTGCTGGGTAAACGTCATCTTCAACTATTCCAAATTTCAAGGTGATACCATTAGTAATACCTAGTTCTCAAGATATCCAGCTGTTACAGACAGACAGACAGAGCACCTTTTTACCATTTTGGTACGGAACCCTAAAAAGTATGGAAAAAAATTTTTTTCCCGATATTCCCCAGTGGGAGACCACGGACGGAAATAGGCCGTAGGTATATTCCTAGCTACACCTAGTTTAGTTACAATTATGGTAGGTGCCTGCCTGTAGGTAGATATTATTTGAGTGTTAAGATAGGGTTTCCTAGGATGACGGTGCCGTCATATTACGGCCGTAATTTAGCGGCGTAGAACGTTGTCTATGTAAACAATATAGCGCGATTTCTGACGTTACGGTGTCGCCGGCGCAGCGCCGTATTGTTTTAGACAACATTCAACGCCGCTTTACATCCGTAATTTGACTGCACCCGCTATACTAGGAAACCCTAGCTTTAGGGGCTCTGCTCTAATAGAGCTGTAGATACTAACGACTTAAAAGATTTATTGTAACTCGCCACCTAATTATTATAGTAACCCCTTAAGGCCTGAGGCTCCCAGGAAGTCTAGTACCTCCTTCCTGGCTTTAATACAAATACAAATATTTATTTGCACATAAGAATAAGATGCATAAGATTTTTTTCCCCCGGGTCGATTACGTGTCGCCCCATATGGATACTAGGCTTGTGGATTAGGGGTCCACAATCACATAAGAGGTGCTTGGGCGTTTCCTGCTCCTCATTGCAATATCTGGTATAAATGATGTCTGTTTAGTTTTCAGTGCCTTTGGAAATCAATCACACTTGACAATATTGTGATCTCAACCACATACCTACCTAGGTAAATAGCATATTTATACCTATTTTCATTTGTTTGCAAAGACAATAAAGCTCACTTTGCCATGGACGGCCGTCACACAAAGGTTAACATTGTTTCAAAATCGACCTCCACAGCGCAAAAGGGCGGTCGGACTAAATTATTCACTAACCAAGCAACACTGAGCACTTATACCTCTCCCGCTCACACGTATGCTTAACATATATCCCCGTCTCTGTCTTAAGGTTTGATGTCTGTGTTGCGCTTTCGCCGGCACATACGGTTGTCCTTGTCTGTCCTACGAGGGATGCGTGTTGATGTCTCTCTCATTCTCATTAGGTTAGTGGGAGAGGTGTGTTTGCTGACGTTTGGCAGTCGCATTTTATATGAAGCGAAAGAAGATTAATGGTGGAGATCAGAGATTGTGGTCGAGACCCAAAAAATAAACATTAGATGTTACATTTACATTAGGTATAGGTTAGGTAGGTTAGCTATTTGGATGTTTAAAAAAAACCGTGAAAATAGCATTAAAATGTATGGAAATCCTGAAACTGAGAACTCAGATCCTTGCAGCTCTTAGAATGCTTATAACAGTTGGGTGTGTATAGCAATCTGGATCTCCTCCATTCACTCCCTAGATGGCCATCATCAGATCACAGCTAGGTCAATCTCTGTCAATTCACAATCAATTTAGTAGTTTCATAAACAAAACATTTTGTAAATGAAAAGGGACAGCCCTAGCACATTTTAAATGTGTGGGCAATGTTGGGCCGGCTTGAACGGACTTTTACTACCTACCTAATTAATTACCCAGCGATATAACTGAGGAAATAAGCGTCTTTTGTGTGAAATCAAGAAACAAGCCTGTCGATTTTGTAACCAAACTCGCATCTTACTTCGAACCTCACTTCACTTCGGGTGAATTTGTTATTAGGAATATAAGCTATTTTACCGATTGCAAAAGGTTTTAGGTAGCTACTAATAGCTATCTAAAATCTTTTATGCTTAGAAAAACAGCCATCATTATCTCACTTATGATTTAAAATTCTTGCGAAGTGACGTGAAATTCGAAGTGAGATGAGATGAGAGATTTTTTTAAAGAATCGACAAGCAGTCCTCATGTTTCGCCTATTTTTAGATAGAACACTCTGATGTATTTCGACTCTTTCCACCTTTTTGGACACCAAGACGTTGTCAGTTTTTGGTAAGACAGCTACTGACATAAGAGGAGCGGCGCAGGTATTCAGTACTGACTAGTACTGAATACCTGCGACGAATACTAAAATAGTTCAGAAATCTACAAAAAAAATCAAAATCACCTTAATCAGAAATTTTTTTGGGCAATGAATAGACCGTGAGCCCGCGACAGTATTGCCTACGTCATATGACATCACGATGAAATGCATGGCACACGGTCGGAAAAGTTGTGCTTAGCGAGGATCAGAAGATTATCGCAAAAAAATTGGCCGGAAGCTTGAGATAATCTTCCACTTCCGGTCAAAATTTTAAGATTATATTTACGTCATGTGACATCAGTAAGAGACCCGTGTCATCATTTAGTTTTCAATCGTAGAGAGAGTAAACATTTAAGTCTGTCAGTTCTGAAATGACTAAAAAACAAAAATTTTAAGTTTAAGGTATTCCGGCCATTTCAGAACTGACAGACTTATGTTTACTCTCTCTACGATTGAAAACTAAATGATGACACGGGTATCTTACTGATGTCACATGACGTAAATTTAATCTTAAAATTTTGACCGGAAGTGGAAGATTTTCTCAAGCTTACGGCCATTTTTTTCTGCGATAATCTTCTGATCCTCGCTCAGCACAACTTTTCCGACCGTGTGCCATGCATTTCATCGTGATGTCATATGACGTAGGCAATACTGTCGCGGGCACACGGACTAATAGGACGAAAGGGCAAAGATGGAGGATATGACGGTAGAAGATTGGTGCTATCCGGATGAGAAACAAGCTCTATAATCTTTTAGCAGGCTCTATTCTATTACAACAATTTGATTACCTAAATTTTATTGAGGCGTGATAATCACACTACTACTGTATTTTAAACCCGATGTCCCCATTTTCATCGCCGGATCCGCCCCGTCCGGCGCCGTCCTCGATCGCACGTAATTAGTTTATGCCGGGCCGGCGGCGCCGCGTGCCGGTCACGTGCCGGACCAGATTAAGCTTCTTCACCAATTGGAATATTTAATAACATGCACTTTATAACGATTAATTTTGCCGTTAAACGATTGATCAACTGTTATGTCGATAACATCCGGTGTTAAGTACCTGATGTAATAAACTACGGGTAATAATGTTTGTAATATTACAGATCATGATCCATCTACATCAAATCATAAGATAGGGTGAGTAAAGCTAGGGTTTCCTATATAGGATGACGGTGCCGTCATATTACGGCCGTAATTTAGCGGCGTAGAACGTTGTCTATGTAAACAATATGGCGCGTCGTATTATATTTTGCCGCCGCCATATTGTTTACATAGACTAACATTTTACGCCGCTAAATTACGGCCGTAATATGACGGCACCGTCATCTTAGGAAACACTAGCTTAACTGAACTGAACTAACTCATTGTAAGGAATTCATTTAAATAATAGGTTAACACGAAAATGTTTAAAACGGGTATGATTTTATCAATCACCTAATAAATACATTTTCAGTGATCTAATAAATAATATTTGTTCCCAAAATAGTAGATCTGTCACCTAAATTGAATCACCAAATAATACTAAAACGCTTACCTAAATAATAATTAAGAATTACTTTGAAATTATATCAATCATCAAATAATTATATTGGGTATCAAAATAATAAAAGTGCCACTAAAACTGAATCACCAAACAATATAAAAATGTTTTCACTTCTCATGCTCGTAAAGTTCGTCTTTATGTTGGGTAAAGGCTGCATAAAATCGCTTTTTATGCTCTAGTGCATAAAGTAAAATCTTCGTCTAAGTCTCAGACTTTAAGGCTGGCCCCAGACCTACCGGTTTCATTTCTTTGCTTTGCTGTTCTACCATGGACCGCCGGCCAAGAGGCTCATTTTCAATCTATCGCATATTTTGACCTGACCACATTGGCAAGATAGCCATTAGTTTGGTGTTATCAAATATCGTCGTCTGGGGTGCGATGAGAAGTTTTAGTTTTCGTTTTAAAAAAAAACTGCTGTTTTATACAAAAATTAATAACGAAATTATCAAAATGTATGAAACAGTTAATTTTTTTCGCGATTTCAGATTTGCTCCCATAGTAAAAGTTGTTCAGTTTTATTATGGTCCCTATCTACCTTATTCAGTTTTATAAGGCTTTACCAAACATCTTGTATAAATAAGCGATCGAGTTATTTTTAACGATCGGAGTCCATGTTCAGGGTGGCATATCTCCTAAAAGCTTCCTACTTCGCAATCCAGGCGATGATATTTGATAAAACCAAGCTAATGGCTATCTTGCCAATTTGGTCTAGTCCCAAAATGCGATAGATTGAAAATTACGCTGGTTGGCCGGCGGTCTTTTAAGCAAGGTAGCACAGCAAAGCAAAGAAACGGAACCGGTAGGTCTGGGGCCAGCCTAAGACAAAGGCCGTCAGGTAAACAGCCACACACGCAATTTAACTTCGTTGAATTAACTTGTTATTTCAGTTTCTTTATTTTTTGTTGTGTTATAATACTTTTAGATAAGATAAGATAAGATAATTATTTATTCATAAACCACTACAACACCAAACAACAATAACAGGAACAATTCAGAGATAACTTAAAACTAACACAGTGTCCATGATAGTACCGTACCGGAGTGTGCAGCAGTGGCAGTCTGAAAAGGAACTCAGCTCAGTGTTGATAGTTCCGAGGAACCAGACACTGATTTTCAGCCAAGTCCCTGTCATCGTTTGGTCGCAAGCAATAACACAAAACAAAAGAGTGTACTTCAATACATTAAAAATATATAATAATTATACTTATTGTTAATTATATGAATATACATATATAATTTAGATACGTAGTGGGTAATAATGTGTCACAGTGAATAATAAATAAGCAGCAGGTACAACAAGATAATATTTAGAGTAATTTAAAAGCACGTTCAGGTATTATTATATAAGTGACAAGCTTAAGCAATAATATCAATTTCGGCATACTCGCAGCTATGTACAACATACCAAGGGGCAAATATAAATAAATCAATTAGTTTCAATACCAAGTTAATAAACATTCACTAATCCTAATTTTTGTTTTTCTAAAAATTCTAGTTTAAGGTATTTTATGAGAGAGGTCTTACACATCCGTCTTATAGGGGGTGGAATGGTGTTCCAACATTTTGTGGCTTGGTATCGAAAACTGCCAGTAAAAGCTACCGTACGGTGATGTTGGGTAGACAACACTATGCGCCTCAGTCTCATACTGCTACCACCACGACCCTGCATAAAATTCAACTTAGAGAAAAGATACTTGGGCTCATTATATTTTATAATGTCAAATAATAACCCAGCAAGATGTATATGTCGACGAAAACTAATTTTAAGAATGGAGTGCCTATTTAAGTAGGGAGTAACGTGACTACGCGGCGGTATGTTGAAACAGAAACGGCAACAAGCGTTTTGCACTCGCTGCAACTGCCTCTGAGTACTAGATAACAATCGTGGTCCATATACAAGATCTCCATAATTGAGTTTGGAGAGTATTAATGACTCGCACAAAGCTATACGAACCTGTTCACTAAGTAGATGACGAATCTTATAAAGCAATTTTAAGCGATAGAAGCAAGATCGCACCAAATTAGCTACGTGCGTCTCAAAGCGTAGATTGCTATCAACTATTATACCAAGGTCCCTTGCTTCATTGACACGTTCAATCGGTTCATCTCGAATAGACACATTCAAGCAGGTGCGATCAATTTTCGAAAGCTGCCCCTTAGAACCCAGTATCATGTATTTAGATTTTAGTGGATTAAGAGCCAATGCGTTTCTGTCTGCCCACCGCGCAATACAGTCAAGATCAGTATTCAATTTTACTACAGCTTCACTGAACTTTGAAGGATGAGATGAAATATATAACTGTACATCATCTGCATACAGATGATATCTGCAGTTTGTAATAACTTTCGCAATATCCGCACTATACAGCACAAACAGCAAAGGTCCCAAAATAGAGCCCTGAGGTACACCCCTGTATACAGACTTAAACTCAGAAAAAGAATAATTACCATTCGGCTCCACAAGCTTTACAGCTTGAGTGCGGCATTTGAAGTAGCTATCAAACCATTTCAGGGAGTTATGATCTAATCCATAATATGCAAGCTTGGAAAGAAGCAACGGAACACTAATACCTAAACTTACACCAAGTAACAACAAATCCATTTTTTTTTTATCAAAATACAATTACAACTTACAACTAAACAAGCACGTCTATTTATTACTTACACTTAATTATTACCTAAACCTACACTAAATAACAAAAATACAATATTTTAATCAAAAAATCAAAATACAATTACAACTTACAACTTAACTAACAAACCATTTATTACGTACACTTGCCACTCCTTTTCCATCTTACGCATAAACAATGACATTATTAAGTCTAACATGATATCTTTAAGTACTTAATTATAAATAGGTATTAATCAACATATTCGTTCTAAAAAACAAAAAATGATATTTTTTTTTATAAAACAAACTAACGACTATACTTTTATTTTATATAATATTCTATTAAAGTTGAGAAATAACCTTTTCCTAAATTAAAATAACATATCTTTTTAATAAAGGAACAATCAGTATGGTGGGTAAAAGAAAAAAAAAATGTTTTATAGTTAGTAGTCTTTTTTCTTTCTCCTCGATGTTGAAGTTTTGTTCCACATCCAATCAATGTTTTAAAGTCTAGGTTATGAATTGTATATCATACTATTGTCATTATCCGGGTTTTGGAGACCTGGTGACCTGTAAAACGGGTTTATAACCTTAGTTCGGGCGCCAGTCTCCACAATACTTATCAAACACTTACTTTATACAATTTAACTATAAACGTATACGCGTTGTAATTTATTGTGGAGAAAATAAAGCATATTTTTATTTATTTATTTATTTAATACCATCAAAAGCTTTTTTTATTTTTGAAAATGGGTATCAATTTTATTGAAAGGCCTTGTTAAATTAATATCTTTTTTTTTAATTTTTTTAATATGGGTATCAAATGAAAGGCCTTGATGAGCACACTCCAAAATTATATTTTTTTTTTACAAAAAAATGAGTTTTTTTTTTCAATTTTTGAAAATGGGTATCAAATGAAAGGCCTTGATAAGCACATTCCAAAATTATATTTTTTTTGTAAAAAAATAGTTTTTTTTAAATTTTTGAATATGGGTATCAAATGAAAGGCCTTGATGAGCATATTCCAAAGTTGTATTTTTTTTTATAAAAAAATGAGTTTTTTTTTTCAATTTTTGAATATGGGTATCAAATGAAAGGCCTTGATGAGGACATTCCAAAAAAATATATTTTGTCACAAAAAATTAAGAAAGAAAAATATTTTTTTTCAATTTTGAATATGGGTATCAAATGAAAGGTCTTGATGAGCACATTCCAAAAATATATAATTTGTCACTAAAATTTGAGTTTTTTTTTTTTTTTTTTTTTTACACCATTTTTGTTTAATTTCCTCACAATCGAAGTGAAAAGCAGAGTGTATAACTCGTACATAAAACCCATTTTATGCACTTGTTGTACAATCTACTATTTTACCATCGCCACTCTAAAAAGTGCGTTTATTTCAACGATACGAGTGAATAATAAGCGATTTTATTCACCGAGTGAATAAAAATAATTTGAATTTGGAACAAGCGCGCATCATGAATTAGAACAAAAAAGTACCTATACCTTACTGGCTGCTATGGAGCTAATTCCATAGAGCCATAGTTGCACAATAAAATTAAACGAATTTTTTTTTCCCTTTCATCAGTCATCTGGTACGATATTCAGTCTGCAAAAATTCAAAGTCTATACAGACTGATGAAATGGACTGATGCCGGACTGATCATGTAATCTCTCTCTTAGCGTGGTTGTTTTATGTCATTGGAAAACTTCTAATTTCACGCATGGGTCGCAAGGGTCGGTCATGGGATGGGTGACCAAAAATGTATTAGCTCAAGCTCCTCCGTGCCTCAGAAGGCACTTTAAGCCTTTGGTCCCGGCTACATTTGCAGTCTTTAACACCCATCAATCCGCATTGGGCCCGCGTGGTGGGTTATGGCCCATCCTCCCACCCATAAGGAAGGCCTGTGCCCCAGCGGGGGGGACATTAAAAATGGCTGATAGTCAACTATAAATACTAAGTATAAAGTACTGCTAGATACCTATTTGTTTTCTCGCAGTCAATGGTAAAAAGTAGAGTACACAACTCGTGAAAAAAAATTTCATCTCGGTCCTTTGTATCCCTCGGTTCACTCAGGATTCTACTTTTGAATCCTTCGCTACTCTCGGGATCCTACTTAGTCCCTCGAACTAAATTCCCTTTTTATTCACTTGTTGCATAATCTACTATTAGATACCCAAGAATTATTTTTAATCACTGGAAAATAATATTAATTTATCAAATAATTCAACTGAAAGACGATACTTTGTTGCATTTAGAATATTTCTTAAGCCCCTCCTCTATTTGCTTTTTTTTAAGAAAGAATATTTTTTCTTTTTAAATGTAATTTTCAGCACATTCTAAGTTATCAAATCTATGAATGAATGTCCAAACCTTACTTTGTGAACTTTTTCTTTTTGGTAGGAAGTTCACTTCTTCATCTGAACTACTCTCCTCAGGCTAGCATTAAACTAAGGAACCGATCTATTTATTAGGTGGCAGATCTATTATTTTGATAATTGACTAACTTTTTAAAGGACAGAGCTATAGAAAAAAGTGATCAAACTATAATTCTAGATACATATTTACATTAATAGGGATAGCTATTATTATTAGGGTATTGCAGATTAGTGACACATCTAAACTTAGGTGACAGAAAATATTGTTCCCGTTTAAAACAGGGCCTTCAAAACTTAATCTCTTTCTAAAATGTCGACTCAAATTAGAACTACTTAGTTAAAAGAATAAAGACAGAACACATCAGTCTTAAACCAGGTTTTTATTTATTCCATTGTTCTAAACAATAGAATAGAATGAAATAGAACACGGAAAGAAATACAGGAACTAAAGCTAAAGGTACAATGTGACACTGTGATTAAGTATTACAAAAAAATCTAAGTAATCAATTTTAAATTAAAAAATATAATAAACAGTAAGAAATATTATGAATATTGATAAAAAAATTCTTAGCCACAATAAAACTACTTTTTATAAAGAGTTGTATTAGACCAAATCCTAATAAAATATTGACGAATAATTCGGCAAGCGACAAGCCATAACGACTTGTAAACACCATAATCCACATTGACAGCCGTCGACAGGGGCCCGGGCCCCGTGGCTCGGGCCCCGGGGGCGCGGGCCCGCAAATATTTGCCACAGATAATCGGTTTGGGAATTAGCCGCGACTTGATCGCCGATAGCATGCAATATGGCGTAGATTCTTCGGTTTATCTTGAAGTTTGTAAGTACATACTTCGAAATTAAAAAAGTTTAAACATGAGTTTTTGGATGTGTTGAAAGGTTTGATGAGATGTGCATGCATGGTCGCTGTTTTGATTGGTAGGGAGTGAAAGTAAATTAATAAATAAGGTGACACCCTGAGCGAAAGTGGCGCCGCAGTGAATTATATTATAATACTTATTTCATATTATAATACTAATACAAAATTTTAATAATGTTTACGTGGAATTTTTAGGGCCCACAGCCTGTATTCTCTATCTACTTCTAAGAATATGACTATATATAAGAATATATATGCCCTCGGGCATATATAGTGATACCTTTTAAAAATACTAGACCATGGGCCCTAAAAAATCCACGTAAACCTAGGGAACCTAGGTATCGCTTTTTTGAGGGTAATTATGTAGAAATTAATAATGCTATTCAAAATACGGACTGGGTGCAGTTGTTTGAAGGGCATTCCTTGGAGTCAGCTGTTAATGTATTTTATAGTGAAATTTACAAAATTATCAAACAAAATGTCCCACTTCGACCTAGTAAATCTAATAGTTTTCCTGTCTGGTTTTCTCGTCCTCTTATTCACATCTTTAAAAATAAACAGCGTGCGTGGGTAAAGTGGAAAAAATATAAAAACATATCTGATTATGAGCAGTTTTCATTGTATAGAGGAAGGTTCCAAGAACTAGCGCCAGAATGTTTCAATTCGTATATGACATCTATCGAAATTGGTCTACAAAAGGACGTTAAACTTTTTTGGTCATACGTCAATAGAAATAAAAAGAAATGTGGCATCCCTGAAGTGATGTTTTACGATGGGGAGGAGGCCTCTGACCCACAAAAGATATGTGATTTATTCTCAAATTTTTTTTGCTCCGTTTATGAAAAAAGCGATCCTAACAAGGTACAATTTCCCGACCTAGCACTGACACAGCCTAATGACTACCCAGTCCTCCATGACCTTGAGTTCTCTAATGAAATGGTGGTTGCTGCCCTTAAAGCTTTGGATATAACTAAAGGTCCCGGGCCAGATAATATCCCCCCTCTTTTTCTTAAGCATACTGCTAACTCTATAAGTGAACCATTAAGTTATTTGTTTAATCGTAGCTTAAAAGAAGGCCACTTACCGCAAATTTGGAAAACGGCAAATGTCACACCTGTTTTTAAAAGCGGCTCTAAGAATGATGTAATCAATTACAGGGCAATATCCCTGATATCCATAATGCCTAAGATATTAGAGCGACTCATTCACTCCGCTATTTATCCCAGTCTTCATATTAGGATTATTCCTGAACAACATGGATTTGTGAAGAGTCGCTCTACTGTTAGCAACCTTGTAACATACATGACATTCTTATTTGAGAATATGGACCAACGAGGACAGACGGACGCGGTTTATACTGACTTCTGTAAGGCGTTCGACAAAGTGGATCACCATTCTTTTGCAGAAAATCGCATTCAATGGGATACATGGTAACTTATGGCGCTGGTTTTCCTCGTATATCACAAATAGAACGCAAAAAGTAGTCGTTAATGGATTCTCTTCGTATAATGACATTTCAGTAACCTCTGGCGTAGCTCAAGGGTCGATTTTGGGTCCGTTGCTATTTGTGCTGTTTCTTAATGATGTAGGTACTTGTTTTAAGAACACTAACTACCTGTTATACGCTGACGACCTTAAAATCTTTAGAAACATCACAGGTACTGGCGACTGTGTTAAGTTACAGGAAGACCTGGATCGTCTCTCCGATAACTGTGTTTAGAACAAATTACAGCTCAGCATTTCCAAATGCAAAAGTATCACATTCACGAAGAAAACCAATATTGTTAATTTCCAATACTCCATAGGTAATATTCCACTACAAAAAGTATCGTTAATAAGAGATCTGGGTGTCCTTCTAGATAGTAAATTGCATCTGGATGCACATGTAGACAGTGTTGTGAATAAGGCTTTTCAAATGTATGGTTTTGTCATGCGTACTTGTGCAAATTTCAAGCGTCCTTCCTCCTACTTTGCCTTATATAGATCGCTAGTTAGATCACAGATGGAA
This sequence comes from Agriphila tristella, assembly GCA_928269145.1. Classification (NCBI taxonomy): domain Eukaryota; kingdom Metazoa; phylum Arthropoda; class Insecta; order Lepidoptera; family Crambidae; genus Agriphila; species Agriphila tristella. The sequence goes on along the minus strand of OV743450.1, from coordinate 14,872,062 downwards.
TATGGAACAATAGTATGGGATCCATTTTACCTAAAATATAGTGACCAACTTGAAAGAGTTCAAAAGAAGTTTGTACGATCTGTCAATTATAAATGCTTTCATAACAAATCGTCATACGTTGAACTTCTCAATAAATTTTCTCTGCTTTCTCTAAAATCGCGTAGAATGCTTATAAGTCAAACATTTCTATACAAAGTCATAAAGAATCAGTTTGATTGCACTCATTTAATAAATAATGTTTCCTTAAGCATACCAAGTAGATCTGAACGTATACGCAACGCTTTGCTTTGAAAATGTGTAAAACTAATGCTGGTAAACGTGCGCCCTTGCGTCACGTTATGCAAAATTACAATGATCATTTTGTTGACATCGATTTGTTTAAGCTTTCTCCTGGGCAGTTCAGGACGGAAGTCCTGCTGCATCTTCAAAATTTAGATACGATGATGTAAGATCTGAAATTAAATTAAATTAAATTATAATGTACCTAACTATAGAAACTATTCAATTCTATAATGTAATATTGTGGATAACGTGGTTGTTTACAAAATAAGTATGTTTTTTATGTAAGTGTATAAGTATAACTTCATTTTGTAAATGTTTGTTGTTCCTAATAAAAAATAATAAAAAAAAAAAATAATAAATAAAGTAAAACATTATTAAAATGTTTTTCTATTAATAACTTATTAAATGAAAACCTCTGAGGGCGCCACTTTCGGTCATACAACCGCCTTAATAAAAAGCTTGAAAAATCATTGCATAATAAGATCGTTGTCGTAAAACGACTTTCAATTCTGTTGTTATATTTAGTACGTAGTACGCGTAGTACCTACTACTAATACTTGTCTATTTTGTGGTTACAAGTATACCTACTTACTGGACATTAAATTTAATTTTTCCTCAGTTGAGTGTACAAATGACGTCGCCCGTATTTTATAATTGACCGAGCGAGCACGAAGTGCGAGCGAAGCGTCTCTGCTTCAGCTTGGGCAAAAATTCTTTCGTATGTCTGTATGTTCTCTTCTACAGGTCGCATTTCTCAACCGATTATCGTGAAAATTTGTGAGCAGGTTCGAAAATTATATGGAATTTTTTTGTCGAGCCAGATTTTTTTAATTTTTCAAAATGGCGGACAAATGTTAAAAAAAAACAGGTTTTTTGGCTTTTCAGCGCTGTCTGTTCTCCTCTACAGGTCGCATTTCTCAACCGATTCTCGTGAAATTTTGTGAGCAGGTTTGAAAATAATATAGTTTTTTTTGTCACGCCACTTTTTCGATTTTTTTCAAAATGGTGGAGATATGTAAAAAAAACATATTGCAGTCCAGCTTTCCGGCTCTGCTTTTCTCCTCTACAGGTCGCATTTCTTAACCGAATTTCGTGAAATTTTGTAGGTTTGAAAGTTTGAAAATCATATAGATTTTTTCAAGTTGAGACAGTTTTTCTAAATTTTTCGTAATGGCGGAGATGTGTAAGAAAAATGTATTTCAGTCCGGCTTCCTGACGCTGGATGTTCTCCTCTACAGGTCGCATTTCTCAACCGATTCTCGTGAAATTTTGTGAGCAGGTTTGAAAATAATATAGAATTTTTTTGTCACGCCAGTTTTTTGAAATTTTTCAAAATGACGGAGAAATGTTAAAAACACATATTTCAGTCCGGCTTTCCAGTGCTGTCTGTTTTCCTCTACAGGTCGCATTTCTAGACCGATTCTCGTAAAATTTTGTAAGCAGGTTTGAAAATTGTATAGATTTCTTATGTCAAGCCAGTTTTTAATTTTTTTTTAAATGGCGGAGATAATATAAAAAAATCAAATTTCAGTCCGTATTTCCGGCGCTGTCTGTTCTCCTCTACAGGTCGCATTTCTCAACCGATCTCGGTGAAATTTTGTGAGCAGGTTTGATAAATATATAGATTTTTTTTGTCTAGGCAGTTTTTCGAAATTTGTTAAAATGACGCAGATATGTAAAAAACCATATTTCATTCCTGCTTTCCGGCTGTTTGATCTCCTCTACAAGTCGCATTTCTCAACAGATTCTGGTGAAATTTTGTGAGTAAGTTCGATAATTATATATAACTGTTCAGTCAAGCCAATTTTCCAAATTTATAAAAAAAATACTCACCCATTTTGAAAAATGATCAAAATTAGAAGCACCATCTAGCTGCAATACTCACGTACCTACTGTGTGCTTTGAAAACTTCATGGTGGCATTTTATTTTATTTTTTCGCGAGGTCTACAGCTCACGGAGCCACTAGTAATAATAATACTAAGCTGCGGAAAATAAGATTTAATATAAATTATAATATTCTTATCATTTCATATTTAATAGATTGTTTTATCCTAAATAGAATAAATTAATTAGTCAGTGTATTCTAGGTTCAAAATCTTCGCAGTATGAATCTAGTTAGGTATTTGTAGTTCAATTAACTCAACCGATTGCCTCGTGCATACGTTATCGGGCGCAGTTTCCGCTCGCACTTATTCCGCTCCCAATCAGCGGCACGTGCGACTCCGCTCTATTGTCTTTGGTCACGACAACGCCCCTGGGAACATTGCGAGGTCTATGCCTGTATTGTGCACGCGGCGAATCTAATTTATTTGGTTTGGTTTTTGAGAGGTACGACTGATATTAAATCATGGTTTTTTGTGCTTGGGCTTCACCTCACCTGATGTTAAGTGATGATAAGGCCGAAGGTGGAAGCGCACTATCGGGAATCCTCATCACTGAGGAACTGTCCATCTTACCTCTAACTGCCGGAACACAACAATTTTTAAATGGTTGTTATGGCGTCAGACTTAGATAAGGTGGTTAGCTAGCCAGGCGGAGTTGAAATAAGCCCTACCACCAACCAAACCGAGTACAAATTGTACCCCTGGAATCGACCCGGGACCCCTGAGTCTTACACGGGTGGGCGAACCACTAGACCACAAAGGCGGTTTTCGGTTGTTAGTATTCTTTTTTAACATCACATACATTTAGGTACTCCGATTTCAAAGTAGTTAAAACACTTGTGTAATGGAAATCGGAAACAACAATGGTACCAGACAGACACGCCAACATCTGAGAAAATATAGAATAAATCGTGTTTCTAAATTGAACCAGCCGAGAATGAAACCCGGCACCTCAGCGATGACGACTCGTCAAATTCTTCACCTTATTAAAAACTAGCTTCCGCCCGCGACTTCGTCCGCGTGAACATTCGGGAAATCCCTAGGGAACCTCTGACTGGTATAAAAAGTATCCTATGTTTTAAGCCAGGCTTATAAACTATCTGTGTGAAAGTGTCTTACTGCGCACAAAGGTGTAAAATTTTATCCAAATCTGTTCTGCCGTTTTTGCGTGATTGAGGAACAAACATCCAAACCCACAAACTTTCACATTTATAATACAAGTAGGATTGTTTTTTTTTTCAGAAACCTAATTTTACCTATAGAATGCGATTAATGATACGCTGTAACTTCACTCGAAAATGTACGGCAATGTACCGCAAGTGCTCCGAAGTTAGTTACTTCAGTTAAGTACATTGTTAAATAAATCGCATTGTTTATTTCTCAGTAATTAGTATTCGATCGATTGAACAATGCAGCTACAAATAAACGCAAACTTTACTTTCAAGTTGATTTAAGAAACTAAAACCCGTTAGAAGTTGATTTATTTTGAAAAAAAAAAATGGATAATGCTCAGCTTTCCCGCCATTTTGCAACATGGAATCAACCAGAGGAAATGAAAGAAAACTCGAAATAAATAAAAAACTTAATTTTATACGTAAAATATGTGGATCAATACCAGCGTAGTTCTCGTAGCCGCTACGGCAGTGCTACGCAAATGTGTATGCTACGTCGTAGTCTGTATGCTGCAGCTACACAATTAACTTTCGTAACTGGGAGCTGATTATATAACTTTTTGCAATCAACTCTAACAGAAATCTGCTATTATGCTGCTTTAGTAAGAACCAATATGAGAACTATCTTACTTAAAAGAGAAATGTAACTCCAGTTTCAATCAATTACAATCGATAATTGTTAGCAACAGAGTTACGTAACTTGGGGCTGGTCACACACATCACAATTATTACAATATGTTGTTGAATTTATTTGTTGTTACCTACGCTAATTAGAGAATCGACAGCCGTTTGTAACGAGCGATCTTGCCTACTACACAAAGACTCGGGTTCAAAATGAGTGCAGTACGTCGATTCTGTAAAATTCAGACATCAACACGCATCTCACCTCGCTATTCACTCTCACTTCGCATAAGGTTCAAAATGACCTTGATTTTGCATTCTGTAAGCATCACCTCGTCACTTGCGAAGTGAAGTGAGCTCCGAAGCGACCAACGTTGTACTAGTGACGACCACACTCAACAACATGTTAGTCGAGTTTTATCGATTCCAGTTTTTTGACACAATTATTGAGTTTTGGCACAGAATTTTAGCTAATTCATGATTTTTTAATTAAATTCCTTTATTTAAAAAAAAATTGAGACAGTTAATAAGTAAAAAAAACAGAAAACTCTCCATGAATATAACCTAGATGCTTACCTTACGAAAAAAAATGTCAGACAGAGACAGACACAATAATATTTTGATAGTGAGTGAGTGCGACAGTGCGTTGTGTTGTTTGTAATATTTTATTTGTTCTTTCAGTACCGAAAATAATTGTGAAATAATCATGAAGTAAGTTTATATTGTGGTTATGAAATTTATAAGCGATATGAATTAAAATACGTAAGTACTTATTTAATTTGTTTCCTAATCCAACAATAATGTTTCAGTCCAAATGAGACGACACGTTCCTCTCACCTCAGCTAGAAACTCTGGTAGAGATCATGGAAAGAAACCCTCTCATGGTGAAGGGTTTCTTGAGGACTCAAAATGCCAGAGAGCGAAGTCGACGCCAGTGGAAGCAACTAGCCGTGCGCCTGAATACAATCAAAAATTATAAACAGTGGACCAAGGTAAGCATCGCTTTTTTTACTACACGTTAGAACCACTTAACATTCCTGGCTCCAAAGCAAACCACTTCAAATGTGCGACGAATCTTTGTTTCTGGAATCTTGTATGTGTTCCTTGGTTTCATAAATTTTATCTTATTGTTAATTTTACTCAATCAATGAAGGTATTAATTATAAGTAAATGCAGTTCCTTTGTGTGGTGGTGAAAGCTTTTTCACAGATGCACATTTAGGCATACAGCCATTTCCGGTAAGAAATTTAGAAATGCAATAGGTAGGTAGGTAGGTACATTTTTTTTTGCATCAATTCTGTCTGGCTGGTGGTGGCCAAGAATTGTGCAATCTTTTTTTTAAAAGTACATAATAATGTAAAGTGTATTTTTATTCGAATTATTTGGTTATAATTATAATTACCTGTTTCAGGAAAATGATACTCTATCTCCATCACATAAGGCGCAACAAATACAAGATGCTGATATCGACAATGTATGATAATTTAAATTTAATTCATAATTGTATGTGATTAATTAATGATATACTCATATTTATCTGTTTATTTATCATAGATTCCTGTACCACAACAACGCCAGAGGCAGGCGCCTACAGAGGAATCACCAGCTATGGAAATTTATGTAAGTTATATTATTCGAGTAACTACTAATAGTACGGAACCCTTCGTGCGCGAGTCCGACTCGCACTTGGCTGGTTTTTAGGGTTCCGTAGCCTAACTGGCAAAAAACGGAACCCTTATAGATTCGTCATGTCTGTCCGTCTGTCCGTCCGTATGTCACAGCAACTTTATTCCGAAAGTATTAAGATTACATAAATGAAACTTGGTAGATTCTGTAGATCTTAATAAAAACTTTCAACGAAAATTGGTTTGAACGAGATATATGTAAGTAGTAATTAGTTTTGAGATATAGCACATTTCCCAAAAACGCATAACTAACTAACTTTGTCATTCATACCAACAATGTGAAAACAAAGTTATTTATGTAGACGAAAAATTATAATGGTATAATGGTATGGCATAAAGTAACTACGGAACCCTACGGCGCGTGGCCCGACATGCACTTGGCCGGTTTTTTATGATTGTTTCTGTTGTTTCAGAATATCCAGTTTGCGAACCGATGGCGTAGCTTCTATGACATTCACAAGTGCTTGTAACAGCCGAGGCTGAAATATTGAAATAAAACACTTTTAAACGGATGCTAGAGCGGTTTTATTGAATGTCCATTGGTGATTAGTTTGGATTTGGATTGATTTTATATCGGGTCATTTTGAACTTAGGTACCTACCATCCAAATTTTGAGGATGTGTTCAGTCCATTAAACTGAAAAAAAATCTCTAAGGAACACATGGTCAAATATGTAATCGACTTTCCATACAAATCAAAGAGATCACGTGATCAATTTAGTATGGGATGACCAAAATTTTTTGACAATATTTTGTACTTATAAACACATGTTTCTTAGAGAAAATTGTTTAGTTTCATGGACTGGACACATCCTTAAAATTTGGATGGTAGTTCAAAATGACCCGATGTATTTCCCGATGTGCTAAAAATAGAAATCTACTGAATCTGACCATTTCACAATTTGGGTGGCCTCTCCAAGAAAGAAATAGCGAAAGAAAACTTGGAAAGGGTTGTTGACCTCCGTCTTTAATACTTATCTATTTACAAAAACAACTATACTTATTATATGGTTAGATTCTGCAGTGTGTGCAGTAAATAAATTTAGGGTGGGGCTTTAACGTGTGAATTTATCACTTTTAACGGATACTAGCACAGTTTTACTGAAAGTCCATTGGTGATTTGTTTGGATTTGGTTTAATTTTACACTGCAGACTTATTATCGCGCCGCCGCGCCGTGACGGTCATTGTAGAAAGCTTCTGGGGAATTATCTTCAGCACGACTAATTGGCGTCATAAGGTAGGCGCGCTGAGCATATCCTGAATCACCTGAAAAATTAATAAGTATCAAATAGTTATGTGGTTTTTATACCTAATTAGGCTCATATTCTGAAGTGAAGTAGGGGTAGGGAGGGATTAACTAACCGAGCAAAACAACTTCTTCACCAGCATTTTTTAATGCCTCTAAGTGGGCTTTTATAACACCGTAGTTAAAAATGAAGCTATCACGAGTAGCTCCACCATATATTGGATCCACATTTAAAATGTTTAGATCTGCATCTGTTACCTGAAAAAAAAATATAAAAAATATATTTAGAAGACTAATTATTGAATACCAAATAGTAATAATTACAACATTGAAATAATTACAACATTGAAACAAAACATTTTAATGAAACACTTACTTTTACACGAGCTGAGAGTCCTTTGCCTCGACGTTTTGTGGTCTTTATCAGAGGCAGTAACTCATACTCTAGCAGCTAGAGTTTAGCTAGTGGTCAATTAATTCCTTTGACAATCTATTATACGCTTACATAATCGTCATCTCGGGTTAATAGAGATAACTTCGAATTTGGTTAGATTGTCGACGCTTTTCTTTCTATATTTTATCCAAAGCATGAGCCTCTTCTAATAAAGATTTCAACAAAAAATATTCTTGCCATTGTTATCACTTATGTAAAACTTTACACAAACACCTCAAAAGTAGTTTCTAACCACAAAGTATATAGTTATAGTACTAATTTGTAACACTGAGACATAAAAACATTGTTTTAACACTATTTTTAAAGGATTTCTTCTATTTTCACTCGTAAAATAGATGCTTATAATCTGACACATTGAAGCGGGTTCGAGTTCGAAGTGAGCGTCGAAGTGATGGGGGAATTACCTTACAGAATGCCACTTCTTGCGTCATCTCATACTTTATCTCTCAATAAACTTAGTTCAACTCACTGACACGCTCGCAAGGGCAGCGCTAGTGTAAATTCGAATTATCAACCGAGTTTATAGAATGCCAATCAAGAAATTCACCGCGGATTCAGATTCGAAGTTTAGAATGAGGTCTTACAGAATCACACTGCAGGTTCACAAAGTTTCTGTTATAATTTTGAGAAAATATTGATGTTGGTTGAAGGATTTATCGGTTAAAAAACTACCTAGATATTCTTCACAACACTTTTACTTTTTAAAAGAAGTTTCATAATTGCACTTTTTACACCCATTGCCTTGCCGACATGAAAAATAACTAAGTTAAAAGAGATGTCCCAGCGTTGCCTCATTTAATTACTTTCATAATAAAAAAAATGCTAATTACATTTTATTTAGGTATAGTACCAGTTAAAAATTGTTTTATATTTAGAAAAACAATTACAAAAACATCAAGTTGTTTTCTGAAGTATTTTGTGAAAAAAAGTAAGTAAATAGTACTATCATGATAAAATATTGTGATATAAAAGCGTTTTAACTTAAAAAATCCCACTTTTTAATCCAGAAAATAATTATTAATCTGATTCTAGAGTAAAATACCTATTCTGACATACTACTTTGATTAAGACGCTATAGACTTTCATTTTTGAGAAAAGTGAGGCAAATGACATAGGCGCGATGGGACATGGCCTTTAGTTTTAATTTCGTCTAGTTTTGTCGTACAAAATAATTTTGTAATCAATAGAAATTAGCAACACTGTTGTTTGACATAATTTCAATACTGAAAGTTTTATTTTTGAAATCTTTGCACAGTAGTTGATAGTCTTGCTTCAAAAATATGAGGCATTCACATGTAATATGAAGTGACATTCTTGATGTGCACAAGTAAAGCCGCGCGGAAGTGTATCAATAGACGAGGTGGGACAAAACGGAAGAAGTCCTGCGAGGATCGCGAGGGGATTACCAGGGGATTACAGATGTCACAGTTGAGGGGGACACAGTAGGAACTGTTTTATCAAAAGTCTACATTGAAAGACAATTGAACGGGTGAGTGGACTAAGAGGTATTCTCTGACAAAACTGAAAAAACAATTTTCAAGTGATGATAAATCGACTCATAAGCTCAAAACACGCAAATTTTTATTCGTGTCAAAAATACAGACCCTAGGAGGTGTTAACTGACAAACTGGCATACATTTCAGGTTTTGACATAATTTTCAAAAACTCATTTTGTACTTTTTGTTAGTTAACACCTTTTTTCATTCACCGCTTCAATTGTTTTTAATTATTAAGTGTTACATTATCATGACTTAACCTTAAAAAAATCTTAAAGTGGTTGATGCTGATTGAAAAAGTAAGTTTAGTTATATATATTTATGCATAAGCAAGCAAACAATTATTGTAAAGTGTGGCGAAGAGTTTCTGTGATAACTCAACACCAAACCAAATGTAACTTATTATGTACCTAGTTATTATTCCTATAAGTACCCAGCTACTTATTCAGTTATTTTATAGCAGGAAAAAAGCTGGTGGGTAATTGATTTTGAAAAAAAAAGCGGTAATTGATTTATTGTATCTTTTCGCCGAAATAAATCAAAATTGACATTTCTTAATCTCATAATTTTTGTTATAACACTGACGGACTGTTGACTGTGTGTCGGCGGCGTCGCTCTGTCTGACAGAGTTTAGCACCCGTTTATTTACAATTCAATTATGAATTCAAGCACAACTCCTTTAGAAATAGAGTACAAAATTGGACGGATAAAATTAAACAAAATAGGTCCCTTGCTTTGCCACGTTTTTCGGTAGTAATAGGGACGATTTTTGAATGAATAGTTGCGTTTATTGTAGTTAAATAGTATGATAGTTAGGAGATCAGTGAGAGGGCATGTTTGTGGGTGTCGGCACAAATCAAATCATTAACGTCTGCCGAGAAGTGTTACAGAATATTTGGTGTTTTTTTTTTGGATTTAAGGCGCAGTTTAATATTTCAGAATTTTAAATATCTTATACACTTTTAAACTTTCGCGTTGCATTTATTAGATTAGGAACATTTAAATATCTTGCTATGAGTTCATTTCTTAACAGTCGGATAGAATATCGAATAAGAAATAATATTTTGTATGACACATATGTACTTTAACGCAATATTTAGGGAGATATTTGAAAAATCTTGGCTAACTACATAATAATGCGCCTTAAACGTGACATAAAGTGACGTCACAAATGTTGACCATTTTGTATAGAGCGTTTTCGGCGGGTGCTGCTGCGTGCTAACTTCAAGTACCTATATCACGAGAAAAAAACGCAAGAGAAAACTTTTAATATTACAGTTGATTTACTCACGCATTATACTTTTGATTTTGATACAAAAAAAAATTGATGCATGTTCCCTATAAATGTTGAATTCATTTCAACATAATATCATTAATATCAACCAATTCTAAGTAAAATATTTTGCTAAATGAAGAACTAAACTTAAGAACCATAAACTTTTTAGATTTTTGATTAATTTATCCCGTCTGAGTTGCTACGGGTGAGTCGATTTTTTCTAATATTTTTCATTATTTATTCATCTTAAGAACCATAATTATATAATTTCTTTGATTGCCAAAGCTCAACAATCTACCATCTCATAGGTACCCTTGAATGTCTAATAGACTCATCATCTTAACCCGCCGCAACTCATTGAAACCTGTGACAATCGTGTCTTCAAACCGGAACCGGCATTGTACAACGTCTCCTTCCGCAGGGTTATAATCCTGCGCCCGCGCACAAATGGAATTACGAGGTTTTTGCACAAACCATCGAGTGTTGCGTGGTGTAAATCAGCCTTTATACCGCCTCGCGATTGTGGACGAGCCTTTAGGAAATACACCTCACCTATTGTAGTACAGGATGTTGATTCATCATGTATTAGTGCAGATTACTACATATTTGGTGAATCAATGAAAAAAGTATTCGGATTATACTTGCTTATGTCGAATTTGGGAAGTTATTTCTAGTTCTTGACAAAGGAGGTGTGATATAGGCGGTACCATAAAGTTAATATTACCTAGCGGAATAGAGGAACAAAGGGCTGAGCAAGCGAGATGTCACTAATCAGCAACAATGTGTGATAAAAAGAAATGCATGATTATGACGTGCAGAACTCTTTTTCCCAACTGATTGACAGTTTGTCAGCCCATATCAGCCCGCTGAGAATTTGAGTTCTAAAAATATTTCCGATTTTTCTTGAAATCGTGGACATTTTTGCGAAATAATGCTTCGGAAACATGGTGTCCTGTTCAGTGATTGATTGTTGTACAAAACATCGAAATAACCCTGAAAAATGTTCATTTCACAGGTAAATTATTCCAAATCGACCCCGCCTAACTTTGTGTTTATTTTTACCAATACGTTTCGAAATTTTTGCACTGAGCGTGATAATTCTCTTCTGTAAACACTCATTTTTGTAAGAAGCAAAGATTGGCTAGACAAAATGCACAATTAACGAATATTTTGTGTAAAGAAATAATTTTCAGTTTACAGTAGGGCTGCATAAAGTTATCGATATCTTGGAATGTAATCCCATTTATGATACTTAAGCTGATCCATGGGTCTGTCTTTGTTACAGGTCAATATTAAGCCTAGACGCACAGTGTCGTCCTACGTTTATAGAGAGATTGTACCAGAGGCATTCACACATGTACCAACCTCATCGAATTCTAGATCTACACCTCCGCTATTGCAACAGTCACCACCCATCGACTTCTTTCCGACCAGAATTGACTCCAAGGAAAAAGAAGCTTATGGCTAAATGCACTTAGTTACAGGATAAAATTAAAATTATGTTAAATAAATGATTTTAAATATCTTCTGATCTTTTTCTAATAGTCACTTCATTTCAGAATCGTAATTTTAGTACACCCGCGCAAAATTCTATCCCATTTATTTTGAATCTATGGCAATTAATACTATCGATATCGATAATTATATCAATAGTGACAAGATTACATCACTGAGACTTATACATAAAAAAATACACACACAAATGTAAATCAATTTCGGTTTCGATTGACAGCTCATGTTTGTTCCTCTATTCCGACAGGTATATTAACTTTATGGGCGGTACCGAAGAAAATACATTTAATTGAAATTAACAGCCGAAGATATAAGTGCAAAAAAGGTGATAAGGTTATAAGCAAACAATCTCATATTCCAAACCCCTAATGCCGAATATGGTAAATATAGGGAGGGGACCATCAAACTGAACAACTTTAAAAATGGGTCCAACTCTGAAATCGCGAAAAAAATCAGCTGTTTCATACAAAAAATAATAATGAAAATATCAAAATGCATGTAACAGCTGTTTTAAATTCGTGATTTCAGAGTCGGTCCGATAGTGAAAGTTGATAAGTTTGATGGTCCCTATCTGCTATATTCGGTATTAGGGGTTTTATTTTGTAACACGTTGTAGAATGGATCATTGGACGTCCTTCCGTTTATGCTGAAAAAACACATTTCGATTGAATAGTTACGCTAAATCAATGGACCATGAAGATAACTCGGATAGTTGTTTGTTTGCAACTCTGAACGGGTTTGAAAGTATCTACCAAGTCGCTACATCATGTTAGATAAATATTTGTGTATGATTTTCCCTCGGGCTGATCCCATATGTCGCGAGGAGACTGGCGATGGGGAAATGTAGCAATTTAGAATGTTACTGGGTCTGTTAAATCACTTGAAACTTTATGACCATGTAGCTAAATATTTAGGAATACACATGTTTTAGTTTCATTTAAATCAAGCGAGTAGTTTCGAAGTTATAAGGGTTTGGAGGAAATGCCGAGCGCACTTAAATATGTGCTTTATTACGCAAGACGTAAGGTTCACCTGTATGACCAATGACGTCATTTTTCAACACAAAATAACAGTGTTCTAGGCCATATAACTTTTCTGTTATAAGAGATATCGCGAAAATTTCTTCACAGTTGTGCATGTGGTCCTATAAGATATTAGATAAGTCAATAAACAATAAACCGATATTATTTTCCATTATTAACGTCCAGTGTGATGTGTAAGGAGTTGTTTGTTTTATTTCATAACACATTATAAATAGTACTGACGCCCATGGACATTTAAATCACGAAAAAGGTTACCGTTTCTCTTTGTGATATACCTAGTTATTTATTCGGTTAGTTATAGTATTAAACAAAGTCTCTTCCCGCTGTCTGTCCCTATGTATGCTTAGATCTTTAGAACTACGCTACGAATTTTGATGCGGTTTTTTTAATAGATAGAGTGATTCAAGAGGAAGTTTTATATGTACAATAAATGGTGTCAAATTCCACACATACTGAAACGAAGCGAGGGCGGGTCGCTAGTAGATACTAAAACCCAAGTTTTACAGATCGCAACCCGCCGTAACATATTTATATGAACTCCAAAGGTGATATGTTTTTTATTTTTCAAGGTTTACCTATTGTCGTGTTCGTGACGATTTTTTATTTAACATATAAATAGGTTACGGCGGGTTACTATATGTAAAGCTTGGGTTTTAGTATCTAAAATGTAATAAATAAATACATCATAAGGGCAAACGGTAACCTTTTTCGTGATTTAAATGTCCACAGGCGACAGTACTAAAAGGATATAGAGCTATAGTCAACGACATTATTTTTTAAATGCGACACATTTCTGTATTGAAATGAAACTCATGTAGGTAGGTACAAAGCTTTATAATAAATAAATATCTACTTTACAACTGGCAATAAGGCGTAAGTTCAAAGCAATATCGTGGAGTGTTGTCAAAACAAGCGCGTAAGCTCGGCCTACTGAAATCGCTAACAGGCTTAAGTCCGCCGCCGGATCACCGCATTGTCCGCTAGATTTTGGGTGGAAATGCCGCTTTTTGTGCAATTTCTATTATTGTCTGTGGTGGTGGACTTTATTCGAAATATTAGAGATTTTTGTGTGGAAACAGCTGTTGTACAGTGTGAAACTCTTTTATTTTTTCTCACAAAGATTATTATTTATTACTATTAAACGACTGCCGATACTCGAGGAGCTCGATGGCGCAGTGGTTGAGCGCCTGGCCCAGCGATTGCGGAAGTTAAGCAACGTTCGCAAGGGTCGGTCATGGGATGGGTGACCAAAAATTTATTATCTCGAGCTCCTCCGTGCTTCGGAAGGCACGTTAAGCCGTTGGTCCCGGCTGCATTTGCAGTCGTTAACACCCACCAATCCGCATTGGGCCCGCGTGGTGGGTTATGGCCCGTCCTCCTTATCCACCCATAAGGAAGGCCTGGCCCCAGCAGTGAGGACATAAAAAATGGCTGATGGACAAACGACTGCCGATACTGGATTTTCTTTTTAATGTTTTTACTTATTGTGCTTTCTTTAAAGAGGTAAGTAACTATTAAATCTCCATTATGTAATGTCATAAAGTTAGCTATTATTAATGATAGAAGCGTGGCCGTGTCAGGACCCATGGGTTGTAGCCGAGCCTCAATAACTCGTGAAATACAGTTGTACTGGTTTTTTAATTTTGGGTACCATAAAGTACGTACCCGTACAGTATACTGACAAAACCACAGCCTGTTTTGGCACCGTGGCCGCGGGCCTCGACCTATGACACCATTATGTAGGCATATTTTAATTTAAGTGATATTTAATGAAACTGATTTAAGTATTATTTTTCTAATAATGGCCGTAGAACTTGCGAACATCTATCAAGAAAAAAAGCACATGTTGATAGAGTAATTTTGTATGAAAAATTTGTACAGTGTCATTTACTGCTGAAAAGCGAAACGAAATTTTTCATAGACAACTGCTCTATGCGAGTACTTTTAGGTACGCGAATTTTTTTCAATAGATGTTCATTCTACGGGTACGGAAAGAGTAAAAGAAACATAACTTATTTGTTTCCTTTTCTCAAGTTCAAAATCATTGAATGAAGTTATCGCTCAGTTAGTGAAATACCACATTAAATTACTTAAACATAAAGAAAACTCAATACACAATTTATTCTTTGAACTTTTTGCCGATCATAAAACATTGTTATCGACTATTGATTGACACACAAATATTTACAAAAACCTCTCCAATGCATACAAAACAAATTGAACCACATAAACACAAACACGTAACTAATTCGTGCGACCTCCGCCGATTGTTTCAATTGAGTGAGCTCACTGGAACAGCAATTATGACCCCACTGTTACAACAGCAGGGCCTCGATTCCGCTATTTTACAACAAATTGCTATGTCGCAGACACGCCATTGATTTGCTTACGCCATTGATCTAAAAACGGTATTCTACTAATTTTGAGAAAAACGCCGTCAGCATATTGCTGGCATGTCGTTGGCATCGCATCAGCTCGAATTCAAACCACAAAGAACACAGAGTAGATTATATAAGAGTGGCCACACAAAGACGGATTTCCATTTCGGAACTCCGTACATCTTTTTAACCGACTTCAAAAAAGGAGGAGGTTCTCAAGTCGACGGTATTTTTGGGGTAAAAAAATATACGAAAGAAAAGTAGCAATATATCACATTCATCTGTGAACTGAAACCGGGTGCTAGGTGGTTTTTAATTAGATAATCAGCCTGCCGAACGCAGCTAATCCATACAAAATCTATGGACCTATAGGTGCCGGCATATAACTTGGCAAGACAAAGATGAGACAAAACATGCGCCGAGTTTAATGTTTGTAGCTACTGCGCATCTCTTGTCTCGTTTTTATCTTGCCAAGTTACGGGCCGGGCAGTATACCACACACATGTGGATTTTTTTCGTACGGAATTTTCATATATTATTTTTAATATTTTACATATTATTGTACTTACTTTTCGCTGATCCTGCATTTATTCGTCATTCGTCGATTGCTTTTTTCGACGGAGTGGGGATAAGGATAAGTTCGTGCATGTTCGTCTTGTGAGCGACCAATAGCGGACGACCCTCTCCCGCCGCCCGCGCCCCTCACCGCAACGCATGCCCAAAATACGCGTTCAGCGCAATCCCCACCTGATTTCAAGATATATGCCTCGTACTGTACAGAAAAGACACTCCCCGCCCTGCCCCAGGATCAATTACCTCACCCCACCTCGCGAGTTCGTATGCCGAATTGTATGCTAATTTGGTCGTGTGTCAACTCTCATGCACGGCGTGAACGCGCGATATTTATTTTGATAATTCAAATCAAATATGTTCTTTGTTTATTGTTTTCAAAATAAGGATTTTGATAACAATAAACAATAAATTTATAAATGTAATTGTTAACGACGTGCTCCTTTGATGTAATAATTGTCCTTAAATAAAATATTGTGAAATACCAAAATGCATCTTATGTAAAATTTAGTTAGACATTGTGAATGTATCCGAAAACGCAAAACCTGAACGCGACGATTCGCCTGCGAGCGACGCCATGTTTTTTCCTTGCCTTTGTAATTTTGCATTGTCATGTTTTTCGATTTTGAGTCCGCAATTCGACGATGTAATTTGTGTCTCCACTATGTTTTAAAATGTGCCAGGAATTTTTGAAATTATAAAGTGTGCGTAAAATTCTGTGAAATATAGTGTTTTCATAGCAAACCGTTTTTTCAATTGACTGCGCGGGTGTGATAATTCACACTGGTCATTCGGCCGGATTTTAGATGTACCGAACGCCTTCAAAACCGAAAATGGTACACACCCGCAGTGCCACCGTGCGCCGAGAACAACAACAGCAACCGATTCCTGACGATTCCACGCAACCTGCAACCGCTAATATCGAAACTCATGACGAGACAGTACACCTTCAACAGCCAAAGCAGGCGTCATCAGCCGGGAGCGTCAAGTCAAAGAAATCTGCGGCGTCATCGGCCGAAACAAAAAGAAAACGACTTGAGCTAGAGTTGCAAGCCGCTGAACAAAAAGCGAAGATCCGCATGGAACTGATCGACAAACGGTTGGAGGTCGACATTGCTGGACTCGACGAAGACGAAAATGGATACAGTTCACATGATGAAGAAGAAGTGCCTTCGTTATACGTTAATAAGTGGTTAGAAGGGGGACCCAAGCAGGAGTCGATAGCCATCGGACAACCGTACTGCTCAATTTCAGAGTTACAAACCGTGCCTGCCCAGCATCAGGCGAAGCTACCAGCTGACCCCGTTCAGCCTCGCCCTGTATCAGCACGTATGACATTGTGCGCTGGTGCAGCTCTGGGCACAATGCCGCTGCAAGACAAAGCAGAACCAGCTCTGGAAGACAAAGAACCCCACACACCACACACACAGCCAGCACTGTATGGTCAGCCACCGTACGCTCCGGCACTAATGGAAAGCAACAACGTCGGTACGTCGTCGGAGGCTACGATAAGAATGTTAGCTGGTGCACTGAGTAACCTGACAGCCAATTCGGCCCCTAACGGAGGTAACGCCAACTTATTGAGCCGCATGTGCACACCACGTGACTTACCTGAGTTCGCTGGTGACCCTTTGGAGTGGCTGCAGTTTAAAAGGGCGTACGAGGAGTCAACTGAAGTTTGTAACTTCACCGAAAAGGAAAATCTATGGCGACTAAGAAAATGTCTCAGAGGCGCTGCTAAAGAAGCTGTTTCAGCGCTGCTTATAAGTGCAACTTCACCTCACAGAATACTAGCTACTTTAGAGCTACAGTTTGGTAACCCTGAGTACATAATATCACGAATAATACAAGATATTAGAAAGTTACAACCGATGTCTAATGAGTATCAAAGAGATATAATTGCATTCTCGTGTAAAATACAGAACTTCGTAGAAGCAGTTCGAGCAGTTGGACGAGAAGAATACTTATATGGTATGAATATTGTGTCCATTATTTTGAGTAAATTCCCACCTGTTCTGCTACCAAAATGGACTGAATATAGTTACACGCTGATCACTCAAAACAACAAACCACGTCTTGTGATATTATCAGATTTTTTATGTGACGAAGCCATGAAGGTATCTACCACAACAAATTGTTATTATGCAACAAGACGCAGTGATAATAACCCAAAACAAAGGTCAATGACCCATCCTTCTAACTACCAAACTGTGTTAACGCAAGCAGAGCGATCTACGAGTGAAAAATGTACATTTTGCAAAGTTTCCGCTCATAAACTAACTGAATGTAAGAAGTTCAAACGAGCATTACGCAAGGTGAGATGGGATCACATCAAACGAAATGGTTTATGTTTCAAGTGCTTAATCGCCCGCCACGATCGAGAAACCTGCCCGGCGGCCGCATGTGATAAGGATGGCTGCAATCAAGCGCATCACAAACTATTGCATTACTCAGTCAGTCGCGAGTGTAACAGTGCGGTAGTGCGCGAGCCCAATCCCGAAAGTGCGCCGACAAATCAATGTGAAAGTGAAACCGTCACACACATAAACGCTAGTGATAAATACAAAGTACTGTTAAAAGTCATTCCGGTGCGCATACACGGACCGAATGGTGTGTTTACTGCATCTGCTTTGCTGGATGATGGCTCAACAATATCACTGATAAGCGGTGAGCTAGCTGCGCGCGCAGGGATGCGCGGCCGCTTGCAGACAATGCGAGTGGGCGGAGCCTGGGCAGGGAATGAGTTGGTGTGCGACGCTATGGTAATGAATGTGAAGATATCAGGTATGGACAATAAATTAAGTAATATTAGAATGCACAGTGTTAAAGAATTAAACTTACCAGTTCAAAAATATTCTATTATTGATCGTAATAAATTTAAGCATTTATTAGATATTAATTGTAACTTTAATTTGTCCGATTCTAAACCGGAACTGTTAATTGGACAGGATAATTACCATTTATTGTTACCGCTAGATGTTAAGCTAGGGAAAACCAATGAGCCGTCTGCAACACTAACCCCCTTAGGCTGGTGTGTTCACGGTGTTGTGCCCGCCGTGCAGGGTGCGACACATACTCTCTGCTTATCGCAGTCTCACTCAGCACCTGCAGACAATATGCGCCTTCTGCAAGATATACACGAAGAGGTGCGCCGCTCGTTCGCGCTGGATTCCCTCGGCATCTCAGGTAAACCTAGACAGAATGCCAATGATGTGCGCGCTGTACAACTGCTGCAGGAAACATCCGAACTCGTCGACGGACACTGGTACGTAGGGCTGCCCTGGAAAGAAGGAAATTTTAAAATGCCAGATAGTTATTTCACTGCTAGAAATAGGTTCTTAAATATTGAAAAGAAAATGTGTAAGGATCAAGGCTTCGCTCAAAGGTACAAGGAGCGCATAGATCATTTATTACAAAATGATTATGCTCGAGAATTAAAAGATACAAAGGTAACAGATAATACTTGGTACTTACCACATTTTGGAGTCGACAACCCTAACAAAAAGAAACTAAGACTCGTTTTCGATGGGGCGACTAAAGTTAATGGGTTATGTCTGAATGATTTTTTACTTACTGGTCCCGACCTTTTATCATCGCTTTATGGTATTATGCTGCGCTTTAGGATAAATCGTATCGCAGTAACAGGTGATATAAAGGACATGTTTCTCCGTGTAAAAATTCATGAAAAAGATCAACATGCATTTCGGTTTCTTTGGAGAGACAACCCTAATGAACCCATCAAAACGTATGTAATGACGTCGCTAATATTCGGTGCCAATTGTTCGCCGTTCGTAGCCCAATTTATAAAAAATATTAATGCAGCGCAGTATGAGTCATCGCACACAGCCGCCGTCGATGCAATAAAAAATTCGCACTACATGGATGATTACATTCAAAGTCTTCCGAACGAGGCAACGGCGATTGATATTGTTAAAGACATATCCTTTATACATAGTCAAGGTGGTTTCGAGATCCGAAATTTTACAAGTAACAGTCTCGCGGTGTTAGATAACATACCTAAAGAAAGTTTAGGCTCAGCTGCAATAAAGTTCAAAATAGCGGGAGAAAATGAGGGTGAACGAACTCTCGGCTTAATATGGTACCCCAGAACAGACGTGTTAGGATTTGACGTTTCCTTTAAACGTATTCCCGAAAATGTTCTTTTAGGAATTGAAAGACCTACAAAACGTATTATGTTGCGTGTTATAATGTCAATTTTTGATATATTTGGTTTCTTGTCGCCATTTACAATACAAGGGAAAATTATGTTACAAGATATTTGGCGATTGAATTTAGGATGGGACGATTACATTCCAGATAGTATTTATTTTAAGTGGTGTACTTGGCTTGACCTACTTAAAAACGTAAACAAGGTGCGACTGCCTAGGTACTATTACAATGCAGCGGGTGCGAGCGACATAGAAAAGCAAGCTGGCGGTCACGCGCAGGATACGTGCGGCCGTAGCCCGCGCTGCCTCCCTCCCGCCGCCGCCCGCCCCGCGGGTGTAGTGGCATCCGCGTCTACGAAGCTTGCTACGATGCCGCACTGCTACGAGGATGCTACGAGAGGTTCTGTCGCTACGACGGGTGATTATAAGGGGCTACAGTTGCACGTGTTTTGCGACGCGTCTGCCAAGGCAATGTGCGCCGTAGCTTATTGGCGTTGGGTCGATAATGGTCAGACAAGAGTTGCGCTTATCGGAAGTAAGTGTCGCGTTATGCCCGTCAAGCCCTTGAGTACGCCCCGCGCCGAATTACAAGCCGCTTTGATGGCTGCTAAGTTTATTGATACGATTGTGAATGAACATAAATTAGAAATTAGTCAACGTTTTCTATGGTGCGACTCCACCACCGTGCTTCATTGGATAAGGAACAATACGAGAAGCTATAAAGTATTTGAAGCTAACCGCTTAGGTGAGATCGATGACCTTACGCGCATAGACGAGTGGAGGTACATCCCTACTAAGATGAACGTCGCTGATATAGGTACCAGAGAAACGTTTGACCAACATTTATTTAACAATAATTGGTTCACAGGTCCTGATTTTTTATACGCCGCGGAGAAATTCTGGCCCGTAGACGTGATTCAGCCCGTGATGAGTGAGGTTGAAACTGCGTGTGTTGCGGTTGCCGTTGGGGAAAGTATACCTATTGACTTACCTGTACCTGATCCTAGTAATTTTTCTTCTTGGTTGCGACTGCAGAGGGCTACAGCTACCGTTCTCAGGGCCGCTAATGTATTCAAAAGGCGCGGCACTGCCGTGGACTGCAGCATGATGGAACAAGCGGAGCGGATGATTGTACGCTACGCACAGACAGCATCCTTTGCCGAAGAAATAGCTGCAATCAAAAAGGGGAGACCATTAAGTAATACAAGTAAGTTACTTACCTTATCTCCGTTTCTCGACGAGTATGGACTCCTTCGCGTCGGCGGTCGTGTAGATGCAGCGATGGACGTGAACCTGGAAGCAAAAAGACCTGTAATTTTAGATGGGCGACAACAAGTAGCGAGACTTATTGTTCTTCGTTACCATGTAAACGCCGCTCACGGTAATCACGAAACCGTTGTTAACGACCTGAAACAAAAATATTGGATTTTACGTTTGAGACCTACTGTGAAGTACGTTGCATCTAAATGTTTAATATGTAAGATCCGTAAGACCATGCCCCGCGTACCCAAGATGGGAGACTTGCCTGCAGCCCGCGTTTCACATCATCAAAGACCTTTTTCGTTTTGTGGCCTTGATCTATTCGGTCCCGTCGAGATCACGGTGGGGAGGCGCAGGGAGAAAAGGTACGGTGTCCTTTTCACGTGTTTAACGGTTCGCGCCGTTCACATTGAGATTGTACCGTCGCTTACGACAGACTCTCTCATCATGGCCATACGCAGAATGGCAGCACGACGAGGCTGGCCGAAGCATCTCTACTCTGACAACGGTACAAATATGAGAGGCGCAGACCGAGAGTTGCAAAGAGCACTCGGTGAACTAGATAGAGAGGTACTCGAAACTGAAGGAGTGAATAATAATATGGAATGGCATTTTATTCCACCTGCTAGTCCACACTGGGGGGGAGCTTGGGAAAGGCTCATCAGATCCGTTAAAACTTCATTAAATGTTATTTTGAAAGAACGTGCGCCTAAAGAGGAAACTTTAGTCACCCTTCTCGCTGAAGTAGAAAATATAGTAAACAGTCGTCCATTGTCCTATGTTTCTGTCGAACCGCGGAGTAGCGAATCATTGACTCCTAATCACTTTCTCCTTGGCACCACAGGCACTTTACCTGTTATCGGCTCCTTTAATGAAGATGATATGTACCTCCGGAAACAGTGGCGAAAAGCACAGAGGCTAGCGGACATGTTCTGGAACAGATGGGTGAAAGAAGTCTTACCTCAAATGTTGCCGCGTAAAAAATGGACTCAGGAACAGCCTGACCTGAAAATTGGTGATTGCGTCCTCGTAGTGGACCCCAACTCACCTCGAAACGCTTGGCCGAAAGGCATCATACAAGCTGTATATCCAGGCAAAGATAACAGAGTGAGACTAGTCGACGTCAGAACGCAGTCAGGTGTGTTGCGCCGATCTGCAGCGCGCGTTGCGCCTATCCTTCTAACTGGTGAGTGCTGAGCCAGCACTGGGGGGGAGAGTGTTAACGACGTGCTCCTTTGATGTAATAATTGTCCTTAAATAAAATATTGTGAAATACCAAAATGCATCTTATGTAAAATTTAGTTAGACATTGTGAATGTATCCGAAAACGCAAAACCTGAACGCGACGATTCGCCTGCGAGCGACGCCATGTTTTTTCCTTGCCTTTGTAATTTTGCATTGTCATGTTTTTCGATTTTGAGTCCGCAATTCGACGATGTAATTTGTGTCTCCACTATGTTTTAAAATGTGCCAGGAATTTTTGAAATTATAAAGTGTGCGTAAAATTCTGTGAAATATAGTGTTTTCATAGCAAACCGTTTTTTCAATTGACTGCGCGGGTGTGATAATTCACACTGTTGACTCCTAATCACTTTCTCCTTGGCACCACAGGCACTTTACCTGTTATCGGCTCCTTTAATGAAGATGATATGTACCTCCGGAAACAGTGGCGAAAAGCACAGAGGCTAGCGGACATGTTCTGGAACAGATGGGTGAAAGAAGTCTTACCTCAAATGTTGCCGCGTAAAAAATGGACTCAGGAACAGCCTGACCTGAAAATTGGTGATTGCGTCCTCGTAGTGGACCCCAACTCACCTCGAAACGCTTGGCCGAAAGGCATCATACAAGCTGTATATCCAGGCAAAGATAACAGAGTGAGACTAGTCGACGTCAGAACGCAGTCAGGTGTGTTGCGCCGATCTGCAGCGCGCGTTGCGCCTATCCTTCTAACTGGTGAGTGCTGAGCCAGCACTGGGGGGGAGAGTGTTAACGACGTGCTCCTTTGATGTAATAATTGTCCTTAAATAAAATATTGTGAAATACCAAAATGCATCTTATGTAAAATTTAGTTAGACATTGTGAATGTATCCGAAAACGCAAAACCTGAACGCGACGATTCGCCTGCGAGCGACGCCATGTTTTTTCCTTGCCTTTGTAATTTTGCATTGTCATGTTTTTCGATTTTGAGTCCGCAATTCGACGATGTAATTTGTGTCTCCACTATGTTTTAAAATGTGCCAGGAATTTTTGAAATTATAAAGTGTGCGTAAAATTCTGTGAAATATAGTGTTTTCATAGCAAACCGTTTTTTCAATTGACTGCGCGGGTGTGATAATTCACAGTAATATTGTGGTACTAATATTATAAATGCGAAAGTCTGTTTGTTTGTTTTATTTTTATTTGAGAGCCATTTATTACAGAGAATAACAATGGAACAAATTTGGAAAAAGTATTTTCTTAAGTTATTGCTCATTCATGACAAAAGAACAATACGGGTCATTAGCACACCTGCGCAACCTTGGGATTCAAAATTCAATACACAATAAGCCAGGTAATTAAGTGAGCATATAGTCACAAGTAAGAGCACGTCTGCAAAGTACGGGGAATATGAGTGAGTAGACTGAAAAGTTCTCGTACTGTGTACACCGCCTTAGCACAGTTTAACGAATTCTTACTGTGGCCTTAGCGTTTATCTCTGACCAATCACTGTTAAAAAATTGTGTGAGTGAGATAGCGCTCTACTAACTCATTTCCGTGAACAGACTATAGGTATAGTTCGGATCACGAAAAAAAGTACTTTGTGATCACGAAAGATGACCACAAACGGCGCCCATCTTCGCATCATAACTCATAAAAGAAAAGACCTACGGACAAAATAATATTTTATATATTTAGATATAAATTACTAGGTACTTATATCTATTTGTATATGAAATATTATTCTATCTTTAGTCTTTTTTCATGAGTTATGATGCGAAGATGGGCGCCATTAGTGGTCATCTTTCGTGATTCGCACTATACTAGCGGCGTCAATACATTTATTTTTATTACTCGTAAGCCAAGTCAGTATTCGAATAAAAAGGTAAGATTCATTTTTTTTTAATATTTTTGTTTATATAAAGAATATTTCAAAAAGACATATAAATATAATAAAGAAACAAAATAAACATTTTCAGTGATTTTAATTTCATGTCAGTAGTTCCGCAACGATTTCCAGAGGCGCTAGTGGTAGTGGCCTTTCAAATTACTTTACTCTGTGGTAATCAATCATTCATCATAGGTATTTAATTTTTGTCAAAGTTGGAAATAATCACCAATTTAATTTGTATTTTTCAATTCTGTTATTCTATTTGCTAAGAAAATACAGATTTACCGTTTTTTGGGCTATAAAAGTATCCCAAAATATGAACGTCGAAGACAATGGCAAGAAGCTATGCGATGCAATAATCTCACGACAATCCTCACGGAATATAATCAACTTCATAGGTTTGTTTCACATAATCTCCTTAATATTTTTGTGACTTGTGGATAATAGAATTTTGTGACACCATACTGTGCTTTTGTAACGCGTTCAAGTGCCCCCTTTTCTTTCTGTGAAATGCTCAAAAGTTGATGGATAACCTCAATCATACAATACACTCGCTTCAACATTCTTTTTCTATTTACAGGATTACCATAAACAGTCAAGCCATAAGTTGTGCTCTCAGTGTTTGCTTGGACTCGAAAAAGTGATGTGACTCAAAGAAGACTGAGGGCCAAGCACGGTGATTTACTGAGACATTTGAGTAAATTTGATGCAGATGCAACAATATCCGTCTCAGTGAATGTTCCTGATGATTAATGGAAGTTAAAATTGCTGATAAGTTGAAATTGGAACTCAAAATGCAACAGTGTCCAATGCAGAGTGCCTTTTTTCAGTCGGAACTTCGATCAAGAATACTCTAAATGTCCGGTCAGAGTCTCAACAATGGTACCTCAAAATCCAGAGTCCCACTTACAAACTGGGCGCTTATTTTGTACAAAGTAAGTTTTATAAAAGACGTGATTTTGAATAAAATAAGCTTATTTTGTACAAAATAAGTGATATAAAACCTAAGTTTTACAAAATAAGCTCCCGCTGAACGCTGGGACGAGGGATGCTATGTCGATGTGCTGTTTTTGTGTGCTGTTTTAGTTCATGAAGTGTTATCTAGGAAATTTTTGATCAAAGAGTGAACCAAGAAGTCAGACAGTCATTCTGAGTGGTGCCTATTTGCCTTTATTAGCTAAATGACTTTATACATTTTGTTACTAAGTTACTGAAATAAAATAAACTTTTAATTTATCATTGAGGTTTTATTTCCTTGTAGGTAGGTAAGTACCCAAATAGCTCCTATACAAATAGTATAGATTTAGTTAGTCTTAATGAAGCCTGTAAAATTTCCTATTTTCAATATTTAAGTTATTTTCCCTTCGAGGCACAGTTTTGGTACACCCTGACTAAATTTAAAAACATTCAACGGAAACCGGAGCAGTAAGAAGAGTTCTCGTAGTGTCATCATCACAAGGAAATCCAGCTGGATCAAAGAAGGGCGCAGTTTGTTGAAACAGCGATGGGTGGAATTCGCCAATATTAAGGTGATTCCCTGACCGAAAGTGGGGTTTAATAATTTCTATAATAATAATTTTTATAATAAAAATATTTAATAAGTTGTTAATGAAATTAATTAACCCCACTTTCGGTCAGGGAATCACCTTAATATTGGCGAATTCCACCGCATTTTGATAAAACTTTTCGTGGAGTTTTTAGAGCGCATAGTATTTATTAGCATAGTATTTTTAGAAGTTATCACTACATTCCCTCGCAGTCATGTGTAGAGGTAGATAGCAAATGTGTCAAAAACGGCCACTTTTAGCAGTTTTGCTATCTACTTCTAGAAGTGACTATGAGGAAGTGTAATGATACCGTCTAAAAATACTAGACTATGGGACCTAAAAATTCCATGAGTAGTTTTCATTAAAGTTGTGTATTAGAATTACAATATTAAATGAAATTCACCGCGGCGACGGCGCCACTTTCGGTCAGAAAAGCGCCTTAAATTAGCAGGGTTGTTAAGCGCCTTAAATAAACGGAGATATGATTTCCGCGATATCTTTGACTACGGATTAACTGAGGTGCTGAGGTGGAACATTTTTATAAACTCTGTGTCCGGCAAAACAACC